>JAPXFY010000030.1:6943114-7008114 GCA_030674185.1 Monoplex corrugatus | reverse complement strand
ACTGCAAAAACTTAACCCTTTGACTCCCTCACCCTATCCACCAGCTTCCTGCAGGAAGCTGGTGGATAGGGTGAGAGAATCAAAGGGTTAAGTTTTTGCTTTGCTTGCATGGTTGACAATGCAGGATGCTAGTGGACGTGGTGCAGGAGTCAGAGGGTTAAATGCTTACAGGATCTTTAACATGCATACTTGATGTTCTGTGTGTGTATACACGCAAAGGAGATTTATGCACAAACAGGACTGCACACATGTTGACCTGGAAAATCCGAAAAATCCCCATCTTTTATCCACCAGACATTGTCGAACTTCCCAATTTGTAGCGTCACACACTCTACCGTTTCCAACTAATGCAGAGTGGCACACGATCGTTAATTTTTTGCTGGAATCTAGCCCAGATTTCACGACGAATTCAGTCAGAAGATGCCTCCAGGTGGTGCCTAACCCTTCTAATGGCCCAGCTCGTGTGAGAAGGAGAATATCCTTTCTGTTTTGCTCGCTGCGGTGTTGTGGCGGAAAGAGAGGAATGGTGTCCTCGAGAGAGATGGTCTGTCCAGTGGATTAAGCGCCGCGTGGAGGCGTCTTTTGACCGAATTTTCGGTGAAATCTGGGTCAGGTTGTGGCCAAAAATAGAGCAATCATGTGCATCCCTGCATTGGCTGGATGTGGTAATTGTACCATCTTGAAGGGAATTTACTTGAAAATTCCGCTGTTGCCAAGTCAGCCATTGTAGTGGTGACATTATTGGCATTAGATATGTGATGAGTTTCTCATTTCCACCTTTATACTTGATTATATTAATGCTGAAAAAAAAAATACTGAAAATCATGATTTTTGGGCAGCTTAAAAAGAATACTATCGCTGCAAAGTACTTTTGTTTTGAATCTAATGCTGAACAACTTTCGTTTTTTTACTTCGCAGGGTAACAAAGTGAGAGAGCTCAAAACGGCCAAGGCAGACAAATCCACCGTCGACGCAGAAGTGGCCAAGTTACTGGACTTGAAAAAACAGCTGGCACTGGCGCAGGGCCTTGATCCGGCCGCTGCTGCTCCATCTGGTGGCAAGAGAAAGGGGAAGAAGAAGTAGAGACGTTGTCCATGGTGTGGCGCCTCTTTCTGATGAAGGAACAAACATGACAGTTACGAGGTTGGGGATGGAAAAAAAGAAAGAGTATTAAACGACAAAGAAAGGAGAAAAGTTACCAAAAATCATAATTGTGAGTTAAAAAAGAAGTTTATATTATGGAGACTGGATTTTATGAACGACGAGATTTTATCGCCTGTGTTCACATGTCTTCGTGGGGATGTGGGGGGGGTTTTTTTGTTAGTTGTTTGGCTTTGTTGGTAGAGCTGGGGGTTCGAAACCTGACGTCTCGAGTTCAATCCCAGCCTGCAACATAAACACCAGTTTGTTTTCTGCTTGTCTTAACCCTTTCATTCCTGCAGCCTGTCCATAAGCTGCAAAAAAATTAACCCTTTGACTTCCTCACCTTGTCCACCAACTTCCTGCAGGAAGCTGATGGATAGGGTGAGGGAATCAAAGGGTTAAGGTTCTGCTTTGCTGACATGGCAGGATGCTGGCTGATAGGGTGAGGGAGTCAAAGGGTTAACGCTGTCCTCGTTCTAGTAGTGTCAGTTTAGGTCTTTTGGTAAACATGCATTTTGTGCATGTACATATGTGTGTGTGCAAGTCTTACAGGACTTGTATATTTGCCACGGTGTGGGGTTTATGTGTAGGCTTACAGCTTGTGCCGTGATCGTTTGAACTCTCTTATACCACTTGACGTTAATGTGTATGGAATTTATTATGATGGCAGTAAAGCTGTCTTTAGAAAAATAAAACTGACGGGGAAAAGGAGAAAGCATGTGTGTGTGTGTGGTTGTAGACTGTGACAATACCGACTTTCCTTTTCTTTCTTTTTTTTTTTTTTTTTGATAGATTCTTTAACAGCAAGCATGTTTTTTAACTGTTGTCTTTTATCTTAACTCTTTCGTTACTGACTCCCGCTTTAGTGGGAGAGTACTTTCTTACTGTAAGAACTGAATTTGTACTACCTGTCTTTCGTTTCCTGGGTTTCCTGAGAGAGTAAAACTGTGAAAAGAGGGTACTTATGTTACTGTTTCTCTACTCAATGTGGATAAATAACAAACATGATATGTGTGTGTGTGTGTTGTGGGCGGTGCATGTGTGTGCGTGTGTGTGAGTGTGTGTGTGTGTGTGTGTGTGTGTGTGTGTGTGTGTGTGTGAACAGGCGCACTTCTCGCTCTCTTGCTAGTTCTAAATCAACAGCGACTTTCCCAAGGGGGTGGGAGACGATTGGTGTATGGAGAGGGGGTAGTCTTGGAGATTGGACTGAGTTATAATGACATTGACAACACAGCAGGAAGCAGCTGTAGTAGGTCTGACAAACAGGAAACGGTACCTAAACAACAGCCCCACTGCTGTCCCATGGGAACGGAGGAAAATGTTTATTTTTTCATAAACATGCCTGGGTGTCTTAACTGACCATGCGGAGTAGAACAGGGAAACCCGCCGAAGGCAATCAGATCCAGGAATGCAGAGTATAAACACAAGGGTCGTGTCCCGTTCACCGTATAGCCGTTACCCAGAGGAAAGCGGGAAGCCGGTAGGAAGGATAGACGCACTGCCTCCTGCTAAACTCACCGCCGGTAATGAAGGGTAGAGGATGGTTTTAGATTTTCAGTACTCAAAGAGTTAACCGGCTTGTCGTTTTTGATGTTGTGTTAGCCCTGATATGGCTCTAGTAGTCGGCTGGGCTAAAGCAATATGATCTTGAACTTGGTTGTGGACTCAAGATCCGATGTCTCGATTTCAATGCCCAGCTCCACAACTTTTTAAAAAAACTGCCTCGTCTTAATGTTTCTATCATTGTGGTGGTGTCAGCTTAGTTTTTCATAGGTCCTAGCCCCCCCCACCGCCAACCCCCCCCCCCCCCCCCAACCCTCCACCAAGTGTATAGAATGTTCGATGGCTCAGGGAGTCTGCCAGATAATTGCTCGCAGATCTGGGTGGAGCGCATATGGAGTTGTCCAAGTGTGAAGAATCCCTCCTGAACTAAACTTTGATAGGTTCAGTGTTGTATTGGTGGAAAATGAAAGATTAACCGTTTCGGCTCCCACACCCTGTCCACCAGCATCCTGCATTGTCAACCGTGCTAGCAAAGCAAAAACTTAACCCTTTTTGACTCCCACACCCTATCCACCAGCATCCTGCATTGTCAACCATGCTAACAAAGCAAAAACTTAACTCGTTGACTCCCTGGTTAGGGTGTGGGAGTCGAAGGGTTAAGGTTTTTGCAGTTGTTGGGTCGGGTGCAGGAGTCAAAGCCATGAAGGGGTTAAAAAGCATGGAATTTGCAACTGGCAGTTCGTTCAACAGGCATTCATTGTGCTCAGACAAATCCATATGCTCTCCATCCAAATCTGCCAACAGGTATCTGGCAGATTCCCTGAGCCTGCACAAAAAAACCCTATGCCCTGGCAAAGTCTTGAACTGCCAAGCAGAAGGGGGAGGGAGGGGAAAGAGATCTTTGAAACAGTAAGCTGACGCTACCAGAATGATGGAAACATTAAGATGGTCAGCCAACAGGCCAGTGGACCTATCAAACAGTAAGCTGACACCACCAGAATGATGGAAACATTAAGACGGGCAGCCAACAGGCCAGTGGACCTATGAAACAGTAAGCTGACACCACCAGAATGATGGAAACATTAAGACGGGCAGCCAACAGGCCAGTGGACCTATGAAACAGTAAGCTGACACCACCAGAATGATGGAAACATTAAGATGGGCAGCCAACAGGCCAGTGGACCTATGAAACAGTAAGCTGACATCACCAGAATGATGGAAACGTTAAGATGGGCAGCCAACAGGCCAGTGTTTAATGTTGCGGGCTGGGATTGAACTCAAGATATCAGATCCTGAGTCCACGGCTCTGTCGGGAGAACCAACTGGCCAGCAAAGAATAGACAGGAGGATTATGGAAAGAAGGGAGACTGACTCAGAGTCTTGATTTTACGAGAAGTTTGACTGTATGACCAGTTTGTATGTCTGTGTCTTTGTGGGGATGTGGTTTTATGTGTGTAAATATATGTGCGTGTGTGTGTTTATGTGTATAAGTTTGTGTGAGTGTGTATGAATGTGTATGTGAGTGTGTGTATGTATGTAAATGTATATGTGTTATTGTGTGTGTGTGTGTGTGTGTGTGTGTTGATGGGCTGATGTGTGTGTGTGTGTGTATGTCATTCACTGTGTGTGGTGATATGCGTATGTCTGTGTCATTGGTCCTGTTTGTGTTTCTGTTTTGACAAGCTGATTTGTGTGGGTCTGTGTGTTTGTGTGTGTGAATGTGTGTGTGTGTGTTTTGATGGGCTGATTTGTGTGTGTGTATGTGTCTGTGTGTGTGTGTGTGTGTGTGTGAATGTGTCTGTGTGTGTGTGTGTGTTTTGATGGGCTGATTTGTATATGTGTCTGTGTTTGTGTGTGTATGTGTCTGTGTGTGTGTTTGTGTGTGTGTGCACATGTGTGTGTGTGTGTGTGTGTGTCTCTCTCTTTTGTGTGTGTGTGTGTGTGTGCGTGTGTCTGTGTGTGTGGTTCATTATGATTTAGTTAACTGTCTGTTTTGAGATTCACTGTGGGAACGTTATGGTAAATGTTTGCTCTTTTTTTTTAATATTTTATTGCAATTTTTCTTCCTTTACTCCTTGGTAATGACTTTGGCATCTGGTTGGTTCATTTTTGTGTGTGTGTGGGGATACTGAAGTCTGGAGTCTGTTGACGCCTTTTGCCTGCACTGTGCGTGCAGTATGTTGCTGCACAGTCTACATACTGTTTTCAGAGGGTGTGCTTGCCAGTTGTTCTCATGTTTCTGGAAAAAAACAACAACTGAAATGACTTCAAGTAGTGCATACTCTGTTTTCTGTGTATGTGCTTTCTGGTTGTTTTCATGTTTCTGAAACTACCAGAAACTGAAATTAACATTCGTACGAGATGTTCTGTGTGCATGTACACATTAACTCTTTCATCCCTGGAGAAAGGTTTTCTGTGCTGCAAGATTCTTACCCTACCTTCCATTTGCAAGGGTAACGGTGAGCATGTTTTTTCACTGTTGTCTTTTATCTTAACGGGTTGTCGTTTTTTGACGTGGTGTTGGCCCTGATATGGCTCTCGTAGTCGGCTGGGCTATAAGCAATATGAACTGAACTGAACTGAGTCCTTCCTTCCTGCAGGAAAACCGGGCGGAACAAATGTGTTCCTTCTTTCCTGCAGCTTCTTCTTCTTCTTGGCGTAGGCTGCTACACAATCATCTGAGTCCGGATGATGAATGCAGCCGTCTTTTCCAGCTCCTGTCTGCAGCCATGGAGTTTGGTTGTCAGCGGAGTGTCTGTCGGCCACACGTCTTGCCACCTGTTGAAGGGGACATCTTTGGAGTATATGCTCCGTGGTTTGGTCTTCTTGACCGCAGGGACAGGTTGGGGAGGGGCCAGCTTCAGTTAGCGGTACATGTGGCTGTTCAGCCTATCGTGACCAGTGTGCAGCCTCACCAGGGCAACTTGCTGCTCTCTAGACAACAGGTGGTAGTCATCCCTGTGTCGTCTCGGCATGGAAAGCGCCCTGATGATGCTCCTCTTCTCACTGTAGCTGACGCTGTTGTTAGGTTGTTCTTCTCTGGCTCCCTCCTTAGCAAGGATATCAGCTCGCTCATTCCCGTTCATGTTGTACTTGCTTTGACGTTCGTGCCAGGCGCATCATCAGTGCACATCACTAGTACTTGACCGGGTCAGTCACGAGTCACCATTTATCAATAAGACAAGTGCTAGCCACCCCCTCCCCCCTTCCTCAGGGTGGGAAAAGGGGTGGGCACCGCATCCTTTCTCTTGTTTCTCTTGCCACTTTCTGTAAATGCAAGAATGAAAGAAGCACAACCCTATGAGAATCCAGAAACAAAGGAAGTAATGATTCATACAAAACAGGAATGAAAGAGTTAAGGAGGTTTAGGCACTGGCAGGTCTGCACACATGTTGACCTTGACCCTTTACCCAACTTGACCCTGACCCTTTATCCATTTTGACCTTGACCCTTTACCCAACTTGACCTTGACCCTTTACCCACCAGATCGGAGGTGCCCAGGCAGGGTACAACCCCACATCTTCCCAATTCTAAGTCTGACATTTACTCACTTGATTACCATCCCTGTCGATGTGTGTGTTTCGATCTCATTCAGAATATGTGTGTGTCAAATTCTGTCACAGGCTGTAGCCCAGCCCTGTGTTGACACGTATCGAGAGAGAGGTTAGCACAGTAATTTATTGGAAACGGCGTTGTTAAAGATCTCACTTAAACGTAGCATTTCTGTTGACTTTTCATTCTTCTTCGTCCATGTTCCGAGTATTGCTGCCAGGGTCATGTGTGTGTATGTGTGAGCGCTGCTCTGGTGGTTTGACTCACACTACGCAGGCATTATATCGCTGCACAGTCTGCAAACTCTTGTCTTCTGTGAGCGGTGAATGTCTTGGGCATCTGCGGTCAGTCATGTTCGTCATACTTGTCTGGGGTTTTGTTGGGATTTGATTTTTTAAACTGTCAAGATATTATCTACATAGTATGTGACCAGAGTTAGTCTTGGTTCAAAAATTAAACATTACGCTTGTGTTTATGCGTATCGTTTATGTGTAGCGTTTGTGCAGTTTTGATTATGATTTTAAGAGTGTTTTAACTCTTTGACTTTCCCGCACCCTATCCACCAACTGCAAAAACTTAACCCTTTGACTCTATGCTCCTTCCTGCAGGAAGCTGGTATATAGGGGTGAGGGAGTGAATAGGTTAAGCTTTTGCTTTGCTGTCATGGCTGACAGTGTGGGATGCTGGTGGATAGGGTGTGAGGGAGTCAAAGGGTTAATATTGTGGGCTATTGCGTAGTTTTGGGTTTTGATTTTAGTTGTATTTGATAAATATACCGTTATTTGTTTATTCAATTTTGTAGGTACCCGTGTAGCCTGTCTTTATTTCTGCTTTATTTGACTTGTGTAGTGACTGCATCATAAACTGAACACTTGTGCATATGTGTGTGTGAGGGTGGAGGGGGGCTGCGTAGTTTTAACTCTGCCACTACCTTATCCTGTCCACCAGCTTTCTTGCTGCAGAAATTGTGGATAGACTGAGAAAGTTAAAGGGTTAAAACATGCCTCTCTGTCCCATTGCTTTATTGTTGAAGATATGAGTACGCTTTTTAATCAAATTATTGTTTGTGTGTTTGGTTTTGTGTGTGTGGTGTGTGTGAATGTGTTTAGTTTTTTTGTTTTGATTTTGTTTTCGTTGTTTGTTTCTTGTTGTTGTTGTAGAAACTGTGCTATTTAAATTACGCTTCTGTTTATGCTGTGTTTATTTCAGTGGGTTCTGAGTACTTTAGACGAGATTATGTTCCCAGTAGAAATTTGTGTCGGTTTGAGTGGTGTCTTTGTTGATTTGTGCCGTCTTTGTTCGTGTAGGTACCGAAAACACTTAAAATTTTTCCTCTGTTTATTTTAATTTTTTTATGTAGGAATTTTCAGTTTAAATTATGCTTTTGTTTGTATCAGGAAATTACGCTTTTATTTGTATTAGAAATGTGAAGCTCAAGTGATCCTTTGTTTAACCGTTTGATTCCCGTGCCCTGTCCGCCAACTGCAAAAACTTAACCCTTTGACCTCACCCTACCACCAGTTGAGGAAGCTGGTGGATAGGGTGAGGGAGTCAAAGGGTTAAGTTTTGTTTCGCTGGCATGGTTGATGATAATGCAGGATGCTGGGTGATAGAACGAGGAGGCAAAGGGTTAATTTCTTGGCATAAACAAGTGAAATGTCGTCTGTGTGCCCCACGCGAGCTTGAGCTGGTTGAGGGTAGTAAAACTCTTAACCCTTTGAGTTTGACTCCCGCACTCTATCCTTCAACTGCAAAATCTTAATTCTTTGACTCCCTCACCCCATCCACCAACTTCCTGCAGGAAGCTGGTGGATAGGGTGAGGGAATCCAAGGGTTAATTTTTTTTTATTTTGCTAACATGGTTGACAAATGTAGGGTGTTGGTGGACATGGATGCGGTAGTCAAAAGGGTTAAGATAACTAATGAAGAGTTTGGTGACAGTTTGAATAATTCAGTATGATAATATTCTTGAGACTAATGGTAATAATGAGCATTAACCCTTCGAATCCAATCCTGTCCGCCGGCACCCTGCCTTGTCAACCATGCCAGGAAAGCAAAATCTAAACCTTTGACTCTCCTTACCCTGTCTACCAGCCTCCTGCAGGAAGCTGATGGATAGGGTGAGGGACTCAAAGGGGTTTAAAGTTTTGGCAGTTGGTGGATAGGGTGCAGGAATCAAGGGGTTAATGGGGGGAGGAGGGGCAGGGGGAGGAAAATCTTACTCAGTCTGGCTTCTCCACCAAACAATCATACCCTGTAACAGAGGGTTGTCATACACAAGTTGGATCGAGCACCACTACTTAACCTCACCGAAATACCCAACAGCAGTGCAGAGACTTCTTTGGTGGGTAGCCTCGAGGTCGCTTTAATTGATGGCTCTTATGGAACTGTCTGGCACTTTGATGAGTCTGCACTGCTTAATCGTTTTCATTTTCACTCCCTCAACCAGTCTCCCATCTTCCCAACCCTGCCCCCCCCCCCCCCCCCACCTCTCCACCTTCTGAAGGAATTCGATGGCGAGGGTGAGGGAGTTTGCAGATAAAAGTTTTATGGTCCTTTCATCCCTACGTGCTTCTTCCATTCTTTGGAAGCTTGAAGTTTGTGGGGAGTGTTTTTTCAAGAGGGACTCATCGCACTCGGACAACTCCATACGCGCTCCACCTAAATCTGCCTGCAGTTATCTAGCAGACTCCCTGAGCCTGCGCAAAACCCTATGCATTGCCAAAAAAAAAAAAAAAGGTCTTGAAATTGGAAGGAAATAGGGTAGGGGAAGGAACCTATGAAACAGTAAGCTGACACCACCAGAATGATGGAAACATTAAGATGGACAGCCAACAGGCCAGTGAACCTATGAAACAGTGAGCTGACACCACCAGAATGATGGAAACATTAAGATGGGCAGCCAACAGGCCAGTGGACCTGTGAAACAGTAAGCTGACACCACCAGAATGATGGAAACGTTAAGATGGACAGCCAACTGGCCAGTGGACCTGTGAAACAGTAAGCTGACACCACCAGAATGATGGAAACGTTAAGATGGACAGCCAACAGGCCAGTGGACCTATGAAGCACTAAGCTGACACCACCAGAATGATGGAAACATTCAGATGGGCAGTCAACAGGCCAGTGGACCTATGAAACAGTGAGCTGACACCACCAGAATGATGGAAATATTAAGACGGGCAGCCAACAGGCCAGTGGACCTGTGAAACAGTGAGCTGACACCACCAGAATGATGGAAATATTAAGACGGGCAGCCAACTGGCCAGTGCACCTATGAAGCACTAAGCTGACACCACTAGAATGATGGAAACATTAAGATGGGCAGCCAACAGGCCAGTGGACCTATGAAGCACTAAGCTGACACCACCAGAATGATGGAAACATTCAGATGGGCAGTCAACAGGCCAGTGGACCTATGAAACAGTGAGCTGACACCACCAGAATGGTGGAAACATTAAGAGGCAGGGCAGGCAAGCCAAACCTAGGAACATTAAGACGGCAGCCAACAGCAGTTTTTAATGTCGCAGGCTGGGATTGAACTCGAGACATCAGAAAGGGAGCGTGTGGATAGGGTGAGGAAGTGGAAAGATTATAACAGAATTGAAGGTTACCTTCATGTATACCTTAGCTAACCTGTCTGCCTTACGTGTGGACAAGCCTTCCTGGCCCGGACTGGCCTCACCAGCCACCTCTGGACCCACAGTCGCCAACCCCCCCCCCCCCCCCCCCCAGTCAAAATTGAAGTCGTGGTCTTCTTCGACAAGGAAGGACGAATAACATCAACTACAACAACAACAGCATCAACAACAACATCAACAGCAACAACAACAACAACAGCTAACCTGACCAAGCCTAGCTCCTCAGTCATTGGTCAGCATTCATTTAGCTGAATTATTTCAGTTCGGCTGTGGGTGTTTGGTTTGGTGTATGTAAAGTTAACCTTTTGACTCCTGCATCCTGTTCACCAACTGCAAAAACTTAACCCTTTGACTTCTTCACCACTACAGGAAGCTGGTGGATAAGGTGAGGGAATCAAAAGATTTGTTTTTGGTTTGCTAGCATAATTGACAATGCAGGATGTTGGTGGACAGGGTGCAAGAACCAAAGGCTTAATATGAGGAATTTTTTCTTAAATTTCTTTTTATCTAGTATACTTATGAAAAATATTGCACTTACCAGATCAAATACCCCCAGATTTACATCCAGCCCCGCTTGTATCACACTGGTTCTGATGAGGGTCCTTCTCGGGGGACAGAGACAGTATTAACCCTTTGACTCCCGCACCCTGTCCACCAGCATCCTGCATCGTCCACCATGCTAACAAAGCAAAAACTTGACCCTTTGATTCTCTCACCCTCTCCACCAGCTTCCTGCAGGAGGCTGGTGGATAAGGTGAGGGATTCAAAGGGTTAAGTTTTTGCACTCGGTGGATAGGGTGCGGAAATCAAAGGGTTAATTAAGCTTGTTGATCGGAAGGACCACTGATTGGTTAAGACAGGCCCCAGTAGCTCAGTTGGTCTGAGCGTCGGATTCACATGCTAATGGTTGTAGGTCCGAATCCCGGGGTGCGCTGTATTAAAACTGTCCTTCTCACTGTCCCATCTTAACATTATTGTTGTTCTGGTGGTGTCAGTATAGGATTAGGTAGGTCCCACTTCCCTGGGATGGTTATCCCCGTTGGCCATATCACCTAAGGTGGGTGCTGACGTAAAAGCTAAACCAACTCAATCAACCACATGGCATCCATGGACAGCTGAATCAGTTTTGGCCATGGACAGCTAAATTGGTTTTGGCCATGAACTGCTGAATCAGTTTTGGCTATGGACAGCTGAATTGGTTTTGGCCATGGAGAGCTGAATAGATTTTGGTCATGGATAGCTGAATAGATTTTGGCCATGGATAGCTGAATAGATTTTGGTCATGCATAGCTGAATTAGTTTTGGCCATGATCAGCTGGATTGGTTTTGGCCATGGAGAACTAAACTGGTTTTGGCCATGGAGAGCTGAATAGATTTTGGCCCTGGAGAACTGAATAGATTTTGGCCATGGACAGCTGAATTAGTTTTGGCCATGATCAGCTGAATTGGTTTTGGCCATGGAGAACTAAACTGGTTTTGGCCATGGCGAGTTGAATAGAGTTTGGCCATGGACAGCTGAGTAATGGTTTTGGCCATGGACAGCCGAATTGATTTCGGCTGTGGAAAGCTGAATCAGTTTTGGCCATGGACAGCTGAATCAGTTTTTGCCATGAACAGCTGAATTGGTTTTGGCCATGGAGAGCTGAGTAGATTTGGGCTATTGACAGCTGAGTCAGTTTTGGCCGGAGAGCTGAATCGGTTTTAACTATGGACAGCTGAATAAATTTTGGCCATGGACAGCTGAATCGGTTTTGGCCATGAACAGCTGAATCGCTTTTGGCCATGGACAGCTGAATTGGTTTTGGCCAGTGACAGAACTAAGCTTGTCAAGTTAGCTACAGTTTTATGTATCCTTGTTAAACAAGAGTTTAATGGTGTGTTCATATGAAACCCGGACGGCCACGGATATTTCTTGTCAAAAAGATCGTGTACAGCAAACCACTGTTTGTTCTCACTGCGACGGAAAGAGTGTTTATTGTAAGCCCGGCCGGGCCCGCCTGTACACGGACGGAAATTCTTCAATCGTACTTGCAAGGTTTTTTTTCCCCCGTCCGACCGCATTAAAACCCTCTAGGTTCAATGAAATTAAAAGTTAATGAAGAGATTGAATTCTTCCCTTGATTTCACACCGAATTATCTTTCTTGCAAGAAAAACACAACGAGAAGCTTATTGCTTTCCGTGAGGATCAAGGCTTTGCATTTACAAGAAGGGTAAAAAACATTGCTACATACTTTCAGCTGCAATGGAAAACAACACCCGAGAGGTTGGGATAGATTGAGTGAACAGAAAATCGATGGAATGGACGTATTATGTTTCTTTTCTTCATCCATCATCACCACAATATCAACTTTTGCATGCTTCATGCACACCATTATGTCTTTGGTGGGCTCGAGTCAAAGGGGGAAAGAAAAAAAACATGGCCGCCCGAGTTTACTATGAATGCTCCCTAATAAAAATAATTTTTCGTTTCACGGTCATGGGGGTCGCTATTCTCCTCATTTCACTGAGCGGACCACTTAACCGTATGTTCATATGTACTGATGTGCTTGTGGGTCTGTCAGGACCTGGAATGTATTGTGAAAGTGACGTGTGGTGGTTTGGTGGTTTTTCTTGGTGAATAAAGTGTCGGTGCTCCATAGAATGAATATTTTGTCTTGTTCTGAGTGATGGTGAGAATGACGCAGAAGGAATATGTGTGTGTGTGTGTGTGTGTGTGTGTGTGTGTGTGTGTGTGTGTGTGTGTGTGTGAATACATTACAATGGCAATATAACCATAACACACACACACCCAGTATAGCAGTAACACACACACACACACACACACACACACACACACATACACACTCCTACACACAGGGAAATGGGGAAACAGCGCATCACCCGAAGTTGTCTAGGTGTTCAAAAATGCTCTTATCTTTCAATTTTGATTTGTCCATATGGTTTTGTGCAGAAACTGCGTTAAGCACTAAGTTAAATCATATAGCGAAGTTGCTGACCAAATTAACCAAAAACTGTTAAAGACGTTTTTTTGAATATATCAACCAAACCACGCAAAAATTCAATATAAGCTAAGCTTTGGATATATCAAAACTTTCGATACATCAAAACTTTGGATATATTGAAGTCAGTCCATGGTCCTAAGCCATTTCAATATATCTAAACTTTCATTGTAATTAGTTATCATCCTAACAGGCAGAAAGTATGTAAGACTTAATGGAAAATACACAGGCGAGTGGACCAACGAGGCAGAAAATGACAAAGGAAGAGATGACAGAAAGCAAAGGAGCAAGGCAGAAGAAACAAACTCAGAATGATAAAAAAAAGAGGAAATTTCTAGCACAGAATTTCCACAAAATTGGGATAGAGCCAGTCTTTGTCAATAACCTCAACTCTACATCTGAAGAACTATTGTACGGGTCCCACAGGGATCTGTGTTGGGCCCCGTGCTCTTTGTCCTCTATACACAACCACTTGCCGGCCTGATACAGTCTCACTCTCCAGAACATCAATCATTTGCAGATGACATTCAACTTGAACTCTCTACTCCTCCCGAGAACACAAACCCAGCCATTTCCTCTCTCGAACTTTGTATCACCGACATACGAATCTGGATGCTCGAAAACAAGCTAAAACTAAATGACGAGAAAACTGAAGCTGTCCTTGTTCTCTCTTTTAAGTCTCTGCCGTCTACCACTCCTACATCTCTTACCGTTGGATCAACAGATATTCCCTTTTCCTCTACCGCACGAAATCTTGGCTTCCACTTCAGCAAAGACATGAGTATCTCAACACATGTACAGACAGTCTGCCGCAAAGCATACATTGACCTTAGAACTGCGATTAGTTATATTCGCCACTTACTTTCAGAAGACGCTACCAAAACATTTCTTTCTGCCTTTGTTCTCTCCAAATTAGACTACTGTAACTCCCTCTTTTCTGGCTGTCCTCAAAATCAATTAGACAAACTTCAAAAAGTACAAAACTCTGCCGCTAAACTTGTTTCTCGTTCCCGCAAGCATGATCATGTCACACCTATTCTCAAATCCCTTCACTGGTTGCCTGTTCAAGCTCGCATTGACTATAAGCTTGCCTCACTATGCCACTCTTTTTTCTCTGATCTCTCTCCTCGCTACCTGGCTGATCTGTGTACACTCCTTCTAGAAATCTCCGCTCCATTGCTGATACCAGATTGCTCCGTGTTCCACGCGTGCGCACAAAAACATTTGGACATCGCTCTTTCTCCTTCGCAGCCCCCACTATCTGGAACTCTCTTCCTTTGAAATCCGACACCTAAAATCGACTCTTCTTTCAAAACAGCTCTAAAAACTCACCTCTTTCAAAAATATTATCAGTAAGTTCAACCTCATTTCCCCCCAGCCTAATAGTAGAAAAGGTGTGTTAGTGTGTGTGTATGTTATAGTAGGTAGGTGGGAGGTGGGGGTGGGTGATTATAGAGCCCAATGTGCCTCACAGTACTTTGGGGTATAGCCGTGGGGGTTGTGGGGTGCATTTGGACTTGCGTGAGAATCCGTGTATGATTGTAGCGTATGTAGTATTTTTATGGATTTATTCTATTACTTTGTATTGTGTATTTAGTGTAGTACGTGAGGTCCGAGAGATTGAAATATTGTGAGTGAATGATTGTAAAGCGTCATAAGCTCCGCCGTAGGCAGAGATGTGCTCTTATAAATGGTCTCTTATTATTATTATTATTATTATTTTCAATATGTCTGACTCTCACTGTACCCACTGATCAATCCTAATAGAAAGTATGTAAAGCTTATAGAAAACATACAGGTGAATGGACCAATGTGGCAGAATACGAAGCAGAAAGCAAAGGATCAAGGCAGAAACAAATTAGACAAAAGGAAATTTCAAGCACAGAATGACAGAAAAGAGGAAATTTCAAGCACAGAACTGACAGAAAAGGAGGAAATTTCAAGCACAGAACTGACAGAAAAGAGGAAATTTCAAGCACAAACTGACAGAAAGAGGAAATTTCAAGCACAGAACTGACAGAAAGGAGGAAATTTCAAGCACAGAACTGACAGAAAGAGGAAATTTCAAGCACAGAACTGACAGAAGAGGAATTCAAGCAAACTGACAAAGGAATTCAGCACAGAATGAAGAGAGGAATTTCTAGCACAAAATTGACAGAAAAGAGGAAGTTTCAAGCACAGAACTGACAGAAAAGAGGAAATTTTAAGCACAGAATTGACAGAAAAGAGGAACAGAAAAAAAAGGAAAATTTCAAGCACAGAACTGACAGAAAAGAGGAAATTTCTAGCGCAAATTCGCAGAAGAGGAATTCAAGACAAATTGACAAAAGAGGAAATTTCAAGCACAGAATTGACAGAAAAGAGGAAAATTTAGCACAGAATTGACAGAAAAGAGAAAATTTATGCACAGAATTGACAGAAAAGAAAAAAATTGTAGCACAGAATTCACATAAAAGAGGAATTTCAAGAATAGAATTGACAGAAAAGATAATTTATAGCACAGAATTGACCACACACACAAAATTTTCAAGCACATATTTTCCAGAAGATGGAGATTTCATACTGAAAGAGCCCCTTGCATCCTCACCAATGATTATACGCACATACATGCGACCTTGAGGAGCCGAGATGTGGCTTCTAAGAAGAATGCTGAGAGTTCCATGGACAGCAAAGAAAACAAAACGAGACAGTCTTGATGGAGGCAGACACAAGAAGATCATTCATAAGAATTAGGAAAAGACAGGCAACATTTATAGGCCATCATTTATGAGGAAAGGGGAATTAGAGCACCTGGTTCACAACAGGAAAGCTGGAGGGAAAGAGAACACCAGGGAAGGAAAGTATTGGACGGACTTGCAGGGTGGCTGAGGGCAGAGAGGGCGGAAGATGTGCTTGCGGCAACAAGGGACAGATACTATAAAGGGCCGTGATCGCCAACGCCATGCGGCAGGGCACAGGGATGATGATGATGATGATGACATGCGACCATCTACACACACACAAACAGTCGGCACACACGTTAGTTAACAATGTACAATGTTTTATTGTATCATCTATAGACAACAATCCTGTCGGATGTCACTCTTGAAAAGACTCGCCCCTTCCTCTGTCATACAAACCCAAGCCATGCTGAACAACAATTATAATTATCATATCAAACCTAAGGAGCAGGCATAATTATAATTATCATATGAAACAGACACACAGGCAAGTTACGCTCCACAACCAACTCGCATTCAAAACTATACACATCGACCCATAGGCATTTGTCATCAATGCATAATTAACTCACATTCAAAACTTTACAGTAACTGTTTTGACCCTTGTCATCTTTTCACCCCAGGGAAGGTCTGGAAAGGGTTAATGCACAACGGAATCACATTCAATACTATACAGTGACTACATGCACTTTTGATTCAATGAAAACTACATAAATGAATAAAAGTGACATGCTTCAAACCACTGAAAATTGTAAATGACATATTTCAAAATAACTGAAACTATAAAGGATACATATCAAATAACTGAAAACAACACATGACGTATTTCAAATCATAACTATAATAAAAATTAAAAAATGATTTAAAAAGCAATAAACAAAAAATAAGAAAAAAAAAATATATATATATATAAATTCATTATTTTTCAATCATATTGAATAAGCTTTATGTCAAATCAACAAGTAAAAAGGTTTTGTTATTTCAACAACAACAACAAAAGACAAATGGAAGATGATGCCATGTTGAACACCCCGGAAAAGCAAAACAGCAAGAACAGAGGCAGCAGAAAATACAAGACAATGAAGAAAAAGAACAAACTGAAAACAGCAAAAATTTAAAAAAAAACTCAAACAAATCAACAAGAGCACCATGATAAAACTACATTGGACTCACATTCCCTATACTCCAGCTCCATCACCAACTTCTTTGTACCCCCGCGGGGATGCCAGGGGCTCTTTCAGTATAAACGGTATCCCCACCTTATGAAAATTCTGCTAGAAATGTCCTCTTTCCTGCCACTCTCTTTGTTTCTGCCTTGCTCCTTTGCTTTCTGTCATTTCTCATTTCTACCTATCATTTTCTGCCTTAATGGTACATTCACCTGTATGTGTTCGATAAAGTCTTACGTATTTTTTCTTAGGATTGATAACTGGGTACATGTATTAAGTGAGGTTTTCACTCTAGGGAGGTGAGATATGCTGAGGCAATTTTAGGCAATTTATGCCTGTTTTTATATATGTTTTGGTGTCCTTAGGTATGCTTATAATTGTAATTATATCTGTTTCAAAGGGAATTGTTGGCATGAATAAAACCAGACAGAAGATCACAACTGAAGTAGACACAGTCACGAGTAAGGTCCCTCACCCAGCATGAGTTATGACCCTTGCAGATACCACAACAATAGAGAAAATAAACCCAAGATTAATTCAACAAGATCAACTTAACAGTTAAACACACACAAAGAAGGAAAGAAAGAACCGAACAGAAAACAGAAATAACACAGTGCATGAAAATGATAAAAACAAAACTAGCATACACATCCATGACCAGCTAGGACAAAACTGGCATTACCAAGCCACCTAACACACAATCTAACAAAACCACCCAGTTCATATTTCTCCCTAATACAAAAAGAAAATCGCTCAATAATTCATGTAAAAGGATTACCAGTACAGCAAACACGAACATCCAGTACAGACAGAACTATGAGCACACACACTCATTCTACATAATTATAATCACTCTGAGTTTGTAATTTCGGAGTTTGTTCATATAAGAGAATCCCTGCGTTTGGATAATTCCATATGTGCTCAACCCAGATCTGCCAGCAGTTTATCTGGCAGAATGCCTGAGCTTGTGGAAAACCCTTTCCACTGGCAAGGTTTGGCAATAGGGGACGTACAAAACACTGACACCACCAGAATGATGGTAACATTAACCCTTTGACTCCCACGCCCTGGCCACCAGTATCCTGCATTGCCAACCATGCTAGCAAAGCAAAAACTTAAACCCTTTGACTCCCACACCCTGGCCACCAGCATCCTGCATTGTCAACCATGCTAGCAAAGCAAAAACTTAACCATTTGATTCCCTCACCCTATCCACCAGCATCCTGCAGGAAGCTGGTGAATAGGGTGCGGGAGTCAAAGGGTTAAGTTTTTGCAGTCGGTGGATAGGGTGCGGGAGTCAAATGGTTAAGATGGACAGCGAACAGAACAGTTTATTAAATGTTGCGAGCTGGGTTTGAACTCAAGATATCAGATCCCGAGTCCATGGCTGTATCAAAAGAACCGAGCAGCCCTCACTGAACACTGTGGCCAACCCGAGGTTTAAACCCAAACTCCTGCATTATAAGCACGGCGCTCTGACCACTGAGCCAATAGGCCGAGTTCTACATTGTATATTTCAGAAGCTACTTCTCTTGCGTTTTTGTTTAACAAATGGTGGAAAATTATCCTTACCTTCAGCATGCTGTTGTTATTCACAGACATACAGTCATAGCTGATCTGTGTGTGTGTGTGTGTGTGTGTGTGTGTGTGTGTGTGTGTGCGCGCGCGCGCGTTTCGCTCTCTCTCTCTCTACACACACACACACATATATAACATCCTAATTCAATCTTCTTGGTTGTATGGTTGTAATCTTATGTATATCACCATCATTATCACACACACAACACACACACACATACACACACACACACACATAACATCCTAATTCAGTCTTGCTGGTTGTAATCGTATGTCATGTATATCACCATCATTATCATGTGCCTTGCTGCATGGAGTTGTCAATCATGGCCTTCCATACGAATCTATCTTTCCTTGCTGCAAGTGCTATATCTTTCCTACCCAAGTGCTATATCTTTCCTACTGAGTGTTACTCGGACATTAAGAACTGGATGACACACAATAGACCAGCTTAATGACGACAAAACAGAAGCTATCCTCATTGGCACCCGTCAGAAACTTTCTCAGCTGCCTCCTCTTTCTCTCCCATTATGTAACACATCAGTCCCAATTTCTGATTCAGCTAAAAACCTTGGTGTCTGCATTGACTCTACCCTCTCCATGAACAACTTTGTTTCTCAAACTGCCAGATCCTGCTACTATCATCTCCATCGTATAAGGCTGATCAGGAAGTATCTCTCTGTCGAAACAACTGCAAAACTCGTTCTCTCCTTCATAATGTCTCGCATTGACTATTGCAATTCACTCCTGTCTGGTCTTCCTGCCTCCACCATTCACATCCTACAGCGCATTCAAAACAATGCTGTACGCCTTGTACTCAAAAAGAAAAAAGCTGACCACATATCTCCTCTCCTGGCACAACTTCACTGGCTCCCTGTATCAAAGCGCATACAGTACAAACTAGACACCATATGCTACAAAAGCCTCAATAACGCAGCCCCCGATTACCTGTCAAGCCTACTTGAGATCTATCTTCCCTCACGTACCCTCCGCTCTGCCTCCGATCCTCTGACTTTTCGCTTTCCACGCACTAAGCTCAATACCTATGGTCCACGAGCCTTCTCTGTTTCTGGTCCACTCTCCTGGAACAAACTTCCTCTCTCAGTCCGTCAGCAACCTACTTTTGTCTCCTTCAAGTCCGCTCTCAAAACTCACCTTTTCTCCTCCGCATAAAATCCTAACCCCCCTCTGCAGCCTGTCTCCGCTCGGAGGGAATCACATGGTTATAATATATAATTGTATATGCTATGCTCTCTATAATTTTCCATTGGTTTTATTCTTGCTTTTATTGCTTTTATTCTTTCTCCCCATTTATAGTCATACGGTGTGTGTGTGTGTGTATGTGTGTGTGTGTGTGTGCGTGCGTGTGTGTGCGTGCGTGCGTGCTTGTGTGTGTGTCTGCTTCAGCGCTTAGATTTGATTTTATCAAGATTTTGCGCTATATAAATATTGTAATTATTATTATTATTATCTTGTCCATACCCACTTAGCAAAACTGTCTAATTGTGACCTCCCACCACAAAATCAATCATAACTCGCAGTCAGTTGAACAGCACTAGGAGCTGAAAAGGTGACTGAGGGTCTACCTGGGGTGTTTTGATTTTTTCTCAAAATTGATTTCTGTAGACTATAATCTATCCCCACAGAAATTTTTTTCTTGAAAAATATTAGTAATCAATTTAAATCGGTATTTTAATGCACTGATCGCAGCAGAAAGAACGTAATTTCCTACCAAAAGTATCTATTTTTGTCTCTTATTGTGAACTGTAACCTGTACAGTACCCGCACATGTAATATACTGATGGAAAGCTCTTAGGTACACCTTTCAGATAATGACAGCGAAAATTAGAAACAAACTGGGTGAAAGCCACCAAATAAAGAAATTTAAGGAAAATGTCTAGTAGAGCACACGAAAACTTGAGAGGCTGTTTTCTCAAAATGGCCATCATACAACTTAATGACTTTAAACATACTTAACTTCTACATTTTTTTGAGTACAAGCTTTATTCAAGTACCAAAATAATCAGCAGAATGTACACTTTCCATTGATATGTATATCTCAAAATGCCCAAAATGTTAGTTAAGACTGATTTCGTGGTGGGAGGTCACAATTAATTTTCTCCCCAGATATACCTGTTGCCCATTTTCCCTCCAGCCTTCCTGTTGTAACAAGGTGCTCAAATTTCTCTTGCCTCATAAAACATCCTACAAATGTTGCTTGTCTTTTCCTCATCTTCTTCATTCATATTCTTTTTATAGTCTCATTTGTTTTCTTTGCTGTCCATGGAACTTGCAACATTCTTCTTAAGACATATTTCAGCTGCCTCAATCTTTTTCTGACTTGTGCATTGACTGTCCACACTTCACGTCCATATAACAGTATTGGTTCTATATAACACTGAAGAACTCTCTTCCTGATGTTAATTGACAGGCATTTGTTGGTAAGAACGCATTTCATTTTCTTGAATGCTGTTTTAGTTTGGCCAATAGTATAAATGGATATTTAAGTATATAGGCATTGGAAAGTATATTCTTTTGATGAGTATGTTTATATATCACAGTAGTATGGGTTCACGTGCATTTGACCAATCTGTGTCTGCCTTTGTCTCCTACTCTTTTGTCAAACGCTCAGGGCTCTTGTGAGATAAGTCTCTGTACAAGTACTCATTATATTACAACTATTATTATTATTATCATTACTATCGTCACTGTCATTATTTATCATTATCATCATCATCACCATTATCATCATCACCATTATTACTATTTCTATCATTATCATTATGATATATACTACTCTACATCATGTCTGTAAAAATGATAAAAAAACAAGTTAAAAAAAAAAGAAAAAACTCACGCAATGATCAAAAGATGTAGGACAAAATGTGTGCAGAAGTTTCTAGACAACACTCAGATGAATGGACTGGCATGTGGCAGACACAGAGAAAAGAAGAAACAACAACAACAACAACAGTGGGGGGGGGGGGGGGGGGGAAGAGAGCAGACACAGCACCTCACGCATTCACATGAAACAGAAATGAAATGACAATGAAAATGAAATGACATGAAGATGAAATGAACTTTTTATTTCCAAATTGTACGCTCATCTCATTATAATTCAGAGAAAAATATCCTGAAGATAATCAAAGGCAGATACTGCAAAAGAATTATAACTTGAAGGAAAAAGTCCGCTGAAGATAAGCATCTTACATCAAAACAAAAGATAGATAGACACCACAAAACAATGAAAATCTAATAAACAAAATATATGAATATTAAAAGAAGAGAAAAATACTGCAAAAGAATTAGAATTTAAAGAAAATTAAAATCTAAAGAAAAATACTTAAAAGAAAAGAATGTACTAGTATTGATATTAAAAGAAAAGAAAACTACTGCAAACGAATTAAAATTTAAAGAAAATTAAAATCTAAAGAAAAAATGAAGTTAATTAAAAGAAAGATACTGCAAAAGAATTAAAATTTGAAGAAAAAATGTCTACTAATATTAATACAAAAGACAGTACAATATTGCAAAAGAATAAAAATTACAGGGAAAAAACTACTGATATAAATCAAAAGAAAGAAATATACATTAAAAAAAACAGACAAGAAAAATGAAAAAAGTACAAGATTTCACCATGAAACACACAAAAGTGTGTACACATACTCGAATGTGTGTGCATGCATGCATTTACAGTAAGTAAAAAAAATTTCTGGGTATCTTTTTCTTTTCACTTATGAAATTACAAATTGTTATTGTTATTGTTGTTTAAAGCCCAGCCGACTGCGCAGAGCCATATCAGGGCTGTAACCACTTCAAAACATACAAAACTTCAACAAGAAAAAAAAAAAGAAAATTCAGTAGGCCTACATACTTACTTGAGCTATGATCATATCTAAATTTTTTTCTTTTTCTTTTATTGTTGTTTAAAGCCCAGCCGACTGCGCAGAGCTATATCAGGGCTATAACCGCTTCAAAACATACAAAACTTCAACAGGAAAAAAAAAGAAGAAAATTAAGCACACATATTAACTTATATAAGCTACGATCATATCAAAATGGACATGATTAACCATACATAAGTATCAAACATAAACAGATTTGTACTGTTACGCTAGTCAACATATCAATGTCTACAATAACCAAAACACAAACAAAGTATACATTAGCAATCAAATGAAAGAGTGAAATAAAGCACAGATGACAAAGGTAAACATTCATAATACAAGCAACAGCATGCGTGTAATGATCTAAGTTTAGTTTTAAACATTTTTAGAGACAGTGGACCTTTAAAGTTTTTGATCGATCATTGCGACAGGTTGTAGGCCTACCACAATCTGCTACAGATGAGAGAGAGAGACAGAGACTGAGACAAGAGAAAAAGAGAGAACAGAAGAAAGAAAGAGATGGAAGAGAGAGAGAGAGAAGGGGGAGGGAAAGAAAGTGAGTGAGAGAGACAGAGAGAGAGAGAGGAGAGAGGAGGAGGGAGAGAGAGGAGGGAGAGAGAGAAAGAGAGAGAGAGAGGGAGAGAGAGGAGAAAGAGAATGAAGAGAGAGAGACATACAGAGAAATAGAGAGACAGAGAGACAGGATTCAAACAAAAAACACCAACCTGAATACAAATTTAAACATAAATAAGGACATTAAAACATACATAAAAACGGACCTTAATTACCTAAAACGAGCCTAAATGTACCCAATTATCAATCCCAAGAGAATGTACGTAAAACTTTATTGAACACATACAGGTGAATGGACAGCAGCAAGGCAGGAAATGATAGGAAAAAATGACAGAAAGCAAAAGAACAAGACAGAAACAAAGAGAGTGACAGAAAAGAGGAAATTTCCAGCACAGAATTACCAGAAGATGAGGATAGTATTTATACTGAAAGAGCCCCCAGGCATCCCCATGGGGGGGTCACTCTATGGCTGAATCATCACATTAGAGGCATCAGGTTTATACTCTTTCCCAACAGGGCTACCAGTCAGAGAGGTAGAGGTAGCCCGACAGATTCTGAGGTAGCCCGAATGTTGCTAATATGACAGCAGATGCACAATAGCAGGCTTATAGCTGTTAATAGATGATTGTGTGTGTGTGGGTGTGGGTGTGTGTGTGTGTGTGGTGTGTGTGTTGTGTGTGTGTGTGTGTGTGTGTGTGTGTGTGTATGTTTGTGTGTGTGTGGGTGCGCGCGTGTGTGTGTGCATGTGTGGTGTGACAGAAAGAGAGTGAGACAGAGAGAGTGTGTTGTGTGTATGTATGTATGTATGTGTGTGTGTGTGTGTGTGTGTGTGTGCGTAGTGTGTGTGCGTGCATGTGTGGTGTGACAGAAAGAGAGAGGAGAGGAGAGAAGAGAGTTTGTTGTGTGTATGTTGTTATGTGTGTGTGTGTGTGTGTGTGTGTGTGTGTGTGTGGTGTGTGTGTGTGTGTGTGTGTGTGTGTGCGCGCGCTGGTTGTGTGTGTGTGTGTGTGTGTGATGTGTGTGTGTGCGCTTGTGTGTGTGAGTAGAGAGGTGTGTGTGTGTGTGTGTGTGTGTGTGTGGTGTGTGTGTAAAAGTGTGTGTGTGTGTGTGTAAGAGAGTGCGTGCGTGTGTTAGTTTTAGTGTGTTAGTGTTAGTGTTAGTGTGTGTGTGTGTGTGTGTGTGTGTGTGTGTGTGTGTGTGTGTGTGTGTGTGTGTGTGTGTGTGCGCGCGGCGCGCACGCATGTGCATGCGCATGCATGTATGTTTTGCTCTGAAATTATAAGATTGTCAACCAGGTTACCCAGACTATAGGTTGAGGTAGCCCGACACAATTTTAGGCAGCCACCGGCTAATGCGCTACCTAGAAATCTCAGCTCTGTCCATATCCATTTTTGAAAAATAATTCATTTTAATTTCAAAAGCTTTCCAGCTGTTGATCACTGCTTAAAAAAAAAAAGAAAAGAAAAAAACAACAACAACTGATCATTACATCAACATCACACATACACATTTCAATATATACCACACACCTCATCCATCCCTACCACCTTGCACGATCTTCGCCTCCAATTTCCATGCATCTCCAATTGTGTATTTTACACAAAAACATCATTTATATTATCATCAATAGACTATCCACTTTTAGCCAAAACCAACAACACAATGAACCTCTTAAAAACATCCAACCACTGTCAAACATCTCATTCATTCTTGAGTGCCCTGAAAATTTAAAAAAAAAAAAAAAAGATTACCCTCGCAGGAACTGAAGCTGACCCATGTGCACTAACTTGAGTCCCACCTCAAGTCTGAGCGTCTTTCGTCCAGTGATTTGTTCCTTACTGATTGGGCCACGGCCTTACTGAATTCATTTCTGATTCCGATTCTGACCTGCAGTAAAGACCCAAGACAGGACTGGTACAAAACATACATGCGCACCAGTCACCTTCCCTTTCTGCGAACGTAACCTTCCCCCGTTTCTATTTCACACCAAGCCGTACACGCACAGGGCTCAACATCCTCACACAAAGTCCAAAGCATCATACACAAACCTCAAACCGTGCATTCATGTTAAAAAATAACACCACCATACGGAACAGTGAACGTCCCAACCGTGTCACCAACATATCATCCCATCATATTCAACATCATACCATATTCTTCTGGTTCACAACGTCCACCGTTGACAATAGAATTCTTTTTACAGTTTTGCATGTTCAATTTGTAACAAAGTCCAGTTTTGTTTGCTGCGCTTCGTGTCCCAAAGGACCGGTCCATTTATACACAGGGAGCAGTCCGTTCCTGTCCAAAGGAACCAACTCCTCCAAGTCCACAAGAACCGGTCCAACCAGGTCCCAGGAACCAGTCCATCCCGGTCCCAGGAACCAGTCCAGCCATATTCCAACAACCGGTCCATCCTGGTCCCCTGAACAGTCTATCCTGGTCCCAGTCACCAGTCCATCCAGGTCCCAGAAACCAGTCCAGCCATATCAAACGGTCCATCTGGTCCCTGAACGTCTATCCTGGTCCAAGACCAGTCCATCCAGGTCCAGAACCAGTCCATCCAGGACCCAGTCCATCCCGGTCCCAGTCCATCCCAGTCACCAGTCCATAAGGTCCCAGGAAACAGTCCACAAAGGTCCAGGAACCAGTCCATCCGGTCCCAGGAACCAGTCCATCCCGGTCCCAGGAACCGCTCCAACTATACACACTGGGTCCAATTTCCTGATTTGTTCTTCTACCTTAAATAGTTAAAACCACTTTCACATGTCAATGTTTCAACAAATGCATTGACAGTGTGTGTACACACACACACACACATGCACACACACACAGAATGTACACCAGGGCAGGCTCTAAGTGAAAACAATAAACCAAAGAAATAAAATGCAGGTTTATCCATAGAGACACAGGCAATAAATAGACAATACAGGATCATCACTGTCCTTGTAAAAAGTGTAAGCAACCTCCACTGAAAACACAAATGGAACAATACATTAGATAAATGTATATATATATGCACACACACTAACCTGATAAAGCTTACTCTCTCTCCGGCACACTCAAAGCTGTCTTCAGCACAGGGCAAAACACACACACACACACACATGCACTCTCTCTCTCTCATGCATTAGGACAAGCCACACACACACACACACACACACACACCACACACACATACACACACACACACACACAACACACACACACACACACACACACACACACACACACACCACACCAACACAATACACAACACACACCAGGCTGGGTAAGAAGAGAAGATAGTTTCCTCTGAAAATTGGCCGGTGTCCAGGGGCAACGTCCCTGTTGGTGGGTCTGGGGGGATTCGCCCCCAGAAGCTGAAGAATTTCTGTAATTTTGAGGCATAATGGATGCATTTCCTAATGGCAAATACAATAATTCAGTAATATTTCCTCTGAAAAAATTTTTTTTTTCCCTCTGAAACCAGGAGTTTATGCACTGAAATCAGTGGATCCGCTGAGAGTTACCCAGCCTGAACACACACACACACACACACACACACACACACACACACACACACACGCACATGCACTTTTTGTCTCTCTCAGACAGCCTTCTTGCCTACAAAAACTCATACACGCACCCTATACCTCAAGACAGTTTCTTGCAAACAAAAATTCATACACACACCCTCCATCTCTCTAAAGACAGTTTTCTTGCTAGCCCCAAATTCACACATGCATCCTCTATCTGACAGGGCCTAAAACGGTAGGAGGAAAAAACTACTGAAACTAGGGGGGTCCGGGTGCATGCTCCCCCGTGAAAATTGTTTAAAAAACAAGTGTAAATCTATGCCATTTCGCGCTTTCTGGACATAATTTCAAGAGATATTTAGCGCGTAAAAATTGCTGTAAACACATAATCATTACAGGAAGATATATTTGGGAAAAGGGGAGAAGGGGTTAAAAACACAATGATAAAATGAACAAGAAAAATCAGGGCCATAACTTGCGCGAACGCTTGCAAACCGATCATGGATACCTTGCTTTTTTTTTTTTTTTTTTTTTAAAACAAACCGAAATCGCGGAATTCCGCCCAGACGCGGAACGTTTTAAGCCCTGATCTCAAGACAGTTTCCCGCTAACAAAAATTCATACATGCACTCTCTTGTCTCAAAAAACAGTCTCTCACTAACAAAAAATTCATACACGCACCCTCTTGTCTCAAGACAGTTTCTCACTAACAAAAATTCATACACGCACCCTCTGTCTGTCTTAAGAGTTTTCTTGCTTACAAAACCTCATGCGCACTCTCTCTTCTTAACGGCAAAATCCCAGCGTATCCTCAATATCACTCAGCAAAAATCTTCTTGCATATCTTCCAGTAACTTCACAGGACTTTGATGATAGACGATGCCTACAACAATGACATATATGCTGGAAGCTGGCAAAACTAAAGCTTGACCTCTCCCTATTTCTGCCACTGATTTTGACCATGTGTTTTGACCATGTGCTTTGATCATGAATGAACAATTTTTTTTTATTCAAACTGGCCTAGTTCCAAGACCTGCCATTCTGCCTACACTTCAGTCTTACTCCAATAAAGACTGGTTCGTTCTTCACTGGTTGTGTATTTGCGGCAAACAGTTCCCTCTGTTTCACTGTTTATTTTACTGCAAAATGCTACGTTCTTTTTTTTTTTACCAATAATGTCTACACAAGAAAACTATTCTGAAACTCATTTTAAAGAAGTAACATCAGATCAATCTTTGTCGGTTAAAATTTCAGAATCATTAGTTCACAGTCCTGTTAATGCATTACTTTTAGTTTAAGTTTATGCAGTTTGTATTTTAGTGTTAAAATTTCCCTTCACATTGTTGAAGTTAATTGTTAGTGGTAAGTTCTCGTTCCATTTTTCTACTCTCCCACCTACTTATGACTTTTTACTCCATTCTCCCCTCTGCCCCAAATCCAACCTGTCCAACTATTGTCCTCTGTTTTATTTTATTTGTGTGTGTGTGTGCGTGTGCGGTGTGTGTGTGTGTGCGTGTGTGTGTGTGTGTGTGTGTGTGTGTGTGTGTGTGTGTGTGTGTGTGTGTGTATTATTATTTTATTTGTGTGTGTGTGTGTGTTATGTGGTGTGTGCGTGTGTGTGTGTGTGTGTGTGTGTGTGTGTGTGTGTATGTGTGTGTGTGTGTTTGTAAGTGTATGTGTGTGTGTATCTGTGTGTTTGTGCGTCTGTGAATATCTGTGTTCATTTACATTACTTCGTGTGAATATTTGTGTTCAATCACATTATTTGACTTTTCTGTCTAAAAGTTCTTTTCCAGTAAAGTACAGCTAGTACGCCTTTGACACGGTCCTTTTGTACCAATTTCTATTCTTCTTAAGCACAACCAGCACTGACCTTTCGAGCTATGTAAGTGACACTATTATCAACTCTTACACTTTCGTGATGTCACCTTTGGGCTCCTTTAGTAAACTAAAGTACTGTACTGAATGTTGTTAACATATGTGCACGGTTCAGATCATGGGTACAAGAAATGTTACATCCATGAGAAAAAATAAAATTGATTTCAAGTTGATTTGCTGTGTTCCTTAAGGTCTTTACCAGTTGAAAACAAATTTTCCAGAATAAGAGTTATTATATTTTGACTTTGACAGCCATTTTACGGCAAGATCTTACAAATCTTCTGTTCATAACTTGGTGTCCAAAAAAAATTATCTGTATTAATGCTATTTTGAAAATAATGCATATAATAGCATTTACTCAACTTTAGTTGGTGTATCTAACTCTAAAATGCAAAATAAATGACAAAATTGAAAATCATTCTTATTTGGCCGAATTAGCAAAAAAACAAACAAAAACGTAATAAATCAATCGCTTCAGTTTTTTATGTTTTTTTTTGCTTTTGCTTATTCGGCCATTCATGCATGCATAAGGGTGTGTTTAAATCACGTGAAGATGAAACGTGGTTGTTGAGAAAATCACGTTTTTGTGATTCACATGTTGAATGTACCCATGATCTCAGCTGTGCACATATTAAGATGCAACAATGGTGCTACTTTCATGACTAATCTTGTTGGGAAGTTGATAAACTTCGCAGAAAATTCAAGACAAGAACAAACTGTTTGGGAAACTTGTGAATAAAACTGGTAGAAAATAAAAACGTCGTATTCTGAACCGAGAAAAAAAAAAGTAACCAGAAAGATAAAAAAACCAACAAAAGAATGAGAACATGTCTTTTTTAACATCAAATACACGTTCTGATTCTGTTTTCACGTTTTTCTGGTTCCTGTCTGCTTGAATGTGGAAGGGGTGGGGTGGGGGGTGAGGGTGGGGATTTAGATTTGAGAACAAAAGTGTAGATTCTGTCATAGCAGTGACTTAGGAATGAAGCTAGGCTTAACCCTTTCGCATTTGCACTGCTAGGTGTAAAGCTAGCTCCTAGTATTCGCATTCGAATGTAGCACAGCTTCAGTACAAAGTCTTTCAGTAATGAATGGAAAGTTCCTTGCATCCCAGAATGCTCGTACTATTTTTAGAACATTCAACGCGAGACTGACCGAGATTCTAACCACACGCGCGATAAGACAGCAAGGCCATAGTGATGGAAATCCCCCACACATGTGCCGGAAAAGGTCAGCGATCTCAACCGCTATGAACGGTTCGGCACATTCTTCCGCAGGGTGGTTACCGGCTTTGTGAACAGCTAAGGGTTAATGTACCGCTTAAATTTTAAAAAAAACACCAAAAAAAAAGGGGGGGGGGGAGGGAGAGGGGCAGGGACCAGCAGATAACAGGGTGCTCATAAACTGCAGTTCCTGTTTGAAAGCATCATTAACATCAAAACAAGGCTGACGACGCATCATCCGACATCAAAACAAGGAGAGCGCATGTAACAAGACGCGTCCATAAGCAAGGCATGGGATCTGAGTAACAAAAACGTTTGCCACCAACGAACAAGATGCATAAACAAAAAGTGCTGTTAACAAACATATACAAACAATGCATTAACAAACATAAAAACAACGCATTCACACAAAAAACCCCACTCAATTCACAAACAAAGCATTCACAAACAAAAAAAACAACACATTCACAAATTTAACCCTTCGATTCCCTCACCCTATCCACTAGCATCCTGCCTTGTCAACCATGACAGCAAAGCAAAATGTTTAACCCTTTGACTCCCTCACTCTAAAGCAAAATGTTTAACCCTTTGACTCCCTTACTCTATCTACCAGCTTCCTGCAGGAAGCTGGCGGACAGGGTGAGAAACTCAAAGGATTAAATTTTCATCTGGTGATGGATAGGGTGGAGGAGTCACAGAGTTTAAAACAATGCAAATAACAAACAGGAACAACCGATTCACAAACAAAAACAACAAATAACAAAACACACAGAAGAAATGCGCTGCAACACAAAAACAAAACAAAACAAACACTAAAGCACGGATAACCCTTAAAAAAAAACTCACCCTGAAGAGATGGAACATTATCAATACACACCATGCAATTAACCCTTTGAATCCCGCACACTGTCCACCAGCAACCTACACTGTCAATGATGCTCACAAAGCAAAATCTTAACCCTCTGACTCCCTCACCCTATCCACCAGCTTCCTGCAGGAAGCTGGTGGATAGGGTGAGGGAGTCAAAGGGTTGAGTTTTTGCAGTTGGTGGATAGGGTGCGAGAGTCAAAGGGTTAAACATTTCCCGGATAAAAACCAACATGGAGTCAAGAGGCATCATACCGTATAGCCCTTTGACTCCAACACCCTATCCACCAACTGCAAAAACTTAACTCTCCCTCACCCTATCCACCAGCTTCCTGAAGGAAGTCAAAGGGTTAAGATTTTGCTTTGCTAGCATAGTTCACAATGCAGGATGCTGGTGGACAGTGTGCGGGAGTTTTTAGGTTTTAAACTGAGAATGATTCAAGTCATGAACCTCAGATAGATCTACCAACAGGGAGATGTTTAAACAAGAACAAAACGCAGTACAAATAAGAACAATCTATTCAGTGACCAGAGCGTTTAAAATGGAATCGGTTATGAGGTCTTGCTGAAAACACGGACCAGACGCATGGCCCCTTCCACAGTTCTCGTTCCTCGACACGCTTGCACATGTATACGTTTCGCAAACGCTATGCGTTTCTCCACACACTCACATGTACGTTTCTCAACTGTCATGTGTATGTTCCTCAGCGACAAACTGGGAGCATGTCTTAAAATACAGCCAGCATAAAATTAATCAATTTTACCCTCTTCTACAAAAACAATAAAACGAGAGAAAAAACAAGTGGGTCCACAATCCGAGGAATTAAAATAAGATTTTAAAGCGCACACACATCCTTGTCGACGTCATCCTCTCTCATCCATGCCCTATATTGCCACAGCCATCCCAAATTTCAATTTCTCATTTATGCACAATTCAATTTCATAAATCCCCCATGTCCCCCTTTTCCAACTCCAGACATGTATGCCTGCAACACACGCATTTTTTTCAATTTCATAAAGCCCAATGTTGTCCTTTCTGTCTTGAAATGCATGCCGTAGTTGTGATTTTTCCATCCTTCACAAAAGAGACACACGTCTGCAGTAGGCAGTGCTTCCAGAATGTCATCTACACTAGGCTGCTGAAACTGCTCATACTATACACAGAACTGAAAACCTGGTTGCCGTAGAACACCTGGTCACTTGTTTGTATTTTTCTTGCAGAACACACACGCACGCACGTGCGCACGCACACACACACAAACACGCTCACATACACACACCCACATTATTCAACACAGAGGCGTCCGAAGTTAATTCACCACAAGGCCGAATCAAGTCACTCAAGATCTGTTTCAAGAGCGGACTCCAAAGTCATTCACGAGCATCCTTCTCTCCACAGTTTTGTACTTGTTGATTACATGTATGTACAGTGAGGCGCTCAGTCGCCACCTCTCACATATTTGTAGTAACACACAATGCACAGGCATTTACTTATCTTACTTAATACACACGGACATGCTTTCATTTCAATGTCTCTCTCTCTCTCTCTCAAACTCTTGCGTATTCTCTTTCTCTTCACAACACACACACACACACCACACACACACACACTCACTCACTCTCTCACACACTCACTCACACTCTCTCTCTCTCTCCACACTTAGTAATCTATTTACACACACACACTCTCTCACACACACACACACTCACTCTCTCACTCTTTCTCTCACTCACACACACACACTCAGTAATCTATTTACACACACACACTCTCTCACGCAACCCAAATAAATTAGCAAGGAAAGGGAGGGAAGGGAAGTAGGGAAGGGGAGGAGGGAACGAAACAGGATCCACACCAAGGGTAGGAGGAGTATGAGGACATATCGAAGTCATTCACCACGCCCGACACAAACACACCGCGTCACAATGACACCCTCTGACGTACAGTACACGCAGCGTCGCTACGTCGAGATAGTCCTGATTTGGCCCGTCGCACACACGTGCAAACCTGCACCTGATGCTGTTGAGATTGATGCTGACGACTTTGCTCCATCGTGCACCCTGAGCCTGCATTTGGTGAGTGCCACCACCACTTACTGCAACACACAGCCACTGCTCAATAAGCCGTTTTTTAATCCCCCAGTCTTCTTCACTCTGTAGAACACACAAGCTTAAAGCTGTGATGTAGGTTTGCTTGACATCAACTCTGAAGTCACATGGCAGTCGCTAGCATTTAGTCGCTAGCATTTTTTTTTATGTTTTAACCTTTTTAACGGGAGTCAAATGGTTAAAGAATTTTATAGGATCAGTCACGATCATGATAATAAAGCGTGGTTTGATCTCCAACTCCGAAACCGTCACTAATTTTTTTTTTATCTCCCCATTTCCTTAAAAAAGGGGGATTACTTTTAAAATGGTTTAAAACCAACTTTAATCATTACTGGCCCTTGCTTCTTTTGAGTGTCCCCCCTCTATGAATACAGGAAATTAATTCAAATTCATTAAACCAATAAAATCGGAACAATTTCACTTTTCGGGGAGGGTGGGTGGACATTTTGAAATAATACAAAGACAAGTAATATATTCAGGGTAGCTGATGTTGAACCAATCTGTAATTTGGAGGTAAACAGATTTGAAATAAATCTTTTCAGGGTAGTTGATGCAGAATAACTGTAACATGGTGGTTAAAGTTTAATCATAGAAAGACTTGATGCCAATATTTCAGCCATCACTTAAGTTCTCTCCCCTCTTTCTCAAGTAAGCACTCGCTTCGTAGACTGGTCCGACGGGAACACTGGCACTGCCAACAAGACAGCCATTTTTTCTCCTTCTCCTTAACCCCGACTCCCGCACCCTATCCACCTACTGCAAAAACTTAACTCTTCGACTCCCTCACCCTATTCACCAGCTTCCTGCAGGAAGCTGGTAGAGAGGGTGCGGGAGTCAAAGGATCAAGTTTTCTGCTTCGCTAGCGTGGCTGACAATGCAGGAGGCTGGTGGACGGGTGCAGGAGTCAAAGGGTTAAAACTGGAAGTCAAAAGAACCGTCAGGATGCACGCTGGATGAATGCAGCACTTGTTGCAGGCTCTCAACACGTCACTGAGTCGTTTTTTGGTGAAGAATGAGAGAAAACAAAACGGTTCAGCCCCCACATCGCCCTGGGCAGGGGCTGGGGGGAGGAGGGAAGGAAAAAGGGGCGGGGCCTAGGACTGTTTGATACGTTTTCTTGGCGGGCCAAGGGGTGGCGACTGTTGAGAGGCGAGGGCACGGAAGGCCTCGGCGATGAGGTGGGGATGGGAAGTGATGATGTCCTTCCAGCCCGACGAGTCCATGACGTCTGTCGCGTGGCTGCACACACACATACACAGAGCTAGCCGTTTTCAATCAATATAACAACATGTAGGCCCCTACATTTTCTTTTTGGTCCCATTTTCTACTCTATTCTAACTCTCTGACTTCCTCACCCCTAGGGTGAAGGAGTCAAACAGTTACGTCTTTGCAGTTGGACTAGTCGCCATGATGTAGTGGTTAATGAGACAGACTACCGACTGGAAGGTTGTGAGTTCGAATCCCCATCAGTCCCTTCAAAATTCACTGTGGGATTTTTCGGCTCTATGAAACTCAGGCTGCTCTCCCCTTTGAGAGCGTTAGCTGCAATGCAGCACCACCCTTTTTTCTTTTTACACCAAGACTTCAGAAAGGCAAGAAGGCTAACTGGTCTTCAAGGGGAGGGACCTGGGAAATCCACCTCTCTCTCCAATATTTTATTATCAGGGCAGCCAGGCGACCGCCCTGCTCTTCATGATTTTCAATTGCCATGGGATCTTCAGCGTAAGCAGACTAGAAGGCACATGGGTCCGTCTTTTTTCCAATCTCCTTCTGAAGGAACAGACGTTCAGTATGATTTTCAGGTCAAACTGAACAGAAAAGTCAAGGTCTCAACTGGAAACAAACCCTGGAACCTCGGGTTTAGTTACTGGCTGATGTCTGAACCATTCTGCCATTCAGACATACATACAATAAGACAAGCAGACCTGTTAATAAAAATCAGCAGTGTGAGCCTTTCAACCCGTACATAAAACAAGAACACAGACCTGATAATAAGATTGATGGCATGGAACTTTCAACTCATAAACATGTACATACAACAAGAAAAACAGATCTGTTTATCAATGACATGGGACTTTAACTCGTAAGCATGTACATACAACAAGAAAAACAGACCTGATAATAAAATCAACAGCATGCGACTGTAACTCGTACGCATGTGCATACAGCAAGATTTAAATAGACCTGTTAATAAAATTGATTGCGTGGGACTATTAACTCGTACGTACGTACATACAACAAGAAAAACAGACCTGATAACAAAATCGACAGCACGGGACTTTACCTGTACGTACGTACATACAACAAGAAAAACAGACCTGATAACAAAATCGACAGCACAGGACTTTACCTGTACGTACGCACATACAAGAAAAACAGACCTGATAACAAAATCGACAGCACAGGACTTTACCTGTACATACGTACATACAACAAAGAAAAACAGACCTGATAACAAAATCGACAGCACGGGACTTTACCTGTACATACGTACATACAACAAGAAAAACAGACCTGATAACAAAATCGACAGCACGGGACTTTACCTGTACATACGTACATACAACAAAGAAAAACAGACCTGATAACAAAATCGACAGCACGGGACTTTACCTGTATGTACGTACATACAACAATAAAACCAGACCTGTTAATGAAATCGATGGTGTGGGACTTTACCTGTACGTACGTACATAAAACAAAGAAAAACAGACCTGTTAATGAAATCGATGGCATGGGACTTTAACTGGTCAGCACTATGAAGATCGGCCAGCACCAGAATTTCACACACATTGTCGATCATCAAGTTGGAACACAACGCTTCCTCACACATCACCTTCAGTCGCTCCAACGCATACTGTAACACATCAAACACTGCAACACATCAAACACATCGCATACTGCAACACATCAAACATCGCATACTGCAACACATCAAACACATCGCATACTGCAACACATCAAACACATCGCATACTGCAACACATCAAACACATCGCCTTTAGCTGCTGTAATGCACAAAGCAACACATAACCACCCGCATCCTCTTCATGGAATTAATACTATATATGTTATGGTTCATATTTCATGCCAAGACTTTATCAAAGTCAACCATTTCTGTGATATCACTTCAAAATAAAAGTTGCCATTGTTCAGATCATTGTGAATTTGTTCACTGTTCAAGTTCTGCCAAGTATGTAAGGAATTATCAGGGTTAAAAACACACCATGAACAAACAAGCAAATAAACAAATAAAATTTCTTTTAAAAAATTGACAACAAAAAAATTCCATCAAATCTATTTTTTTTTAAAAGTTCCTGGAAAAGAAAATTGGACATAATTACATTTGCATTTCAGTGTTACAGGAAAGCTAGTGGACAGGGTGCAAAAGTGATATGCACCAGAAACACATGAAAATAGAATCAAAACGCATATTCAATACACATAACTAAACAGGTGCAAACTTTCAGCCAACTGCCTTTGTCAAGCATATACACACACACACACACAAAAAAAGAACACATGTACGCAAAACTTATGGGGGAAAATAGCCACTTTCCTAATGTTTCACTGCGCAAAAGAAAATAGTGGATATGAAATCTGGTAACCAGCAAGTATCATCATCATCATCATGTACCCTGCCGCGTGGCATTGGCTATCATGGCCCTCCATATAATCTATCCTTTGTTGCTGCAAGAACATCTCCCACCCTCTCTGTCTTCATCCACCCCACAAGTGCATCCAATAATTTTTCCCTGGGTTTACCAGGTGCTCTTTTTCTCTTTGGCTTTCCTGTTGTGACTAGGTGCTCTAATTTCTCTTGCCTCATAAAATGTTCTATAAATGTTGCTCGTCTTTTCCTACCCTTCTTCATTAATGTTCTTTTGTGTCTGCCTCCTTCAAGACCATCTCGTTTGTTTTCTCTGCTGTCCATGGAGCTCTTCTTAGAAACTACATTTCAGATGCCTCAATACTGCTCCGATTTTGTGTGTTGACTGTCCATGCTTCACGTTGGTACAACACGTTATCAATTCTATACAACACTGAAGAACTCTCTTCCTAATGTTAACTGATAGGCACTTGGTAAAAATGCTTTTCATGTTCTTGAATGCCATTTTAGCTTGGCCAATTCTGCTGGCTAACTGAAATAGCCATTACAAATTAGAAATTAGCAAGCAGGGGAGACTACTGCAATGACTTTAAGGACAGGAGTATTGTGCATCAACACAAGACTTACTTTGTCGGCAGCGGCCAACAACTCGTCGGCCATTTTGTCCAGGTTTGGTGCGCGCCCTGTGTAGATAAAACGCAGCATCTCCCGCATGACGTCATGGTCCACGTCTGTGATTTCCACACGATTCTGAACACAACACCACAAAGTGACCGCATGCAAAACAAGTTCTCACATTTTCATAACTGGACATCCAAGTCGTTTTTACTAACATTCTATAATAAAATATAAGAAAAGAATATTAAGTACACATATCAATGCACTGGCGCACATAATCTGAGGACATGCTCCTGGCGTTGACCACTCCTTCCAATTTATCCCACAGGGGATTTAAAAAACACACCTGAATACAAATTTAAGTATACCTAAGGACATCAAAACATAAAAACAGGCATAAATTACCTAAAATTGCTTCTGCATATCTCGCCTCAATAGAGCCAAAAATGCACTTAATGATGTACCCAGTTATCATTCCTAAGAAAAAATATGTAAAACTTTATCGAACACATACAGGTGAATGGACCAGCAAGGCAGAAAATGATAGGTAGAAATGACAGAAAGCAAAGGAACAAGGCAGAAAAAGAGTGGCCAAAAAGAGGAAATTTCTAGCACAGTCTAGCACAGAATTTCCAGAGAGTGGGGATACTATTTATACTGAAACTAGTGAAAGAGCCCCCAGAATCCCCAAGAAGAGGACGAGAAAAGGGAAGGGAATGGAGAGGAGATGGAGAGCATGGGACAGAGGGAAAGGGAGAGAAATTCATGCATTATATTTGTCCATCCAATATAATTATTTGAAATAGCAAACTTTCCTACTATCTGTACTCCAACCCCCATGTCAAGTCAACGGACTGAAACTGATTTAAAAAAAAAAAAGGGGGGGGGGGGGAGTGTGTTTGACAACCTTTCCTTTCAGGTTGATCCCATATACCCACACTATTTCTTCGTTCACACATACCTAACAGTTAACCACATACTCTTGCTTTAACCCTTTGACTCCCGGCACCTTATCCACCAACTGTAAAAAAACGTAACCCATTGATTCCCTCACCCTATCCACCAGCCAGCTTCCTGCAGCAGGAACCTGGCTGGTGGATAGGGTGAGGGAACCAAAGGGTTAAGAATTAAGTTTTTGCTTTTGCTAGCCTGGTGGGCAATGTAGGGTAGTGGCAGATAGGGTGCAGGAGTCAAAGGGTTAAAGTTACATTTCAACGATTTTTGGGGCCACAAGAGAACTACTACTATACTAGGGGTCTTACATGCTCCGTTGCCGTTAACCTTTTGAGTCCCGCACCCTGTCAACCGGCATCCTGCATTGTCAACCATGCTACAAAAGCAAAATCTTAACCCTCTGACTAATGAGGGAGTCAGAGGGTTAAGTTTTTGCAACTGGCGGATAGAGGGCAAGAGTCAAAAGGTAACGCCGACACCACCACGACAGAAGCAAGCACTTACCCGTTTGCTCTCCGTCATCTCGTGTTCAAACATGGCATAGAAGACCGGCGACCGTGCTGAAAATGGAAAACACAGAGCGATCAGTGACTATAATTTGTACACTATTAAATGTGCTGACTTTTCTTCAGAAACAATGATACGTACATGTGCACCACAGCATACACGAGAGACGAAGTTTTGATAAATGACAAAACATAATAGAAGTAGTAGTGGTACAGAGGTGGGAATTTTCTTTCTCATATGTCATAATTCAACCTGTCTGCTAAATAGTCCAGGAAACAGATGATTTCAAAAATTTCAAGTAGGCCCTACATATTCATTTTTATCTTTGTTTCTTTTTTGTCACAGTAGATTTACCATGTGAAAACTCATGCCACTCACCCCGTTTGCAGGGCTTAAAACAGGAGGAGGGAAAAAACACTGAAACTAGGGGGGTCCGGGGGCATGCTCCCCCGGGAAAATTGTTTAAAAACCAAGTGTAAATCTATGCCATTTCGCACTTTCTGGACATAAATTTCAAGAGATATTTAGTGCATAAAAATTGCTGTAAACACATAATTATTACAGGAAGACATATTTGGGAAAAGGGGAGAAGGGGTTAAAAACATAATAATAAAATGAACACTCACCCTTTAACTTGAGTGTTTTACAGCTGTTCACCAACTGTAGTCTTTGGATGAAATCTCACTTCTTGGGTTGCTCAATAAGTTTCACTTTTCAGGTTTAAATGATCACACAATATCAAGTTTGAAGTTGGAGCACACAAAGTCAGTAATTGCATCAAACACTTTTAAAGTTCAGTCTCATATAACAGAGATCAACTTTTTTTTTTTTTTTTTTTTTGGACAAACGAAATCGCGGAATTCCGCCCAGACGTAGAACTAAAACGTTTTAAGCCCTGCATTTTAGAATGTGCTACTGCACTGCCACCCTTTTCTTTTCTTTTTTTTTTTTTTACGCCAACAGGCCTTCAAGGGAAGGGACCTGAGAATTGAACCTCTCTCTCCAATGTTTTTATGCAACGGCAGCTGGGTGAATTCCCTACTCTTCATGATTTTCAACTACCCTGGGATCTTGAGCATGTACAGGCCAGGACGCACATAGGTCCAGCTTGTTTTTCGTCCCCTTCCGAAGATCTAGACGTTCACTTTGATTTTCCAGTCAAACTGAGAAGAAAAGTTGAGGCCTCAACAGGAGAATGAATGAATGAATCTTTTATTTAACCCTTTGACTCCTGCACCCTGGCCATCAGCATCTTGCATCGTCAACCTGCAGGAAGCGGGTGGATAGGGTGAGGGAGTCAAAGGGTTAAGTTTTTGCAGTTGGTGGGTAGGGTGCAGGAGTCGAAGGGTTAACGTCTGTTCACAATAGTGATTTTAGACACTCAGTCTCATATAACACAGATCAACTTTTTTTTTTTTTTTTTTTTTGACAAACCGAAATCACGGAATTCCGCCTCAACAGGACACAAACACTGAAACCTCGAATTAAGTTACTGGCAGGTGAACATCTGAACCAGTCTGCAACTCTTCTTCTATAATTCTGAGGATGGAATATCGTTCATGTACATTTTCACCGGACTTGTGAAACTTGGTGCATGCAGGCTGAGTCTAACCAATTGTGAAACGTAGCTGACAGATCCTGATAGACAGGGATTGTTATTGTTATTGTTGCTTAAAGCCCAGCCGACTGCGTAAAGCCGTATGAGGGCTATAATCTTTCAAAACAAACACAATACTTTGATAGGATGAAAAAGGAAAAGAAAATTAAGTACACATATCAATACATTCACGCCCATAATCTCAGGAGATGCCCCTGGCGCTGACCGCTCGGTCCAATTTATCACACATACCTGAATACAAATTCAAACATAACTAAGGATACAACATATACATACAGACTGCCAAACATTAACCCAGTGACTCCTGCACCCTATCCACCAACTGCAAAAACTTAACCCCTTTGACTCCCTCACCCTATCCACCAGCTACCTGCACAGGAAGCTGGGATTCAAAGGGTTAACTTTTTCCTTCGCTAGCAGGGTTGACAATAATTAATAATAAATTTTAATAATTACAATATTTATATAGTGCAAAACTTGATAAAAATCAAATCTAAGCGCTGAACAGACACATAGCACGCACACACACGCACGCACACACACACGGCTGTAAATGGGGAAAAAGAAGAAAAGCAATGGAAAATTATAGAGAGCATATTATATACAATTATATATTACAATGTGATTCCACTCCGAGTGGAGACAGGCTGCAGAGGGGGTTGAGTGAGGTCAGGATTTTATGCAGAGGAGAAAAGGTGAGTTTTGAGAGCGGATTGAAGGAGACAAAAGTAGGTTGCTGACGGACTGAGAGAGGAAGTTTGTTCCAGGAGAGTGGACCAGAAACAGAGAAGGCTCGTGGACCATAGGTATTGAGCTTAGTGCGTGGAAAGCGAAAAGTCAGAGGATCGGAGGCAGAGCGGAGGGTACGTGAGAGAAGATAGATCTCAAGTAGGCTTGACAGGTAATCGGGGGCTGCGTTATTGAGGCTTTTGTAGCACATGGTGTCTAGTTTGTACTGTATGCGCTTTTGATGCAGGGTGCCGGCAGACAAGGTGCAAGGAGTCAAAGGGTTAAGCACAAACACTTACAAGAACTCACTGAGTCAGCTTTGCCCACCCACCTGCCAGTATGGACTTGTGTACCCGGAACTCGTGTCCTCCCACGCTGAGGAAGACGTCGCTGAAAGAGGAATTCTGAAAGAGCTGGCCCAGATCCTCGCTGAGTCGACACTCTGGCACCTTCACCGGTGTACAGTTGGACTGACCCGACACGTTCACTGTGTCCCCAACCACGCTCACCTGACCACACACAAAACAAGTTGGCTGGTTGTTATTTTGTTATTAACATCATTCCTTTTCATCAGCAAATAGATCATTTTCTGACCTTGCCATAAAGGTGAGAAAAAGTCTCTCTCTCTCACCTGCAAGGTCTGTCAGTTTGGCGCACTCAAAAATGTTCATCAAGTGATGTAATTCTAAAAGAAATGGGACCAGCAAATCACATTTTCTGTGACTTCTGTCTGGAAACAAAAAAACTGTTGATCATGTATTCTGGAAATGTTGGCATGTCAAGAGTTTGTGAAACGACTGAAGAATTGTTGAAATCAAAATGTGTTAACTGTGCGCAGATCAGCTTAATCAACTGAAAAAAATAAACGAAACTGGAAAAATAAGCGAAGCATCATCTTGAACAGGTTTATTACACACACAGCATACATTTGTGATCTGTTTACAATGTCTCCTTTCTTTCTCCGCACCATTTTGATTTCTGATTCAGTTTTATACCAAATTGAATGATAAACTGATCTATTACCATTTAGACCATTTTCTTTCTTTTTTGTATCAATTCTATTTTTTTGAAAGCCAGAATTGCTAGTTTCATTCAAAACTGAATGATAAAGTGATCCATCAGATTGGCTGAAAACTTTTAATCATTTCTACTGCCACTTCTCTTATTTGTGTATGCAGCAGTCATGACGCTGTAACAGTGATTTTTCTGTCTCGTTTATTTTTTTAACCTTTTGGTTCACTTAACCTACCTCACAGCATCCACCACTATCAGCCAACCCAGCAAAGCAAAAACTTACCTTTAATTCTAACTGTGGAAAACTGGAGGTTAGTGTGAATGAGAGACAGGATTAGCAGGACACTGGTAGACAGGGTCAGGGATTGAATGAAGTATTTGCAGATTTCAGTTCATATTGCTTATAGCCCAGCCGACTACTAGAGCCATATCAGGGCTAACACCACACCAAAAACAACAGCCAGTTAAGATAAAAGACAAGTTAAAACCCATGCTCACTGTTAACCTTGCAAGTCTACAATGCAATTAAAGAAAAACAAGGCATAAAATCATATCAGGTGAAGTCTATTGATCTCTTGTAAAAACTGGAAAATTGCATCGGGAGGGACGTCTCAGGAGAGGTTCTTTATGGCGTCCGCTGTATAATGCTGAGTTGGGTGAGGGAGCCACAGGGCTTAGGATGAAAAACTGCTTCTTAATGTAAAATCTGCAAAAAAACGTTGGACATTAGATTAAGATTTTAAATCCCTGATCAAAATGACATAAAAAAAAGTCCTGCAGAGAATCAGTTCTGCAACCAAACCAAATTACATAAAAAAAAAGAAAAAACGTTTAACAAATGCAAACGTAAAATTCGTACGTTTCTTGTAAGTCAAGGAACCCTTACCTCACAGAATATAGTCAGCTTGTCGTCTGGTAACAAACCGTTGGCCTCATCCATTAAAAAGTCCCGACGGATAAATTTTTTAAACCCCCAATCCTTTCCCTGGACAAACCGGTACGCTCGCTGACTCTCTGCAAAAATCAAACAGGGACATGACTTAATAGGACACAATTTATTTTTCTGTGGGTTTCTCTCTATTCTCTTTGTAATTATATTTTGACTGTTGAAAGGCTGAGACAACTCACAACCATGGAAAGATAACCAAGGCCATGCCCCCTACCCGTCGATGCACTTGTACAACATGATCATGATCAGGATAATCAGAATCACTCGAGTCACTGTCCAGTTGATCAATATCATCATCACCTTCATTTCCCAACATGTTTCTGTCATCACTATCGTCACACTCGCGTGGCAAAACTTAACAAAATTTGCGCCACTCTTCTACAGTGTACCGCCTGGTAGCCATGCTGACAAGCTCAGTAACTTTATGTTTCACACAAAGCGAAAAAAGAAAGAAAAGAAAAAAAAAAGCCACACAGAAATCGAGCCAAAACTTGCTGAGAATTGCTTAAAACACTCTGCAAGGCAGTCACCATTTGCAAAGCAGTGATCGTAAGCAGATGACCAGTCAAACTTTCAATAATGCAAAATTAACCCTAACCGGCAGCTATAACCGCCGCTGGGAGTAAGAGGCTTTAAATACGCTTACACAAATATATATCTCTTCATACCAGCCATTAACTCTTTGACTCCCGCACCCTATCTACCAACTACAAAAACTTAACCCTTTGATTCCCTCACCCTATCCACCAGCTTCCTGGGTTCCCTCACCCTATCCACCAGCTTCCTGCAGGAAGCTGGTGGATAGGGTGAGGGAATCAAAGGGTTAAGTTTTTGCTTTGCTAACATGGTTGGTGGCAATGCAGGATGCTGGTGACCGGAGTGCGGGAGTGAAAGGGTTAAAAGAAGAACCCAGAGGGGTGCGGTGACTTACCCATTGCTTTGGTTTCTTCACGCTTGGCGTTGAGAATGGAGAATTTGAACTTGGCGCGCACCTCACTCTTGTTGCAGGACACCAAGAGCAGGTAGAGAGACAGGTAGTCTTTACTCTCCTCGTCTAAACCTTTGGGGTTCACACGTAAACACCTGTAACATTCAGGGAATTTGCATATGTTAACATGCGAACATCTGCATCATTCAGGGGATTTACATGTAAACCCCTGCAACATTCAGGGAATTTACACGTGAACAACTGCAATATTCAGGGAATTTACATGTGAATAACTGCAACATTCAAGGGATTTACACTTCCACCACCTGCAACATTCAGGGGATTTACACTTCCACTACCTGCAACATTCAGGGGACTTACATGTCAACACCTGCACCATTCAGGGATTTGCACATAGACACCTGCAACATTCAGGGGACTTACATGTTAACACCTGCAACATTCAGGGGATTTACATGTTAACACCTGCAACATTCAGGGGATTTACATGTTAACACCTGCAACATTCAGGGATTTACATGTTAACATCTGCAACATTCAGGGGATTTACATGTAAAAACCTGCAACATTCAGGGGGTTTACATGTTAACACCTGCAACATTAGGGGGTTTACATGTCAACACCTGCACCATTCAGGGGATTTGCACATAGACACCTGCAACATTCAGGGGACTTACAAGTAAACACCTGCAACATTCAGGGGATTTACATGTCAACACCTGCAATATTTACGTGACTTACATGTAAACACCTGCAACATTCAGGTGATTTACAGGTTAACACCTGCAATATTTACAGGATTTACACATTAACACCTGCAACATTCAGGGATTAACACATAAACACCTGCAACATTCAGGGAATTTACATGTCAACACCTGTAACATTCAGGTAATTAACACATAAACACCTGTAACATTCAGGAGATTCACATGTCAACACCTGTAACATTCAGGAGATTCACATGTCAACAACTGCAAATTCAGGGGATTTACATGTGAACACCTGTAACATTCAGGGGATTTACATGTCAACACCTGCAAAATTCAGGGGATTTACATATCAACACCTGTAACATTCAGGGGCTCTACATGTCAACACCTGCAAAATTCAGGGGATTTACACGTCAACACCTGTAACATTCAGGGGATTTACACGTCAACACCTGTAACATCCAGGGGATTTACATGTCAACACCTGTAACATCCAGGGGATTTACATGTCAACACCTGTAACATCCCGGGGATTTACACGTAAACACCTGTAACATTCAGGGGATTTACACGTCAACACCTGTAACATTCAGGGGATTTACACTTCAACACCTGTAACATTCAGGGATTTACATGCTCAGTGTCACTTTCAGTTTTCTTTTTCGTTATGCTCAAAGTTCAGATCATCATCACCATTCTCAATGTCCGACAAAAGAATTTGTTGTTTGATTTGGCTGTTATGTCCCCTTTGTCAGTTTGTTGTGGCTATATGTCCCCTTTGTCAGTTTGTTTTGGCTGTTATGTCCCCTTTGTCAGTTTGTTTTGGCTGTTATGTCCCCTTTGTCAGTTTGTTTTGGCTATATGTCCCCTTTGTCAGTTTGTTTTGGCTGTTATGTCCCCTTTGTCAGTTTGTTTTGGCTGTTATGTCCCCTTTGTCAGTTTGTTTTGGCTGTTATGTCCCCTTTGTCAGTTTGTTTTGGCTGTTATGTCCCCTTTGTCAGTTTGTTTTGGCTGTTATGTCCCCTTTGTCAGTTTGTTTTGGCTGTTATGTCCCCTTTGTCAGTTTGTTTTGGCTGTTATGTCCCCTTTGTCAGTTTGTTTTGGCTATATGTCCCCTTTGTCAGTTTGTTTTGGCTATATGTCCCCTTTGTCAGTTTGTTTTGGCTGTTATGTCCCCTTTGTCAGTTTGTTTTGGCTGTTATGTCCCCTTTGTCAGTTTGTTTTGGCTGTTATGTCCCCTTTGTCAGTTTGTTTTGGCTGTTATGTCCCCTTTGTCAGTTTGTTTTGGCTGTTATGTCCCCTTTGTCAGTTTGTTTTGGCTATATGTCCCCTTTGTCAGTTTGTTTTGGCTATATGTCCCCTTTGTCAGTTTGTTTTGGCTGTTATGTCCCCTTTGTCAGTTTGTTTTGGCTGTTATGTCCCCTTTGTCAGTTTGTTTTGGCTGTTATGTCCCCTTTGTCAGTTTGTTTTGGCTGTTATGTCCCCTTTGTCAGTTTGTTTTGGCTGTTATGTCCCCTTTGTCAGTTTGTTTTGGCTGTTATGTCCCCTTTGTCAGTTTGTTTTGGCTGTTATGTCCCCTTTGTCAGTTTGTTGTGGCTATATGTCCCCTTTGTCAGTTTGTTTTGGCTGTTATGTCCCCTTTGTCAGTTTGTTTTGGCTGTTATGTCCCCTTTGTCAGTTTGTTTTGGCTGTTATGTCCCTTTGTCAGTTTGTTTTGGCTGTTATGTCCCCTTTGTCAGTTTGTTTTGGCTGTTATGTCCCCTTTGTCAGTTTGGTTTGGCTGTTATGTCCCCTTTGTCAGTTTGTTTTGGCTGTTATGTCCACTTTGTCAGTTTGGTTTGGCTGTTATGTCCCCTTTGTCAGTTTGTTTTGGCTGTTATGTCCCCTTTGTCAGTTTGTTTTGGCTGTTATGTCCCCTTTGTCAGTTTGTTTTGGCTGTTATGTCCCCTTTGTCAGTTTGTTTTGGCTGTTATGTCCCCTTTGTCAGTTTGTTTTGGCTGTTATGTCCCCTTTGTCAGTTTGTTTTGGCTGTTATGTCCCCTTTGTCAGTTTGTTTTGGCTGTTATGTCCCCTTTGTCAGATTCATCTTCATTTGGTCCTCCAAAGTCTTTGTCACCACATCTTGATCAATTACAACTTAAAAAAAAAAAAATTAGAACACTGTAGTGCTTGGTAACAGAACTACGTTAAGTCCAACGCTCACCTGCCATCTTGAATCAGATTATTCATCTCCAACATTCTCCAAAACATTACAAGCAGCAGCAGTAAATCATCAAACGTCTAAAGGGAGAGAATTGTGCTGTGACAAGAGGATGCACCAGATTACGCAGTATTCTCTCCTTTTTAAGTCTGCAATGATTTCGCTGTCTAAAGTACCTTGTGTTACGATACGGTCACAAGCAAATGAAAACGTGAAATTGGCCCCATGGTAAGCAGTCAAAGGGTTAATATTTGGGATATGGAGCATGCCATAGGAGTTTGCAAAACTGTTAAGTCCAATGCTGGCTGCTATTGTTTGTTTTTATGATAGAATTTTAATATAGCCACATACTCTCACTACCACCTGCCATTCCCTGAAACCAAACCCTAGGTGTGAAAACACACACACACACACACACACACACACACACACACACACACACACACACACATACACACACACACACACAAACGTATATTGTATGTTATCTGTTCAAGAATGAAGATGACAGTGACACTGACCATTTGAGTTTGTCATTGGCCCCAGCAGAGAAGGTGGAGCTCTTCAGGACCTCCCCCATCTCCTCTCGACAGAAGCTGAAGTTGTTGATGGTCCAGATGTAGGAGAATTTGATCACCTTCACCTACACACAAACACATAACAGTCAAAAGTTTCCCTTACTGGATAACATGTATCTGCACACACACTATCTACAGGAGAAGAGTGGCAGAATCGATCAGACGTTTGCTGCCAGTAACTTTACTCAAGGTTCCAGGGTTTCTTTCCCGTTGACGCCTCAACTTTGCTCCTCAATTTGACCAGAAAATCGAAATGAATGTCTAATCCTTCGGAAGGGCACAAAAAAAAAAGATTCGTGTGCCCTCTGGCCTGCACTCAATAAAAATCCCACAGCAGTTGAAAATCGTTAAAAGCGATGCTTTCGTCCACTGCCCTGATATATAAAACATTGGAGAGAGGTTATTTCACAGGTCTCTACCCTTGAAGGCCAATTAACCAGCTTCCTTGCCTTTCTTAACCCTTTGACTCCTGCACCCTGTAAGCCAGGTTCCTGCCTTGTCAACCATGCTGCAAAGCAAAAACTTAATCCTTTGACTCCCTCACTCTATCCACCAGCTTCCTACAGGAAGCTGGTGGATAGTGTGAGGAAGTCAAAGGGTTAAGTTTTTGCAGTCTGTGGATAGAGTGCGGGAGTCAAAGGATTAAGTCTGAAGTCTTGGTCAAAATAGGTTGATTTCACAGGTCTCTACCCTAGAAGGCCAATTAACCGGCTTTCTTGCCTTTCTGAAGTCTTGGTCAAAATAGGTTGATTTTACAGGTCCCTCCCCTTGAAGGTCAATTAACCAGCTTTCTTGCCTTTCTGAAGTCTTGGTCAAAATAGGTTGATTTTACAGGTCTCTACCCTTGAAGGTCAATTAACCGGCTTTCTTGCCTTTCTGAAGTGCTGGTCAAAATAGGTTGATTTTACAGGTCTCTACCCTTGAAGGTCAATTAACCGGCTTTCTTGCCTTTCTGAAGTGCTGGTCAAAATAGGTTGATTTTACAGGTCTCTACCCTTGAAGGTCAATTAACCGGCTTTCTTGCCTTTCTGAAGTGCTGGTCAAAATAGGTTGATTTTACAGGTCTCTACCCGACGGAGGTTATTGGAAGCGGACATGTAGAAACTCCTCAAAAATGCAAAATCACAAAAAGAAAAAAATGCAAAAAAAGGATTTGAATATAGGGATATGGAATGTACAGACTATGTTAGAATTAGGAAAGCTCTACCTACTAGTCAAAGAATTAGAAAGGAGCAAGATGAACATAACAGGGCTCTGTGAGGTTAGATGGAGTGGGCAGGGACTTTTTACTGTAGGAGAGCATACAGTTGTATATAGTGGAAATGAAAAAGGTGGCTCAAGAGGAGTAGCAATTGTGCTGGACAAAAAGCATGCTGGAGCTCTGAAAAGCTATAATCCAATTAATGACAGATTTCTCACTGTCAAAATAAATACCAAATATGCTGTTTTGAACATAGTTCAAGCTTATGCTCCAACATCCACTAGCTCAGAAGAAGAAATAGAAAATTTTTACAATGACCTCCAAACTATCAGAGACAAAATTCCCAAAAAGGAAATATGCATTGTGATGGGTGACTTCAACGCTAAAGTTGGAGAGGGGGCTGACACAGAATGTGGAATAGGACCATATGGTTTAGGAGAACGAAATGAGAGAGGTGACATGCTGGCTCTGTTTTGTCAGGCAAATGAGATGAACATCACAAATACTTTTTTCCAACAACCACTGCGCAGAAGATACACATGGATCTCTCCAGGAGACAGGTGTCGTAATCAGATTGATTATATTATCATTGACAGATCCTGGAAATCAACTGTCCTCAATGCAAAAACAAAGCCTGGAACAGACTGCGACACGGATCACATTCTTGTGACAACCAAATTAAGAATGAAAATATTGAAGAAGCCTAAAACCAAAACTACGCCAAAGTTCGACATATCAAAATTAGAAAACCCTGAGCTGGCGTTAGAATTCAGTATAGAAACAAGTAATCGTTTCTTAAAGTTACTTGAAGTATGGGATGAAAATGACTCATATCCTGATGAAATCTGGACAGACATAAAAAACACACTGACCAAAATCTCTGAAGAAAAACTAGGAAAAGAAGAAAAAAGGAAAAAAGCTAAGCCCTACATAAGTCAGGAAGTGATAGATCTGGCAGAAAAGAAAAGTCAAGCTCGAAAGCAGGGAGAGCGGGAAAAATACTCAGCACTGAAAAGGGAAATAAAAAGTAAAGTCAGAAGAGACAAAGCAAATTGGCTGGCACAAGAATGCAGTAAAATCAATGAACACAACGAAAACAGGAAGTCGAGGGAGCTCTTCAAACAAATAAAAAAAGTGAAAAAAACAAATTTCAAAGCAACAAACCAATGCATCAACAACAAGGATGGTCACACTCTGACTGAACCAGATGATGTCTTGGATAGGTGGAACGAATATGGCACATCACTTTTTGGCAAGCCTGACAGCCATGAAAATAATTTAGAGCCAAATTTGGAATTGATCCCTGGAGATACGGAACCTGAACCTCTGCTCAGCGAAGTTGAATCTGCCATTAAAGATCTAAAATGCAGAAAGTCTCCTGGTCTTGACAATATTCCTGGAGAGTTGTTGAAACACTCAGGTGATGGTGGACTCAAAGTAATGCATCACTTATGCTGCAAGATATGGAAGACTTGTCAGTGGCCTACAGACTGGAAGCTCCAGGAATTTGTCATGTTACATAAGAGTGGAAATGTCAAAGACTGCAACAATTATAGAACAATTGCACTGATCAGTCATGCCAGTAAAAATACTGCTGATAATAATTTTAAACAGGTTAAAGCCAAAAGTAGAGGAAGAGCTATCCGACTGTCAGGCAGGCTATAGGAAAAACAGGGAACAATAGATATGCTGTTTGTACTCCAGATATTGATAGAAAAGATTAGAAACACAGACCAAGAGATGTTCATCGTTTTCATTGACTACAGCAAAGCATTTGATAGCGTGATTCACCAAAGTCTTTTCCACTTCATGATCAAAATGGGTTTTCCAAGACATCTGGTTTCCCTCATAGCTTCATTATATAATGATCAAAAAGCAACAATCAGATGGAATAATCAAAACTGCAAATTTTTTAACATCACTAAAGGGGTAAGGCAAGGTTGCATCCTGTCTCCACATCTCTTCAGCATATACACTGAACATATCATGAGAGAAGCAGACATAGAAGACATGGGAGTAAATATTGGTGGTAGAAACCTGTCAAATTTACGCTACGCAGATGACACAGGATTACTGGCAGACAACATTACAGGCTCTAGGAGGATCCTGTACAGGGTAGACCGGGTTGGAAAGGCAGCTGGGCTGGACTTAAATTCAAAGAAGACAAAGGTTATGCATGTTGCAGGCAAATATAACACTAGACAGGACCAGATCATGCTAAACCAAGTCCCTCTAGAAAATGTCAAGGACTTTAGATATTTAGGTTCAGTCAAGACACACGATGGAACATGCTCAAAAGACATAAAGATGAGAATTGGAATGGCCAAGAACAGTATGGTTCAATTGAACAATATTTGGAAAGACCACAGCATAACAGCAGACCTTAAGATAAAACTCTTAAAATGTCTTGTCTGGCCAGTGATGTTATACGGCTGCGAGGCATGGACAATGAAGAAAGAGGATGAAAGACGAGTGGAAGCAGCAGAGCTGTGGTTTTACCGAAGACTGCTGAGGGTCAAATGGACGGATAGGCGCTCAAATGAAAGCATACTGAATGAGTTGGGTACTACACGCAAGCTTCTAGTACTCATACAACGGAGGAAACTGAAATATGTTGGACACGCAATCCGTAATGAGAGAACAGACTTGATGTCCACTGTCCTCCAAGGTAAAGTGGAAGGAAAGAGAAACAGAGGACGGCCACCTGCATCACTTGCTAGAAACATCACAAACATCAGTGGCAAGAAACTCCAGGAGGTGGTCAGACTTAGCCAAGATCGAGAGTGCTGGAGGCAACTTGTGAGGACATCATGTGCAGCGGCCAACACTGTTCCCGGTGACGCCGACAGGTGAGACAGGTGAGACCCTTGAAGGTCAATTAACTGGTTTTCTAGCCTTTCTGAAGTGCTGGTCAAAATAGGTTGATTTCACAGGTCCCTCCTCCCCTTGAAAGCTAATTAACCAGCTTTCTAGCCTTTCTGAAGTCTTGGTCAAAAAAAAAAAAGGGTGGCACTGTACTGCGGCATCGTGTTCTCAAAGTAGAGAACAGCCTGAGTCTCACATGGTAAACCCACTGTGACAAAAGAAATCAGTCTCAATGAATGAATATGAATGAATACATGCACACTCCTCTCCCCCAAAAACAATACCAGTCTCAATGAATGAATATGAATGAATACATGCACACACCTCTCCCCAAAAACAATACGAGTCTCAATGAATGAATATGAATGAATACATGCACACTCCTCCCAAAAACACAATACACATAGACAATCACAACAGGATTTCGTCACCGGACAATTGATAATAGTCTTTTTTTCTAGTGATTCCAAAGTCAAAAAGTCATTTTCTGAGCACCACCACTTTTTTTTTAAAACAATAAAAGAGAGGAGAGAACACTTCAAACATATTGCAAACACTTCACCATCTGCCATTTTGACACCAGTTTTCTGTGGAAAAATGTTGGGTTTTTTTTTTTACTAAACTCTGAAAAATCACAGCAATGAAAATGCTTCACCAAACTCAAAATTTACTCAAAAACACATTATGATGTCATTTTAGTTAGTTTACTCTTTTTCTCACACTGGACAGAGCAGCAGGGAAGTTTCAGTCTTTTTCTCCTAAATTTTTATATCTGGTGTTTGTTTGTTTGTGATCTTACGCTTGACAAAAGGCCAGTTGGCCGAACATTTGCGCTTGTCTTGTCTTGTATTAAATACACGTTCTTATTCTTTTTTCGTGGTTTTTCTGGTTCCACCAAACTTTGCATAATTAAAACAGAACAAAAGCCGGAACACAGCTCCAATGCGACAAGGATGTCAAAAAAATGTATTCTGGGATAGGAAAAAAAACCAGATTGGTTTCAATTCACCTACCATCTTGCAGTCAATCCAGGCACATAAAGCATTCACACGGCATGACTTTCACAGCTGATCCTGGTACATGCAGTATGAACATTATTAACCCTATGACTCCAGCACTATATCCATCAGCTGCAAAAACTTAACCTTTGGCTCCCTCATTCTATCTGCCAGCTCCTTGCAGGAAGCTGGTGGGTAGGATGAGTGAGTCAAAGGATTATGTTTCTGCTTTGCTAGCAGGGTTAGCAATACAGAATGCTGATGACAGGGTGCAGGAGTCAAAGGATTAAAATAAAAAATAGGTTTAAACTCCATCACAGTGATCCACAGTAGCACAGGTCTTCTTTGGTGGGTGGCAAAAGGCGGCTTGACATCTCTGGCTCTCTTGAACTTTCTGGGACTGGGACTTCACCTCCGCTTCATATTGCTTATAGCCCAGACGACAACAACAGCCATATCAGGCTAACAGCACCTCAAAAACGACAACCAATCATTGTTGTTTAAAGCCCAGCTGACAGTGTACAGCCATATCAGGCTAACAGCACCTCAAAAACGACAACCAATCATTGTTGTTTAAAGCCCAGCTGACAGTGTACAGCCATATCAGGCTAACAGCACCTCAAAAACGACAACCAATCATTGTTGTTTAAAGCCCAGCTGACAGTGTACAGCCATATCAGGCTAACAGCACCTCAAAAACGACAACCAATCATTGTTGTTAAAGCCCAGCTGACAGGAACAGCCATATCAGGCTAACAGCACCTCAAAAACGACAACCAATGTTATTGTTGTCTAAAGCCCAGCTGACAGTGTACAGCCATATTAGGGCTATAATCATTTCAAAACATACAAAACTTCAACAGGAAAAAAAAGGAAAAGAAAATTAAGTAAACATATCAATGCATTCACACACATACTCTAAGGACATGCCCCTGGCACTGACCACTCCGTCAAATTTATCACACAGGGTACTTAAAAAGGACACCTGAATACAAATTTAAGCATACATGAGGACACCAAAACATTATATAAAAACAAGCATAAATTACCTAACATTGCTTCTGCATATCTCACCTCCCTAGAGCCAAAATGCACTTAATACATGTGCCCAATTATCAATCCTAAGAAAAAGTACATAAGGGCTTTATCAAACACATACAGGTGAATGGACCAGCAAGGCAGAAAATGATAGGAAGAAATGACAGAACGCAAAGGAGGAAGAAAAAACAGGCGGTGACAGAAAAGAGAAAATTTCTAGCACAGAATTTCCTATTTATACTGAAAGAGTCCCTGGCATCCCCACGGGGGAACGACAACCAGGTTAAGATACAATAAAAAGACAACAGTTAAAAACCGTTCTCACCATTAACCTTAGAAGCCTAAAATGCAATTCAAGAAAACAAAAGCATTCTCAGGTAAAATCTACTGATCTCTTGCAAGAACTAGAAAATTGCTTCAGGAGGGACACCTCTAAAAAGGTTGTTTAACCCTCTGACTTCTGCACCCTGTCCACGAGCATCCTGCATTATCAACCATGCCAACAAAGCAAAAAGTTAACCCTTTGACTCTCTCACCCTGTCCACCAGCTTCCTGCAGGAAGTTAGTGGACAGGGTGAGGGAGTTAAAGGGTTAACTCTCTGCAGTTGGTGGATAGGGTGCGGGAGTGAAAGGATTAAGGAGTCTGCTGTGTAATGCTCATGTCTCACATTGTACTGAAAGAATTTGGGGTTCACAGCGTGTTACAGAGCAGAAATAAGCAGCATGTAATTAACACCACTGAGATAACACAAGCCAGGACAGAAAAAACACAACAACAACAACAACAACAACAACATCACCAGGTACATCACCCACCTGAGTGTAGCACCAGTTTTCCGCCACCGGGCAGGTGACCTCAGGGATGGGAGGTGTGGAAACTCGACACACCGCCATCATGCGCCCGCCCGAAGACACACTCTGCTCCGCCTCGTTTGGGTCTGTCAGCTTGCCAGCCTTTCCCTCTTCCCCACAGAAGTATGTGTCTGCCGGTCGTCAATTTTGATTTCTGTTCTCTGGCGCGAGCGCTCTAAAACGTGGTGACCGCAGCTTCACGGGCGAGGTCAATACCGACACATCCTGCGTAAGAAGTAAATCTGAAACACACAAAGTTCATTTACAGCTGTTGGTTTGTTTGTTAACCCATTCATTCAAATTTGCTCCTAACCTTAATCCTTTGACTCCTGCACCCTATCCACCAACCACAAAAACTTAACCCTTTGACTCCCGCAGGAAGCTGGTGGATAGGGTTCAAGTTCAAGTTCATACTGCTTATAGCCCAGCCGACTACTTGAGCCATATCAGGGCTAACATTACGTCAAAAATGACAACCTGTAGGTGGGTAGGGTGAGTGAGTCAAAGAGTTAAGTTTTTGCTTTGCTGGCAATGTTGACAATGCAAGGTGCTGGTGGACAGAGTGCGGGAGTCAAAGGGTTAATACAGGGCTGAGATTTCCCCATTGACATGAAGTAGTCAATCAGGCTACCCGCCTAGGACCAAGGTAGCGTAATGTTTTTTCAGGTCGCCTGTCATTTTTAAAGGGAAATCTAGTCAACAAACTGTAAAAACTGGACAAAGTGTATTAACATAACAAAAATTTGTTAGACGTTACCATTACTGTTATTTTTGTTTAAAAGCCCAGCCGATTGCATAGAACCATATCAGGGCTACAACCTGTTTCAAAACATACACAATACTTCAACTGGAAAAAAGAAAATTAAGTACACATATCTATGCATTCCCACACATAATCTAAGGAGATGCCTCTGGCAATGACCACTCCGTCCAATTTATCATACAGGGGATTTAAAAAACATACTGAATACAAATTCAAACGTAACTAAGGACACTAGTAAAACAGGCCTAAATTACCTACAACTGCTTCCGCGTATCTCATTTCCCTTGAGCCAAAAATGCACTCAACGCATGTACCCAATTATCAATCCTACGAGAAAGTACATATGACCTTTTTGAACACATAAAGGTGAATGGACCAGCAAGGCAGAAAACGAGTCCTAATGACAGAAAGCAAAGGAACATGGCAGAAACAAAGACAGTGAGACAAAACAGGCCATTTCTCGCACAGAATTTCCAGAAGGTGGGGATACTATTTATACTGAAAGAGCCCCTAGCATCCCCATGGGGGGCAGTTCATTAGATCATATATTACAAAACAGAAGAATTTATAAAAAAAAAAAATTTTAAAAAAAGGGAAAACACTGAGTGCGTATGTATTTTTCTTCTTCTTCATAGAAACGGCAACATGACAATGTATAAACATTGTAGCGTCAGAGTACGAAATGCTATATAAGAAGGCAGACACCCAATGAATGAACTTTTATTGCAGCAGTGTTTTCCACACCTCAAACTGGAATTAGTGGAAAGTGGTCACCCAGCCAGCAACCCCAACACACAATACTGATCATTACAGGAATCTTCATCACATGCATTGATGCAAGCCCAAGTGTTACCAAGGTTATAATTACTGCAACAGAAGCACATGGTTCTCATTCGATCAAACATTATGGCACTTAGCTTGGGTTGTTTGTTTGTCTTTTTTTTTCTTTCTTTTTATTTTGTTTATTTTTGCTGAAATTTTTCAAGGTGTCAAGCAGCAACCTTCGCCATAAGCACACATACCCCAACACAATTTTAGATAGCCACTGGCTACAAGGCCACCAGAAAATCCAGCACTGTTAATAATTTTTTTTTTTTCAAAATAACTGGACAAAAACTGAAAATTGTTCTAATATGAGCCAACTATGTCATTCTCAGTCTTTCTTCAGGAAGCTAGTGGAAAGGTTGTTGGAGTGAAACCAAAAAGATGAATATATTCAAGTGTCATACCTGTCGATAGGCCTGTTTGCCAATACACCTGAATGCTGTAGAATATTTTCAAAGAACCCCAGTTGAAGTTATGCTTAAAAATAACACAGAACACAGATTTCATTCCCCCCCCCCCCTTTTTTTTTTTTCACGTTACTGTTGCAGGACACCTCATTACATCTGCCTGCATCTGTCCACTTTGCAGTGCATCTCAAAAGATGGTAGATTATACAGGAATAAAAAATAAAACCATAAACTCTTATTCATCATTATGGTCATCAATTTATGCCATCACTTCACAAATTCATTTAATGCACACAGTGACACACACACACACACACACACAAAAACAGGATTTATGGCATCAATATTTATTTAATCTGCCTCTTCAATAAAACAAACTCACTCACTGTGGAGGGTGAGGGTGATGGGATCAATTAATCTGATAATAAAGTCTGTACAGAGTACAGATATGTATAGATTGTGTGTTCGGGGTTGGGGAAGATCAATAAAGCCATTAAAGGGTATGTGCAGCACATACCCCCCCCCCCCCCAAAAAAAAGGCAAACAAACAAAACAAAAAACACACAAAAACCAATCTACAAGAACAAGAATGAAAAAACAACAACTACAACAACAAAAATGAAAATCCCTGGGTTTCATGAACCAGCATACAGCTGAGGACTATTAGTTTGAAAAGAAATTATGGTCTCCAGAACTGTTTAAAAATGTACAGACCTACCTCCCCCATTTTTTTTTTAACCCTTTGGCTCCCGAACCCTATCCATCAGCTGCAAAAACTTTAACTTGCAGGAAGCTGGTGGATAGAGTGAGGGAGTCAAAGCGTTAACAAAAACCTCTAAGTGCAATACTTGCACTGCAGAATTTACCTTCTGGGTGGCAGTAGAAGTGTTAAGAAAGCATTCATCTGCTTTCTAATGGGGGGAAGGGGGATGGGTAATGGGCTTTTTTTTTTTTTCAAAAATGTTATTTTCAGGCAAGGTATGTATTTTTCAAATAGGCCAACCAGCACAGTGTATATTATAAACAAATCATATAAAAGACACCATACTCATTATGTAAATACTGTTTTTAATAACACTGTGCAGATAGCAAATATGCAAGCACACACACACACACACACACAGTGACACACACAGAAACACAAATACACACATACACACATAGCCTGACTGTCAGTGAATGAATGATGCGCTTGTCAAGATACGTTCTCTGTGTGTGTGTATCTGTGTGCATACATGCATGTGTGTGCACGCACATATTTCACTTTCACTGCACTGCGTACGTCATAAATTGATAAAACATTTACATGTCTGTTCAAGTCCTGTAAAATGGATCAACTGCCAACTTTTACTCTACAGACACAAAGATCTATCATCAAAGGAAATTTTCAGACTAAATTTTAATACAGACTGAAACAAAGATAATCTGCAACCTAACTGCGCAGCAGTAGTATTAGGAAACAGAGAAAATTTAAGTCCCACATATTAGCACTATTTCAGCATTACTATTTTATCTGACCTACTGTGTATTGACCTTACTCCCTATTTACAAGACACCTGTCCCACTGTAGCTGCTTTACAACGCCTACAGGAGGGATTTATTCCCTCAGCCCAAAATAAAAAATATCACAACTATTGACCAATCCAGCGGTACGGCTCTTTCCATCATGAATTTTAAACATGATAAAAGTCCTAATTTGGCATATGAGACTGTCCATGACAAGTGTGTATACTATCTTTATATAGAGAGAGTCAAACTCAAGAATTAAAGAGAACCACACACATGATGGATGACAGAATGAGCGACAAAGGGGAGCGAGATGGACCAAACTCAGGCAAACAAAGCAAAAAAAAAGGGAGGGGGGGGGTGGGATATGCCGATTTCTGCTTAGCTGAAGTTCTGCTGTTGCTCAATACTCTATGATCCTAGTTCCTACTGTTGATAAAAATGGCTATAGGGCCTGCAAGTATGAAAACTCAGTAACTATGGACTATGGAGTTAGCTAAGCAAGGGCAAGAATGCCTAAGGTGAGAACAGGTGATGTGGATATTTAATCCAAAACTAATTTGAAGTGCTACAGAATGAGATTAGAAGACAGAATCAGAGGCAGTAAGTTTATTCGATTCCCTTTCAAAACTACACATCAAAATGTGCTTTTAACAGAAAAAAAATAGCCTGTGTAATTTTTTTTAATAGTATACAGCCTTTCTTTTTCACCAAAAATTCCCTGGCTGACCCAAAGTGGAAGACTTATTTCCCTGGCTTAGACGACAGACAGGTTCAGTGTAGGCCTAATCTACACAGTGTATAAAAATACATATTGGCCAATCAACGTATTTACATACATATGATACATACACACAGTGTAGGCCTAATCTACATAGTGTAGGTATGTCACAATCGGCGATTACGCGTGCGCGAAAACTACAGCGGAAGATTGTGACCGGCGTGGCGGCACATGTGAGAGGGTAGGCAAACAATCGCTGTTTGCTTCGTTAATGTATTCATGTGTCCGATAATTACCGATCTGAATACCGAAGTCCGTACTTTTCCCATAATGATCGGGTCATTTTCACGAGCTTCCTCTGATTTGCTGACGTGGCAGTGTTGGTGTGACTTTTGGTGTTTGCGGCCGTATCTCCCAAACTTACAGGTATGAATATTAATTCAAGTGAATTAATTACCAATAAGAACATGCATTTTCCTGCTTATGTGTAAAATTTGGTGCAGCTGTATTGTCAGAAAAACATTTTAGGCCATATTACAGATAGTGGGTGTGGTGACCGTTGTTATTGCCTTGTTCACAATGGCCGCAAGACTTTTTAGTGCCGATTAACCGTTTTCTTTTTGTCATACCAGCTGAACCTATTGGAATATTTTCTTCATTTTTCACGACATACAAGACAATGCATTTTTAGTGTACTGTGTAAAATTTGGTGAAAAATTATTGTCTATGACTGGAAATACAAGCTTCAGTTTGACGCTGGTTGTCAGTCTGAGTCTAGCTGACTCAGCAAACTGTGTCGATGGGCAGCCGAACTTCGAAGGTCTGCTGCCCCTCATTATGATTATCAGCTTCTAGACTTCTGGACTTCAGATTGTCAGATTGGATAAGATTAAAACTCACTACTACTAACTAGGCAAGTTTAGCAAGAATCATAGTGTAGATCTAAATAGGACTACAATAGTTAAGGATGGTGAGGGACAATGGATATTGGTCATGTAGTAGTGTCTCATCTCCTGATATGTGTACACCCACACAACAGTCTTGATGACTGATGTTTGACAGATGCAGCTCAGTGACAACACACACTCACACACACTCACTACACACACACACACAGAGTAAATACCCAAAGGTGTGATGAGCCGATGCACAGTAATGCTGAACTTCTAAATTTAATATTATCACACTGAAAAAAATCTTGAATTTTCCAAATATAAAGCCTAGGTACAATGATTAAGATTAATGCTTTAAATGTGATCTTTTTTTTATTTCAAATATTCAATATATGCCTTTTAAATTGGTGTGTGTCCAACTGAGCTTAGGCCTATAGGCCTACTGCATTAATGTATGGGCATGACAAACCTCCATCTTTTTTCACTTTTAGTTTGTTTTGTTCCTGTCTAAAGTGCACAAGGATGCTTTGATATGGACTGTTGGCACTGTATAGGTCTAAATACAATGATTATTAGGTGCTAGTAATTGTGATAACTAGTAGTAGTAGTCCTTGTCTGTCATTACTGTTACTGTTGTCATTCAAATGTCTAATAGTGGGTAAGGTCTTTATTCATCCAGATAAAATGAGTGACTCCGATGCCACCCTCCCCCCACCTGGGTATGAGTGGGATGACTGAATGTTTCATCGTGCAGTCACAGACTGATGCCATTGTAAGTGGATATTTTGATAATTTTTGTGCAAGACTGACATATGTAGGCCTGTACAGTCAGTCAGCTCATCTTCTCTTGCTGTGTTGATTCACTTAACACATGTTTTAGGATTGTCTCATCTTAATGGTAAATAAAACAGATGCATGAAGTTCTCAAAACAAAAGCTTCTGATGGTGATAAAATGTCATCTTAAGTCAGCTTGAGCATTGTGCTTTCCATTTCTCACACCATCTCTTTGGAATTCACTGTCAGTTGAACCAAAGGATCTGTCAGGTCTTTCTCACTTGACCTGCCTGTTCCACAAGTCAATTGTCATGATATATATATGCACTACCACTTTCTATCTACTGGTCATGTCCTGCTGTGCAATAATTCATGTTTGTACACATATTGAGTGAGTTTGAAAAGTAAACTTTATTACCAGAGGTTTGCTCTGTAGCCTATATAATGTACGTAGGCTATTTATTATTCTCATTATTTCTTTGGGTTTTGGCATTTTAAATGGGAGAGGTGGTTTTAATGCATGAAGTCTTCATAATTGTATCTCTCACATGAATACATGTACACTAGAGACAGAATAGCACGTATACATTTGCTTAAATGGAACTTTTGAAGACATTGGCATTTGAGAAAAGAATGGTTTTCAGGACAAGAGCCCTCCAGCCTTAAACACTATTAATGATAATGCCAATAATCATCAGGGATATAGTGGGTTGGGCTTTAAAACACTATTAATGATAATGCCAATAATCATCAGGGATACATAGCCACCCTTTCATATGAATTTAATGATGTGGAGCAATCATTTTCATCACTGTATCAGATGGAGAGGAGGAAATGGCATAGTTGTACTGAGAAGAACAGTGACTTGTATGCTGCATGTATTTTGCAAAAAATTCTTGGGAGAGGTCAACAGCAAAATGTCAAGAGAAGCCTTCCTGTCAAGCGTGTACACTCTAAGAAGACTGGGGTGTGTCTAGGTAATGACACTTGGATACCCTTCATGTATAATCTTTAGTTTTTTTAATTTTTGTTATTGTTTAAGATTTTCATTTGACATGTTTGGTTTTACACAGATGACTTTCACGATTCCATTCTTACAATGTCTGCACATTTTTGTAATCTCTTCATTTAGCAAGCTGTAAATGTGACTATGGATTCTGTGCTTTTTTGTGTATGTGTGGACTATTTGTATGTAACTCATGTAAATATGTTTCAGAATTTTGTTTTTGCAATGTAGCTTATTTTTATGTCTGGTGTTTGTGCGTGTATGTTATGATATATTTCTGCTGATGCCCTTTTCATCTTGTTACCTGTTCTGTGTATTTATTTTGATATAGCATTATGCATTAAAACATTTGTAACCAAATATTGTCGTCTTTGTGTTTTTGTTTGCATATAATTTTGTTTTTTGAGTGATATGCATACTGGTACATGTACATATATATATATATATATATATATATATATATATATATATATATATATGCACACTTATAACACACATGCACACACACATATTTATGTACATAACACATTATCTTTCATGTTGTATGACAGCTTATGAAAAAGTGTGTGATTACGCAAGGAAAAAAAAACAAAACTTTTTGAAAAAGGTCTGCTTGTCAGGGTAAATAATTGAAAAGATACACTGTCCTTACTACCAGCTGAATTTTTAATTCAAAATTGCAATATGAACTTTCCAGATGTGCAAGTTATAAACCAATTCAGTCTGTGAATCTTTTTTCCCCTCAGAACAGCTTAATTAGTAATTAATCTGTAATCTCTAGTCTTAATAAAGACTCATTTCTATGCTACCAGGAAACTTGAGTTTTTTTTCAGTGAAATATTCAAACAATTTTCATGTCTATTTTTAAGGGGTTTTATACTACCATCACAGGCTCTCAATTTTTTATTTTGATTAATCAATATAAATATATTTACATCACATATATCTATACACACATGTATATGATATATAATGATATACATAGGCCTACATATCTCATAATTATAAACATCTGTATATAAAAACCAAGAGGTATTTAATAAATACACAGGTTGACAACTTCTTAAAGGCGGTTGTTCATGAAAAACTGTAATTAATTGATTATTACATAAAGATTCAGCCTAATGGCATTGAATAACTGTTGTAATTTATCATTATAATTATCTTGAGGCTTTACTCAACAATTTTCAAGTAAGAAATTTGATGATTTTGGAAACTGTAAAGATTTTAGGAATCTCAATTAATTTTCGCTTTAGCCAGTTGAGGCAATTAATGAATTAATTCCTAATTAATGCAAAAACCCAGAGATTCATGAAAGTCGTAATCATCTTGGCTAAACAAAGACCTTTCTATGGATACTTGATTTTTTTCAATCGGTTCAGTCGTTCCAAAGTTATGGTGCTTTTTGTGATGAAACGGCACATACGCGGTCACAGTTTTTGCTATGTAATCCATTGAAGGAAAACGTCGAAAATTTAATCATTAAAAAAATCGTAACTTTCGTCACAGACAATCAATCAAAGAACTTTTTATACCATTTTAATGTTCTTTTTTTGCTCTTTTCAATGATGGTAATTACATATTTATTAAAAATATTTGAAATTTTTTGTAACATACCTACGATAGTGTATAAAAAATAAAAAATACATATTGGCCAATCAACGTATTTACATACATATGATACATACACAAACACAAAGCTCACAGTCATGAATGAGTGATGTAGACCTATTTGTAAACATTACCCTGAACTTATGTTAACACATTAACGATGCATCCGAAGTGGCCGGTAACTGGGTTGCAACCTCCGTATACAAAATGACAGATGCTCAGCCTCAGGTGTACCCTTTCTTAAATTTCTATGAAACTTTTCGTTGAAACGGTACAACGCGATTTTCGTCTAGTAACTATGAAAGAAAAAGATGAAAAAATTAACACATTTTTTTAAAATCCCTGTCAATGAACTGGTGCATGTGTACTAGATCTATTATTGTATTAACTTCAGCTGTCAAAGGCGAAAGCTAGACCGTCTGGGCAACCAGAACTGGCTTAGCGAACATCCGTATTCGCAAATTTTCCACAAATCTTTTCCGCAAATATTTACAAACGTTTCGCACGCAAATGCCTGCAATAAAAATTGAAAGACCGACCACCTAACACCCAATAATAAGCTTAGAAGCAGGGATAATGTCGGGTCAGATGAGGAAAACATCGGCAAAAAAACAAAAATAAAAATAAAAAATAAAACATCTATTTATGTTGCAAGTTAGGGTCGAGTGCCCGACCCGTCCGAATGTGCCCTACTTCTGCAAATGACCAACAAAAAAGAAAGAAGACTCACAAAAAGAATGCTTATAATGCCTTTTTGAAAAAAGTCAACAATTCATATCCGTCCCATGGTTCTGGTCCTCTTCGGTAATAAAGATATTCGACACAAAGAATTGCAAGAACGTCACAGTCTCATCGCAAGCTCTGCCGTGGGACAACTTCGCGCATGCGTACACATCAAAAAACAATTTTTCCAGAGAGAGGCTTTGCCTTATTTAATCTCTAATTAAAAGCAAAAAGAGTTTAGTTTTACATATGAAAAGTCATCCTTGAGAACAAACTCCTGTTCATCCATTATTTGTTAATACGTATTTCTGCATGGCATGTATTATTCATATTCATCACAGTTTTAGGATTGCAGGTGGTGGAATTTTTTGCAGGTCAAGGTCAAGGACGTTTTGGAAAGGAAGTTATGATCACATGACATTCTAATGTTGACATACATCTGGAAATAGATTGCAGAACGATTTTATGACAACAGGGTGAATATTTAACGCCATTCTGCCTGTGAACGTTATGGAAAACACAAACAGCACATTGGCACACAGACAGGTGGAGGTGATTCGAAATAATCTGCTGTCTGTGTTCAGGTAATGTTTGCTACATCAATTTATTGCAAGGGAGGATCAGTCTCTTTTTGAGGTTTCGGTAGCAGACGTAAAATACTAAATTAGTAAATAGCAGACGTAAATTTACAGTTAACACCCACCGAGCTGCTTTCCAGTCATAGGTATAGTGAGTGATCTTCACTTGCTTCATTCAGTATGAGTGATTATGAAAATTGAATTAAATGACTACAATGCAAATAAGAGAACGATGAATATAAAACATAAAAACTGCTGAAATAATGAGAACGGTATCTTAACTGAAAGATGTGAAAATGAAATTTTACAATTAGGCCTATTTAATTAAGAAGTAGCTCGTGACCGTGACATCAGCTGATCGTGGAGACACAGTTCGTTTTAATTGTTACCTATTCAGGTCAAGTCGAATCAGGTGACTTAACTTTGTCAGCCTGGACTTCGTAAGCGCTTTAGTACACATGGATAGGGAGACTGATAGCTGGCTCTGTCAGACTCTTGTAAAGTGATCCCCTCATTATCAATATAATGTCATTGCTTCTTAGGCGTACAGTTACATAACATCACTATGTATGTCAGCTTGCTTCAGCTCTGTTTATTGACACATGTACACTCAAAAATCACAAAAACAGTGATAACAATGAATGTGCAAAGTGTTCTGGACTGAGAAGTGAGTGTACAGTTAGGGGGAAAAAACAAGATTGAAACAGAAAATGTAAGAGATTTGGGAAAAGAAAAAACAAAAACAAAAAAACCCTTCCAACATGGTCATGGTTTATATAGAAATTGGAGCAAACTGTCACCAAATTACCACATAATTATTTAGCAAACAACTGCCTTTATCTTGATGTTATTTCAAAGTTTTAGATGAAGACATTAATCTGACAAAGCAAGTAAGAATGTCTTGTGGACTGCTACCCAGTCAGGTCTTATGGACTGCAATTTTTGTTTGTTTGTTTGGGGTTTTTATGTGGTTGTTTTGTTTTTGTTTGTTTGTTTTGGGGTTTTTCTTTTGTTTTTGTGTTATTGTTGTTGTTTGTTGTGTGTCTTCCCTGTTTCTGTTTGATTTTGTTTTAGACCAGACATTTTATTCTTTTGAGTAAAATAACAAAATGTCTATTTTTTTCTCTTTGCTTTTGGTTCTTGCCTTTGCAAGCAAGACAGATAGCCTCTCTGTCTCTTGGAGCTGTAACAATATACATTAGAGTCCATCTGTAAGAAACTTGCCTACAACGAATTTCTGGCAGTAAAGTGCTTTTCTATTTTCCCTAGCTACTTTCTGTTCTTAGTTCCCTGTCTTTCCCCTTGTAAAAAAGCTGTTTACATTACAATGAACAAAACCCATCATCGGACATAACAGATGTCTCTTTGTACATATTATGAGGTGTCCCGTAAAGTTCGGGCTATTGGGCGCACCGGTATATAAAAAAGGTGCACCCATTAA
>JAPXFY010000030.1:6885614-6938114 GCA_030674185.1 Monoplex corrugatus | reverse complement strand
CACACACACACACACACACACACACACACACACACACACACACACACACACACACACACACACACACTCACTCACTCACACATGTATACACACACAACAGCAACAACAACAACAGCAACCACCTCCAAATGACCAGATGACCAAACACATGAGAAAAACAAATACTAATTGATAGAATGCTCCCCTTTTCTCCTTTCCAAAATATACTGGAGGAATTGGGCCTTTGTGGATATTTGAAAATACAATGGGCTGATATTATAGTGATAGTGATATGAATGATAATTGATATTCATAATAAATTACTAGATTAATTCAAGTGAAAATTAGATATAATAACCATAATGCTATCCTGACTTAAATAATAGTGATAGTACTGATACTGATATGAATGATATTCTTAATAAAGGAATTACTAGATTAATTCAAATGAAAAGTGGATGTAATAAACATAATGCTATCCTGATATAAATAATATTAACCCTTTGACTCCTGCACCCTGTCCACTAGTATCTTGCATTGTCAATCATGTTAGCAAAAACTTAACCCTTTGATTCTCTCACTCTATCCACCATCTTCTTGTGGGAAGCTGGCGGATAGAGTGAGAGAATCGAAGGGTTCAGTTTATTCTATCTGTAGATAGGGTTTGGGAGTCAAAGAGTAAATAATAAAGGAATTACTTGATTAATTAAATTGAAAAATCGATGTAATAATCTTAATAGTATAGTGATAGTGATAGTGATATGAATAATGTTAATAACAAAGGAAGTTTTAGAATAATTCAGCTAAAGAATGGATGTAAAAATGACTCATGAATTATTAATTGCACAGGTTTGCTGTGAAGGCTCTGATAGACAAGGCGTGCTTCAGCAGCATTGACGATGGATGTGAAGAGTTTATCAATTTCTGCGCCACCATGGAACATATTCTGCAACATCGTCTACGCCGTAAGTCTGTCATCGAGTGTTGTACCTGAATTTTCTTCATTAATATTTCTGGATTGGGTAATGGTAGATAATATTTCGGAACAATCATCTCACCAGATGGCAGATGCGCATCAGAAGTAGCCAGTAGAATCGGCCAAGCCAAAACAGCATTCAAGGAGATGAAAAGTATTCTTACCAACAAATGCCTATCAGTTAACATGAGGAAGAGAGTTCTTGAATGTTATATAGAATCAATAATGTTATACGGTTGTGAAGCGTGGACAGTCAACAAGCAAAGCCAGAACAAGATTGAGGCAGCCCAGATGTGGTTTCTAAGAGGAATGTTGAGAGTTCCATGGACAGCAAAGAAAACATGAGACAGTCTTGATGGAGGCAGACACAAGAAGATCATTGATAAGGAAGATTAGGAAAAGACAGGCAACATTTATAGGCCATTTTATGAGGAAAGGGGAATTAGAGCACCTGGTCACAACAGGAAAGGTGGAAGGAAAGAGAGCACCAGGTAGACCCAGGGAGAAAATATTGGACAGACTTGCAGGGTGGAAGATGTGGTTGCAGCAAAAAGGGATAGATACATATGGAGGGCCATGATCACCAACGCCATGCGGCAAGGCACTTGATAATAATAATAATAATAAATGGTTATTTATGAGCGCTTTCCACTTGCACAAAGCGCTTTACAACAACAATAAAAAGTAAAACAAGCACACGAACTCACAGACACACACCAACACACACACAAACACGCACAGACACACACACACAAACCACACACACAGCACGCACGCACGCACACAAACACACACGCGCACGCATTCACACCCAAAAACACGCACATCAAGAATACAGAGCGGCAGAAAGAGGGTCTACAAGAAATGTTGCTGGAAGAGAAAAGTCTTCAGACTAGTTTTAAAGGAGGGAAATGAAGGGCTGTGACGGAGATTGTGAGGCAAGGAGTTCCACATCTGCACAGCAGATGATGAAAAAGCTCGACCACCATGCCTCTCTCGTTTATATTTTGGAACGCGGAATGTTCTATCATCGGTAGCAGAGCGAAGAGATCTGGGTGGTACATAGATCGTAAAGATGTCAGAAAGGTATTTAGGCGCAGTGCCAATTATGACTTGGTAGCAGAGACAAGAAGCTTTGTATTTGATTCTTTGTTCAATAGGTAACCAGTGTAACTCTCGTAGAAGGGGTGTACAATGTGCCGATCTTTTTGCTTTGCACACTATTTTGGCTGCTGAGTTCTGTACTTGTTGTAGTGGTCTGATCAGGGTATGTGGAGAACCGACAAGAAGAGAATTGCAGTAGTCTAGTCTAGATAGTACACAAGAACTGACAAGTGTTTTTGTTGCATCAACTGTGAGGTAGCGACGTATAGAGCTGATGCGTCTGAGTTCATGGTAGGCTACTTGACAGGTTTTACTGATATGATGTTTCATGGACATCTCTTTATCAAGGAAAAAGCCAAGGTCACGTACATTGTCTGAAAATGAGACGGGCGTATTTCCTAGGTCAAAAGTAGGAGGTAGGGAAGTGGCATCAACTGATGGAGGAAGGAGTCTAAGAGCTTCAGTCTTGTCATCATTTAGTTTCAGTTTGTTTTCGGTCATCCAATTTTTAACTTCTGTGACACTATCTTGGAGAGATTGAATGAGATTATCGTAGTTTGAAAGCGTATCAGAATGTTCCAGTTGAGTATCATCAGCATACATTTCATGACGAATGGAATGAGTATCAATGAGATGAGTGAGTGGAGTGGTGTAGAGTATGAAAAGAACAGGGCCCAGAACAGAGCCCTGAGGAACGCCGAAAGTGAGAGTAGATTCAGAGGATCTATTTCCGTCTACTAGAACAATTTGCTTTCTGTCAGAGAGATATGATCGAAACCAGTTGAGCACGATATTTGTAATTCCAAATGTTGTATTCAGGCGTGAGAGAAGGATGTCATGATCTATTGTGTCAAAGGCAGCAGAAAGGTCCAAAAGTAGAAGAACAGATATTTTGTCTTGGTCAATAGCATTCAAAAGATCATTTACAATGCGTAAAAGAACAGTTTCTGTAGAATGGCCAGGCCTGTAAGCAGACTGGTGATCGCTGAGAAGTGAATGAGAGGTCAAATGGGAGAAAAGCTGGCGAAGCACAAGTCGTTCAAGAAGTTTAGAGAGGTATGGAAGGTTGGAGATGGGTCTGTAATTTTTCAACTCGTTGGGGTCCAGATTTGATTTTTTCAGAAGGGGTTTTAACACGGCTGTTTTAAATTCAGTTGGAAAGACGCCGGAAATGAGTGATTCGTTCATGATATGAGTAATGCTAGGCAGAAGAAGGTCTAAATGCTGAATTAGAAATTTGGTGGGCATTGGATCTAGTTCACAAGTCTTTGGAGTTGTCTGCATGATCGTTTTTCTCACTAGATCTTCACTAACGGGAACAAAAGCAGACAAAGGGGTGCTAGAGAAGGGCGGGCTGATGTTATGAGACTGTAATGTTGACGGGAAGTTGTTTCGAATGGTTGCAATCTTGTTGCTGAAAAATTCGGCAAACATATTCGGAAGGAGCTTTATATCTGAGACAGAAGGTAGTGAAACGGACTTATTTTTACCAAGAAGGTGTGACATATTTTGAAAGAGCTGCTTGCATGTGCGAGAACCTGACACTAGCGACGAATAGAAGGTCGTTTTTGCAGTGTGCACTATGTCCGTGACATTGCGCTTCGCAGCATCGTAGATTTGTTTGTGAACAGTGAGCTTTGTTTTTTTCCACTCACGCTCTGCACGTCTGCGTGCGGTTTTAGCTTCGCGAAGTGGACCAGAGACAGCGTTGTACCAGTGGCTTGGTTTTCCATCGCGAACTTTTATCTGTCGCATAGGCGCATGCTTGTCAAAAATAGATGAAAGATTTGAGTTTAATTCTGAGATTGACAGATTTGGTGTTAAGAACTGCGCGATGTCGTGTGCAAGTTTATCGTGATCAATTTTTTCGATGGAACGAGTGGAAACATATTTCGGAGGACGTTTAAGTTTAGGTGTAGATAGATGGCACAAAATGGCAAAATGATCAGAAGCAAGATCATGACACACATTGGTGGAATGAATGATATCGTCATCATTTCTATGTATAACTAGGTCAAGAATATGTCCACACTTCTGAGTTGGTTCGGTGACTGTCTGTATCAGATTAAACATTTCAAATTGTTCTATCAACTTCAAAGCATTTGTGTTAGTAGTGTCATCAACATGAAAATTAAAGTCGCCAGAAATCACAAGTTTGTTTGGGCATTGTAAACAAAAATCAAGGAAACCGGTAAGTTCAGTAAAGAACAGAGGCGTCGTGAGTTCATTTTTCTGGTTTGGTGGAATCCTGTACACAAGGAAGAAGCTTACACGTTGTTCGTTTACTGTTAGTGTTAGCTGGGCCAGTTCAAAAGACACATGATTAAAAGGAAAATTAGACACACTGAAACAATTCTCAGCAAGATGGTCTTTGATGATGACAGCAAGGCCGCCACCACGCTTGATCTTGGTTGTGTGTTGTCTCGGGAAGGAGAGCAGCTTGTAGCCTGGTGGAGTCAGGTCGTTGAGCTTTGCTTCGTCGCCAGTCTTACGAAGCCAGGTTTCCGTAAGGAAGAGGACATCAATGTCGTGCTCGTGAATAAAGTCACGAATGGCCGAACGTTTGACAGAAGGGCCTACAGACTGCGCATTGAAAACACCCATGCACAGCTGATTGGGAATTGTTTTTGCTTCTTGAAGAGGAACGGTGATTAGGTTGGAGAAGTTGGCGCCCTGGGGTCGTGGAGGCAGTGAGGTGATGTCAGACAGGATGGAGGGCGGTACAGGTCCATGGACAGCAGCCGGATCCCTATCAGGTATGCCGCAGACAGCCTGAATCCTGCGACGCTTCCTCGTGCCCCCACGACACGAGCGTTTGCGGGGAAGATTTACCCCTATCGACAGCTCTTTCAGTCGGGCAATAACAGAGACATCGAGTCGGGCGCCTGTGGTTTTAGCCGCTAGCAACTGCGCTCGTGTGTAACGTGTCGGCTGGCTGGGGTCAAAGGTCAAGATCTCACACGCCGCTGGAGGGTAGGGGAAGTGAGGGGGGTGGGTGGATGGAAGTAGGGGGTATGAGAAAGTTACGTTGGGCTTACCACGGACAGCGAAGGCAGCAGCATGCGCCGAACTGGGTTGAAGTGAGTGCACGTGCACGTGGAATAGCGAAGAACATGGCGGGCGTTTAAAATAGCTGACTAAGGCCAGACATAGAAACAAGAAAATAAACAGAACCTTGAAGTAAGGTGGCATGTCGACATCTCTTGCTGACCACATCTTCATCAACACTTCCCACAACACCACAACAAATCATTCAGTCGAACACCTACTGTAGACAGAGAATAACGCCACAAAAACACGAGAGAAAGGTGGCCGTGCCTGCTAGGCGGCTGATACACATTCTCCATTGATGATAATGATGATGATTGGGGAATAAGATGTGGGATGTATAATGTAATGATTTTTCCAATTTTCAGTCTTCTAATTCTTTTACATTTGAAATTCAAGTTGCCAAATAGTCTCAAACACTATTCAGATAATTTACCCCCTGTGGGGGTGCCAGGGGCTTTTTCAGTATCTTCTGGAAATTTCCTCTTATCTGTCACTCTCTTTGTTTCTTTCTTCCTCCTTCACTTTTTGTCCTTTCTTCCTACCATTTTCTGCCTTGCTGGTCCATTCACCTGTATCACCATGTGCTACAAAAGCCTCAATAACGCAGCCCCCGATTACCTGTCAAGCCTACTTGAGATCTATCTTCTCTCACGTACCCTCCGCTCTGCCTCCGATCCTCTGACTTTTCGCTTTCCACGCACTAAGCTCAATACCTACGGTCCACGAGCCTTCTCTGTTTCTGGTCCATTCTCCTGGAACAAACTTCCTCTCTCAGTCTGTCAGCAACCTACTTTTGTCTCCTTCAAGTCCGCTCTCAAAACTCACCTTTTCTCCTCTGCATGAAATCCTGACCTCACTCATCCCCCTCTGTAGCCTGTCTTCGCTCGGAGTGGAATCACATTGTAATATATATTGTATATAATATGCTCTCTATAATTTTCCATTGCTTTTATTCTTTTTCCCCACTTATAGCTATGTGTGAGTATGTGTGTGCGCGCTTGCGTATGTGTATGTTCAGCGCTTAGATTTGATTTCTATCAAGATTTTGAGCTATATATAAATATTGTAATTATTATTATTATTATTATTATCATCAGGTGCCCTGCCGCATGGTGTTGGCGATCATGGACTTCCATCTATCTCTATCTCTTGTTGCCCCTAGCATCTCTCCCACCCCCCTCGTCCCCAGCCACTCTGCAAGTCCGTCCAGCATTTTCTCCCTGGGTCTACCCGGTGCGCTCTTTCCCTCCAGCTTTCCTGTTGTGACCAAGTGCTCCAAATCCCCCTTCCTCATAAAATGGCCTATAAATGTTGCCTGTCTTTTCCTAATCTTCCTTATGAGTGATCTACTTGTGTCTGCCTCCATCAAGACTGTCTCGTTTGTTTTCTTTGCTGTCCATGGAACTCTCAACATTCTTCTTAGAAACCACATCTCGGCTGCCTCAATCTTGTTCTGGCTTTGTTTGTTGACTCCCCACACCTCGCATCCGTACAACGGTATTGGTTCTATATAACATTCAAGAACTCTCTTCCTGATGTTAATTGATAGGCATTCATATCATACAAACAGTTTCATTATCCACTCGTATCATACACCTATATGTGTTTGATAAAGTCTTGCATGCTTTGTCTTAGGATTGACAATTGGGTGTATGTATGTATTAAGTGCATTTTTGGCTCTAGGGAAATGTGATATGCAGAAGCAATTTTAGGTAATTTAAGGTTGTTCTTATATATGTTTTTTTTTTTTAATGCAGAAGTGTTAAAATAAAGAAAAAAAAAGGAAGAGGAGATATGGATGTAGCACTTCATATTTAGCGTACAAAACACTTAAACGCAGTATCACTTTCACATGGAAACATTCTGAGGCGGTATGGCTGATTTTAGGCAGATTGGAAACTGGTGATATCATTTTAAGTATGGTGCAGTTCTGGCATTTTTGAATGCAGAAAAGATTTTTTTAAAAAGAAGAAGAAAAGAAAAGAAAGAAAGATTATGACTGAGGAGGGTGAATCAGATTGGTGTTAGATGAGGCTGTATGTACATGTATGATACAACTGGATAATGAGGCTGTTTATAAGATGACAGTGGATAATGAGGCTGTATATTACAGTGGATAATGAGGCTGTTTATGACAGTGGATGATGATGCTGTTTGTATTATGACAGTGGATAATGAGGCTGTTTATATTATGACAATGGATAATGAGGCTGTTTGTATTATGACAGTGGATAATGAGGCTGTTTATATGATGACAGTGGATAATGAGGCTGTTTGTATTATGACAGTGGATAATGAGGCTGTTTATATGATGACAGTGGATAATGAGGCTGTTTATATGATGACAGTGGATGATGAGGCTGTTTATATGATGACAGTGGATAATGAGGCTGTTTATATGATGACAGTTGATAATGAGGCTGTTTATATGATGACAGTGGATGATGAGGCTGTTTATATGATGACAGTAGATAATGAGGCTGTTTATATGATGACAGTGGATAATGAGGCTGTTTATATGATGACAGTGGATAACGAGGCTGTTTATATGATGACAGTGGATAATGAGGCTGTTTATAATGATGACAGTGGATGATGAGGCTGTTTATATGATGACAGTAGGATAATGAGGCTGTTTATATGATGACAGTGGGTAATGAGGCTGTTTATATGATGACATGGATAATGAGGCTGTTTATATGATGACAGTGGATAGAGGCTGTTTATATGATGACAGTGGATGATGAGGCTGTTTATATGATGACAGTGGATAATGAGGCTGTTTATATGATGACAGTGGATAATGAGGCTGTTTATATGATGACAGTGGATATGAGGCTGTTTATATGATACAGTGGATAATGAGGCTTTTTATGATGACAGTGGATAATGAGGCTGTTTATATGATGACAGTGGATAATGAGGCTATTTTGATGACAGTGGATAATGAGGCTGTTTATATGATGACAGTGGATAATGAGGCTGTTTATATGAATGACAGTGGATAATGAGGCTGTTTTATAGATGATACATGGGTAATGAGGCTGTTATAGATACGAGTGGATAATGAGCTGTTTGTATGATATGAATGGATAATGAGGCTGTTTGTATGATAGGTGGATAATGAGGCTGTTTATGTAAAGATTACAGATGGTGGATAATAGGCTGTCTGTTGATACAGGGGGATAATGAGGCTGTTTGTATGATATGAGTGGATAATTAGGCTGTTTGTATATATGAGTGGATATTAGGCTGTCTGAGGATGTTTGATACGAGTGGATAATGAGCTGTTTGATACTGTATAATGAGGCTGTATGATCAGTGGATAATGAGGCTGTTTGTATGATATGAGTGTATGATGAGGCTGTTTGTATGATACAGGTGGATAATGAGGCTGTTTGTATGATACAGGTGGATAATGAGGCTGTTTGATGATCAGGTGGATAATGAGGGCTGTTGATACAGGTGGATAATGAGGCTGTTTGTATGATACAGGTGGATAATGAGGCTGTATGATACAAGGTGGATAATGAGGCTGTTTGATACAGGTGGATAATGAGGCTGTTTGATACAGGTGGATAATGAGGCTGTTTGATACAGGTGGATAATGAGGCTGTTTGATACAGGTGGATAATGAGGCTGTTTGATACAGGTGGATGATGAGGCTGTTTGTATGATACAGGTGGATAATGAGGCTGTTTGATACAGGTAGACAATGGGGCTGTTTGATACAGGTGGATAATGAGGCTGTTTGATACAGGTGGATAATGAGGCTGTTTGATACAGGTGGATAATGAGGCTGTTTGTATGATACAGGTGGATGATGAGGCTGTTTGTGTGATGCGGGTGGATGATGAGGCTGTTTTGTATGATACAGGTGGATGATGAGGCTGTGTGATACAGGTGGATAATGAGGCTGTTTGCATGATACAGGTGGATAATGAGGCTGTTTGTATGATACAGGTGGATGATGAGACTGATACAGGTGGATAATGAGGCTGTCTATATTATATGAGTGGATAATGAGGCTGTATGATATGGGTGGATAATGAGGCTGTCTGTATTATATGAGTATAATGAGGCTGTTTGAGTGATACAAGTGGGTAATGAGGCTGTTTGTGTGATACGTAGGGATATTGAGGCTGTTTATATTATACGAGTGAATAATGAGGCTGTTTGTATGATACAGATGGATATTGAGGCTGTTTGATATGAGTGGATAATGAGGCTGTTTGTATTATACGAGTTGATAATTAGGCTGTCTGATACAAGTGGATCGATTGTATAATTTATTTATGGCTGAATTTAGTTTTTTCTTTTTTCCATTTGTAGCCAGCAAAGCTTGGTACCTAGGAGACGATCGCAGCCATTTTTGGTTCTACATCAAGACGGCATGTCACAGACAGGACCTGAGAGGATGCATCACCAACATCGACAACATCGAGAACATCAAATCCCCTGTGGCCAAGGTTGTTAACTTGATGGCTGCGATGTTTGGTGTGTGGCTGTTTTGTTAGACTGGTGCCTGAATGTTAAAGGAGTTCCATGGACAGCAAAGAAAACGAAAAAGACAGTTTTGAAAGAAGCAGACACAACAAGAACATTAATGAAGAAGATTAGGGGAAAAAAAACCAAGTGACATTTATAGGACATTTTATTCATATTCATATTCATATTTATATTCATATTCATATTCAGAAAAAGAACATTAATGAAGAAGATTTGGGGAAAAAAAACATTTATGGGACATTTTATTCATATTCTTATTCATATTTATATTCATATTCAGGTAGGTAGAAAGAAACTCTAGGGAGAGCTAGACAACAGAAGGTCTTCAGAGAAGTAACCCCCTTTAGACAAGTGTTTCGGCCCTGAATTCCTTACACTCTCGGGGGGCCGGGCCACATCCAGGTCATGACTCCTGGATGCCCTTCTGCTGTTGTCTATTTTTTTTTTTTTTTTTTTCCCACGCCGGGGATCGAACCTGGGCGATTCTGCGCTTCAGAACTGCGGTACGCGGTTTTACCAATGTGCTAACGGGGCACACATCATCTGTAGGGAATTTAATCCTTATGAAGTTCACTTTTTTCGTTCCTCCTTGCCCAGATCCAGCTTGAGCTCCTTTCTGCTGCCTCTGCCATCGCTTTAAGGGCTCTAGTCCTCTTCTTCCCAGAAATGGCGAGTTGTTTCATGAGATCATAAGCGGAGGTGCCCACAAACCCTCTTGCCCCGACCTCTATGGCGAAGATTTTGACCCGCAGACCTGCTTTCTTCAGGGTGCTGGCAAGACCGGCGTATTTTTCGGTCTTGTAGATATGTGCTTCTTCCATTCTGCTTTCGTATGGCACAGTGAGTTCTATCAGAATCACTTGTTTCGAGGAGTCAGAGTGGAGAGCGATGTCTGGTCTCATGCCTGTCTTGCTGATGACATCTGGGTAATTTCTCCACTCTGGGAGGTCTGCTGTACACTCCCAGTCGACTGCTCCATCCAGAAGACCCTTTGGCAATGTGCTGGTTGTCATAGCACTTTCGGGCCAGACCTGTTTCCCTCCTGCTTTGTAGAACGTTGTCATAGCAATTGGTGCGTTTGGGGTCATGGTTTTTTCGCTAACCACATCTGTGATCACTTTCAGAACTTGGTTGTGCCTCCATGTATACCTTCCTTGGGCTAGCGCTACTTTGCAAGAGCTTAGGACATGTTCCACTGTTTGTTTCTTCTGACAGAGCGGACATGCTGGGTCGTCTGCTTTCCCCCATTTCACTAAGTTTGCATTCGAGGGGAGCAGGTCATATACAGATCTGAGGAGGAAGCTTATCCTTAGAGGAGCCATGTGCCACATATCGTTCCAGCTGAGACTTCTTTGGAGTGCACTGTCCCATGTTGTCCATTGCCCCTGTTGACCTTGCTGGACTGCCTTCTGCACTCTTTTGACATCTTCTTCTTCCTTCAACTCCTGTATGATCATGTCTCTTTTTTCCTTCCCTTTGGCTTTGGACCACCACTGCATTTTTGTTGCTCCCAGTCCCTGTCTGTTGGTTTGCGTGTGTCCAATTATTTCTTTGATGCTGAGGTTTCTCTTGGCATTGTTTACAGCCTCTTGGACTTTCCACTTTCTGCCAGTTCTCAGCTTTGGATGAACTGATCTCACGATATTGTCTTCATATTCATATTCAGAAAAAAAAAACATTAATGAAGAAGATTAGGAAAAAAGCAACATTTATAGGACATTTTATTCATATTCATATTCATATTTATATTCATATTCATATTCATATTCAGAAAAAGAACATTAATGAAGATTAGGAAAAAAACAACATTTATAGGACATTTTATTCATATTCATATTCATATTTATATTCATATTCATATTCATATTCATATTCATATTCAGAAAAAGAACATTAATGAAGATTAGGAAAAAAGCAACATTTATAGGACATTTTATTCATATTCATATTCATATTTATATTCATATTCATATTCATATTCATATTCATATTCAGAAAAAGAACATTAATGAAGATTAGGAAAAAAGCAACATTTATAGGACATTTTATTCATATTCATATTCATATTTATATTCATATTCATATTCATATTCATATTCATATTCAGAAAAAGAACATTAATGAAGATTAGGAAAAAAACAACATTTATAGGACATTTTATTCATATTCATATTCATATTTATATTCATATTCATATTCATATTCATATTCATATTCAGAAAAAGAACATTAATGAAGATTAGGAAAAAAGCAACATTTATAGGACATTTTATTCATATTCATATTCATATTTATATTTATATTTATATTCATATTCATATTCATATTCAGAAAAAGAACATTAATGAAGATTAGGAAAAAAACAACATTTATAGGACATTTTATTCATATTCATATTCATATTCACATTCATATTCATATTCACATTCATATTCACATTCATATTCATATTCATATTCACATTCACATTCATATTCACATTCATATTCAAATTCATATTCATATTCACATTCACATTCATATTCAAATTCATATTCATATTCACATTCATATTCATATTCACATTCACATTCATATTCATATTCAAATTCATATTCATATTCATATTCATTTCTTTTGTCACAGTGGATTTACCATGTGAAACTCAGGCTGCTCGTCTCTTTGAGAGCGCGTCACTGCAGTACAGTGCCATTCTTTTTTGTTGTTTTTTTTTAACCAAGACTTCAGAAAGGCAAGAAGGCTAATTGGCCTTCAAGGGAAGGGACCTTGCAACTCAACCTATCTCTCCAATGTTTTGTACCATGGCAGCCAGAGGAAAGCCCCCACGGCTGCATTTTCTCAGCCATTCTGCCACCCTTTTGTTGCGAGCCGGTGTCGCCTGCATGTGCTATATTTAGCCAGGCAGGATCAACCAAAGTCCGTCAGTGTAGCGCGTCTTTGTGTTCCCGCACTAGTGATTAAGGGACGGGTGAAAAGGATGTGGGGAGTGGAAGGGAAGGGGCGTGCTTTTAATAGCCGGCAGAAAGTGGCCAACAAAAGTATCTCGGATTTGTGCGCCATGCCCCACTCTTCATGATTATTAACTGCTGTGGGATCTTCAGCGTGTGCAGGCCAGAAAGCACACAGGTCGAATTTTTTTTGTCCCTCACCGAAAGACTAGATGTTTAGTTTGATTTTCCAGTCAGACTCTGGAGAAAAATCCGGACCTCAATGAGCAACAAATCCTGAAAACTCAGGTTTACTTAATGGCGATGAATGTCTGAACCGTTCTGCCACTGTCTATCTTTTGTGATGCAAAAGAAATTTGAGCACCTAGTCACAACAGGAAAGCTAGAGGGAAAAAGAGCACCAGGTAGACCCAGTGAGAAAATGTTAGTTTTGCAGAGTGGTTGGTGGATTGAGTGAGGGAGCGAAAGGGTTAAGTTTTACTTTGCTGTCATAGCTCTCTCTCTCTCTCTCTCTCTTCTCTCTCTCTCTCTCTCTTCTCTCTCTCTCTCTCTCTCTCTCTCTTCTCTTTCTCTCTCTCTCTCTCTCCCTCCCCTTCTCTCTCTCTCCCTTTCTCTCTTCTCTCTCTCTCTCTCTCTCCCCCCCCTTCTCTTCTCTCTCTCTTCTCACTCCACCTCTCTCTCTCTCTCTTTTTCTTCTCTCTCTCTCTCACTCCCTCTCACTCCCCCTTCTCTCTCTCTCACTCTCTCTCCTCTCACTCCCTTCTCTCTCTCTCTATCTCTCTCTCTCACCCCCCCTTCTCTTTCTCTCCTTTCTCTCTCTCTCTCTCCCCTTCTCTCTCTCTCCTTTTCTCTCTCTCTCTCCCCCTTCTCTTCTCTCTCTCCCCCTTCTCTTCTCTCTCTCTCTCTCCTCTCTCTCTCTCTCTCTCTTTCTCTCTCTCTGTCTTTCTGCTTGTGTCTGTTTAGTTTTAATGAGTGGTTTGCATTAAAGAAGCTGAGTGTGTGTGTGTAAACCAAATGTTCCACTCTTGCAGGGTCGAGCCTTTGTCAGGTGCGCTCTGATGGAAAAACGCTTGTCGGAATATCTGGGGGAAGCTCTGAAACAAACCAATATCACAAGGTATGTTGTTACTGTGTGTGTGTGTGTGTGTGTGTGGTGTGGATGTGGTGTGTGTGTGTGTGTGTGTGTGTGTGTGTGTGTGTGTGTGTGTGTGTGTGTGTGTGTGTGTGTGTGTGTTATGAGAGAATGTGCACTGACCAACCAACCGCAATGTTCGTCTTAAGTAATGATATTAAATATAATGATTTCATTCATAGCACTGGTCATGTACACACACCTGCACACACACACACACACCAGCACATGCATCGCGCGCGCACACACACACACACACACACACACACACACACACACACACACACACACACACACACACACACACACCACCACACCACCACCACACACCACACACACACCACCACTCACTCACTCACTCACTCACTCACTCACTCACTCACTCACTCACTCACTCACTCACTCACTCACTCACTCACTCACGCCACACACACACACACATATATATACACACACATACACACGACATGCACAGACAAGTGCACACACACACACACACATATGCACTCACAGGCACACCCATGCATGCACACAAACACATAGACACACACACAGAAGATCAAGAGCTAATGTACACTCATCCAAATTAGAAAACTTCAGCAAGGTATATAGTATTAAAATGTACACATATAGAAAAGACATTTTACCAGTGTGCACGCATATGGAAAAGATATTTTACCAATGTGCGTGTATGCAAAAGACCCTATTAAATATGTATATACATATGCAAAAATGGTGGATACAGGGCTTTCACCAATTTATGAGCGACACAGTGAATGCTGGGAGTTGGACCATAAGGCTGTTTGCAGACTACTTTCAATTCATGTTTCTGTTATTAATATTGGTCTCTAAAATGGAGACAAGGTGACGTCTTGGTATGATAATGCTATCGGTCTGATATATAGTAAATATGCTTTAGGCAAACAGGTATTTGGATAAAAATGCTGCTTTTAGTTTAACCCTTTGACCCCCGCACCATATCCACCAACTGTAAAACTTAACCCTTTGATTCCTTCACCCTATCCACCAGTTTCCTGTGGGAAGCTGGTGGATAGGGTGATGGAATCAAAGGGTTAAGTTTTTGCTTTGCTAGCATGATTGGCAATTTATGATTCTGGTGGACAGGGTGCAGGAGTCAAAGGGTTAATGTGCAAAATGCCATAGAAATATTGCTGTTATTTATGTGCAAAATGCCCTTTTACCTGTGTGCACTCCCCTGTATATCCCCACCTCCTGGAAATTCTGTGCTAGAAATTTCGTCTTTTCTGTCACTCTCTTTGTTTCTGCCTTGTTCCTCTGCTTTCTGTCATTTCTACCTATAACTTTCTGCCTTTCACCTGTATGTGTTCGATAAGGTCTTGCGTACTTTTTCTTAGGATTGATAATCGGGTACATCTTTGGCTCTGGGGAGGTGAGATATACAGAAGCTTGTTTTTAGATATGTTTTGGTGTCCATAGGTATGCTTACATTTGTATTCAGGTGTGTTTTTTAAATCCCCTGTGCGATAAATTAGATGGAGTGGTCAACGCCAGGGGCATGTCCTTAGATTATGTGCGCGAATGCATTGACATGTGTACTTAATTTTCTTTTCTTTTTTCCTGTTGAAGTTTTGTATGCTTTGAAGTGGTTGTAGCCCTGATATGGCTCTACGCAGTTGGCTGGGCTTTAAACAATAACAATAACAATAAGCTTTGTGCACATGTGCAAGAAAACCTCTGTGTCTTTCCAGACGTTTCTACAGGCCCGGTGCTATCATGCTGGGTGAGGAAGCCACGGAGCTGTGCGGTGTTCTACTGGGTTTGAATTCCATTGACTTTGGGTATGTACTGCTTGATATCAGGGTGTGGGTTTTTTGGGAGGTTGTGGGTTCGAATCCCCGCACAGTTTGAAATATTACTGTGGGATTTTTCAGCTCTTAGTCTGCTTTGAGTGCGCTTGAGGCCCATTAAAAAGACTCGGACCGCAAGTCGAGTCTCATTCGCTTTACCAGAGCGTCATTGAGGGTGTCTGTATCTCGCGAATCTTGTTGACACCAGGATATTTTATGAAAGGAGACATAGAGCACAACCCTGTCATGTAGACTCGGTCCAAAAATGAACTCTTACGTAGACTCGAGATGAAATCCTAAGCAGACTCAAAATGAACTTCTATGTAGAATCAGTCCAAAAACAAACTCCTACTCAATATGAATTCCTACATAGGCTCGGTCCAAAAATGAACTCATATGCAGATTCAAAATGAACTCATACGCAGGCTCAATCCAAAATGAAGTCAAGCACAGACTCGGTCCAAAATTGAACTCACAGCATCATCACTATCATCCCCATTTTCATCACCATTTCATTCTGAAAATTTGTCCCAGGTTATGAGGCCCTGCATGCCTTGCTGACACAGTGACTTTAGTTTTGTGGGAATTGGAGTTAAGAATTGTTTCAAGAGGGATTCATCACACTTGGACAGTTCCATATGTGCTCAGCCAATAACTGCTAGCGATTATCAGGCAGATTTCATGTGCCTGCCCTAAACCATATGTAATGGCAAGGTTTTTGATGTGGGTTGGAGGGAGATGGGGAAAAAGAAATCTATGAAATACTAAGCTGATACCAGTAGGATGACGGAAACATTAACTCAATCGAGTCGCAGTCTTCAAGGTCATTCCGACCCCTCAAATCGTGCGATTTTTAATACATTTTAAAAAGATATAGAAAAACAACCAAATAACTTGGACAAACAAAGTAAAGTGATACAGAAAGACCAGGATTAGATCTTTACAAATAATCTTACTTTATTTATGGTATTCCATGTACTTGTAAATGATGAGGTATCCAAATAGGTATCCAAAAGGGGGTAAAAAAATTTTTTGATGGATATGAAAACACACACTGTGAAACAGTTTTAGATGAAGTCCAGAACATAATTTCCATGCTGTGTGTGTGTGTGTGTGTGTGTGTGTGTGTGTGTGTGTGTGTGTGTGTGTGAGTGTGTGTGTGTGTGTTTGTGTGTATGTTTGTGTTTGTGTGTGTGTTTGTGTGTGTGTGTATGTGTGCGTGCGCATGTGTGTGTGCACGTGCGCATGTGTGTGTGTGTGTGTGTGTGTGTAAGTGTGTGTTTGTGTGTGTGTATGTGTGTGTGTGCGTGTGTGTGTGTGTTTGTGTGCATGTGTGTGTGTGTGTGTGTGTGTGTGTGTGTGTGTGTGTGTATGCAGGTGTAAAAGAGAAAGACTGAAGAATTTCATTGTGCTCATGTTCCAGATTTTGTCTCAAGGGAGAGAATTATGACACTGTGGAGTGTCCCCTTGCTGTCAGTTATTCGCCCTTCATGAAGTTCAAGCAAAGGTCAGTTGATTTGTTTGTGTGCGTGTGTATGTGCGCATGTGTGTTTGGGTATGTGTGTGTTTGTGTGTGTGTGTATGTGCATGTGTTTGTGTGTGTGTGTGTGCAAGCATGTCTCTTTGTGTCATAGGTTCCGTGTATATGTGTATATATGTGTGTGTGTGATAGGTTCTGTATATGTGTGTGTGCACATGTTTGTGTGTGTGTGTGCATGTGTTTGTGTGTGTGTCATGGGGGGGGGGGGAGTGTGTGTATGTGGATATCCTCAGTAATAGTCAATACAGAGATTCATATTTATATTGATTTTATGTCCTTTACTGTTTTCAATATGATAATTGATACAATGATGACAAAGTACATTTTAGATTTCAGATAACAACATGAAAGCTTGATATTCTGGTCCCATCTCTAATGTAAACAACATCGTACAAACCACTAAAGCCTGCATTTCCGACGTGAAAGACTGGATGACTTGTAACAAATTACAACTAAACCAAGACAAAACTGAAATGATTTTCATTACTCCTAAAAAACTTCTCAACTGTGACTTAATTCCATCTTCCATATCACTGAATGGGACAGACATCACCCTCTCCCAAAAAGTTAAGAATCTAGGTGTCACCATCGACAACACTCTTAACTTTCAGCAGCATGTCTCAAACATCTGTCGTGTCTGTTACCTTGAACTTCGTAGAATAGGTTCCATCCGTCATCTCCTTACTCTCGAAGCTACTAAAATATTAGTTTGTGCTTTCGTTCTTTCTCGTCTTGACTATTGTAATTCCCTTCTGTCTGGTTCCCCAAAACAGCTCCTTGACAAACTTCAGAAAGTACAGAACCATGCCGCTCGGCTAGTATTTCGGTCTTCCAAATTTCAGCATGTCTCTCCTCTTCTCCAAGACTTGCATTGGTTACCTGTGTTGAAAAGGATCCAACATAAAATTGCTGTTCAGTGCTTCAGATACTTCGACAATTCTATTCCCTCTTACCTGTCTGAATATCTTCAACTATACATTCCATCTCGTCATCTTCGTACCTCAGCCGATACCCGCTTATTTCGAATCCCAACTTTTCGAACAAAATCATATGGTGAGCGATCCTTTTCTTTTCAAGCCCCTTCCTCATGGAATTCACTTCCCTACCCGCTGAGGCACAAAACAAGTCTTCAGTCATTTAAATCTGGCTTGAAAACGCATCTCTTTCCTCTCTGAAATTTATTAACCTAAAAGAGCTATGCTGTCTGCGCGCTAGCGTGCTTCTGTGTATGTTATTGCTGTGCGCCTATAGATATGTCTCGGGGTGGGAGGAGGATATGTGTGTGTGTGCCAGAGAGTAGGTACTAATATTTGATATTATTAACGGTGTGTATGTGCTTGTGGGATGGAGTGACAGAGGTCCGCCATGTATGATGAAAATTATATTAGGCCTATGTTTCTATGTTCGATATAATGTGTATTGTACAGTTTGTAAGCGCTTAGGGCTTTCCAGAAAGATTAGGCGCTCTAAATGCCCTTAATAATAATAATAATAATATACATGACTGCACATTTAAGGCAAGATTGTACACAGCTGAAGCCTTAGGGAATGAGATACAAAAATATAAAAAAAAGAGTCCCTTCGTAGGGATACCGGGGGCTTTTTCAGTATGAATAGTATCCCCACCTTCAGGAAATTCTGTGCTAGAAATTTCCTCTTTTCTGTCACTCTCTTTTGTTTCTGCCTTGTTCCTTTGCTTTCTTTTATTTCTTCCTATCATTTTCTGCCTTGCTGGTCCATTCACCTGTATGTGTTCTATGAAGCCTTACATAGTTTCTCCTAGGATTGATAATGGGTACATGTATTAACCCTTTGACTCCCACACCTTGTCCACCAGCATCCTGCATTGTTAACCATGGTAGCAAGGCAAAGACTTAATCTTTGACTCCCTCATACTATCCACCAGCTTAGTCAACCTGCCCACCAGCTTCATGCAGGAAGCTGATGGACAGGGTGAGTGAAGCAAAGGATTAACCCTTTGACTCCCACAACCTATCTACCAACTGCAAAAACTTAACCCTTTGATTCCCTCACCCTATCCACCAGCTTCCTGCAGGAAGCTGGTGGATAGGGTGAAGGAATCAAAGGGTTAAGTTTTTGCTTTGCTAGCATGGTTGGCAGTGCAGGATGCTGGTGGACAGGGTGGGGGAGTCAAAGGGTTAAGTTTTTGCTGTTGGTGGATAGGGTGCGGGAGTCAAAAGGTTAAGTGCATTTTTGGCTCAAGCAATCTTTGGTAATTTAGGCCGGTTTATATGTTTTAGTGTCCTTTGTTACGTTGGTTTAAATTTATATTCAGGTTTGTTTTTTAGCCCCCCAGGAGGTAGATTGGACGGAGTGATCAACGCCAGGGGCATGTCCTTAGATTATGTGCACGAATACATTGATATGTGTACTTGATTTTCTTTTCCAGGTTTTTTTTTTTTCAGTGTAAGATACGGTGTACATTTTTTAAGATTGTTATAGCCGTGATATGGCTCTGCGCTGTCAGCTGGGCTGTAAAGAATGATAATAGTAACATTGAAAAAAGTGTTTGACCATTTTGATTATGGCAGGATTATGAAAGAACTCTCTTTTTTTTATATTATGGCAAGATTATGGAACAACTTTCATGCTGTAAAAAGTTAGAAACTAAATAACTACCATACTATAACAATAAAGAAAAAAAAAATGTTTAACTCTTTCATCGCCAAGTTTCCCCAGAAACAGCACTCCTTAGTGCCAAGTATATTTTGGGCAGCCAGTTTTGCATCGCTGTATGCATTTTTGAAAGCTTATATCTCAAAGACTATTAATGATTTTCACTTACTTTTCTTTTTTTTTTTTTTTTTGCTGTGTAAAGGGCAGATGTTGTATTTATATATGAATGCTTGCTTATGTTTATGTGCTTGATTGATTATTCCACAGATAATCTTATTATAAAGAAAAACAAACTATTTTTTTCATACGGTTTATTAGTTGTACTACTGACTTTATTTCATGAGTTGTGCGCCAGATATCATTATAATAAATGAGGAAAAGCAGTGGAAAATCTACACACAAAGTCAGCTGTCTGCTTATTCTACTCGGAATGGTAGACAGTGCGTGTCGATTTGCAGCCATTTTGGAGAAAATGCTTCGGAGAAAACGTGACGTAAATTCCGACAACTAACAAAGCCGCTCTTTGGCCTTACTGCTGAAAAACTAGGTTGCTGGGTAAAGTTTAAAAATAGCACAGTCGCCTGCATTTACCAGTGGAGCTGACAGAAGCTTTGTACCCGTGTGAAAAGTTATCGTTTAGCATGACCCCTCCAAGTCGCACAAATGCGACCTTGGCAGTCGTACGGGAAGTCGCTTCATTGCGACCATGGTGGGAAAAGAGTTATCATTTTGAATGGCAAGATAATGAAGGAACTTCACTCTGTAAAAACTAAGGAAATGAAAGAACTTTCATTCTATAAAAACTAAGTAACTAAACAAGCTAACATACATATGTGAAACAGTCAAGAAAGCCTGCACAGTGACCTTGAAGAAATGCGAGAGCTGTCGTGTGGCAGTTCATTGGCCAGCGAGGACGGTCACGATGCGCAGGACACGCCTCACTGTGACTCATGGCCTGATCGCTACAACGTGCTACACAAACGCTACATGCGTGTACTGGAGCAGAAGGTGTGTTAGTGGTGGTGGTGGTTGAGTGAGAAAAACGTGTGTGTGGATGGTTGGGTCTCTCTCTCTGTCTCTCTCTCTGTCTCTCTGTCTCTATCTGTCTCTGTCTCTCTCTCTCTTTCTCTCTCTCCCCTCCCTCCCTCCCTCCCTCTGTCAGTCTGTGTGTGTGTTGAGGGGGGGTAGTCTGTGGGTGCATGTGTTAGTGTGAATATGTATGAGTGTGTGTGTGTGTGTGCGTGTGTGTGTGTGTGTGTGTGTGTGTGTGTGTGTGTGTGTGTGTGTGTGTGTGTGTGTGTGTGTGTGTGTGTGGTGTGTTGTTGAGCGGGTGTGTGTGTGTGGGGATGTGTTAGTCTGAATGTGTGTATGAATGTGTGTGTGTGTGTGTGGTGTGTGTGTGTGTGTGTGTGTGTGTTTTGAGGAGGGGGTTGTTTGTGTGCGTGTGTTAGTGTGAATGTGTGTGTGTGTGTGTGTGTGTGTGTGTGTGTGTGTGTGTGTGTGTGTGCGCGCGCCTCTCTGTCTGTCTGTTTGTATCTGTGTTGTGTCCTGCAGTCTCTTCAGGAGACGGAATAAGAAGCGTGGAGTTTATGCCATAGATGATTGGTGAAACATGAGATCAATCAAACAAACAAACAAATCAAAAATAGGAACCACATCATTTCACCAATCTCTGTGGTGTAGTGGTTAACACAACAGACTGCCGACTGGAAGGTTGTGGGTTTGAATCCCCATCAGTCCCTTAAAAATTCATTATGGGAGTTTTTGGGCCTCAGCCAGCTCCCATCTAGAGTTGAGCCATGCTGTGGGCATATAGGGAAGAGTGGGGCCACACAGTCGAGTCTCATCCACTTCGTGCAGGGTGTTCGTCAAATATTCTGACCAACACTGCAGGTGTCTGCATCTCTTGGGGCCAGGTTGTCACCAGGATATATTATGATAATAATTGTAGAGTACAGCCCTGCCACGCAATCTCGATCATAGATGGAACATCTTAGCATCATGGTTATCGTCCTCATCGTCATCCTCATCATCGCATTGTAAAAACTGTTCCAACTTCTGATTATTATGTGTACGAATGCATTGAGATGTGTACTTAATTTTCTTTTCCATGTGTTTTTTTTTTTTATCCAGTGAGGTCTACTGTATTTTTTAGGTGACCAGAGCCCTGATATGGCTCTGTGCAATTGGCTGGGCTTTAAACAAATATAACGATAACATTTTGCACTCAGTCAGTCAGTAAACTTAAGTTCATCAAGTGCCTTGCCACATGGCGTTGGTGATCATGGCCGTCCATATGCATCTGTCCCTTGTTGCCGCAAGCACATCTTCCACCCTGTCTGTCCTCAGCCACTCTGCAAGTCTGTCCAATATTTTTTGTCTCGGTCTTCCTGGTGCTCTTTTCCTCCAGCTTTCCCGTTGTGACCAGGTGCTCCAATTCCCTTTTCCTCATAAAATGGCCTATAAATGTTGCCTGTCTTTTCCTAACCTTCCTTATGAATGATCTTTTGTCTCCCTCCATCAAGACTGTCTCGTTTGTTTTCTTTGCTGTCCATGGAACTCTCAACATTCTTCTTAGAAACCACATCTCGGCTGCCTCAATCTTGTTCTGGCTTTGTTTGTTGACTTAAGTTATGAGGTCACAAATATAAGAACCAGTGTGTAAGAGTAGCACAATCACAGCATTGTAGACTTTTAACAAAATTGTTTAGCTCTTCTCTGTGACAGAGTTTTCTGGAAGAGGTGACGGCGTCACAAGAGAAGGCACTGCAGACCGCAGCCACCACTCAGCAGGAAGTTTGCTGCATGCAGCGTGACGCAGCCTTCCAGAAGCAACAGTACGAGGGGGTCATCCTAGAACTGCAGGCCCAAGTGTGAGTCCTGTTTCATTTTTCCTTTTGTTTTGTGTAATTTTATTTTCTTCTTTATTCAGTTGTTCTCTCTGTGGGCAGGATAGGTAAGTGGGTAACACGTCAGATTTCCTATCGGAAGGTATGAAGTTCAATCCTGCTTTTCCCAGGTGGGGATGCTGGGGGTTCTTAGTATAACTAGTATCCCCACCTTCTGGAAATTCTGTACTAGAAATTTCCTCTTTTCTGTCACTCTCTTTGTTTCTGCCTTGCTCCTTTGCTGTCTGTCAGTCATTTTTTCCTATCATTTTCGGCCTTGCTGGTTCATTTACCTGTTTGCGTTGGGCACTATATTAAATGCATTTTTGGCTCTAGAGATATGAGATATGTGGAACCGATTTTTGGTATTTAGGCCTGTTTTTGTGTGTTTTAGCATCTTAGTTATGTTGTAAATTTGTATTAGGTGTGTTTTATAAATTCCCCTGTGTGATAAATTGGACGGAGTGGTCAACACAGTTTTTGCAGTTGGTGGATTGGGTGCAAAGTCAAAGTGTTTAAGATCCTGTCTGTTCTCAGTGGTTTATGTAAATGAGACAATGCCCAACATATATGCTCACCAAAGACGGAGTATGCACACTGTGCAGCAACATACCACCTTGCACAGTGTGGGCATAACAATGTGCATACACACACCTGAGAAAAAAATTGGAATGCTTCAAACCCCCCCCCCCCCCCCCCCAAGAAAAAAAAAAGAAAAACATAAATGCAAAGTAAATCTATGTCCTCAGGGCGCGTATGAAGACAATCAATGAAACGCTTCAACATCAGCTGATCCTGGCGCGCAGCACGCGTCTTCCAATGTCAGATATGGACAGGAAAGGGGAAGATCAGGGGAAGCAACTCGCTTCGCCGCAGCCATGGTTCATAAACAGGAGAGCGACAGGTAAGTGACGTTAACCCTTGTGTTCTGAAAGGGAGCAGTGTATCAGCGTTCACCCACAGGTGAAACAAAGTCAAAGGATTGAATTTCGAGGTAGACAAACGCCCCCTCCCCCCCTCCCCCTCTCCATGGGGATGCCGGGGGCTCTTTCAGTATAAATAATGTCCCCACCTTCTGGAAATTCTGTGCTAGAAATTTACTCTCTTTGTTTCTGCCTTGTTCCTTTGCTTTCTGTCATTTCTTCCTATCATTTTCGGCCTTGCTGGTCCATTCATCTGTGTGTGTTGGATAAAGTCTTCCGACTTTTTCTTAGGATCGATAATTGGGTACATTTTTGGCTCTAGGGAGGTGAGATATGCGGAAGCAATTCTAGGTAATTTATGCCTGTTTTTATATATATATTTTAGTGTCCTTAGTTTAATCCCCATGTGTGATAAATTGGATGGAGGGTCAACGCCAGGAGCATCTCCTTAGATTATGTGTGTGAATGCATTGATATACAGGGGGATGCAAAAGTAGGTATACAGTATCACATCATTATTATAGTGCTTAATTCCTTAAAATTATTAGCACATTAAGTTAGTTGGCCTTATTTTCGATATTTTCAGTGTCAATTATATTTTATCATAACTAATAATATGCATGAGTTTTATCCTAACTTTTAATTTTTTTTATTTTTTGCAGGCAAAGCGGCAATTTAATTTAGATCTAAGCGGCAATTTAATTTAACCATGACTGGTAATTTGACAGACAAGGAGCGCAAATGGATTTTAAAACAATACTGGAAGACAGATGGACTTCGTTTTTGGGGGATATGTAAAGGAAAGGGTTTTCGCATGCAAGCCGCGCACTGTTAATGACATGATTCAGTTCATCTTGCAGGTTTGTCAAGAAATTGATGCTGATAAAGATCTTAGTGCTAGAGTGAGCATGAGTGTCCGCTTTCGATTAGAGGAGTGTATGAATACCAATGGCAAGCAGTTTGAGTATCTGAGGGATTAAGGCTGTGCTTGTTATTACATGTATATGCAATATTCATTTGTTTGTATAATAAATGCAATGAGTATTGTACGTGTTTTCTTTTTTCATAACTGTATACCTATTTTTGCACCCCCATGTATGTACGTAATTGTCTTTTCCCTTTTTTTCCTGTTGAAGTATTGTATATGTTTTGAAACACTTATAGCCCCGATACGTTGTCAGCTGGGCTTTAAGGGGGCAGACCTACCCAGATTTGGGTACCAAGATTGTGATGTTTAGTGTTTCAGTTCTAATTAACCAATCACCATGATATTTGGCAAGAAGATACCTCAGACAGTATTCGTTGGATTGAATATCTTTGTTGGGGTCTGTGAGTTATGAAAAGTTGACAAAAATTAATTAATTAAAAATGTTCTTGCAAAAATGAAAAAAATATAGTACATACTGTGACATTTATAACTACACATATATTCATGTTAGGAATTTGATATTTAGTGACCAAACACATCTGTATAGTATGTATGGCATGTAGTAAAATCTTAGCTCTACTATCATTATTTTCTGTACAAACATCACTCCAATTTTTAGAATAATTTTAATAAAAAAAATTATAATACAACTTTTGATAAAATGTTTCTTTCAAGCAGAACTGCAAGATTTTACTACCGGCTATAGGTACCTGTCCCTGCTATATGTGTGCCAGATATCAAGGAAATCGGATGAAAACTTTTGAACATATTATGTCTGATGTATACAATCTCGCGAAAAATCGCAAACTTTCGCAGACTAAAAAATAAACTCAATTTTCATAACTCACAGACCAAGTAACCAAAAATACTCTCTGAGTATTCTTGCTAATATCATGTGATTGTTAATTCAGAATGACTACACTGAATCACTATCTTGGTACCAAATCATGGTGATTGGTTGCCTTTAAACAAAAATAATAACTTACAAATCTGTAGTTGTTTTGTGGTGTGGTAATGTGTTGTGTTGTATTTTTCTGCCCATTCATCGTAGGTGTGGTAATGTGTGTTCTTATTTCTCTGTCCATTCAGCCACAGTCTCACCAGTGTCTACGACCGCAGCAGCATGGGAGGAGGGAAGACAGGGGGCGACACGCGCAGCCTGACCTCCGCCCTGTCCGAGATCTCGGTGGATGTGGTGGGGCAGGGACAGGGAGCTTCCCGAATCGGCGAGGACAACCAGAGCATGGTGCCCCTGACTGGCTCCCTGGGTGACCTTCACCTTGACCTTGAGTCTGGGGTCACAGTGACCAACCCGGAGCAGGCCACGCCCGTGGTGTCGATCAGTTCCCGGGCGTACGCCGGCGCTTTCGCGGAGATCAACGGGAACAACAGCGAAGGGGGAAACGTTCTCCTCAGGAGCACTTCTCATCAGGATTCGTCCGGCATTCAGGTTTCTGTTTCTGGGGACGGGGCTGGAGATCATGTTTTGGAAGGTTCCCAACCGCAGTCCGGCCGGCCAGACGAAGGAAGTCATTCGGAACAGAGTGAAGGAGAGCTTTCAGCTGGTCCAGGTACGGAGAGTTCATCAGCCCCTGGGCCTGATTCATCAGCAAGTGAAGAACTTCCAGGTCATGGTTCAAGAAGAGACGAAACAGCGAGAACAGAAAGTACCGATGAAGAGAGAGGAGCTGACATTCCTAGACAAGACCATCAGGATTCCGCGGCCATCCAGGAAAGTTCTGATACAGAATTATTCCTGGAAGCGCCATCTGGGACACTGTCCAAATGGGTGAGGACAGGTCCGATGATGCCAGTGAGGACAGTCCAACATCGGAACCCGAAGAACTGGTTCCTGAAAGCGGCGCCGGTGCAGCAGAAAGGGAATCGTCGGCCAGTGACCGTGAATCGTCGGACCCTGAGGTTTTGAGCGTTATGACCAGTAGCAAGGAGAGCATGCTCAGCTCCACCGACAGAGAGGACGCCTCCGAGCCTGAAGTCTTGTCCCAGGAAGTATTATCCCAGGAAATATTGTCCCAGGAAGACAACACCACCAGCGCAGAAGCTGCCGCATCAGAACCCAGCGCCCTCAAGCAAGAGAGTGCCTCAACATTGGAAGGTCCCACCACAACATTGGAAGGCCCAACCTCAACATTGGAAGGTCCCACCTCAACATTGGAAGGCCCCATATCCAGCGACAGAGAAGAAGTATCAGAACCTGAGCTACTCTCTCAAGAAGAGGACAAAAGCCATTCAGAAGACGCCTCTGACCACGAAGACAAAGCATCAGAATTTGAACAAGACCAAGGAGAGTCGGCCGCAGACTCGCAGAAACCACCACACGCGGGACCAGAATCGACCCAAGACAGCAGCGCTTCCGGTGGCGTCACAGAAAAAATACAAGGAGAAAGTGAGGATTCTCCGAAAAAACACGCAGAACAGCAAGAAAAAGAAAGCGGCAGTGATTCCGGGAGTTCAGACGAGAACAAAGACACATGGGATATGCTGAGCGACGCCAACCATGACAGTAGTTAATACATTTAAATTAAACAACTGCGCTTTTATTTTATGCCTGTTGACAATCGTGAAATGGTTGGTGCATTTTTTGTTATGAGGTGCGCTATGCTTTAAAAACACTGAAGTGCAATGGAACATTTGGCTGGAGTAGTGTCCAGCAATTTATTTTTGATCAAAGATATGATGCTCCAATTATTCGTAGCGTCAAATACTTTAATGTTATCAATGTTTTGGCAAAGTGTTACAATTTTTTGTGAAATATTGTTATGGTATACTTGTTTTGTGTGTAAAATATGTTATCAATATTTTGGGGAAATGTAATAATTTTCGTGTGAAATATTATGTTATGCTTGTTTTGTGTGAAAATACTAATTATATCATTTCAGGATGAATATTGTAACGATATATTTTCTGGGGAAATAATGTTATATCAGTTTTATTATGTGAAGTACTGTAAGGATATATTTGTGTGTGTGTGGTAGTAATACTGTTATGATATTTTTGTATGTGTTTGAAGTACTGTTAATGATAACATTTTTTTTTTTTGCCCTCAGTAAAAACATGACACCTATCAGTTCTTTCAGACATGATCAGTGACTAATCATAACATAGTCAGCCTTGCCTATACCAACATCTTGCCCAAAATCGTTGAAAATGGAGCCAACTGAAAAAAAAAAGAAAAGAAAAAAGGGGGGGTGGGGGGGTTAAAGAAAGAAGTGCAGTCAACTTACTTTCCTTTTATGTTAACTGCGTAAATTATGATCCCAGTAATACAGTACATAAACGTTTAAGTCATGTTATTTTTAAAGTGCACAGATTATGACCGCAGTAAAACAGTACATAAACAGTCATGTTATTTGTTAACCCTTTGACTCCATCACTCTATCTGCCAGCATCCTGCACTGTCAGCCACAACAGCAAAGCAAAAACTTAACCCTTTCAATTCCTCACCCTGTCCACCAACTTCCTGCACAAAGGTTTACAGACAGGCTGTGGGAGTGAAAAGGGTTAAGTGCACAAATTATGACCGCAGTAATACAGTAAGTAAGCAATCATGATATATGTTAAGTACACAATTTATGTATACAGTGATACAGTATGTAAACAGTCATGTTACTTGTTAAGTACACAAATTATGCATACAGTGATACAGTACATAAACAGTCATGTTACTTGTTAAGTACACAAATTATGTATACAGTGATACAGTACATAAACAGTCATGTTACTTGTTAAGTACACAAATTATGTATACAGTAATACAGTACATAAACAGTCGTGTTACTTGTTAAGTACACAAATTATGTATACAGTAATACAGTACATGAACAGTCGTGTTACTTGTTAAGTACACAAATTATGTATACAGTAATACAGTACGTAAACAGTCATGTTACTTGTTAAGTACACAAATTATGTATACAGTAATACAGTACATGAACAGTCGTGTTACTTGTTAAGTACACAAATTATGTATACAGTAATACAGTACATGAACAGTCGTGTTACTTGTTAAGTACACAAATTATGTATACAGTAATACAGTACATGAACAGTCGTGTTACTTGTTAAGTACACAAATTATATATACAGTAATACAGTACATAAACAGTCGTGTTACTTGTTAAGTACACAAATTATGTATACAGTAATACAGTACGTAAACAGTCATGTTACTTGTTAAGTACACAAATTATGTATACAGTAATACAGTACCTGAACAGTCGTGTTACTTGTTAAGTACACAAATTATGTATACAGTAATACAGTACATGAACAGTCGTGTTACTTGTTAAGTACACAAATTATATATACAGTAATACAGTACATAAACAGTCGTGTTACTTGTTAAGTACACAAATTATGTATACAGTAATACAGTACGTAAACAGTCGTGTTACTTGTTAAGTACACAAATTATATATACAGTAATACAGTACATAAACAGTCGTGTTACTTGTTAAGTACACAAATTATGTATACAGTAATACAGTACGTAAACAATCACGTTACTTGTTAAGTACACAAATTATGTATACAGTAATACAGTTGTGTTACTTGTTAAGTACACAAATTATGTATACAGTAATACGGTTGTGTTACTTGTTAAGTACACACATTATGTATACAGTAATACAATACATAAACAGTTATATTACTTGTTAAGTACACAAATTATGTATACAGTAATACAGTACGTAAACATCATGTTACTTGTTAAGTACACAAATTATGTATACAGTAATACAGTACGTAAACAGTCGTGTTACTTGTTAAGTACACAAATTATGTATACAGTAATACAGTGCTGAACACATCACATGGCCACAAACAGGTTTGAATGGAGGCAAACTATTCCCAAGGAAACAGAAGCTTATGAAAATGAAAGACGAAGCAGCCAAGTGGAAAAGCGTGCAGCAATAAAAGGCCAGAACCAATTCTGCAGACCGTTCCACTCAGTGTCCAGCATGCGGCCGCCTGTGTGCATCAGACTTTGGCCTGAGATCCCACATGAAGGTACACAAATAAAGTTCTAGGTTGGACTTACCGACCATGATAGTTGACCACATATATAATACAGTACGTAAACAGTCATGTTACTCACCTGTCAGAGAGCAGCATGGGAAGGGGTCTGGCAGTAGACCTGCAAGTGCTGCCACAGTGCTACGGTCATGTTTAAAGGGAGACCTCCAATCTCGTACATCGAGAACATAACCAACATCAGTGGCCTACGAGTAAATATTCAAGAAGTTGTCCACAAAAGTCAAGACAGCCGTTTGGAGGAGAGTGGCGGTGTCATAGAGTGCAGCGGCCAACACTGAACCTTGTGACGCCAAGGAATCAGAAAAACATGAAAAAAGAGTCAACGCGTATTTAATACGACCAGATAAGACAGGCGCAAATTTTCGGCCAACTGGCCTTTGTCAAGCTTAAGATCACAAACAAACAAACACCAAATACAAAAATTAGGAGAAAAAGACTGAAACTTTCCTGCTGCTTCGTCCAGTGGGAGAAGAGGACTAAAATGAGATGGGTGAGATGCTACATATGAGGACAATCAGCTTCCACTGCTAGACTCATGCTGAAATTTTTACACTTGGAGCAGGAAAAAAAAATCAAGCGTAGCTGTGCGCATGAATGTCTGACGTCAATGCCAGCATGCAGGCCCCTAAGCCATTTGCTTGCAAGGTTATATTCAAAAACACAACTGCCTTAACCCTTTGACTCCTGCACCCTATCCACCAACTGCAAAAACTTAACCCTTTGACTCCCTCACCTTATCCACCAGCTTCCTGCAGGAAGCTGGTAAACAGGGCGAGGGAATTGAAGGGTTAAGTCTTTGATTTGCTAGCATAGTTAACACTGCAGGATGCTGGTGGACAGGGTGTGGGAGTTAAAGGGTTAATGCTGATTCGAACCACCTCTAAGCCCTTTGCTTGCAAGATTATATTCAAAAACACAACTGCCTTAACCCTTTGACTCCTGTACCTATCGATCAACTCCAAAAACTTAACCCTTTGACTCCCTCACCCTATCCACCAGCTTCCTCCAGGAAGCTGGTGGATAGGGTGAGGGAGTCAAATTGTTAAGTTTTTGTTTTGCTAGCATGGTTGATAATGCAGGACATTCGTGGGCAAGGTGCAGGAATCAAAGGGTTAATGCTGATTCAAATCAATAATATGCCTCCTCCTTATCATCGTGGTTTTAGCTAATTCAGTATAAGCCTATCATAATCGCTCTTACAAACACAGCTGGTGCCATTGCAAAGCTTTCCTGATTGATTCAAAACTTCTTGATTCAAAACGTCTTCTCGTTTGTTAGAAAATTTCACAAGAATCCTGGATCAGAAAAGCGAAAACTAATGCTGAAGCGTTAACCCTTTGACTCCTACACCCTGTCCTCTAACTGCAAACACTTAACCCTTTCAGTTTCCCACTCTATCCACCAGCTTCTGGTGAATAGGTTGGGGGAGTGAAAGGGTTAAGTTTTTGCTTTGCTGTCAGATCATGGCTGACAATACAGGATGCTGGCGGATAGGGTGAGGGAATCAATGGGTTACCCCTTTGACTCCCGCACCCTATCCACCAACTGCAAAAACTTAACCCTCTAACACCCCGCCCTATCCATCAGCTTCCTGCAGGAATCTGGTGGATAGGGTGAGGGAGTCAAAGGGTTAAGTTTTTGTTTTCTAACACAGTTACCAATGCAGGATGCTGGAAGACAGGGTGCGGGAGTTAAAGAGTTAAATTAAGAGGAAGACTCACAGAGGTATCCCTTCACCGTGTGCTTATCTGATAGCATCCATCATACACGATGTGCAGTACAATTTAGTTTTAAAATGAAGTAATACCAAAGAAATAAGAGGAAGCAGAGAGAATTTTTATAATATTAATCAAAGAACATAACTCTTGAGAGTTGCGTAGGAATTATCTCCCATGTTGTAGAACTGTGTTAGATTTGAGAAGTTCTACAACATGGGAGATAATTCCTACGTGACTTTAAAATGAAGATTTTATGTTTGAGTGAGTTCCAGTTTTAAAATGAAGATTTTATGTTTGAGTAACTTCTTTCTTAATATGGATAATGGATGTGCGCCCTGATACTCTCACATGTCATGTACTTTACTCAATTTTGCCTGAGTGTTACCTACCCTTGAGTATTAACCCTTCGGCTCTCGCACCCTGTTTACCAGCATCCTGCATTGCCGACCATGCTGGCAAAGCAAAAGTTTAACCCTTTGTCTCCCTCACCCTATCCACCAGCTTCCAACAGTGTTCAGGAGTCAGAGTGTTAATGCAATGTTTTTGATCGTCAAGTATCAAATGTGGATTGTTTGTGAGAGATTTTTTATTATTGTGATATGTGTAGAGAATATTGATTGTGATGTGTTGTATGATGACGTTAACCCTTTGACTCCTGCACCCTATCCACCAACTGCAAAAACTTAACCCTTCGACTCCCTCATCCTATCCACCAGATTCCTGCAGGAAGCTGGTGGATAGGGTGAGGGATTTAAAGGGTTAAGGCTTTGCTTTGCTAGCATGGTTGATAATGCAGGACGCTGGTGGACAGGGTGCAGGAGTCAAAGGGTTAAGGTAACAAATGTTGTGTTTGAGAATATTGATTGTGATGTGTTTGATTAGAGAGATATTGATTGTGATGTGATGTGATGTGATGTGATGTGATGTGATGTGATGTGATGTGATGTGATAATGTTAAGATAACAAATGTTGATTTTTAGTTAGAAATATTGATTGTGATGTGTTTAATTACAGAGATATTGATTGTGATGTGATATGATGTGATGTGATGTAATGTGATGTGATGTGATGTGATGTGATGTGATGTGATAATGTTAAGATAACAAATGTTGATTTTTAGTTAGAATATTGATTGTGATGTGAATCAGTTAGAAATATTGATTGTGATGTGAATCAGTTAGAAATATTGATTGTGATGTGAATCAGTTAGAAATATTGATTGTGATGTGTATAGTTAGAGAGATTTTGATAGTGATGTGATGAATTATAATGTTAAGGTAACAATGTTGATTTTTAGTAAGAAATATTGATTGTGAAGTGATATATAATAATGTTAAGGTAACAAATGTTGTGTTGTAGAATATTGATTGTGGTATGTTTCAGTTAGAAATATTGATTGTGATGCATATATGATGATACTAAGATACAGATGTTGAGTGAGTGATCATTCAGAATATTGATTGTGGTGTGTTCGGTAAGAAATATTGATTGCAATGTCAGAGCCTGGAATTCGTCGCGGAAACGAGGATTTCCGCGGAAATCAAAATCGAAAATCGCGCAAAAAAATATTTTTCGCGTTAAAAAAAAATCGACGACCATACTTTAAAAAAAAGAAAAGCTAGTTTTGATGAATATGTCTGTGTATGAACACACTGAAATGATCTGCTGTGTATGATGGATCCTGATCTTGTGCCCAATGTTTATTAAATACTCTTTTGACTGATATTCATTGTGATTTTCAGTGTGTTAGATGCCTTTAAATTTGTCTCCAGAATGCCTCAGAATGCCCAGATTTTAGTCTTGATTTTAAAAATTTTCCGGGGGAGCATGCCCCGGACCCCCCTAGAAGTTTCCTTTTTTTTTTCTTAGCAATTCCAGGCTCTGAATGTGTTTCAGTTATGAATGTTGATTGTGCTTTGTTCCAGAAGAAATGCTGTTTTTAAGATGTGTCCACTTAGAAATACTGATTGCAATATGTTCAGATAGAAATACTGTGATGTATGTGGAATTATATTTCGGTACAGATGTTGATTCTGAGACACAAGTGTCAATTGCTGTGTTGAATGTCATTAAGTCTTACAGATGTTGATTGAATTTTGGTTTTATGTATAAATGTTGATTATGTAGTGCAATTGTTGATCGTACTGTTGATTGTAATTGTTGTGTAAAAAATTGATTGTGATGTTTTAGTATTGAGTGTTAGGGCAAGTTTTTGCTTGTAAGGCACGTGTTTCAAAAATGTAGTGACACTTTTTCATGTAAAAATTGATTATTATGTACAAAATCTCTTTTTTGTTGTTCTTTGTTTGTAACATACAAGTACACGTTTTCGTGTGTGTAAAAATTTATTGCAATGTGCAAATTTTGGGAAGATTCATTTTTTGTGTCTAAGATAAAAATACAAAATCTAATGACACTATTTCACTTTTTCATGATGCAGGTACAAAATTTTTGTGTGTGTGTAAAAATTTATTGTAAATGCAAGTTTCTGGAAGATTTGTGTGTGTGTGTGTGTGTGTGTGTGTGTGTGTGTGTGTGTGTGTGTGTGTGTGTGTGTGTGTGTGTGTGTGTGTGTGTGTGTGAGGTAAAAACACAAAGTCTAATGACATAACTCACATTTTCATGTAAGAAATTGATTGCAATGTACAAAGTTTTAATTGCACTTACTGTACAATATCTGACAAGACTAAGGGCCTGGATGGTCAAGAAGAAGGGATTGAAAATGTCCGCTGACTGGTTTGGCCATCTTCTGTGTCATTGTGGGCTAGTTTGTACAGCCATGGACTCAAGATCTGATATCTTGAGTTCAAACCCAGCCTGCAACATTAAAACTGCCCTGTTGGCTGTCCATCTTAATGTTTCCATCATTCTGGTGGTGTCAGCTTACTGTTTCATAGGTCCACTGGCCTGTTAGCTGCCCATCTTAATGTTTCCATCATTGTGGTGGTGTCAGCTTACTGTTTCATAGGTCCACTGGCCTGTTGGCTGTCCATCTTAATGTTTTCCATCATTCTGGTGGTGTCAGCTTAATGTTTCATACGTCCACTGGCCTGTTGGCTGTCCATCTTAATGTTTTCCATCATTCTGGTGGTGTCAGCTTAGTGTTTCATAGGTCCACTGGCCTGTTGGCTGTCCATCTTAATGTTTCCATCATTCTGGTGGTGTCAGCTTACTGTTTCATAGGTCCACTGGCCTGTTGGCTGTCCATCTTAATGTTTCCATCATTCTGGTGGTGTCAGCTTAGTGGTTCATAGGTCCACTGGCCTGTTGGCTGTTCATCTTAATGTTTCCATCATTCTGCTGGTGTCAGCTTAGTGGTTCATAGGTCCACTGGCCTGTTGGCTGTCCATGTTAATGTTTCCATCATTCTGCTGGTATCAGCTTAGTGTTTCATAGATCCACTGGCCTGTTGGCTGTCCATCTTAATGTTTCCATCATTCTGGTGGTGTCAGCTTAGTGTTTCATAGATCCACTGGCCTGTTGGCTGCCCATCTTAATGTTTTCCATCATTCTGGTGGTGTCAGCTTAGTGTTTCATAGATCCACTGGCCTGTTGGCTGTCCATCTTAATGTTTTCCATCATTCTGGTGGTGTCAGCTTAGTGTTTCATAGGTCCATTCTCCCCCTTTCCCTGTTTCAAGACCTTGCCAGCACATAGGGTTTTGTGCAGGCTGTGGAAATTTGTCAGATAATTGCTGGCGGATTTGGGTGGAGCGCATATGGATCTGTCTGAGCATGGTGAATTCCTTTTGGAATAACTCCAATAATTCCAGTAACAGCCGCCAGTGAGAGGAGGCTGGGTGTGTAAGGGTTACATGTTTGATTATATGCCTGTCATGCTATTGTGGTGTTGTGTTGTATTGATGTTTTCTTCAGTTATATTGTACATTCCTTACCCTACGGTTCACAAAAATTTCACATTCTGAATTGCAAATATTAAAATGTGTTCAAGAATTTGATAGAGAAAGAGAGAATTGGGGGAGGGGTGGGTGAGTTGGGATACCTCATCACTCGCACCATTTGCACTTCTGTGTGTGTGTGTGTGTGTGTGTGTGTGTGTGTGTGTGTGTGTGTGTGTGTGTGTGTGTCTGTCTCTGCCTGTGAGTATTTGAGTGTGCTGGTGTGTGGTGCACACATTCAGTTGCATGTGCATGTCCATATGGGGTGATTTGATTTGATTTTTCCTGGATGATTGAAAGGAAATAATAAATCTTTGATACACACTCTCTTGGTTGAAAGTAGCATCTTGTGCAATAGGAAACAACAAAATGACGTTTGATTAATGAACATTTGGAAATAATATGTTTCATTAATGAAGACTTTGAAATGATAAAACGGTGTTCGCTTTGATGAAAACTTTGGAAATAATTGACATTTGAATAATGAAAACTTGGAAATAACATATAGAATAGTGCTTTGTTTGATTATAAAGACTTGTAAATTGATTAATAAAGACTTGTAAATAATGTATTTGAATAATGAAGATTTTCAACTAATACAATGGCGTTTGATGAACAAAGACTTGGAAATATGACATTGGTTTAATGAAAGTTTTGAAATGATAGAGTGACATTTAAGTAATGGAAACTTGGAAGTAACAGAATAGCATATGATAATGAAGGCATTGAAAGAAAAGACTGGCATTTAATTATTAATAAAGACTTGGAAATAATAGAACGACAGTTGATTATTGAAGACTTGGTTTTAAACACATGTATATTGAAGCTAATTAGAGCACCAGGTTACAACAGAAAAGCTGGAGGGAAAAAGAACACCAGGTAGACCCAGGGAGAAAATATTGGATGGACTTGCAGGGTGGCTGAGGACAGAGAGGGTGGAAGATGTACCTGCAGCGACAAGGGATAGATGCATACGGAGGGCCATGATCGCCAACGCCTTGCGACAGGGCACATGATGATGATGATGATCATCATGATCATGATGATGATGATGATGATGATGATATTGAAGCACGATGATGATGATGATATTGAAGCAGTTAAGGTATTACCAAAGAAATAAGAGGGAAGCAGGGAGTATTTTTATAAATAATCAAAGGACATTACTCTTGAGAATTATCTCCCATGTTGTATAGAACTTCTCAGATCTAACACAGTTTGCGCTACCCATTCAGCTAGCATAGAACTAAGCTCAGAACACTCGTCAGTTAAGGTATGTTAATTTAGCATTGTTTTTGTTGTTGTTGTTGTTGTTGTTTCGGGGAGGAGGATTTTGTACAACACATACTGTACCATATTTCGCATACTGAGATTTTCATTTTTCGTTGTATTTGTACATAGTGTGGTTTTTGTTTGCTGGTTTTAGTTGATTTTCTCTCTGTGTTGTGTGTGTGGTGTGTGTGTGTGTGTGGTGTGTGTGTTGTGTGTGTGTGTGTGTGCGTGGCTTATGTGCATGTACGTGCACATGTGTGGCTGTGTCTGTGTTTGCACATGTGTGTGTGTGTGTGTGTAGTAAGTGTGTGTTTGGTAATGTAAGTGTGTGTATGTGTGTTTGTGTGTATGTGTGTGTTTGTGTATGTAAGTGTGTGTATGTGTGTGTTTGTGTGTATGTGTGTGTTTGTGTATGTAAGTGTGTGTGTGTGTTTGTTTTCATCAGCATCTATAATGGAAATTATCCATTTATTGTCAGAATTATGCTATTGTTTTTTGTTTTGTTGTTTTGTGTGTGTATGTATGTGTGTTTGTGTGTGTATGTGTGTGTGTGTGTGTGTGATGTGTGTTATGTGTTGTGTGTTTGTGTTGTGTGTGTATGTGTGTGGTGTATGTGTGTGTGTTTGTGTATGTGTGTGTGTTAGAGAGAGAGAGAATTTGTTTTCATAACATCATCATGTTGGCACAATGATAGATGCAACAGTGGTGACCAATTGGGCGAGTTTGACGAATTGCTTGTTTTAACCCTTTGACTCCCTTACCCGTCCAGACTGCAGATGCAAATCAGAAGTAGCCAGCAGAATCGGCCAAGCCAAACAGCATTCAAGAAGATGACAGCATTCTTACCAACAAATCCTGTCAATTAACATCAGGAAGAGAGTTCTTGAATGTCATATAGAACCAATACTGTTGTACGGATGCGAGGCGTGGACAGTCAACAAACAAAGCCAGAACAAGATTGAGGCAGCCAGATGTGTTTCTAAGAAGAATGTTGAGAGTTCCATGGACAGCAAAGAAAAGAAACGAGACAGTCTTGATGTATACAGACACAAGAATATCACTCATAAGGAAGATTAGGAAAAGACAGGCAACATTTATAGGCCATTTTATGAGGAAGGGGGATTTGGAGCACCTGGTCACAACGGGAAAGTTGGAGGGAAAGAGAGCACTGGGTAGACCCAGGGAGAAAATGCTGGACGGACTTGCAGAGTGGATGGGGACGAGAAGGGTGGGGGAGATGCTAGGGGTAACGAGAGATAGAGACAGATGGAAGTCCATGACTGCCAACGCCATGCGGCAGGGCACCTGATGATAATGATGACCCTGTCCATCAGCATCCTGCATTGTCAAGAGTGTTAGCAAAGCAGAAACTTGACCTTTTGATTCCCTCACCCTATCTGCTAGCTTCCTGCAGGAAGCTTGTGGATAGGGTGAGGGAATCAAAGGGTGTAAGTTTTTTGCAGTTGTGGATAGGGTGCGGGAATCAAAGGGTGAAGTTTTTGTAGTTTGTGGATAAGGTGCGGGAATCAAAGTGTTAACTTTTTGTAGTTTGTGGATAGGGTGCGGGCATCAAAGGGTTAAGTTTTTGCAGTTGGTGGATAGGGTGCGGGCATCAAAGGGTTAAGTTTTTGTAGTTTGTGGATAGGGTGCAGGGAGTCAAAGAGTTAAATCATCAGTGATCGTGAATGATTGAGCGAGTCCGATGAGTTGATTGTTTCAAATTATCAATGAAATAATTGTGATAACTTTTTTTTTCTACAGTAATATGCACATTATATTTTATGACGTGTTTAAAAAAAAAAACCAACAGTACAGTAAAGAATGTTCTAGAGTATGCTGCTTAAGTTTAAGACTTTCGTGAATTGACAGATGTTTTTTTTTTCTAACATTACAAAGTAGAGTTGGCACATGTGATTGCTTGGATTTTTTATTACTAAGTACATTTTTCGCCTGCCATATCCATTTTTATTTATTTATATGTTTATATTTTGTTTTACTTTGGTTGCTGAAAAATGGTTTTTGTGAGCATTTGAATCCAAGACATTTCCCTCATTTGAAACAGTCCAAGAATAAGTATGGATAAAGTTATTTTGGTATAACTATTTTTAAGTATGTATTGAGTTAATTGTTTTGTTTATGTATGTATCTTTTAGTACTAAAAAAAAAAAAAAGATTAGACGATTTTGACTCAGAGAGATAAATCTACGCCTGCGTGTGTGTGTGTGTGTGTGTGTGAGAGAGAGAGAGATGTGTGTGTGGTGGGGGTGGGGTTTAAAATGTATTGGCAAAGAATAAACATGGATAGATTTATTTTGGCATCACTGTTTTTAAATATGTATTGAGTTAATTGTTTAGTTTATTTCTGTACCTATTGGTACTAAAAAAAATGAGATTAGATGATTTTGACACAAAAATACATGTATGCCTCTGTGTGTGTGTGCCTGTGTGTGTGTGTGTGTGTGTGTGTGTGTGTGTGTGTGTGTGTGTGTGTGTTGGGGGTGGGTGGTGGGGTTTAAAATGTGTCAGCAAAGATTTATTAGTTGAAGATGGATGTGCTATTTTTTTTTATCTCCCTTTGAAAAGAAACAACTGTTTCAACGGGAGATTGTCCCATTTTGACAGGAAACTTTGGGGGAAAAGTTTCAAAAGGAGATTGTCCCAAATTGACAGGAAACTTTGGGGAAAAAGTTTCAAAAGGAGATTGTCCCATTTTGACAGGAAACTTTGGGAAAAAAGTTTCAAAAGGAGATTGTCCCATTTTGACAGGAAACTTTGGGGAAAAAAGTTTCAAAAGGAGATTGTCCCATTTTGACAGGAAACTTTAGGGAAAAAGTTTCAAAAGGAGATTGTCCCAAGTTGACAGGAAACTTTGGGGAAAAAGTTTCAAAAGGAGCTTGTCCCATTTTGACAGGAAACTTTGGGGAAAAAGTTTCAAAGGGAGATTGTCCCAAGTTGACAGGAAACTTTGGGGAAAAAGTTTCAAAAGGAGATTGTCCCAAATTGACAGGAAACTTTGAAAACAAAAATTTTCAAAAGGAGATTGTCTCAAATTGACATGAAACATTGGGGAAAAAAGCTTCAAAGGGAGATTGTCCGAATTTGACAGAAAACTTTGGGGGGGGGGGGGAACTGTTTTAAAGGGAGATTTGTCCCAAATTGACAGGAAACTTTGAAAAACAAACTGTTTCAAGGGGAGATTGTCCCAAATTGACGGGACACTTTGGGGGAAAACTGTTCCAAAGGGAGAGTGTCTCAAATTGACAGGACACTTTGAAAAAAAAAAATGTTTCAAAGGGAGATTGTCCAAACTGACAAGAAACTTTGGAAAAAAAAACTGTTTTAAAAGGAGATCGTCTCAGATTGACAGGAAACTTTGAGGGGGGGGGGGGGGGACTGTTTCAAAGGAAGATTGTGCCAGATTGACAGAAAACTTTGGGGACAAAAGTTTTAAAGGGAGATTATCTGAAATTGACAGGAAACTTGGGGGGAAAAAGTTTCAAAGGGAGATTGTCCCAAATTGACAGGAAACTTTGAAAAAAAATGTTTTAAAAGGAGATCGTCTCAAACTGACTAGAAAGGTGAGTGTGTGTGTTTGTGTGTGTGTGTGTGTGTGTGTGTGTGTGTGTGTGTGTGTGTGTGTGTGTGTGTGGTGTGTGTGTGTGTGTGTGTCTGTCTGTTTGTCTGTGAGAAAAATGTGTGAGAAAGGGTTTTCTTGGCTTTGTGTGGACGGGTGGACGGGTTTTTTTTTCTTTTTTAACCAAGTTTTCATCAAAGATGTGGACTGTCAAGGATTTCATGAAAATGTAAATTTGGAATGAAGCCAAGGTCACAAGGGGGAAGGGAAGGCGGCAAGGGGAGAGGGGGGATGCTTAAAATTGTCAGATTTTGAAGAAGGTGTGTGAACTGCACTTTTTCAGGAACCTCTGACAATATTGACAATCTGTTCTCACTGTTGTGAAAGAGAGGGTGGAAGAAATAATTGCAGCGACAAGGGATAGATGCATATGGAGGGCCATGATTGCCAGCGCCATGCGGCAGGGCACTTGTTGATGATGATGATGATGATGATGTGAAAGTCCACCGTTGTCCTTGCTTCACGTCAAGTTTTCTCACAACTGATTTCTTGCTATGGTCACGGTGACCTTGAAAAGTACATTGCTGGAATGACTTGTTCAAAAAAAGGGATGTTGAAATGGCTTGACTGTTTTTTTGTTTTGTTTTGTTTTTGTTTTTGCTGTAGTGAGATGCATGATACGTTTTAATGATTTGCAAAACGCACACGCACGCACACACACACACACACACACACACACACACACACACACACACACACACACACACACACACACACACACACACACACACAGTGCAGTGAAGACTGTTTCAGAGCAAGTGTGTATTCACGAAATACTTGGAAAGTTGCCAAATCTTTTGTCTCTAAACTGTACAAAGTGATATATGCACATGTATTCGTTTGTTTGTTTGTATGTTTGTTTGTTTGTATGTATAAATGCTATGGGCATTTTTTTCTCTCCTACCATATCCTGATATTTATTTATATATTTTTGTTATTTGGTCTTCTTACTTAATATGTTGATTAAAGATCGAGGGTTGACAGCCAGAACCCAGTATCTCACTTTTTTGTCAATTTTCACTTTTTATACTGTACTGTTGCTTTTGTTGTGATCTTTCACTTGGTGGACTTTGTTTTTACCATGATATTGATATTTGATCGGTTTTCAATAAAACCAAAACCAGTGTGTCAAAATGTAGATATAGCCTCTCCCCGAATACCCAGTTAAAAATCGTCTCCTGTAAACTATCAGAAAATCGAGATACTTCGTTCTGGTTGTCAACCCTCGAGATGATTTGTTTGAACATTTGAATCCCAACATGTTTGGCTCATACAAAACAATCTGAACATAGATATGGAGAGATTTATTTTGGTATCCACATTTTTATTTAAAAATTAAATAAATTGATTTGTTATCCATGTTTTTATTTATGAATTAGGTTAATTGATTTGTTGTCCATGTTTTTATTTATAAATTAAATTAATTGATTTGTTTGTTTTTGTCTTTATATATATATATATATATATGTGTGTGTGTGTACAAATGCCTGTCAATTAACACCAGGAAGAGAGTTCTTAAATGTTATATAGAACCAATACTGTTGTACGGATGCGAGGCGTGGACAGTCAACAAACAAAGCCAGAACAAGATTGAGGCAGCCGAGATGTGGTTTCTAAGAAGAATGTTGAGAGTTCCATGGACAGCAAAGAAAACAAACGAGACAGTCTTGGTGGAGGCAGACACAAGTAGATCACTCATAAGGAAGATTAGGAAAAGACAGGCAACATTTATAGGCCATTTTATGAGGAAGGGGGATTTGGAGCACCTGGTCACAACGGGAAAGCTGGAGGGAAAGAGAGCACCGGGTAGACCCAGAGAGAAAATGCTGGACGGACTTGCAGAGTGGCTGGGGACGAGGAGGGTGGGGGAGATGCTAGGGGTAACGAGAGATAGAGACAGATGGAAGTCTATGATCGCCAACGCCATGCGGCAGGGCACCTGATGATGATGATATATATATATATATATATATTAATATATATACACATGTATATACTTCTTTTCCTCTTTATTCAGGAAGGGCCAGGGATAAGAGAATGAACCCAACAATGTACGCAAATTCTCCCTCAATAAACTTTTGACTCCGCACCCTATCTACCAGCTACAAAAACTTAACCCTTTGACTCCTTCATCCTGGTGGATAGGGTGAGTAACCCTTTGACTCCTTCACTCTGCCAGTTTCCTGCAGGAAGCTGGTGGTTAGGGTGAGTGAGTCAAAGGGTTAAGTTTTTGCTTTGCTATCATTGATGATGATGATGACGATGATGCAGGAAGCTGGTGGACAGGGTGAGGGAGTCAAAGGGTTAAGTTTTGCTTTGCTAGCATGGTTGACAATGCCGGATGCTAATGAAGAGGGTGAGGGAGTCAAAGGGTTAAGATTTTGCTTTGCTAGCATGGTTGGCAATGCCGGATGCTAGTGGATAGGGTGGAGGGAGTCAAAGGGTTAAGATTTTGCTTTGTTAGCATGGTTGACAATACAGGATGCTAGTGGACAGGGTAAGGGAGTCAAAGGGTTAAGTTTTTGCTTTACTAGCATGGTTGATAATGGCGGATGCTAGTGGATAGGGTGAGGGAGTCAAAGGGTTAAGTTTTTGCTTTGCTAGCATGGTTGACAATACAGGATGCTAGTGGATAGGGTGAGGGAGTCAAAGGGTTAAGTTTTTGCTTAGCGTGGTTGACAATGCCGGATGATAGTGGATAGGGTGAGGGAGTTAAAGGGTTAAGTTTTTGCTTTGCTAGCATGGTTGACAATGCAGGATGCTAGTGGAGAGTGTGAGGCAGCCAAAGGGTTAAATTTTTGCTTTGCTAGCATGGTTGACAATGCAGGATGCTGGTGGAGAGGGTGAGGGAGTCAAAGGGTTATTTTTTTGTTTTGCTAGCATGGTTGACAATGCAGGATGCTAGTGGATATTGTTAGGGAGTCAAAGGGTTCAGTTTTTGCTTTGCTAGCATGGTTGACAATGTCGGATGCTGGTGGATAGGGTGAGGGAGTCGAAGGGTTAATATCCATATCAAGTACAAGTAATGACTTCAGACTCAATCATGACCAATGGTCACCTGCCTAGTTTCAGTTTCAGTTTTAGTTTCTCAAGATGACATCTCCGCGCTTGGAATGAATTCCATATGCACTAACGTAACAGGTGCCATGTGATGGAGAAGATCCAGAATGATCACGACACAAGCCTTAGGCTTGCACATAAATCCATGAGCTGGCCAGGTCCTGAGGTCCTACCTAGATAGTTCCATAACTCTTGGGTCGTAGGGGAGTGAAGTGGCAGAGATCTCAACTTTTTTCCGGGGCCAGCAATACGAGGGTGGTGGTCATCCCCTCTCCTTCGATTCAAATTCATATTTATATTCACTTTTTTTTTTTTTTACCAAGACTTCAGAAAGGCAAGAAGGTTAATTGATCCTCAATGGGTGGGACCTGGGAAATCAACCTATCTCTTCAATGTTTTATACCAAGGCAGCCGGGCAATGCCCTGCTCTTCACGATTTTCAACTGCCGTGGGATCTTTAGCGTGTGCAGCCAGAAGGCACACGGGTCCGACTGATACAGGATGCCCAGACAAATGTTTATAGAGAAACTCCTGCCTGGGGAAAAGGACAATCAGAAGAAACTTCCAGGTTTCAGTTTCTCAAAATGACGTCTCCACGCTCGGAGTGAATTCCATATGCACTAACGTCTCAGTTGCCATGTGTATGGTGATCGTGGCTTCAAGGACCACCTGAAGGACTTCTTCAACGACCTGGACATGGACGTCAACTTGCGTGACAGCAAGGCCCAGAACCAACCATCATGTATGGCAGACCAAGATCCCAAAAGAAGCCAACGCAGCAGAAACCAGAAGAATTACCAAAGCTGAGAGGAGACACACCGCGCTCTAGGCATGAGCTGCTATTACTTCAGCCACGGCGCTGAACGCATATGTCTTACATGTAGGGCGAGACATCAGAGCCTGGGTCGGCCTCAGCTCGTCATCAGCCACTTGCAGACTCGTCACAGCGGCAGCACCACCCAGAACTGAAGGAATTGTCAACTAAGTAACATAACTCTTGAGATTATCGGAGTTATCTCCCATTGAATTTCTCAAACCCCACACAGTTGAAGGAATTGTCAACTAAATAACATAACTCTTGAGAGTTACGGAGTTATCTCCCATGTAGAATTTCTCAAACCCAACACAGTTGAAGGAATTGTCAACTAAGTAACATAACTCTTGAGAGTCACGGAGTTATCTCCCATGTAGAATTTCTCAAACCCCACACAGTTGAAGGAATTGTCAACATAGTAACATAACTCTTGAGATTCACGGAGTTATCTCCCATGTAGAATTTCTCAAACCCACACAGTTGAAGGAATTGTCATTTTTGATTATGAAAGATGGACATCATGACATTCTGTAGTTTATCTGTATGTGTGCATTTTGTTTTTTTTTCGTTCTGTTATTTGTCTATATGATGTACTTTTGTGTTTTTTTCTTTCGTATTTTCTGTATGTACTGGTTAATCTGGTGTTTGTGCATTTGGGATTTTATGTGTGTATTTTCTCTTGTGATTCGGTTTTATCTTTATTTTGGTTTGTATCTGTCTGTTTTGCACTTGTGTATTTGGTATTGTGTATTTCTCTGTGTACTTTGGTATTATCTGTATATGTCTGGTTAGTATCTTGTCGTTTGTGCACTTTTTGGTATTTTGTTATGTTGTATTTTTTGTGTACGTTTGTATTTATCGTTTTCTGTTGTATTGTCTGTTGTGCACTTTTGTATTTCGTTGGTGTATTTCTCTGTTTGTGTACGTTCGTGTATTATCTGTATTACTGGTTAGTATCTTGTCTGTTTGTGCACTTTGTGGTATTTTGGTTATGTGTGTATTTTCTCTTTGTGTACGTTTGGTATTTAGTCTGTATATGTACTGGTTAGTATCTTGTCTGTTTGTGCACTTTTGGTATTGGTTATGTGTGTATTTTCTCTGTTGTGTACGTTTTGGTATTTAGTCTGTATATGTACTGGTTAGTATCTTGTCTGTTTGTGCACTTTTTGGTATTATGGTTATGTGTGTATTTTCTCTGTTTGTGTACGTTTGGTATTTAGTCTGTATATGTACTGGTTAGTATCTTGTCTGTTTGTGCACTTTTGGTATTTTGGTTATGTGTGTATTTCTCTGTTTGTGTACGTTTTGGTATTTAGTCTGTATATGTTCTGGTTAGTATCTTGTCTGTTTGTGCACTTTTTGGTATTTTGGTTTTGTGTGTATTTTCTCTGTTTGTGTACGTTTCGGTATTTAGTCTGTATATGTTCTGGTTAGTATCTTGTCTGTTTGTGCACTTTTTGGTATTTGGTTTGTGTGTATTTCTTGTTTGTGTATTTCGTTTAGTTTTATGTACTGTTTCTTGTCTGTTTGTCCTTTTGTATTTGTATTTGTTTCCTTTGTGTACGTTTTGGTATTTAGTCTGTATATGTACTGGTTAGTATCTTGTTGTTTGTGCACTTTGTATTATGTTTGTGTGTTTTTCTGTTTGTGTACTTTGTATTATCTGTATATATGGTTAGTACTTGTGTTTGGCACTTTGATTTGTTATGTGTGTATTTTCTCTGTTGTGTACGTTTTGGTATTTAGTCTGTATATGTTCTGGTTAGTATCTTGTCTGTTTGTGCACTTTTTGGTATTTTGGTTTGTGTGTATTTTCTCTGTTTGTGTACTTTCGGTATGTAGTGATTACTTAGTATCTTGTTTTTGTGACTTTGTATTTTGGTTATTCATAGTCTTGTCAGTATAAGACATTGGTGGCATTTTGTGTGTTTGTGAACTTCTTGCTAAAAAAAAAAAGTGAGATTATTTCATTTCGAGTCAGGGCGAAAAGTGTGTATCTGTATGAGAGAGAGAGAGAGAGAGAGAGAGAGAGAGAGAGAGGAGAGAGAGAGAGAGAGAATAAATTCAAAATAACACAGGGAGTTAATTTATAACTTGTGTACACATATATGATAACAAAGGTGAATACATCAGGAGATGAATATTATCGGAGTTAAATTGACGGAGTTTATAATAACAAGAGATTTGATTAACATTGACTTGTTTACATCATGAGGGTATTATTTGGAGTGCAGAATAACAGAGACAAGAGAGAGGGGGGGGGGGGGAGTTAATTATAACTTGTGTACACGTATATATATAATGATGACAAAGGTGAGTAGGCCTACAACAGATGTTGATTATAACCGGAATTAAATTGAGGGAGTTTATAATATAAAAAGAGGAAATTTGATTAACATGACTCAGTTACAACATGAGTGTATTATTTGGAGTGCAGAATAATCAATGAAAAACAAAAAAGAAAGAAAAGAAAGAAAAACAACAGCAAGCAGGGGCCAGTTATAACAAGAGATATTGGGTAACACCATTTAATTACAAAATTAGTTTATTATCACAGAACAAACTGGAGCGAGCTCAGACTGGCATCAACAAAAAATCGAATAAACAGAACTCATTCATTGAAGGAGTATTGGGTAACCGACTTGATTACAATAGGCATTGAAAATAGCTTAAATCCAGTTTTAACCCTTTGACTCCTGCACCCTATCCACCAACTACAAAAAAATTTAACCCTTTGACTCCCTCACCCTATCCACCAGCTTCCCGTAGTAAGCTGGTGGATGGGGTGAGGGAGTCAAAGGCAGGAAGCTGGTGGATAGGGTGAGGAAGTCAAAGAGATGGTGGATAAGGTGAGGAAGTCAAAGGGTTAATTTTTCTGCTTTTGCTGGTATGGTTGATAATGCAGGGTGCTGGTGGACAGGATGCAGGAGTCAAAGGGTTAACAAGAGTTTGGGATGGCGTAGGACTAAGGAGTTTGAAATAACGTCATATATTACAGGTGTTCAGGGGTTGTTCAAGAGGGGTTCACCGCACGCGGACAATTCCATATGTGCTCCATTCAGATCTGTCAGCAGTTATCTGACAAACTCCCTACGCCTGTGCAAAACACTTATGTATTAGCAAGATCTTGACAAAGAGGGGGGGGGGGGGGGGGGGGGAGAGGACCTTATGCAACAGTAAGCTGTCACCACCAGAATGATGGAAACATTGAGATGGGCGGCACGAACATGTCAGTTTTTTCCGAGCTGGGACTGAAATCAAGATACCAGATCTTGAGTCCATGGCTCTGTCAATCAAAATACAAACAAAAAACAAAAATAACAACAAAAAACTAGCCAGGAGTTCCTTACAACAGGGATTCAAGATCTCAGAATTGAGAATAGCAAAGTTTGATGTATGTTGCGTAACCGTAACAGAGGTCAAACAGGTGTGGTTTATTACAAGAATTTAGAATAACAGGAGTTCGTTATAAAAGGACTTCAGAATAACAAGAGATCGATATGAGAGGAATTGATTATATCAGAACGAAAGACTGATGTCAAAATTGAATTCAAGAGGCGTGAATTGCAAGAGGAGCTTAGGACAACAGCAGGAATTTCATTATAACAGGAGTTAAATATATCAGAGTTGAGAAACAGTTAATTACAAATGGGAGTTCGTTGTAACAGGAGTTCATTATAACAGGAAGTCAAAATATCATTATCAGGAGTCATATTAAATGGAGTTCATTATAACTACAATAAACAGGAGTTTAGAACGAGAGTTGAGTAGGCTACAGCAGGAGTTCATTACAACAGGAGTTCAAGATATTACAGTTTATTGTAAAAGGAGTTGATTACAGAGTAGAGTTCATTATATGTCAGGAGTTAATTATATTATGAGTTCATTAAAACAGGAGTTAATTATAATGGGAGCTTAATTTATCACAGTTGATTGTAAAAGGAGTTGATTACAAAATAGAGTTCATTACAGCAGGAGTGAGTTATATTTAGAATTTTTGTAATGGTTCATTACAGCAGGAGTGAGTTATATTTAGAATTTTTGTAATGGTTCATTACAGCAGGAGTGAGTTATATTTGGAATTTGTCGTAATGGTTCATTACAGCAGGAGTGAGTTATATTTACAGCAGGAGTTCATTACAACAGGAGTTCAAGATATTACAGTTTATTGTAAAAGGAGTTGATTACAGAGTAGAGTTCATTATATGTCAGGAGTTAATTATATTATGAGTTCATTAAAACAGGAGTTAATTATAATGGGAGCTTAATTTATCACAGTTGATTGTAAAAGGAGTTGATTACAAAATAGAGTTCATTACAGCAGGAGTGAGTTATATTTAGAATTTTTGTAATGGTTCATTACAGCAGGAGTGAGTTATATTTAGAATTTTTGTAATGGTTCATTACAGCAGGAGTGAGTTATATTTGGAATTTGTCGTAATGGTTCATTACAGCAGGAGTGAGTTATATTTAGAATTTTTGTAATGGTTCATTACAGCAGGAGTGAGTTATATTTGGAATTTGTCGTAATGTTCATTACAGCAGGAGTGAATTATATTTAGAATTTGCCGTAATGGTTCATTACAGCAGGAGTGAATTATATTTAGAATTTGTCGTAATGGTTCATTACAGCAGGAGTGAGTTATATTTAGAATTTGTCGTAATGGTTCATTACAGCAGGAGTGAGTTATATTTAGAATTTGTCGTAATGGTTCATTACAGCAGGAGTGAGTTATATTTAGAATTTGTCGTATTGGAAGTTCATTATGACAGAAATCCATTGTAACAGAAGTTTATTATATCAGAAGTTCATTTTAAGAGGAGTTCATTGTATCAGGAATTCATTATGACAGATTGTAAGGGGAGTGAACTACAAATAGAGTTTATTACAACAGGAATGAATTATATTTGGAATTTGTCGTGACAGAAGTTCATTATGAGAGAAATCCATTGTGACAGAAGTTTATTATACCAGGAGTTCGTTATGACAGAAGTTCATTATAACAGAAGTTCATTATATCATGAGTTCATTATGACAGAAGTTCGTTATAACAGGAGTTCATTACAGCAGAAGTTCAAGATACAACAGTTTATTGTAAGAGTTTATCACAAATTGATTTCATTACAACAGGAGATCATTATATTTGGAATTCGTCATAACCGAAGTTCATTCTATCAGAAGTTCAAGATAACACAGTTGAGTATAATAGGAGTTCATAATAAATGGAGTTAATTATACCAGAATAAAGAAGAGTTTAAAATAATGAAAATGGAGTGTCATTAGTTCATTACATTGGGAGTTCATTACAACGGGAGTTAATTATGTCATTAATTCTTTATAACAGAAGTTCACTACAACGGGAGTTAATTATGTCATTAGTTCTTTATAACAAAAGTTCATTACAACGGGAGTTAATTATGTCATTATTTCTTTATAACAGAAGTTCATTACAACGGGAGATAATTATGTCAGGAGTTCTTTATAACAGAAGTTCATTAGAACGGGAGTTAATTATGTCATTAGTTCTTTATAACAGACGTTCATTACAACGGGAGTTAATTATGTCAGGAGTTTTTATAACAGAAGTTCATTACAACAGGAGTTAATTATGTGAGGAGTTCTTTATAACAGACGTTCATTACAACGGGAGTTAATTATGTCACTAGTTCTTTATAACAGACGTTCATTACAACAGGAGTTAATTATGTGAGGAGCTCTTTATAACAGACGTTCATTACAACGGGAGTTAATTATGTCACTAGTTCTTTATAACAGACGTTCATTACAACAGGAGTTAATTATGTGAGGAGTTCTTTATAACAGAAGTTCATTACAACGGGAGTTAATTATGTCAGGAGTTCTTTATAACAGACGTTCATTACAACGGGAGTTAATTATGTCCGGAGTTCTTTATAACAGAAGTTCATTACAACGGGAGTTAATTATGTCAGGAGTTCTTTATAACAGAAGTTCATCACAACAGGAGTTAATTATGTCAGGAGTTCTTTATAACACAAGTTCATTACAACGGGAGTTAATTATGTCCGGAGTTCTTTATAACAGAAGTTCATTACAACGGGAGTTAATTATGTCAGGAGTTCTTTATAACAGAAGTTCATTACAACGGGAGTTAATTATGTCATTAGTTCTTTATAACAGAAGTTCACTACAACAGGAGTTAATTATGTCATTAGTTCTTTATAACAGAAGTTCATTACAACGGGAGTTAATTATGTCATTAGTTCTTCATAACAGAAGTTCATTACAACGGGAGTTAATTATGTCAGGAGTTAATTATGTCATTAGTTCTTTACAACAGAAGTTCACTACAACGGGAGTTAATTATGTCAGGAGTTCTTTGTAACAGAAGTTCATTACAACGGGAGTTAATTATGCCAACAGTTCTTTGTAACAGAAGTTCATTACAACGGGAGTTAATTATCTCATTAGTTCTTTATAACAGACGTTCATTACAACGGGAGTTAATTATGCCTGGAGTTCTTTATAACAGAAGTTCATTACAACGGGAGTTAATTATGTCATTAGTTCTTTATAACAGACGTTCATTACAACGGGAGTTAATTATGGCAGAAGTTCTTTATAACAGAAGTTCATTACAACGGGAGTTAATTATGTCAGAAGTTCTTTATAACAGACGTTCATTACAACGGGAGTTAATTACAACGGGAGTTAATTATGTCAGAAGTTCTTTATAACAGACGTTCATTACAACGGGAGTTATATTTGTCAGGAGTTCTTTATAACAGAAGTTCATTACAACGGGAGTTAATTACAACGGGAGTTAATTATGTCATTAGTTCTTTATAACAGAAGTTCATTACAACGGGAGTTAATTATGTCATTAGTTCTTTATAACAGAAGTTCATTACAACGGGAGTTAATTTTTATAGCAGACGTTCATTACAACGGGAGTTTATTATGTCACTAGTTCTTTATAACAGACGTTCATTACAACAGGAGTTAATTATGTCAGGAGTTCTTTATAACAGAAGTTCATTACTACGGGAGTTAATTATGTCCGGAGTTCTTTATAACAGAAGTTCATTACAACGGGAATTAATTATGTCAGGAGTTCTTTTAGGACAGAAGTTCAATACAACGGGAGTTAATTATGTCAGGAGTTCTTTATAACAGAAGTTCACTACAACGGGAGTTAATTATGTCAGGAGTTCTTTATAACAGAAGTTCACTACAACGGGAGTTAATTATGTCAGGAGTTCTTTATAACAGAAGTTCATTACAACGGGAGTTAATTATGTCAGGAGTTCTTTATAACAGAAGTTCATTACAACGGGAGTTAATTATGTCAGGAGTTCTTTACAACAGAAGTTCATTACAACAGGAGTTAATTATGTCAGGAGTTCTTTATAACAGAGGTTCGTTACAACGGGAGTTAATTATGTCAGGAGTTCTTTATAACAGAAGTTCATTACAACGGGAGTTAATTATGTCAGGAGTTCTTTATAACAGAAGTTCATTACAACGGGAGTTAAATATGTCATTAGTTCGTTGGAACAGAAGTTTATTACAACGGAAGTTAATTATGTCAGGAATTCTTTATAACAGAAGTTCATTACAACGGGAGTTAATTATGTCAGAAGTTCTTTATAACAGAAGTTCACTACAACGGGAGTTAATTATGTCATTAATTCTTTATAACAGAAGTTCATTACAATGGGTGTTAATTATGTCAGGAGTTCTTTATAACAGAAGTTCATTACAAAGGGAGTTAATTATGTCATTAGTTCTTTATAACAGAAATTCATTACAACGGGAGTTAATTATGTCATTAGTTTGTTGGAAACAGAAGTTTAATTACAACGGGAGTTAATCATGTCAGGAGTTCTTTATAACAGAAGTTCATTACAACGGGAGTTAATTATGTCAGGAGTTCTTTATAACAGAAGTTCATTACAACGGGAGTTAATTATGTCAGGAGTTCTTTATAACAGAAGTTAATTACAACGGGAGTTAATTATGTCAGGAGTTCTTTAGAACAGAAGTTCATTACAATGGGACTTAATTATGTCAGGAGTTCTTTATAACAGAAGTTCATTACAACGGGAGTTAATTATGTCAGGAGTTCTTTATAACAGAAGTTCATTACAACGGGAGTTAATTATGTCAGGAGTTCTTTATAACAGAAGGTAATTACAATGGGAGTTAATTATGTCAGGAGTTCTTTATAACAGAAGTTCATTACAACGGGAGTTAATTATGTCAGGAGTTCTTTATAACAGAAGTTCATTATAACAAGAGTTTCAAATAGACAGTTGAATATGAAATAGGAGTTGACAATAAATGGAGTTCATTACAAGTGGAATAAACAGGAGTTTAGGATAAAATTTCGTTATAACAGGACTACATTATAACAGGAGTTCATTATAACAGGAGTTCATTATAACAGGAGTTCTTAGGAGTTGACAATAAATGGAGTTCATTACAAACGGAATAAACAGGAGTTTAGGATTACAAAATTTCGTTATAACAGGAGTGCATTATAACAGGAGTTCGTTATAACAGGAGTTCATTATAACAGGAGTTCATTATAACAGGAGTTCTTAGGAGTTGACAATAAAT
>JAPXFY010000030.1:6875614-6880614 GCA_030674185.1 Monoplex corrugatus | reverse complement strand
AATGTATCATTTCAGTTGATTCGTTCATCGATTGTTTAACCCTTTGACTCTCAAATCCTATCCACCAACTACAAAATCTTAACCCTTTAATTCCCTCGAAGGGTTAATTTTTTTGCAGCTGTTGGATAGGGTGAGGGAATCAAAGGGTTAAGATTTTGCTTTCGTAGCGCTGTTGGCAATGCAGGAAGCTGGTGGTCAGGGTGCGGGAGGCAAAGGGTTAAGTCATTTCACCCTTTCACTCCCGTAGCCTGTCCATAAGCTGCGAATACTTAACCCTCTTGCTCCCACCAGGAAGCCGGCAGATAGGGTGAGGGGGTGAAAGGGTTAAGTTTTTGCTTTGCTGACATAGCTGACAATGCAGAATGTTGGTGGGTAGGGTAAGGGAGTAAAGAAGTTAACCCTTTGACTTCCTCACCATATCCACCAGAATGCTGGCAGAGAGGGTGAGGGAGTAAAAGGGTTAAGTTTGTGCTTTGCTGTCATGCTGACAATGCAGGATGCTGGCAGATGGGGTGAGAGTAAAAGGGTTAAGTTTGTGCTTTGCTGTTATAGCTGATAATGCAGGATGCTGGTGGATAGGGTGAGGGAGTAAAAGGGTTAAGTTTGTGCTTTGCTATCATGGCTGACAATGCAGGAGGCTGGTGGATAGGGTGAGGCAGTCAAAGGATTAAGGTTTTGCTTTGCTGTTATAACTGACAATGCAGAATGCTGGCGGATAGGGTGAGGATTGAAAGAGTTAAATGGCATGTGTTATACATTTTAGTCAGAATGATAGGAAAGAATATGTTTTCTATTCTTGATATTGATTGATTGATTTGATTTATAGAATAATTCCTGTATAGATTTGTTTCATCAGTGTTTGTGATAATAATTATGATTTTGTTGGGTTGATTAAATGATTCCCTTGTGTCTGTGATTGTTTTTATTATAATTGAATAATTCCTTTATGACTACTATTCTTATTATTATAATTGTGTGCATATTTCAGTCAGAATAATTGGAAAGTCCATAAATTTTGAGCTATGGATTGATTGTTATTGATTGGTTGATTGTTTTATATAGAATAATTCTGTTGATTATTTTATATAGAATAATTCCGTTGATTATTTTATATAAAATAATTCCATTAATTGTTTTACATAGAATAATTCCGTTGATTATTTAGATAGAATAATTCCGTTTATTGTTTTATATAGAATAATTCTGTTGATTATTTTATATAGAATAATTCCGTTGGTTATTTTATATAGAATAATTCCAGTGATTATGTTATATAGAATAATTCCGTTGATTATTTTATATAGAAATAATTCTGTTGATTATTTTATATAAAATAATTCCATTAATTGTTTTACATAGAATAATTCCGTTGATTATTTTATATAGAATAATTCCGTTATTATTTTAATAGAATAATTCTGTTGATTATTTTATATAGAATAATTCCGTTGGTTATTTTATATAGAATAATTCCAGTGATTATGTTATATAGAATAATTCCGTTGATTATTTTATATAGAATAATTCCGTTGATTATTTTTATATAGAATAATTCCGTTGATTATTTTATATAAAATAATTCGTTAATTGTTTTACATAGAAAATTCCGTTGATTATTTTATATAGAATAATTCCGTTGATATTTTATATAGAATAATTCGTTGATTATTTTATATAGAATAATTCCGTTGTTATTTTATATAGAATAATTCAGTGATTATGTTATATAGAATAATTCCGTTGTTATTTTATATAGAATAATTCTGTTGATTATTTTATATAGAATAATTCGTTGATTATTTTATATAGAATAATTCTGTTGATTGTTTTATATAGAATAATTCTGTGATTATTTTATATAGAATAAATCTGTTGATTATTTTATATGAAATAATTCTGTTGATTATTTTATATAGAATAATTCCGTTGATTATTTTATATAGAATAATTCCGTTGATTATTTTATATAGAATAATTCTGTTGATTATTTTATATAGAATAATTCCGTTTGATTATTTTATATAGAATAATTCTGTTGATTATTTATATAGAATAATTCTGTTGATTATTTTATATAGAATAATATCTGTTGATTATTTTATATAGAATAATTCTGTTGATTATTTTAATAGAATAATTCCGTTGATTATTTTATATAGAATAATTCCGTTGATTATTTTATATAGAATAATTCTGTTGATTATTTTTATATAGAATAATTCCGTTGGTTATTTTATATAGAATAATTCCAGTGATTTATGTTATATAGAATAATTCCGTTGAATTATTTTATATAGAATATATTCTGTTGATTATTTTATATAGAATAATTCTGTTGATTATTTTATATAGAATAATTCTTGATTGTTTATATAGAATAATTCTGTGATTATTTTATATAGAATAATCTGTTGATTATTTTATATAGAATAATTCTGTTGATTATTTATTTATATAGAATAATTCCGTGATTATTTATATAGAATAATTCCGTTGATTATTTTATATAGAATAATTCGTTGATTATTTTATATAGAATAATTCCGTTGATTATTGTTATATAGAATATTCAATAATTCCTGATTGTTTTGTATAGAATAATTCTGTTGATTATTTTATATAGAATAGTTCCGTTGATTATTTTATGTAGAATAATTCTGTTGATTATTTTTATATAGAATAATTCTGTTGATTATTTTATATAGAATAGTTCCGTTGATTATTTTGTGTAGAATAATTCCTTTATACATTTTGTTTCGTCATTTTTTGTGCTACGAGGTTTTGTTACACGAACATTGAGTGAATTGATATGAAAATGCCTTTATGTCTATTTTTGTTTGATTGGTTGGTTAGGTTTGTTTTTTTTTGTCTTTGTTTTTGTACTTTGTTTTTGATTTTGATTTTGTTTTTGATTTTGTTTTGTCTTTTTTTTGTTATTTGTGCTTGTTTTTGTTTTTGTTTTTGTCTTTGTTTTTGTCTTTGTTTTTGTTTTGTTTTTTGTCTTTGTTTTTTGTTTTTTGTTTTGTTTTTGTCTTTGATTTTGTTGTTTTTGTTTTGTCTTTGTTTTTGTCTTTGTTTTTGTTTTTGTCTTGTTTTGTTTTTGTTTTTGTCTTTGTCTTTGTTTTTGTTTTTTGTTTTTGTCTTTGTTTTTTGTCTTTGATTTTTGTTTTGTTTTGTTTTTGTCTTTGTTTTGTTTTTGTCTTTGTTTTTGTCTTTGTTTTTTTTTTTTTTTTGTTTTTGTCTTTGTTTTTGTCTTTTTTTTGTCTTTGTTTTTGTTTTTTGTTTTTGTCTTTGTTTTTGTCTTTTGTTTTTGTTTTTTTTGTTTGTCTTTGTTTTTGTCTTTGTTTTGTCTTTGTTTTTGTCTTTGTTTTTTGTTTTTGTCTTTGTTTTTTTTTTTTTTTGTTTTGTTTTGTCTTTGTTTTTTGTCTTTGTTTTTGTTTTTGTCTTTGTTTTTTGTTTTTGTTTTTGTCTTTGTTTTTGTCTTTGTTTTTGTTTTTGTCTTTGTTTTTGTTTTTGTCTTTGTTTTTGTCTTTGTTTTTGTCTTTGTTTTTGTTTTTGTTTTTGTCTTTGTTTTTGTCTTTGTTTTTGTTTTTGTCTTTGTTTTTGTTTTTGTCTTTGTTTTGTCTTTGTTTTGTTTTTGTTTTTTGTTTTTTGTCTTTGTTTTTGTCTTTGTTTTTGTCTTTGTCTTTGTTTTTGTTTTGTTTTTGTCTTTGTTTTTGTTTTGTTTTTGTCTTTGTTTTTGTTTTTGTCTTTGTTTTTGTTTTTGTTTTTGTTTTTTTTGTTTTGTTTTTTGTTTTTGTCTTTGTTTTTTTGTTTTTGTCTTTGTTTTTGTTTTGTCTTTTTGTTTTTGTCTTTGTTTTTGTCTTTGTTTTTGTCTTTGTTTTTTGTTTTTTGTCTTTGTTTTTGTCTTTGTTTTTTTTGTTTTTGTCTTTGTTTTTGTCTTTGTTTTTGTTTTTTGTCTTTGTTTTTGTCTTTGTTTTTGTCTTTGTTTTTGTTTTTTGTCTTTGTTTTTGTCTTTGTTTTTGTCTTTGTTTTTGTCTTTGTTTTTGTTTTTGTTTTTGTCTTTGTTTTTGTTTTTGTCTTTGTTTTTTGTTTTTGTCTTTGTTTTTGTTTTTTGTTTTTGTTTTTGTTTTTTTGTTTTTGTCTTTGTTTTTGTTTTTTGTCTTTGTTTTTGTCTTTGTTTTTGTTTTTGTTTTTGTCTTTGTTTTTGTTTTTGTTTTTGTTTTTTTTTTGTCTTTGTTTTTGTCTTTGTTTTTGTTTTTGTTTTGTTTTTTTGTTTTTGTTTTTTGTTTTTGTCTTTGTTTTTGTTTTTTTGTTTTTGTATTTGTTTTTGTCTTTGTTTTTGTTGTTTTGTTTTTGTCTTTGTTTTTGTTTTTTGTTTTGTTTTGTTTTTGTTTTTTTGTCTTTGTTTTTGTTTTTTTGTCTTTGTTTTTGTTTTTTTGTTTTGTCTTTGTTTTTGTTTTTTGTTTTTGTCTTTGTTTTTGTTTTTGTTTTTTTTGTTTTGTTTTTGTTTTGTTTTGTTTTTTGTTTTTGTCTTTGTTTTTGTTTTGTTTTTGTTTTTGTCTTTGTTTTTGTTTTTTGTCTTTGTTTTTGTTTTTTGTTTTTGTCTTTGTTTTGTTTTTTGTTTTTGTTTGTTTTTGTTTTGTTTTTGTCTTTGTTTTTGTTTTTTGTTTTTGTCTTTTGTTTTTGTTTTTTGTCTTTGTTTTTGTTTTTTGTTTTTTCTTTGTTTTTGTTTTTGTTTTTTGTTTTGTTTTTGTTTTTTGTTTTTGTTTTTGTCTTTTTTTTGTCTTTGTATTTGTTTTTGTTTTTGTTTTTGTCTTTGTTTTTGTCTTTGTTTTTGTCTTTGTATTTGTCTTTGTTTTTGTCTTTGTTTTTTGTTTTTGTCTTTGTTTTTGTCTGTTTTTGTCTTTGTCTTTGTTTTTGTCTTGTATTTGTCTTTGTTTTTGTCTTTGTTTTTGGTTTTTGTCTTTGTTTTTGTCTTTGTTTTTTTGTCTTTGATT
>JAPXFY010000030.1:6868114-6870614 GCA_030674185.1 Monoplex corrugatus | reverse complement strand
GTAGGATGATTTTTTTTTTTTACATTTGTATGACAATGATGATGAATGATGTGGACGATAATCATGATGCTGTGGAGTGCCATTCTGGTTGAGACTAGCATGACAGGACTGTACTCCACGCTTACAGTCGTAATATATATATCCCGGCATCAACCAGGCCCGAGAGATACAGACACCTGTGGTGTTGGTCATGACTTTTTTAAACAGTACCCTCAGTGACACGTCCAAGAAGTGAATGAGAATCGACTGTGTGGTCCCAGTCTTCCCAACGAGCCCACAGCATGCTCAACTCACAGATAGGAGCTGGTTGCGGCCTTAAAATCCCACAATGATGTAGACTGGATCGATGGGGATTTGAACCCACAACCTTCCAGTTGGTAGTCTGTTGTGCTAATCATTATTCCACAGCACTAAGGCGAAACTCATCAACGCCATTTTTCTACCAACACTGACATACCAGTGCCAGACATGGTCCCTAACTAAAGTCCTCGAGAGAAAACTGTTCACCTGTGAAATGAAATGCCTGAGGAAAGCAGTAAACAAGACAAGGCGGGACAAGATCAGAAATGAGGTGATACGAGACATGGTAGGAGCAACACCAGTCCTACAACACATCGAACATATGAGGATCAAGTTGTTCGGACACCTCACACGTATGCCCCTAAACCATCCAGCTCTTCGGGCATACAACACCAGATACTCTGGCTGGAGAGCCAGAGGAAGACCAAGACGACGATGGAGCGACTCCGTGGCAGACACCCTCAGAGCTCACGAGATGTCCCTTCTCCAGACCACCCGCCTTGCTGCTGACAGACGACTGTATCTCCCCGCGACGCCCACCGGTACAAGCGGAAGGAAAAAGTAAAGTAAAGTAAGTAAAGTACTAGCTGAGGAAGTGAACGACAGACTGACACAGCTATGATTAAGTCAATATTGTCTTCACTGAGTTGTTAGACAGCTGAGGTTTGTACATTGACTTCGGGGGATGGGGGGTGGGGGGAGGGGGGCTTCCTATCATGTCAGATGAGTTTGTACAGAACAGCTAGTTGTGTTGTGATTCAGACCTTTGATTAATTATTTATTTACTTTATACATGCATTCCTTTCTTTTTTGAAGATACACAGATACATATGTCATTTACGTGTAACCAAGATTATTCAAGTAATAGGCTGATAAAATACCAGTATAAAATACAGACTAGGTAAAACATAGTCCAGGTAGGGCCTCAGGATCCGGCCAGCTCATGTGTTTATGTGCAGGTTTAAGGCTTGTGGCATGACCACCATACACATGGCACCTGTGACGTTAGTGCCCATGGAATTCGTTCCACCTCAATGCTGACACACTTGACAGTCTCGCTGCTGCGAAACTTCAGGAGTAAGCTCAGACAAACCCAAACACAAACTGTCCTGTATGAATGTGAGAGTGCTTGGTTAGGTAGGTAGTGGGTAGGGGGGTGTGCTGGTAGGAGGGCCGCTGCGGCGGGGGGTGCCGAGGACCGTCACTAGGATGCCTGCCCGTCACTTCTCGTCCTCTCTGATCCAGTTAGTGGACAGGGAGTGTGTAAATGTGAGGAGCAAATGTTGTGTGTGTGTGTGTGTGTGGGGTGTGTGTGTGTGTGTGTGTGTGTGTGTGTGTGTGTGTGTGTGTGTGTGTGTGTGTGTGTGTGGTATGTGTGTGTGTGTGTGTGTGTGTGTGTGTGTGTGTGTGTGTGTGTTGTGTTTGTTTTTGTTTTTTTTTTTAGTCAGGCAGCCGGTTCATAGAACCCCCCTGTTCTGTGGCAAAATAATCAGCGTGTTGATTGTGGCCACGCAACAGAAGAAGAAGAAGGGGCGCGGAGACGTCGTCTTGAGAAACTGAAACTGAAACTAGCTAAGGGTACATGTATTGACCGCATGTTTTGCTCTAAAGAAATGTGTCTTGTAGGAGCAGTTTTATGTAATGTAGGCAATTTTTTTATGTACGCTTTAGTGTCTTAGTTATGTTCACTCAACAATCTAATGTGAAAGTTGGATCGTTCAACGCACGTTACTCTGAATTCCAACCACCGTGTCCATGAAATGCTGCAACTCTCCTCGAAGCTCGCAGTCGATATTTTAGCCATACAGGAGCATCGTCTACCATCAATCGAAACTAACAGCTGGGTGACATATTGTCTGCCAACCTCAGCGACTGTTGTCAACCTTCGACATGGACAAGGCAGAACCCTGACTCTGAAGGCTGATGTTACGAATGATCTTGACCACCTCGGCGTTTCCCCAGCAATTGTCATGAACATGAACAGCATCCAGTTTTCACAATTGATTGGTTCGTTTTAATTTGCTGAACGTTAAATACATACAGTTATGTTCACATTTGTGTTCAGGTTTGTTTTTTGAAATCGTCTGGTGATAAATTGGACGGAATGGTCAACTGCAGGGGTATATCCTTAGATTATGTACGCGCATACATTGATATGTGTCATCATCATCATCAGGTGCCCTGCCGCATGGCGTTGGCG
>JAPXFY010000030.1:6850614-6863114 GCA_030674185.1 Monoplex corrugatus | reverse complement strand
TTAATACAACTTTACGTCATGGGATAAAAATACACCATGATTATCATTTACTTACTGCGACCCATTATGTTCATATCCATGTTGTTCATATTCATATTCATATTCATTTCTTTTCTCACAGTGGATTTACCATGCGAAACTCAAGCTGCTCTCCACTTTGACAGTATTTCACCGCAGTGCAGCTCCACCCTGTTTTGTTTTTTTACCAATACTTCAGAAAGGCAAGAAGACTAACTGATCTTCAAGGGGAGGGGCCTGGGAAATGAACCTACCACTCCAATGTATGTTATCATCATCATCAGGTGCCCTGCTGCATGGCGTTGGCGATCTTGGACTTCCATCTGTCTCTATCTCTTGTTGCCTCAAGCATCTCTTCCACCCTCCTTGTCTTCAGCCACCATGCAAGTCCGTCTAGTATTTTCTCCCTGGGTCTACCCGGTGCTCTCTTTCCCTCCAGCTTTCTCGTTGTGACCAGGTGTTCCAATTCCCCTTTCCTCATAAAATGGCCTATAAATGTTGCCTGTCTTTTCCTAATCTTCCTTATGAGTGATCTACTTGTGTCTGCCTCCAGTTTAGTTATTGGTAGACGAACGTCTGAACCACTCTGCCACACTGCTGAAATATGTGCATGGACGTAGCTGTGTTGAGAGCTATTGAAATGTTGGCCTATTGGATTGTTTTATTCCACGGCAGCTGGGCAAATGCCCTGCTCTTCACAATTTTCAACTGCCACAGGATCATTAGTGTGTGCAGGCCAGAAGGCACACGGGACCGACTCATTTTTTGTCTCCTTCCAAAGGACTAGACTTCAGTTTGATTTTCTGGTCAAACTGAGGAGAAATGTTGATGAGGAATGAACCCTGGAACTTTGAGTTTAGTTATCGGTAGGCGAACGTCTGAACCATCCTGTAACTCTTCTTCCTATCTATCACTGGCATATAGGACAGCAACGAAGCTTGTCCACTCCTGCCTGATCTGGTCCCACCTCTGTACAGTGGCCCAGGTGTGTTTCAGGGCCTGGAGGTCTCGTTCTGGTGTTGGTCACCAGGTGTTCATGGGTCTTCCTCTCTTACGTCTTCCTTCTGGTGTCCAGTGAAGGGAGTCCTGGTGATGTTGTCCTGCTGTCGTCCTTCTGGTGTCCAGTGAAGGACAGTCCTGGTGATGTTATCCTGCTGTCTTCATGGTGTCCAGTGAAGGGCAGTCCTGGTGATGTTGTCCTGCTGTCTTCCTTCTGGTGTCCAGCGAAGGGCAGTCCTGGTGATGTTGTCCTGCTGTCGTCCTTCTGGTATCCAGTGAAGGACAGTCCTGGTGATGTTGTCCTGCTGTCTTCCTTCTGGTGTCCAGTGAAGGGCAGTCCTGGTGATGTTGTCCTGCTGTCGTCCTTCTGGTGTCCAGTGAAGGACAGTCCTGGTGATGTTGTCCTGCTGTCTTCCTTCTGGTGTCCAGTGAAGGCAGTCCTGGTGATGTTGTCCTGCTGTCGTCCTTCTGGTGTCCAGTGAAGGAGTCCTGGTGATGTTGTCCTGCTGTCGTCCTTCTGGTGTCCAGTGAAGGACAGTCCTGGTGATGTTGTCCTGCTGTCTTCCTTCTGGTGTCCAGTGAAGGACAGTCCTGGTGATGTTGTCCTGCTGTCGTCCTTCTGGTGTCCAGTGAAGGTAGTCCTGGTGATGTTGTCCTGCTGTCTTCCTTCTGGTGTCCAGTGAAGGGCAGTCCTGGTGATGTTGTCCTGCTGTCGTCCTTCTGGTATCCAGTGAAGGGCAGTCCTGGTGATGTTGTCCTGCTGTCGTCCTTCTGGTGTCCAGTGAAGGGCAGTCCTGGTGATGTTGTCCTGCTGTCGTCCTTCTGGTATCCAGTGAAGGGCAGTCCTGGTGAGTGTCCTGCGTGTCTTGGTGTCCATGAAGAGTCTGTGATGTTGTCCTGCTGTCTCCTTCTGGTGTCCAGTGAAGGGCAGTCCTGGTGAGGTTATCCTGATGTTTTCAGATGATGTACACCAATTTGTCTCCATTGTCTTTTCATGATACTAGTGTCCATTTTGTTCTGACTGCATTTTGTGAGTAGTTGTTGATCGGAACTGATAATCACATAAAACAACACAAAACAAAAAAGTCATGATCTGGTTTTTAACAGCAACTGGTCCTCTTATCACAACTTGAAAATATTGTGCAAATCTTCTGACATTCATTACAAGAAAGAAAGAAGGAAAGAAAGAAAAGAAGGTGGAGAAGAAGAAATGATGATGATGATAGAAGGAGAATACGAAGAAGAAGAAGATGTAGAAGAAGAAGAACAAGAAAAGAAGAAGAAGAAGAAGAAGAAGAAGAAGAAAGAAGAAGATGTAGAAGAAGAACAAGAAAAAGAAGAAGAAGAACAAGAAAAAGAAGAAGAAGAACAAGAAAAAGAAGAAGAAGAAGATGAAGAAGAAGAAGAACAAGAAGAAGACGAAGAAGAAGAAGAAGAAGAAGAAGAAGAAGAACAACAACAACAACGACAACAACTATCATCATCAAAAAAGATGACAATAACAAAGAAGAAGAAGAAATAAAGAACGACAAAGAAAACAACAACAACAACAAAACCCCTCATAGTCATGGAGCAGCTTAACAAGGCAAGAGAGTGCATTCAAAATAAACAATATCAGTGAAAACATTGAGAAACATTATGAGATCTAACACTACAAAAGAAAAACATTAAAAACTAGTTTTCAAAAACACATACAAACACTGGATGCATCAGAATTGACACAGAACTTGAAAAAGGATTTTCGTAAAGTAAAAATCCTCCCAGAATTTGAAAAAAAAAAAAAAAAAAAAAAAAAAAAGGATTTCACCCTTTGACTCCCACACCCTGTCCACCAAACACCCTGCAGTGTCAACCCTGATAGGAAAGCAAAACCTTAACCCTTTCACTCCCTCACCCCATTCACCAGCCTCCTGTCTATCCACCAGCTTCTTGCAGGGAGTTGGTGGATAGGGTGAGGAAATTAAAGGATGAAATTTTTAGAGTTGGTGGCTATGGGGCGGGAGTCAAAGGGTTAAGACCATTTTTTGATTGGTGTGACCCCAAGCTTTAAGTTAAATCAATAAATATTGATCACATAATTCAATGAATTATCACATAATTCAACAGTTATCAAGGACTTCATAATTATGATCACACCCAAATAGATATGGCCAGATCTGTAACAAAACGACATAACAAAATTGTTGGATCTGTATTTCAATATTCACCAGGATGAATTGTTGTTAAAGATCTTTGATTTGTCAGATGCAAGAAATCAATAAATTCAATATATACTATTTGCAAGTTGCAAGCTATCAATAAATTCAATATATACTATTTGCAAAATGCAAGAAATCAATAAATTCAATAAATACTATTTGCAAAATGCAAGAAATCAATAAATTCAATATATACTATTTGCAAAATGCAAGCTATCAATGAATTCAATAAATACTATTTGCAAGATGTAAGCTGTCAACAAATTCAATACATACTATTTGCAAAATGCAAGCTATCAATGAATTCAATAAATACTATTTGCAAGATGTAAGCTGTCAACAAATTCAATACATACTATTTGCAAATGCAAGCTATCAATAAATTCAAATAATACTATTTGCAAAATGCAAGCTATCAATGAATTCAATAATACTATTTGCAAATGCAAGAAATCAATAAATTCAATACATACTATTTGCAAGATGCAAGCTATCAATAAATTCAATATATGCTATTTGCAAAATGCAAGAAATCAATAAATTCAATAAATACTATTTGCAAAATGCAAGAAATCAATGAATTCAATATATACTATTTGCAAAATGCAAGAAATCAATAAATTCAATACATACTATTTGCAAGATGCAAGCTATCAATAAATTCAATATATGCTATTTGCAAAATGCAAGAAATCAATAAATTCAATACATACTATTTGCAAAATGCAAGAAATCAATAAATTCAATATATGCTATTTGCAAAATGCAAGAAATCAATAAATTCAATATATACTATTTGCAAAATGCAAGAAATCAATAAATTCAATATATGCTATTTGCAAAATGCAAGAAATCAATAAATTCAATACATACTATTTGCAAGTTGCAAGCTATCAATAAATTCAATCTATACTATTTGCAAGATACAAGCTTACAATGAATTCAATAAATACTACACAAAAATGTAATATTTTCACATCATAAACAAGTGGACCTTTAACACAATAAAAGCGATTTGTGATTTAACAACACAGTCGGAAGGATTACTGTTAAAGGTCTTTGATTTGTACAACACAAAACAAGAAGCAGCTGTGACCAGTCGCTGTGGTGTAGTGGTTAACATAACAGACTATCGACTGGAAGGTTGTGGGTTCAAATCCCCATCAGTCCCTTCAAAAATCAGGATGGGATTTTTTAGCTCTAGCCGGCCCCTACCCAGAGTTGGGCGTGCTGTGGGCTTATTGGAAAGACTGGGACCACACACTTGAGTCTCATCCACTTCACGGAAATGTCATTGAGGATCTTGCTCAAATCTTCTGGCCAGCACAGTAGGTGTCTGTATCTCTCGAGCCTGGTTGATGCCAGGATGCATTATGATAGTGAGTGTACAGTACAGCCCTGTCACGCAGTCTCAATCCTAGATAGAACTCCACTGCACCATGATTATCATCCCCATCGTCATCATCATAGCATTGTAAATCATGTCCAAACTTTTGTGGCCATTAAGGCGGCGTGGAAAATGGGGCCGAAAAAACAACAACATATATCACGCATGTCTCTCTCATCTCTCCTTCATCATATCAAACAGATATGATCAGATTTATAACAAAATGACATAACAAAACTGTTGGATCTGTAATTCAATATTCACCAGGATGAATTGTTGTTAAAGATCTTTGATTTGCAAACTACAAGCTATCAATAAATTCAATATATACTATTTGCAAGATAAAACTACCAATAAATTCAATATATACTATTTGCAAGATGAAACTACCAATAAATTCAATATATACTATTTGCAAGATGAAACTACCAAAAAATTCAATATATACTATTTGCAAGATGAAACTACCAATAAATTCAATATATACTATTTGCAAGATGAAACTACCAATAAATTCAATATATACTATTTGCAAGATGAAACTACCAAAAAATTCAATATATACTATTTGCAAGATAAAACTACCAATAAATTCAATATATACTATTTGCAAGATGAAACTACCAATAAATTCAATATATACTATTTGCAAGATGAAACTACCAATAAATTCAATATATACTATTTGCAAGATGAAAACTACCAATAAATTCAATATATACTATTTGCAAGATAAAACTACCAATAAATTCAATTTTTACTATTTGCAAGATAAAACTACCAAAAAATTCAATTTTTACTATTTGCAAGATAAAACTACCAAAAAATTCAATATATACTATTTGCAAGATGAAACTACCAAAAAATTCAATATATACTATTTGCAAGATAAAGCTATCAATAAATTCAACATGTATTATTTGCAAACTGCAAACTATCAATACATTCTATATATACTATTTGAAGATACAACCTATCCATAAAACCAATAAATACTCAACAAAGATGTAATATTTTAACATGACAAAAAAACTCAATTCATAACACAATAAAAGCGATTTGTGATTTAATAACACAGTTGGAAGGATTCTGCTAAAGGTCTTTGATTTGTACGACATGAAACAAGAAATAGTTCTGAATGATTTCTGTAAATATTCATCAAACATTTGATATTTTAACTCAAGTAAACAAGAAGTAGTTGTGAATGGTTTCAGTAAATATTCATCAAACACTCGATATTTTAACACAAGTATTGTTGAATTTGTGTCCAAGTATCAAAATAAAAAGCAGGAATTGTAATTTACAACAAAATAGGGTATGTTCCTTTCTGAAAAAGACTTTGATTTGCGAGATATATTCAGTAAATAAAATCTGATAAATATTTAGCAAACAGCATATTCAGTGAATAAATCTAACAAACATTTAACAAATATTAAGACGTAATGAGCAAATAGTTCAATAATTATTCAACAATTGCGAGCTCAGTAAATAAATTCAATAGATACCCAACAAATACTTTATAACATAAATCCAATAGATACCCGACAAAAACATTATATTTCAACACAACAAATAATGCTGGATTTGTAACAAAACCACACAAATAAACATAAGATGTGCAGACTTAGTGACATAAGAAATAATAATCATTAAATAGGGACAAAAACTTAAATAATGATAATTAGAAGAAGAAGGAGAAGCAGAAAAAGAAGAAGGAGATGGAGATGAAGAAGAAGAAGAACAAGAAGAAGAAGAAGAAGAAGAACAAAAAGAAGAACAACAAGATGAACAATAGGAACAAGAACAGGAACAAGAAACGAGAAGAACAAGAAGAAGAAGAAGAACAACAACAGTAATAATAATAATAATAGTGATAACAATAATAATAATTATAATAACAATAATGCTGGATATTTGACTACACAATTATAAATAAAGTGAGACTTGTGACTCAACAATAACTGTACTCAAATCAATCACATTTCACCAAATATCACAGCGTTAACCCTTTGACTCCCGCACCCTATCTACCAACTACGGGAGTGAAAGGGTTAAATTAAAGTATTATGTACCAAATGTGCTTCATGAAGTTGGATGGTGCCACAGGTTTTACCCCTGGTTTTAAGGCATCAGAAAAACTTGACTTTGTTTGGAGTTTGTTCATGAGGAATTCATCGTGCTCGGACAATTCCATAGGCGCTACACAAAATCCACCAGCAATTATCTGGCAGACTCCGTGATCCTATGCTTTTGCACAGGCTTAAGGAGTCTGCTAGATATTTCATGAAAAGAAGTGTAATTCCCCAAAGGCAGGGTGTGGCTGCCTTTAAGGTGTGATAAAGAACAGTCATGCATGTAAAAATGTAAAAATCCGCTCCCTTTGCTAGGCAGGTATATTTGTATGAATTTATATGCTTAGACAGGGAGTACTTGTAGGAAATCTAGCCAGCAGCAGCAGAAGAAGAAGAAGAAGAAGAAAAAGAAAAAGAAGAAGAAGAAGAAAAAAAGAAGAAGAAGAAAAAAAAAAGAAGAAGAAGAAGAAGAAGAAAGAGAAGAAGAAAAAGAAAAGAAGAAGAAGAGAAGAAGAAAGAAGAAGAAGAAGAAGAAGAAAGAAAGAAGAAGAAGAAGAAGAACAAGAAGAAGAAAAGAAGAAAAAAGAAGAAGAAGAAAGAAGAAGACAAGAGAAAAGAAGAAGAAAAAGAAGAAGAACAAGAAGAACAAGAAGAAGAAAAGAAAAAAGAAGAAGAAAAGAGAGAAGAAGAAGAAAAGAAAGAAGAAAAGAAGAAAAAGAAGAAGAAAAGAAGAAGAAGAAGAAGAAGAGAACAAGAAGAAGAACAAGAAGAAAAGAAGAAGAAAAAGAAGAAGAAGAAGAAAGAAGAAAAGAAGAAGAAGAAGAAGAAAAGAGAAAGAGAGAGAAAAGAAGAAGAAGAAGAAGAAGAAGAAGAAGAAGAAGAAGAAGAAGAAGATGATGATGATGATGATGATGATGGAAAAGGACATGGACAAGAAGAAGAAGAAGAACAAGAAGAAAAAAGAAGAAAAACTGGAAGGAGAAAGAAAGAAAGAAGAAGAAGACAAAGAAAAGAACAAGAAGAAAAGAGACGAAAGAAGAAAAAGAACAAAAGAAAAGAAAGAAAGAAGAAGAAAAAGAAGAAAGAAGAAGAACAAAAACAGGAAACAAAGAATCAGAAGAAGAAAAAACAAGAACAAGGAAGAAAGAAGAAGAAAGAAGAAGAAGAAAGAAGAAGAAGAAAGAAAAAGAAGAGGAACAAGAAACAAAGAATCAGAAGACGAAGAACAAGAAGAAGAAGAACAACAAGAACAATAAAGAAAGAAAAAGAAGAACAACAATAAAAGAGAACGTAGAGTGCAGCCTTGTCAAACGGTCCCAATCCAAAATGGAACTCTCCATAGCATCATGATTGTCATCCAAATCGTCACAAATCTTAATGGCATTGTGAAATATTGTCTCAGCTTTTATGGCAATTATAGCTGCGTAGAAAATCTGACAGAAAACAAAACAAAACAAAGCAAAACAAGCACAAATAACACTGCCTGAGAGCGATGACTCTTAAAACACAAGGCTGGTACACTGACTGTCACAATATATCTAATCTAAGCTTGAGGAAGCTGAACACAAAGCTGGAACATAAACTGCTAACACCCCAACAACACCTACCCAAACTTTACTGCAACAATGAACATGGACACGATGAAACGCACATCGATAACGGCAAGTTTCACACTGTCATCGTCCATCTAATCAAGTCCGAGCTTCTTGCGGATGTACTTGACGACGAGACGCTGAGGTCGTTTCTGCCACTCCTCCATGATCTCGTGAGGCGTGGAGATCTGGTCGCCCAGCAGTCGGTCCAGCAACGTCACGCACACCACCGCACCTTCAACAGAAAAACAGCTGGCCATTTGAACCCTTTGAATCCCAGGTCATTTCGCATTTTTCAAAAAATCAAAGATTGGAAACTTCCCTGCTGCTCCTTCCAGTGTGAGAAAAGGAATAAATTGGAAGGATCAGCAGGGAAGTTTCAGTCTTTTTCTCCTAATTTTTGTACCTGGTGTTTGTTTGTTTGTGATCTTACGATTGACACGAAAATTTGCGCCTGTCTTGTCTTGTTGTATTGAATACGCGTTCTCATTCTTTTTTCGTGTTTTTTCTGGTTCCTGTTTGCTTGAACGTGGGAGTCACACTTGTTTTGGATAAGGTTGGAAAGTTGGGTTTTTTTTGAGGATCATCCCACACAGGGAGCTAAACCTTTGTGCTCACCTTTCTTTGTGTGTGTGTGTCCCATTTTCTATGTCATCTTAATGGCCACAGAAGCTGACACAGTTTTTTCAATGCAATGATGATGATGACAATGAGGATTATAATCATAATGCTATGGAGTTCCATATAGGATTACGACTGTGTGAGAGGGCTGTACTCTATGTTACTATCAAAATACATCATGGTGTTAACCAGGCCCAAGAGATAAGATACCTGCAGTGTTGATCAGAAAATTCGAACAACACTCTGAATGATACATCCGTGAAGTGGATGAGACTCGACTGTGTGGCTACAGTCTTCCCAATGAGCCCATAGCGTGCTCAGTTCTGGGTGGGAACCAGCTGGAGCCGAAAAATCCCATAATGATTTTTGAAGGGACTGATGGGGATTTGAACCCACAACCTTCCTGTCAGTAGGCCGTTGAGCTAACCACTACACCACGGCGACTGATAAGATCGAAAATGTTAATCATCATCATCATGTGCCCTGCCGCATGGCGTTGACGATCATGGCCCTCCATATGTATCTATCCCTTATCGCTGTACGTACATCTTCCACCCTCTCTGTCCTCAGCCACCCTGCGAGTCCATCCAATATTTTCTCCCTGGGTCTACCTGGTGCTCTCTTTCCCTCCAGCTTTCCTATTGTGACCAGCTGCTCTAATTCCCCTTTCTTCATAAAATGGCCTATAAATGTTTCTTGTCTTTTCCTAATCTTCCTTATCAATGATCTTCTTGTGTCTGCCTCCATCATGACTGTCTCGTTTGTTTGTTTTTTTGCTGTCCATGGAACTCTCTACATTCTTCTCAGAAACCACATTTCGGCTGCCTCAATCTTGTTCTGGCTTTGCATGTTGACTGTCCATGCCTCACAACCGTGTAACGAAAAGCTTAATACTGTCTGTAAGCTTCATGTTTTCTCAAAAGTGTCAGTATTTTTTAATCCTTTGCTGCGGTTAGGACTGAAAGAGTTAAAACTCAAGGAAGACAGACCACTCTGACCAAGTCATAATAAATATTCGTCAGATTTACTCAAAAGATCTGGACCCTGTATTGAAGCTAGGATTGAAAGGGTTAAAGCTCAAGGAAGACAGACCACTTTGACCAAGTTATAAAAAGAATTCGTCAGATTTACTCAAAAGACCCGGACCCTCTATTGAAGCTAAGACTGAAAGGGTTAAAATTCAAAGAAGATGGGGCAATTTGGCAACATCATAAAAATTCAACAGACTTGCTCAAAAGATTTTCCATTTTTTCCCTGTTCAATGCCACGTTAGAATCCTTGGCCTTCCGCACCCTACCTGCCAGCTGCAAAAACTTAACCCTTTCATTCCCTCACCCTATCCACCAGCTTCTTGCAGGAAGCTGGTGGATAGGGTACGGGAGTGAATGGGTTAAGTTTCTGCTTCACTATCACGGCTGACATTGCAAGATGCTGGCAGATAGGGTGAGGGAGGCAAAGGGTTAAGCATTTATAGTTGGTGGATAGAGTGTGGGAGTCAAAGGGTTAAGGAAGTTGTCTATTGTCTTTATTTTTTTCTTCTACTTGTTTTGTGCATTTATTCTTTGTTGTCCTTTGTGTACACTCGACAAAGGCCAGTTGGCCAAAAATTTGCCCCTGTCTTTGTTTTGTCATATCAAATATGCGTTTTGATTCTATTTTCTGGTTCTAGCATAGGGCTGCACACATATCACTTTCAGTTTCAGCTTGACCAAATTATAAGTGTGGGGCCTACCCATGTGTGCGTGTGTGTGTGAACACGCAGGGCACACTTCCAGTGCCCCACTCTGTAAAAACCACACACACATACACACACAGACAAAAACCAACAAACGAAAAACAAAACAAAGAAAAAGAATCACTTTTGATGCCGGCCCTGTAACTGTAGGCTGCAAAACACAGGGACTCCATCTCAATGTTACGAATCCCTTCCTGGTGCATACGTTGTAGGAATGCCATCTTGTCGGCCTCGTTATGGTCACAGAATGCTCCGTCCAGTCGGGCCTGACCTGATTGGATGAAAAAAAGATGTCAATACCAAAACCAATACAATAATAATAATAATAATAATAATAATAATAATGATGATGATGATAATAATGATAGTAATAGTGATAATAATAATAATAACAACAATAAGAATAATAACAACAACAATAATAACAACAATAATAATAATAACAATAATAATAATAACAACAGTAATTATAATAATAACAGCAACAACAACAACAACAATAATAATAATAATAATGATGATGATGATGATGACATTTATAAAGTCTTTATATACAGGTAGAAAGAAACTCTAGGGAGAGCTAGACAACAGAAGGTCTTCAGAGAAGTAACCCCCTTTAGATAAGTGTTTCGGCCCTGAACTCCTTACACTCTCGGGGGGCTGGGCCACATCCAGGTCATGACTCCTGGATGCCCTTCTGCTGTTGTCTATATTTTTTTTTTTTTTTCCCCACGCCGGGGAGCGAACCTGGGCGATTCTGCACTTCAGAACTGCGGTACGCGGTTTTACCAATGTGCTAACGGGGCACACATCATCTGTAGGGAATTTAATCCTTATGAAGTCCACTTTGGTTCCTCCTTGCCCAGATCCAGCTTGAGCTCCTTTCTGCTGCCTCTGCCATTGCTTTAAGGGCTCTAGTCCTCTTCTTCCCAGAAATGGCGAGTTGTTTCATGAGATCATAAGCGGAGGTGCCCACAAACCCTCTTGCCCCGACCTCTATGGCGAAGATTTTGACCTGCAGACCTGCTTTCTTCAGGGTGCTGGCAAGACCAGCGTATTTTTCGGTCTTGTAGATATGTGCTTCTTCCATTCTGCTTTCGTATGGCACAGTGAGTTCTATCAGAATCACTTGTTTCGAGGAGTCAGAGTGGAGAGCGATGTCTGGTCTCATGCCTGTCTTGCTGATGACATCTGGGTAATTTCTCCACTCTGGGAGGTCTGCTGTACACTCCCAGTCGACTGCTCCATCCAGAAGACCCTTTGGCAATGTGCTGATTGTCATAGCAAATCAAATCAAAGCACACACTCTCATCATTCACCAAAGCATTCACTCACAAAGACAGAAATTCAATGGCACAACACATTCACAAACCAGGACAGGGAGGACAGAAGGGGAGCAGGACAAAAGGGTGGACACACAGACGGGTAAATCATGGCTGGAAAGAAAGCTACCGTAAAGTTTGGGTTATAAGCCACGACTTTTTCCCCCCAGCTTTAACCCCTGCGGCTTAAAAAAACGATGCCGCTTATTTGCAGATTTTTCCCGATCCCAAGAGCGTCATGTTCTCGTATATTCTTAGCTTCTCTTTAACTCACCAAAATCATGTTTACCATTCAGGAATTTTTCGGTGAGCTCCATGTTAAAGTGTTAACTGTTCACGTTTTTAAATCAAATCCGCACACATTGAAGCATTTGGATTGGTATTCAGATCCGCTCTGCTCAAGTGTACACCCTCATCATGCCGAAAACGCGATGTAATGCCTACGAAGCAGCCTTCAAGTTGAAGGCGATCGACCTGGCCATTGAAAAAGTGCGGCTTATAAACCAGTTCAGCTTATGTGTGAATATAGTTAAGATTTTTCTATAATTTAGTGGGT
>JAPXFY010000030.1:6810614-6845614 GCA_030674185.1 Monoplex corrugatus | reverse complement strand
ACAAAAAATCATAACAGCAGACAAAACATAACAAAAACCATAACACAGACAAAACATAAAAAACATAACAGCAGACAAAACATAACAAAAATCACAACAGCAGACAAAACATAACAAAAACCATAACAGCAGACAAAACATAAAAACCATAACAGCAGACAAAAACATAAAAACCATAACAGCAGACAAAACATACAAAAAAATCATAACAGCAACAAAACATAAAAAAAAATCAATAACAGCAGACAAAAACATAAACAAAAACCATAACAGCAGACAAAACATAAAAAACCATAACAGCAGACAAAACATAAAAAATCATAACAGCAGACAAAACATAACAAAAACCATAACATCAGACAAAACAACAAAAACCATAACAGCAGACAAAACATAACAAAAAACCAACACACAGACAAAACAACAAAAACATAACATCAGAACAAACACAACAAAAACATAACAGCAGACAAAACACATAACAACATAAAAGCAGACAAAACATAACAAAACCATAACACATACAAAACAAAAAACCATAACAACATAAAAACAAAAATACAACAAAAAATAACAAAACCACAACAAAAATAACAAAACAAACACAACAAAAACAAACAAAAACCATAACAGCAAACAAAACACATAACATAACAAAAACCACAAACATCAAACAAAATGCAAAACAAACAAAAACATAACAGCAAAACACAAACACATAACATATCAAAAACCACAACATAAACAAAACCAAAACATAACAAAAACCATAACAACAAACAAAACACAAAACATAACAAAAACCACAACAGCAAACAAAACACAAAACATAACAAAAACCACAACAGCAAACAAAACACAAAAAACAAAAACCATAACAGCAAACAAACACAAAACATAACAAAAACCATAACAACAAACAAAACACAAACATAAAAACCACAACATCAAACAAAACACAAAAACAACAAACAAAAACCAAACATCAAACAAAACAAAAACATAACAAAAACAACATAAACAAAACCAACATACAAAAAACCATAACACAAACAAAACAAAACATAACAAAAACCATAACAGCAAACACAAAACAAAACATAACAAAAACCACAAACAGCAAACAAAACACAAAAACATAACAAAACCAAACAGCAAACAAAACACAAAACATAACAAAAACCATAACACAAACAAAACACAAAACATAACAAAAACCATAACACAAACAAAACACAAAACATACAAAAACCAAACACAAACAAAACAAAACATAAAAACCAAACATCAAACAAAACACAAAACATAACAAAAACCATAACAGCAAACAAAACACAAAACATAAAAACCACAACATCAAACAAAACACAAAACATAACAAAAACCATAACAGCAAACAAAACACAAAACATAAAAACCACAACAGCAAACAAAAACACAAAACATAACAAAAACCATAACAGCAAACAAAACAAAAAACAACAAAAACCATAACACAAACAAAACACAAAACATAACAAAAAACCATAACATCAAACAAAACACAAAACAAACAAAAACCATAACATCAAAACAAAACACAAAAACATAAACAAAAAACCACAACAACAAACAAACCATAACATAAAACAAACACAAACAAAACACAAAACATAAAACCACAACAGCAACAAAACACAAAACATAACAAAAACCACAACATCAAACAAAACACAAAACATAACAAAAACCACATCAGACAAAACATAAAACATATCAAAAACCATAACAGCAAACAAAACATAATACATAAAAAAAAAAAGCATAAAGCAGTACAGACCACTTCCATATAAGGTCGAAGCAACCCATCCACCGCCTCTTCTGTGATGACCACACTGCCCGGTTCCAACCCTGACCACACTATAATGATCATCATCATCATCATCATCATACCATTAATAATAATAAAAAATAATAATAATAATAATCATAATAATAATAATAACAATAACAATAACCTCACGTGTCTCACCTCACCTGTCTCACCTGTCGGTGTCACCGGGTTTGGAGTTGATCACTGCACATCTGGATCCAACCATCTCCCTCCAGGCCACTCTGTCTTGACTTTTGTGGACAATTTGTTGAATAATAATATATAATAACAAGAACAATAATAATAATAATAGTAATAATAATGATAATAATAATATAATGATGATAATAACAATAATAATAATAATAATAGTAATAATATAATGATAATAATAATAATAATATAATGATGATGATAATAACAATAATGATAATATTAATAATAATAACAATAACAATAATCTCACCTGTCTCACCTCACTTGTCTCACCTGTCGGTGTCACCGGGTTCGGAGTTAGTCACTGCACATCTGGATACCACCATCTCCCTCCAGGCCACTCTGTCTTGACTTTTGTGGACAATTTGTTGAATAATAATAATAACAAGAACAATATAATAACAATAATAATAATAATAATCTCACCTGTCTCACCTCACCTGTCGGCGTCACCGGGTTCGGAGTGGGTCACTGCACATCTGGATGCCACCATCTCCCTCCAGGCCACTCTGTCTTGACTTTTGTGGACAATTTGTTGAATAATAATAATAACAAGAACAATATAATAACAATAATAATAATAATAATCTCACCTGTCTCACCTCACCTGTCGGCGTCACCGGGTTCGGAGTGGGTCACTGCACATCTGGATGCCACCATCTCCCTCCAGGCCACTCTGTCTTGACTTTTGTGGACAATTTGTCGAATAATAATAATAAGAAGAACATGATGATGATGATGATGATGATGATGATGATGATGATGATGAAGATGATGATAATATCATCATGTGCCCTGCCTCATGGCATTGATGATCATGGCCCTCTGTTATAAACTTATCCTTTGTTGCTGCAAGTACATCTCTAATCCTATCTACCTTCATCCACTGCACAAGTCTGTCCAATATTTTCTCCCTGGGTCTACCTGGTGTTCTTTTTCCCTCCAGCTTTCCTGTTGTGACTAGGGTGCTCTAATTTCTCTTGCCTCATAAAATGTCATATAAATGTTGCTTGTCTTTTCCTATAAATAATAACAATAATGGTACTCATAAGGCGCCATATCTTGCTTCAAGAATCAAACCAAAGTGCACTCACTCCTATCGTTCACCAAAATAATCACCAACAACGACCAAATCTCCAGGGCACAAAGCACACACAAACTGGGAGGGGGGAAGACAGGAGGGGAGTATGGCGTGTGACCCCTGACCCAAGCGTCATCCTCCGTCTGTCTCTCTCTCACACACACACACACACACGCACAAAGACACACTCACAAATACACACATACACAAACACACACATACACAAACAAGCACACACAAACACACACACACATACAGAAACATGCACACACATACAGAAACACACACACACACACACACACACACACACACACACACACCACACACACACACACACACAGAATGCTGAGCTAGGGTACACTCAAGCTTGTTTGACGAATGCCCCTTCACCCAAGTTGTCATCTTCTCCGTCACACGCACATATTCCATTCTTTTTTTCTTTCTCCATTTTGTTTTTATTTCATTTTAAATCACGTCCATCATTATCACATACTCAGGTATGTCATTTCTCCAACTTCTTTCCTTCATTGTAGGGTGGTGCAGCATTGTGCAGACACACTCTTAATGGGGACAGCTGCCCGAGTTTTACATAGTAAATTCATTGTGACAAAAAGAAATGAATATGAATGTGAATGTAAATATGAATAATAGAATATGAATATAAATATGAATATAAATATGAATATCAACATGAATATAAATATATGACTATAAATATAAATATGAATATAAATATGAATATGAATATAAATATGAATATAAATATAAAACATGAATATAAATATGAATATGACTATAAATATAAATATGAATATAAATATGAATATGAATATAAATATGAATACGATTATAAATATAAATATGAATATGAACATGAATATAAATATAAATATGAATATGATATAATATAATATGAATATGAATATAAATATAAATATAAATATGAATATGAATATGATTACTAAAACAAAAACTAAAAATGAAAAAACTGAAACCAAAACCTCAACATCACCATCAACACAACACACCTCACCAAGGCCTCCACTGGTACCGATGCGGAAAAAGGTGACGTCAGTACACTGAGCGTGATACAGAAGCTTGAACACTTCATGGAAGATAATAGACAGTGATGGTATCCCCATTCCGTGCTGAAAAACAAAACACAGCATACTATACTATATGACAGTACACACTGAACGCAGGCAGAGCAAATTAACTTTTTCACATCGTAACGCTAGCCCGCTAGCTTCTCGCGGAGAACCGCAGGCGCCGGAACGCTAGGGGTATAGCGTTCAGCAAGCTCGCCGCTGACAACGTAACGCTAGGATTCTAGCGTCTTGCGTTAGAAAATTCCTAAGTGAAGCCAAATATGGTCTAAGGGAAAAAACCTCTATTATAGTATCAAGTAACCATTTCTAAATACTGTGAGAGTGATTTCCCGAGTAAAAAGTCTATTTGAAGAATTTTTCGGGCGCGAGAACAACGTCACCCGAACCGCATGCTTCACTGAAACAAAGGCAAAATGGAGCGCCCTGCGAATGCGCGATGTCGCTGTTCACTCAGGATTGTGAAATTTGTGTGTGTGTGTACTTTTCAGAGCTTCTGATCAGATGATACAAGTCATGGAGAATTGGTGTCTCTTTTTTCTGTTTTGTTTACATCTGCTGAATGGATGAAATGCTTGTCTGAAATGCTCCTCAACCATGATATTTCATTGCACAAATAACCTCAAAGCATGTCTGAACAAACCTTATACTGTAGATATCCTAAAAGAGGATTAAATTACCTTTTTGACCATACCCTACATGTTGACGCTAGTCATTTGGGGCGCCTGTGAAAATTAATTCAAAGTGGCCTAAAAATGCACGTTTCCAAGGAAAGTAGTCAGTGGCAGCTGGCACGTCTGCAGGGAAGTAGGTCAAATAGCCAGCTGACGATGCCAAAGTGTTAATAACGCTGAACAGTTAACAAAAGATTACAAAAGTCAACGCCTGATACTCACGCTGACAGACAGGACAGGTCCGACTTTATACAGGACGTAACGGTCAGAGCCATGAGCAATGTCCATCAGACCTTGACCAGCCGGCAGTTTGTAGTCCAACGCTTCCACCATGTACTCCGCAAACTTCTGCATGCGACTGGGAGACCCACCGAAACACACAAACTGTGACACAGAAAACGCACACAACACTAATAAAATGGGGAACACAAAACTCTGTAACTTTTATCTGAACCAAAGTGATTACCAGTCATCATCATCATCATCATCATCATCATCATCATCAGGTGCCCTGCCGCATGGCGTTGGCGACCATGGACCTCCATCCGTCTCTATCTCTCGTTGCCCCTAGCATCTCCCCCACCCTCCTCGTCCCCAGCCACTCTGCAAGTCCGTCCAGCATTTTCTCCCTGGGTCTACCTGGTGCTCTCTTTCCCTCCAGCTTTCCTGACTACCAATGTTCAAGCAAAAATGAATCAGAAAAATATGAACACAAAAAAAGAATTAAAATCGTGTAGTTAATACAACAAAACAAAGACAGGTACACATTTTCAGCCTACTGGCCTTTGTTAAGCAGATACAAAAGACAAAGAAGAATAAAATGAACAACACTCAGCACAAAAAACAGCAGAGGAGTCTGCCTACAATGAAATAATATTAAGGGAGATGCAAATGAGTTCATTAGTACTTCAATAGTAATAAGAATAATTAGTAATAATTTCAGTATTAATACGGCGCCAAATCTTGACAATTCAAATCAAAGCACACTCACACACCAGGTATTCGCATACAATCAACAAAGACCACCTTACAATATTTAATACACAGACTGAGGGAAAGAAGTTGTTGTAGAATTCATTGTTGGGAAAAGAGGTGGATTTTTAAATCAGATTTAAAAACAGAAAGGGTAGGTGTTAGGCCAAGGCAGAGCGGGAGTCTATTCCAAGCTGACAGTCCTGAGACAGCAAAATCCAGGGACCTGAAGGGAAAGAGTGTCCAAAGCTGAGCGCAAGCTGCAAGCTGGCGTATAACTTATAAGTGTTGATGTTCTTAGTAGATACAAAAGCCTATCAGTTAACAACAGGAAGAGTTCTTCGATGTTATATAGAACCAATACTGTTGTATGGATGCGAAGCCTGGACAATCAACACGCGGAAAGGTCAGAACAAGACTGAGGCAGCTGAAATTTGTTTCTACAAAAATGTTAAAGAGTTCCATGGACAACAAAGAAAACAAATGAGAAGTCTTGAAAGAAGCAAACACAAAAAGAACATTGATGAAGAAGATTAGGAAAAGACCAGCAACATTTACAGGACATTTTATGAGGCAAGGCAAATTTAAACCTAATCACAACAGGAAAACTGAAGGGAGAAAATATCAGACAGTTTTACAGAGGGGATAGGCACGGAAAGGGTAAGAGATACACCTGCAGCCACAAAAGACTGATTCATATGGAGGACATGATCGCCAATGCCATGCGGCATAGCACATTGTTACTGTTATTGTTGTTTAAAGCCCAGCCGACTGCGAAGAGCCAGATCAGGGCTATAACTGTTTCAAAACATACAAAACTTCAACAGGAAACAAAATAGAAAAGAAAATGAAGTACACATATCAATGCAATCAAGCACATAATCTCAGGAGATGCCCCTGGCATTGACCACTCTGTCCAATTCATCACACAAGGGATTTAAAAAAACACACCTGAATACAAATTTAAGCATACCTAAGGACACTAAAACACATAAAAACAGGCATAAGTTACCTAAAACTGCTTCCACATATCTCACCTTCCTAGAGCCAAAAATGCACTTAACACATGTACCCAATAATCAATCCTAAGAAAAAGTATGTAGACTTTATAGAACACATACAGGTGAATGGACCAGCAAAGCAGAAATGGTAGGGAGAAATGACCGAAAGCAAAGGAACAAGGCAGAAACAAAGAGAGTGACAGAGAAAAAGAAATGTCTAGCACAGAATTCCCAGAAGGTGGGGATACTATTTATACTGAAAGAGCCCCCAGCATCCCCATGGGGGGATCAAAAATATAAAACACAATGACAATGTGTAAACACGGAAAAAGATTATGATCAATTATATTTCTCCCAAAACTTGTGTGACCTTCACCTTGACATCATTGAACATGTCCTTGAGGTCATGACTTTTGTTGTCAAGGGCAATGTGGTACAGAGCATCCTTCTCCATGGCGAAGACGTGCTGGTTCCTAACTTGTAGAGGTCCTTTCCTGATAAAAATAAATAAATAAAGAATATCAAAACAAACAAAATATTAAATAAATCACATCTTCCAATTATTTAACTGCTATTCAAGACAAATGTGACTGCCCGCATTCAAGCAAACAGGAACCAGAAAAAAAAAACACAAAAAGAATAAGGACGCGTATTTAATACAAGATAAGACAGGCGCAAATTTTTGGCCAACTGGCCTTTGTCAAGCGTAAGATCACAAACAAACAAACACCAGATACAAAAATTAGAAGAAAAAGACTGAAACTTTCCTGCTGCTCTGTCCAGTGCGAGAAGGAGAAAAAGACTGAAACTTCCCTGCTGTTCTGTCAGTGTGAGAAAAAGAATGAGTCCTTTTCTCACACTGGACAGAGCAGCAGGGAGGTTTCAGTCTTTTTCTCCTAATTTTTGTATCTGATGTTTGTTTGTTTGTGATCTTACGCTTGACAAAGGCCAGTCGGCCGAAAATTTGCGCCTGTCTTGTCTTGTTGTATTAAATACGCATTCTTATTCTTTTTTCATGTTTTTTTTTCTCTTCTGGTTCCTAAACTGCTATTGTTATTTATAAACATTTGGTTACATTCACTTTGATTGTGCAACTACGAGTCACTCAAAGTCAGTGTCCTCATCCTCCTTTACAGGTGTGAAATTTGCAGACTGCGAGAGGAGGATTCAGGCGTTTAAGGCCAAACGTCTGAAGAAACTGGCTTCCGATTCAAGAGCATATTCGATACCAGGTTACTTGTGTATGTTACATTGTCGTCTCCAGTATAATAATAATAAATAATAATTACAATATTTATATAGCGCAAAATCTTGATAAAATCAAATCTAAGCGCTGAAACACACACACACACACACGCATGCACGCACACACACGCACGCACACAACGCACCCACGCACACACACACACACACATACGGCTATAAATGGGGAAAAGAATAAAAACAATGGAAAATTATAGAGAGCATATTATATACAATTATATATTGCAATGTGATGCTCCTTATAATACCTTGTTCTTTTCACTCTTCTTCTGATATTCTGGTGTTCAAAATCCCTCAACACAGATGCAAGACTCACACTTTCTGATTTTTCGTCCCTTCTGGATCTTTCTGTGAATAATCTGCCCTTTGATCTGAGAAATTCGAATAACCTTTCCTCTTTTAATTAATTCAAGACTCAAATTAAAGCCTACCTTTAACGTGAATCCTTCTGTTTAAATCAATTGCATTATATTGACCTATCACATCCTGTTTGAGTGTGTTCTTGTGGCGTCTTGTATACAGCTGTTGCTGACAGTGTGCGCATGACGTTAATGGATACAAAACTAAAATTAGTGAACATGTGTTGCATGTACATTTATTTTTGTATTGTAGAACTGTAAGCACCCAGAGCACTGTTTGGTTTAGGTGCATCAAAATGTATCTTACAATTGTTATCACAACTATTATTAGCACTATCATCATCATTGTTATTATTGTTATTATATTACAATTGTTATTGTTATTATCATTATCATTACTATCATATCATCATTATTATCATTTATTATTGCTGTTGTTATATTACAACTGTTATTACTATTATCATTATCATCATCATTATCATTTATTATTATCATTGTTGTTGCTGTTGTTGTTGTTGTTGTTGTTGTTGTTGTTGTTGTTGTCGCCGTCATCATCATCATCATCATCACCATCACTATTACTACATCATCATTATTACATTTTACGATTTTTTTTATATCAACAATATCATTGTTGTTATTATTATTATTATCATTTATCATTATATCCTAACCAAAACATAAGACTAGAGTAAAGACTAATGAGAATATATGGAACAAGATCAAGATCAACACCTTGGTGGGCGGCACACAAGGACCGCTTCAGGTGACTATAAAACAGATGAATTTGTTTGGTTTTATCGTGCCACCCACATAATGCACCGACACCGTCCATCAGGGTATCCAGCAAGGAGGCTGCCATTGAACTCTTCCCTGCTTACGCCATGTCTACTATGGGGCCATTTTGACATGTCCGTACATCTGTAACCGTGTCTGCCACGGGGGATTTTCGTCATTGAAATTTCGGGGGGGGGGGGGGGGGGGGAATGGGAGATAACACTAGAAACTTGGTCAACCTCCTGTGGAGATGTCAAAGTGCAGTTTTTTTCCCTTCCACCAATCAAAGTGATGAACCCAATAATGTGATTCAAGATGGTGGAACAATTGCCTATTCTGTCTCTTCCTCCAAGGTGCTACATCCAGGAACTTACTGACTGTTAAGAGAGTAATAATAAAAAGAAAACTTTTTCACTTGACGTTTATTGTATACAAAAAGTACATTTTGCTGTTTTTGAGTGGTTTTATGTGCTACTGTGTGTGTATGTATGTTCCCAAAGCTTTTTTGTTGTTGTTGTTGTTGAAAAAGGCTCATTATATCAGCTTTAATCACTCTATTTTTCAATCAAATCAAATAAAAATGACATCAAACCATAGCCAATGGTATAATGAAAAAAAACATGCCAAAAACTGAAAAGATATCTTACGAAATGAATAAGCAGTGAACAAATCAGTGAACAGACCGACAAAAAGCAAGACTTTGTCCCGGCAGACAGCAATGCAAAAGGCCACAAGTACTGTAGCAGGGAAGGGGTTAAGGCTGATGGATGAGGAGATTGTTAATTTGTTATTGTTATTATTATTGTTATTGTTGTTTAAAGCCCAGCTGACTGTGTAGAGCCATATCAGGGCTATACCTAGTTCAAAACATACACAATACTTCAACAGGAAAAAAAGGGAAAGAAAATTAAACACATATAAGAAGGTGGGTTGCAAATATCAGGTGGCAAATATCAAATACAAGACAATTTTGTTCTTATTTTTAAAGGTCACAAAGTAAGCAACAAATGCAATTTTACAATCAGCCTTCACCCTAAAAAAAAAAGGTGTGTGTGGGGGGGGGGGGGGGGGAGTACCAGACCAAAGAACTGGACCAAACTTGGCATGCTTACTGCTGCATCTCAGTGACAGACAATCCTGTATCCCATCAGCCCCTCTAACGACCATACTGATTACAGGATTATCCAATGTCCAACTGACTGCTGATCTTTGCTTTGGAGGTGTGGTCATCATCATCATGTGTCCTGCCACATGGCACCGGTGATCATGGCCCTCCATACGAATCTATCCCTTGTCGCTGCAAGTACATCTCCCCCTCTATCCTCATCCACTCTGCAAGTCCGTGCAATATTTCCTCCCTGGGTCCATTTGGTGTTCTCTTTTCCTCCAGCTTTCCTGTTGTGACTAGGTGCTCAAGTTTCTCTTGCCTCATAAAATGCCCTATAAATGTTGCTTGTCTTGTGGTCAACTAACCACAAAATTAAGAGTTGCCTGAGGTACTTCAAATGTAGATGTCTGCATAATGGATCCTGAAAACTGGATGAGAGAATACATCTACAACAGGCAGCTGGACAAACTGGAATCAGCTGTGTTGTCAAAGACCAGGTTGGTTCCATTTCAGCCCATAACATCCCAAACTGGCCTGTTTGCTGCCCATCTAAATGTTTACATCGTTTTGCAGATGTCAGTTCAGTGATCCATAGATCCCTTCTCCATTCATGACCTTGCCAGTGCCTGGAGTTTTGCACAGGCTCTCAAGGTGTCTGCCAGATAACTGTTGGTAGATAACTGTTGGTAGATCTGGTTGGAGCGAATATGGAATTGTCAGAGTACGATGAATTCCTCTTCCACCCCTGGACTCCCACACCCTCATCATCATCATCAGAATGCCCTGCCGCATGGCGTTGGTGATCATGGACTTCCATCTGTCTCTATCTCTCGTTGCCCCTAGCATCTCTCCCACTCCCCTCGTCCCCATCCACTCTGCAAGTCCGTCCAGCATTTTCTCCCTGGGTCTACCCGGTGCTCTCTTTCCCTCCAGCTTTCCCGTTGTGACCAGGTGCTCCAAATCCCCTTTCCTCATAAAATGGCCTATAAATGTTGCCTGTCTTTTCCTAATCTTCCTTATGAGTGATCTCGACTGTCTCGTTTGTTTTCTTTGCTGTCCATGGAACTCTCAACATTCTTCTTAGAAACCACACCTCAGCTGCCTCAATCTTGTTCTGGCTTTGTTTGTTGACTGTCCACGCCTCGCATCCGTACAACAGTCTCACCTGTCTCACCTGTCGGCGTCACCGGGAACAGTGTTGGCCGCCGCACATGATGTCCTCACAAGTTGCCTCCAGCACTCTCGATCTTGGCTAAGTCTGACCATCTCCTGGAGTTTCTTGCCACTGATGTTTGTGATGTTTCTAGCAAGTGATGCAGGTGGCCGTCCTCTGTTTCTCTTTCCTTCCACTTTACCTTGGAGGACAGTGGACATCAAGTCTGTTCTCTCATTATGGATTGCGAACAACAGTAGTGGTTCTATATAACATTCAAGCACTCTCTTCCTGATGTTAATTGACAGGCATTTGTCTATCCACCAACAACTAAAACTATTTGACTCCGTCACCCTATCCACCAGTTTCCTGAAGAAAGCTGGTGGACAGGGTGATGGGTCAAAGGATTACGTTTTTATCAGTTAGTGGATAGGGTGTGTGAGTCACACACACAACAAGAACAGCAAAAACAAACAAGCAAAAAGAGAGTTAAGTTCATTTGACATGTGTGGTTATCAAGAGGGTCAGACAATACATTTTAAGTTTTTGCTTTGCTAGCGTAGTTGACAATGCAAGATGCTGGTGGACAGGGTGCGGGAGTCAAACTCAAAGGGTTAAAATCCAAAATCCAAACTCTTAACACTAGCAACAGTATGACTACAGCTGCTGCTATTATCTCTCATGTTACTGCTTATGCTCTAATTGTTACTGTTAGTACGATCACAATCATACATAGTTACTTCTACTCCTGCCAGTACTACCACTACACTACTGATTACAACGAAAGTAAAACTGCAAAGCAAAGGAAGAAAACGGAATGTTTTGCATGCACACATGTGAAAGAGAGAGAGCACACATGACAGAGTGAGTGTGGTGTGAGTGTGAGTGTGAGTGTGAAGTGTAAGTGTAAGTGTTAGTGAGTAGTGTGGTGTGTGTGTGTGTGGTGTGTGTGTGTGTGTGTGTGTGTGTGTGTGTGTGTGTGTGTGTGTGTGTGTGTGTGTGTGTGTGTGTGTGTGTGTGTGTGTGTGTGTTGTTTGTCGTTCCTTGATTTAACATCTTTTCACTATAAGTGATATTAGACAGGTAAAAATGGCATGGAGGATGATTTTTTTTTGGGGGGGGGGGAGGAGGGAGGAGGGGAAAGAAGGGAACAGAGTAAGAGGCGGAAAAAAAATTAAAAGGAATTGGCAAGGTCTTTAGAAAAAGGACATAGATGAACAGAGAAATGAAACTAGAACAACGCTAACAATAGTAACATCAAACGTAAAAGAAAAATCGTCATAAAAAGCAAAACAAAACGAAATAAGATAATGATAACTAAAATGATAACCTTAAAGTAACGCATTAACAGGACTGTTAACCAATGATTCTGAAATTTTAACTAACAGAACTTGATCTGATATTACTTCTTTAAAATGCTTTTCAAGACAGTTTCCTTGTGTAAACATCTTTGGTAAAAAATAACAAAGCTTTCTGCAGTAAAACAAACAGTGATACAATGTGAATTGTTCACCACAAATACATAAAATGTTTTTACAATATTTTGTTTTCAAAGCATTCAGTTGAATACGAAAATATGTGGTAACAATTAATCTCAAATGATATAACGAAGAATACTGCATTTTTTTTACAGATATTTTGAACTGAAAGTTTGATTCTTTTTTGAGACACAAATTTTTCATTTAAATGTTCATGAAATCGAATCCATGATGCTAATTCTAGCGAGTTGTAAGCTTCTTTTACCGAGGTGTTAACATGTAATTCTATGGAATTTTCAGAACGGAGTGCACCGGATTTAGCTGCTCTGTCAACTACGTTGTTGCCGTGAAGACCAACGTGAGAAGGCACCCAGCATAAACTGATTTCCGAGCCATTTATCTTTAAACAGTGTATTAGTTGATTTGCCTCAATTATTAAATCAGGTCTTGTATCTGTATCAAAAGACTGTAAGGCATATAATACAGATTTTGAATCAACAAACAGAACTACTTTGAAAGACACAGGCCGAAGGCTTATTAAATAATGCAACGCTTGAACAACAGCAACCAATTCTGTTGTATATATAGATACATTTGCCCCAATGAAAAAAGACTTTTTAATGTTAAATTTGTGTGTGTGTGTGTGTGTGTGTGTGTGTTCGCGCGCGCGCACACACACTTCAGTATGCACCCACATGGGTGCATACCTGTTGCCAAACATGTTCATGCATGTGTGTATATGTGTGTATGTTTGTGTGTGTGATTGTGTATGCATGTTTGTGCACGCATGTGTGTGCATGCATGTGTGTGCACGCATATGGGTGTATGTGTGCATGCATGCCACCAAGCATGCGTGTACATGTTTGAGGCGTGTGTGTGTGTGTGTGTGTGTGTGGTGTGTGTATGTGTGTGTATGTGTGTGTGTGTGTGTGTGTGTGTGTGTGTGTGTGTGTGTGTGTGTGTGTGTGTGTGTGCGTGTGTGTGTGTATGCGTATCTGTGTGTGTGTGTGTATCTGCATGTGTGTGTCTGTGTTTGTGCGTGTCTTTGTGTATATGCATGTACCAACCATGCTCCTGTTTGTACTCATGACAGGATGGGGCTGATGAGGCTGAAGAGATGAATTTGTACATCCTTTCACAATATCATCTATTCCAATAGGCAACGGAACACAGACTAAACATACTCCATCCACCAATGGTAACAACAATTATTAAGCACAATCTTGATCTATACATACCCATACTTGTTTTCATCAGCCATGCCACTCATGAATTGTGACTGCAAACTGCTGAATTGGTTATTCCTCAAGACCAGAGTAAACCACTCAGCTATCATTCACGTTTGCCAAATCAATGCGCGATAAGTTATCTGATAAGGTCACATTCTGGGAAAAAAAAGTCATTTCATAAAAATAACAAACAAAGGAGCAAAAACTCCACAGATAACGGAAAAACACAGGATTAGAGAAGTAAAGAAAGGTCTAGGTACTACTACTAGATAACAAAACATGTACTTCCGTCCCACTTACTGTGAAATATAAGGAGGCAATTCCTCCGTGCTTTTGATCCGTACAATCGGCGGCGTATCTGTCATTATGATCGTCTAAGCTGTCGTCTGCTGTACCGGAGATGTTAGAAGTGTTCTGACGACTGATGACGAGAACCGCACACAAAATCATAAAATGGGAATGCAGTGGAATGGGATATTTCCCAAGAAAATAAACACAAGGACACAGTTCTTCGAATGAATTTTCCGGGTTAAAGATTGCCCAATCAAATCTCACGGTATGTTTCCGATAAACAAAAAAATATATCAAAGTGAAAGTACAGTGATAGTGAATATTTCACTGTTCGGTATTCGTTTGTTTACAAAAGCAACAACTCTTACGATACTAAATTACGACAAAAACTGTCCCTCGCCGGGTAGCAAATTACCCTCAACAGATGTGTAGATAATTTATGCAGATAGTCACGTGAATGAGCGTCGAATAAACAATGGTCAGTGTGATTCTAGGCTAAATTCGGTCCCGGGCACCATCTGCACATTTGCCGGATAAGTAGGTTGTCAAGACAAGGTTAAGGCCATCAGCAAGGGCTTTCAAGGTCGAAGAATTGTGGCCCTTGAATACACAAAGCTATGGTGGTTTGTCAGTGGCAAGACTACAGCGCGGGCTGTTAATTACACACACACACACACACACACACACACACACACACACACACACACACACCACTGATACACACACTTACATACACACACACATACACAGACACACACACTTACATACATACACATACACACACACACACACACACACACACAAACATTATATACATAATTATGTATATATAAATGTTATAATTTTTTTGTATATCTTATATATAAATGTTATATACACATTTTTTACACACACACACACACACACACACACACACACACACACACACACACATACACACACACACACACACACACACACACACACACACACATATTCATCATCATCATCATCAGGTGCCCTGCCGCATAGCGTTGGCGATCATGGATTTCCAACCATCTCTGTCTCTCGTTGCCCCCAGCATCTCCCCCACCCTCTTCATCCCCAGCCACTCTGCAAGTCCGTCCAGCATTCTCTCCCTGGGTCTACCCGGTGCTCTCTTTCCCTCCAGCTTTCCCGTTGTGACCAGGTGCTCCAAATCCCCTTTCCTCATAAAATGGCCTATAAATGTTGCTTGTCTTTTCCTAATCTTCCTTATGAGTGATCTACTTGTGTGAGCCTCCATCAAGACTCTCTCATTTGTTTTCTTTGCTGTCCATGGAACTCTCAACATTCTTCTGAGAAACCACATCTGGCTGCCTCAATCCTGCTCTGGCTTTGCTTGCTGACTGTCCACGCCTCACATCCGTACAACAGTATTGGTTTCTATATAACATTCAAGGACTCTCTTTCTGATGTTAATTGATAGGCATTTGTTAGTAAGAATGCTTGTCATCTTCTTGAATGCTGTTTTGGCTTGGCCGATTCTGCCAGCTATTTCCGATGTGCATCTGCCGTCTGATGAAATGACCGTTCCCAGGTATTTGAACTTATTAACCTGTGTCAAGGTTGTGCCATTTGCTGTTATTTTGCAGAAGGGGATTTCATGTTTTTTACTGATCACCATGACTTCAGTCTTCCTGCTGTTTACTTCCAACCCCTTACCTTATATATATATATAAGTGTGAATTATTTTCATTAAAAAGTCAATTATGTTTATTTATTATGTGTGAAATTTTTATGAAACACAGGAGTAGGGTGGGGTGGGGTGGGGAATAAAATCTGCCTTAGTTTTCCTCCTGGACCTTAATTAAATATTAAATTTTACGTAAATCAAATCATTGTTGAATGATTTTATACAAACCACAGAGCATATGCACTGAACACACACGCGTGTGCACGTGCACACACACACACACACACACACACACACACACACACACACACACACACACACACACACACACACACACACACACACGTGCGTGAGCACACACTGACGCATGCACAAACACACACAAAGAGGCAAAAATAATTTGGGAAATGATTACAGAAGAGCTGTCTGAAAACTGCGTCAGACGTTTTCTTTTCAACATTTTATTTCCTCTGCCTATCATGCTTACTACTTGAAGTTTTGTTGCTCACTGTTTCCTGTCTAATGATGCCTCCAAAACACTCAGCTTTCGTTTCAGTTCCCTCAAGTTTGGATAACTGGAATTCTCTCCTCGCTGGCTGTCTGCAGAATCTTCTCCTTTGGCTTCAGAAAATAATAAACCATGCTGCTCAACAGTCTTGATGGAGGCAGACACAAGATCATTGATAAGAAAGATTAAGAAGAGACAGGCAACATTTATAGGCCATTTTAAGAGGAAAGGGGAATTGGAGCACCTGGTCACAACAGGAAAGCTGGAGGGAAAGAGAGCACCAGGTAGACCCAGGGAGAAAATATTGGATGGACTTGCAGGGTGGCTGAGGACAGAGAGGGTCAAAGATGTGCTTGCGGCAACAAGGGACAGATACATATGGAGGGCCATGATCGCCAACGCCATGCAGCAGATCACGTGATAATGATGATGCTCAACTAATCTTCAGATGCTCTAAATTCACTCACATCACTCCTTTGCTTCTTTCTCTTTAATGGCTATTCATTGGAAGAAGAAGAAACAGACAAACAAACAAACAATTAACTACAAACTCACTCTGCTGTGCTTTTAATCTTTGAGTGGCCTGACTTCCCCTCCCTATCTTGCTGATCGTCTTCACCTCAAGATCTACACTCCATCATGACAGTTGTGCTTGCCATCTGATAACAAACAAATAAACTCTGAAATGTGCCACTGATTGTCCATTGGCAAAAAAAACAACACCAAAACAAAAAACAAACAAAAAACACCATATCAAGAAAATCTATAGGAAACACACACACACACACACACACACACACACACACACACACACACACCCACACACACACACACACACATGCAGCAAAAGATTGAGAGGGGGGGGGAGTGAAAAGCTTTACATCTATAATTATAATATTTTTGGTAAGAAAAAGAAAACAACACATTTCTGATATAAGGGAATTGTTCTTGTGCTGTTTCTTTCGATAACCAAAATGGGAGAACAATTGGCAATATCTATAACCTGTATGACATAGAGGTTCTTCTGCTGGTTAGTCATAGTTGTTCCTGATATCATTCCCCCTATACAGTGTAGATTAACAGATAAAGAATACATACTTAAAATTTCAGACTGATCAATTTCCAGGGTATCTTTGGTTTTTGTTGTTGTTGTTGTTGTTTGTTTTTTTCTTCCTATTCTTTCAAAACTTTTTCCTTTAAAACTGAACAAATTTACATAGACAGGTATTTCTGAATCAATATTAAAACTCAGATTTTAATTGGTAATTGAACCTAATTAATCAGATTTATTTATGTATATATTTGGTACATATGCATTCGGGAAGAGAGCACCAGGTAGACCCAAGGAGAAGATACTAGACGGACTTGCAGAGTGGCTGAGGACAGAGAAGGTGGAAGAGATGCTTGAGACAACAAGAGATAGAGACAGATGGAAGTCCATGATCGCCAACGCCATGCGGCAAGGCACCTGATGATTACAATGATGATATATTCGGTTATTTGGACTCGCCAAGCTGGTCCAACAGCAGTCTCACTGCGAACACCAAAATGCAGGTGTACAGAGCATGTGTGTTGAGCACACTTCTCTACTCAAGTGAAGCCTGGACCACATACGCCAGCCAAGAAAAGAGGCTCAACATTTTCCATCTCCGCTGCTTGCGACGCATCCTCGGCATCCAATGGCAAGACAAGGTGACCAACACAGAGGTCCTCCGTCGTGCGGGCCTACAGACCATCTTTGCCCTTCTAAGCCAACGCCGACTATGCTGGCTTGGCCATATGCGTCGAATGGAGGATGGACGCATACCAAAAGACGTTCTCTACGGCGAACTGGCAAACCGGAAGCGAACTCCAGGACGCCCACAGCTACGCTTTGTAGACGCATGCAAAAGGGACCTTAGAAGCTCAGGGATCGACCCAGGCTCTTGGGAGATTTGGCGGAAGACAGGGCAGCGTGGCGGACAGCCGTTCAGCAAGGCGTTGTGAATGCGGAGAGGAGGAGAGCAGAAAGCGCAGATGAGAAAAGGGCTCTTCGCAAGCAACGTTCCAGAAACCAGACAATAGCGACTCAGTTCGTATGTGGCAGATGTGACAGAGATTGCCACTCAAGAATCGGCCTGCACAGCCACAGCAGAAAGTGCACGTCATGACTACAACGCCTCCTGGTGCAGACTATCATCTCCCGAGATGTAAAGAGGCCGACGACGACGATATTCGGTTATTTGTACTCGCCAAGCTTACCATACAAAATGTGTCAACCTGACCTAATTCAAATGACATAGGTCAAGAGCGGTCAAAGGGGACTTTTCTGGGGTCAACTGACGTCACTTAAATGGCAAGGTAAACACTTCCGGTACCGACGAAAATGGCGTCACCTTCGCTGGAATATCTCAACAATGTGTGGCAGTTCGTGCCCCAGGGCCACGAGAAAGCGCTAAAGCAAGCATTCTACAACACTGCAGCTAATATATTCCTTGTGCTTGCTGCAGCAGCTGTTGTAGCTGTGTACTTCGTGTTTTCGCCGTTCGTGCGACCGCTATGTTGGGCTTTGTTGTGTGGGACTTTCCTCTACCCCTTCAAACGCTCTCTCACCGACACTCTTCGAGGATGGCTCAAAGGACTGTCCTCCTCGGGCACGCCTTTCTTCGTGGGCCTGGTGATCTTGCCCGTGCAGGTTGTGACGTCTACAACGGACACGCTGAGTGACGTCATCTGGAACAATCTCGTCGTCATCTTGGCGGTGTTTGCCGGCTTGCCATTGCTACAGCTGCTGTACCATTTCGGACCGTTATATTCCCTGGCACAAGCCGTGCTATCCGTGCTGGATTTCCTGTACAACTTTCTGGACTACTTCTCTGCCTTCTGGGTTAGACATTTGTCACTCTGATTGCTTGCTCATTTTGCATCTCTTGGCATTTCATTTCATTCCCCCTCACTCACTCCTATCACCCCACCATTTCTTCTCCCCCTCTCCTCCCTTTGTAAAGAGCATGCATTAAGGGAACACTAAAGAATCCATACATAACAAGAAAGAGGTTGCCCAATGCACAATAAAATCCATTTTTAATACGTAAAGTATGCATTGCATGCATAGTGGATGTAGGCTATGCAACAGTTCATAAAACAGGTGATATTATTATTATTATTATTACTGCTACTACTACTAGTAGTACTGTTTTATTATTGGTTTCATTTTCTATGCCAGCTTAACAGCCACAGAAGTTGAATCAATTTTAACAATGCACTGATAATGATAGCAATGAAGGATGATGAATATAATGCTGTGGAGTTCCTTCTTAGATTGAGACAGTGTGACTGACAGGGCTGTACTCTATGCTTATAGGACACCTACAGTGTTGGTCAGAAGATTTAAGCAACACCCTCGGAGATGTATCCGTTAGGTGTATGAGACTTGAATTGTGTGGTTCCAGTCTTCCCACAGTCCCAGTGAGCCCATAGCGCGCTCAACTCATGATAGGAACTGGTTGGACTTGGAGCCGAAAAATCCCACAATGATTTTTGAAGGGACTGGTGGGGATTCGAACCCATAACCTCCCAGTTTGTAGTCTATTGTGCTAACCACTACACCACAGTGACTGGTTTGGTATGAATACTAGTTTTTTTTTAAGTGCTCTTGCTTGTCTTTTTCTTTTTGATTTGTCCTCATTCTTTTGCTGCTCCATCATCTGTGCTGCGTCTGTATCACAGCACCCGCACCACTCAATTCAGCTCTTAAACCCTTCCCTGCCACAGTATTTGTAGCCTTTTGCATTGCTGTCTGCCAGGATAAATCTTGCTTTTTTCAGTATGTTCACTAATTTGTTCACTGCTCATTCATTTCGTAGCTATATCTTTTCAGTTTTTGGCATTTTTCTCTCGTACCCTTGGCTATAGTTTGATGTCATAGTTATTTGATTTGGTTGAAAAATAGTGTGATTAGAGCTGATATAATGAGCCTTTTTCTAAAAAAAAAAAAGGTTTTGGAACAAACATACACACACAGTAGCACATAAAACCACACAAAACAGAGCAAAATTTGGTTTTTGTATACAATAAACATCAAGTGAAAAAGTTCTCTAGTCTTATTATTATTACTCTCTGTGAATGTTTTTCTGTGCAACAGTCAATAAGTTCTTGGGTGTAGCACAGTGGAGGAAGAGCCTCAGACAGAATAGGCAGTTGTTCCACCATCTTGAATCACATTATTGGGTTCGTTACTTTCCGATGCTAATTAGACTAATATTCAATTCTCTGAATGGTGGAAGGGGGAAAAACTGCACTTTGACATCTCCACAGGAGGTTGGCCAAGTTTCTAGTTTTATCTCCCATCCCCCCCCCCCCCCCACCCTGAGATTTCAATGATGAAAATCCCCTATGGCAGACATGGTTATGGGCATACGGACATGTCAAAATGGCCCCACAGTGGACACAGCATAAGCAGGGAAGAAGTTAAACCATCCTCCATACCCACCAGAACTGAGGACACCATGAAGCATGAAGAGATGCAGTATTTTCATTGTCCAAAGGCGGTACATGACAACTGGAGATTGATGATGATGCTACAGAGTTCCATTTTGGATTATAAGACTATACTTGACGTTATTTTCACAATATATCATGGCATCAGATGTGACCCAAGAGATTCAGACACCTGCAGTTATGTTCAGGACATTTATTGATTTAAGCAACATTTAAATTTTAACTTTAAGCAAGTGTTGTCACAGTCTTCCCAGTGAGTCTGTAACATGCTCAACCATGGGTAGTAGCTGTTTGAATAATAAAATTGAAAAAAACAAACCATAATGATAATGATCTAAACTTATCTGGGTATAGTCCTCTGCCATCCTATTTCCATGTCAGCTGGTTGGTTCTTTTCAGTTGTGGACTTAAGATCGGCTATTTTGAGTTCAATCCAGCCTGCAACATTGAAAACTTTCCATCATTCTGGTGGTGTCAAGGTCGGCTGTTTTGAGTTCAATCCAGCCTGCAACATTGAAAACTTTCCGTCATTCTGGTGGTGTCAGCTTAGTGTTTCATAGATCTCCCTCTTCCCCTCTCCCCATTTCAAGACCTTGAGGCATTATTATATGTGACATATTACCTTTGCGCTCACCTTTTTTTTTTTTTTAACTGTCCCATTTTCTGCCGCATCTCAGTGGCCACAGAAGCAGGCACAGTTTTTACAATGCTATGATGATGATGTCAATGAGGATGATAATCATGATGTTATGGAGTTCCATCTAGAATTGAGACTGCGTGACAGGGCTGTACTCTACGCTTCCTATCGTAATATATATTGGCGTCAACCAGGCCCGAGAGATACAGACACCTGTGGTGCCGATCAGAAGATTTGAGCAACACCCTCAATGATGCATCCGTGAAGTGGATGAGACTTGACTGTGTGGTCCCGGTCTTCCCAATGAGCCCATAGCACGCCCAACTCTAGGTAGGAGCTGGTTAGAGTTGAAAAATCCCACAATGATGTTTGAAGGTACTGATGGGGATTCGAACCCACAATCTTCCAGTTGGTAGTCCGTTGCATTAACCACCACACCACGATGACTGGTTTTATATATGTGGCATATGGTTTTGCACAGGCTCAGGAAGTCTGCCAGATAATTGCTGACAGATTCAGGTGAAGTGCATATATGAAATTGTCTGAGTGCGGTGAGTCCGTCTTGAACCTTGTTTGTGAAGATAACTGATGACTGGGTCTGAATAGGTCATGCAGCGTGTGGACAGCCCCATTCTGCTTGATGAAATGACTATCAAGTTGCGTCCAGAACTTGGGAGATGGTTGTCCAGAAAGTGGTGAGACATTGGTGCTCTGGGTCCCATCCACACCCTCGTGGTGTTTCTTGTAAACTGGAATTGTCCGAGTGTGAGGAATCCATCTTGAACAAACTTCACGCTCCACAGATTACAGTATTATACAACTCTTTACACAAACCACTTTGCCATGGTGATGTATTTTAAGACTAATAGTAATACAGTATTATACAAATCTTTACGCAAACCACTTTGCCACGGTGATGTATTTTAAGACTAATACAGTATTATACAGCTCTTTATGCAAACCACTTTGCCATGGTGATGTATTATAAGACTGATAGTGATACAGTATTATACAGTTCTTTACACAAACCACTTTGCCATGGTGATGTATTTTAAGACTAATACAGTATTATACAGCTCTTTACGCAAACCACTTTGCCATGATGATATTATAAGACTAATACAGTATTAATATATACAACTCTTTACGCAAACCACTTTGCCATGGTGATGTATTTTAACTTATACGTATTATACAACTCTTTACGCAAACCACTTGCCATGGTGATGTATTATCAATATCAGACTAATACAGTATTATAACAACTCTTTATGCAAACCACTTTGCCATGGTGATGTATTTTAAGACTATACAGTATTATACAGCTCTTTACGCAAACCACTTTGCCATTGTGATGTATTTTAAGACTAATACAGTATTATGCAACTCTTTACGCAAACCACTTTGCTATTGTGATGTATTTTAAGACTAATAGTAATACAATATTATGCAACTCTTTACACCAACCACTTTCCCATGACAATGTATTTTAACCCTTTGACTCCCGCACCTTATTTACCAACTGCAAAAACTGAACCCTTTGACTCCCTCACCCTTTCCACCAGCTTCCAGTAGGAAGCTGGTGGAAAGGATAAGGGAGTCAAAGGGTTAAGCTGTTGCTTTGCTAGCATAGTTGACAATGCAGGATGCTGGTGGACAGAGTGCGGGAGTCAAAGGGTTAAAACTAGCTTGTTATGCAGGTGTACACAATGGTTGTTGCCTACATCATCGTGGTTGCCGTGTACTGGCGCCCTGAGTCACGACGCATGTTGTCACGCCTGGCGGTGCCTGTGTGGGTGGCCGTCGTGTTGCACGTCGCCTCGGCCGCCGGACCACTGCGTGTGCCACTGCTCATCGTGCTGGTGACCATGATGGTGGTAGGCTTTGTGGCAGAGATCAAGCAAGCCAGTGCGGAGGCTACAGGTAGGGAAAAAAGATTTTGCTGATGCTTGAAATTTCACATGATATTCATTTCGTTTCTTTTGTCACGGTGGGTTTACCACGCGAAACTCAGGCTGCTCTCCCCTTTGAGAGCACAGCGCCATAGTTTCTTTGTTTTGTTTTTGTTTTTGGACTTCAGAAAGACAGGAAAGTTAATTGGTCTTCAAGGGGAGTTGGCCCAACTTCCCCCAAGACTTCAGAAAGACAGAAAAGTTAATTGGTCTTCAAGGGGAGGGACCTGCGAAACCAACCTCTCTCTCCAATGTTTTATACCGGGGCAGCCAGGTAAATGCCCTGCTCTTCATGATTTTCAACTGCCATGGGATGTTGAGCGTGTGCAGGCCAGAAAGCACATGGGTCTGACTCGTTTTTCATCCCTTTCCAAAGGAATAGACATTCAGTTCAATTTACCGGTCAAACTGAGGAGAAAAGTCGAGGCCTCTACAGGGAACAAACCCTGGAACCTTTGAGTTTGAGTTTAGTTATTGGCAGGTGAATGTCAGAACCATTCTGCCACTGTTCTCATATAGTCAAAAGTTTGAGTATGTTGAAAAAAAAAAAGAAAAACAACAAAACAGAAAAGCATTCATCATGTCATTTATTGTAACCCTTTAACTCCCACACCCTGTTCACCAGCATCCTACATCATCAACCATGCTGGCAAAGGTAAAAACTATCCCTTTGACTCCCCCACCCTTTCCACCAGTTTCCTCAGTGGGAAGCTGGAGGAAAGGATGAGGGAGTCAAAGGGTTAATTTTTTGTGATTGGTGGACAGGGTGCGGTAGTCAAATGGTTAAGTGTACAATCCTCCAGTTCTGTAGAAGTGTGCCTTGGCAAGCAGTGAATGTCTACTACCACCCACCAAAACTGAAGTCACCTTAACACATTCCGTACCGCATCACGAGATCCTCGTGACTCAGCTTTTTCTCTCTGTGGATTTCGTGCCCTGAACCGTAGTTTCAGTTTCGAGTATATAAATAGAAAATGACTGAATTGCTGACGTGAATCCTTTTCTGGCAAAGGGAGTATACTCTTGTCATTTCCTTTCTGGGTTTACACTATGTTTGAAGCGGCAAAAATGGCAAGATATACCTTGTTTTCTGACAGTACCCCCTCCGGCCTTTCTCTCTCCTAACATTACTTGGTCAATAGTTAGTACAGTGACCTATTTTCTTGGTAGGAAAAGGGTTAAGATCAGGACATGAAGAGTTGCAGTATTTAGGACAACTTAATCATCCCAAGATAGTACATGAGAATTGTAATATGATGATAATGCTGCAAAAATCACGAAAATTGGAATATGATGACAATGCTACAGAGTTCTATTTTGGATTGAGACCACATGATCAGGTGTAGAAGGGTACTTAGCACTTAGCAAGCATTGAAATAAACGTCTACTAATCAGGTGCCAGCTTCATTGGACAAGACGCATTGTCCATATCAATTATCATCATCATCATCAGGTGCCCTGCCGCATGGCGTTGGCGACCATGGACTTCCATCCATCTCTATCTCTGGTTGCTCCTAGCATCTCCCCCACCCTCCTGATCCCCAGCCACTCTGCAAATCCATCCAGCATTCTCTCCCTGGGTCTACCTGGTGCTCTCTTTCCCTCCAGCTTTCCCGTTGTGACCAGGTGCTCCAAATCCCCCTTCCTCATAAAATGGCCTATAAATGTTGCCTGTCTTTTCCTAATCTTCCTTATGAGTGATCTACTTGTGTCTGCCTCTATCAAGACTGTCTCGTTTGTTTTCTTTGCTGTCCATGGAACTCTCAACATTCTTCTGAGAAACCACATCTCTCATTCACTTCTCAGCGATCACCAGTCTGCTTACAGGCCTGGCCATTCTACAGAAACTGTTCTTTTACGCATTGTAAATGATCTTTTGAATGCTATTGACCAAGACAAAATATCTGTTCTTCTACTTTTGGACCTTTCTGCTGCCTTTGACACAATAGATCATGACATCCTTCTCTCACGCCTGAATACAACATTTGGAATTACAAATATCGTGCTCAACTGGTTTCGATCATATCTCTCTGACAGAAAGCAAATTGTTCTAGTAGACGGAAATAGATCCTCTGAATCTACTCTCACTTTCGGCGTTCCTCAGGGCTCTGTTCTGGGCCCTGTTCTTTTCATACTCTACACCACTCCACTCACTCATCTCATTGATACTCATTCCATTCGTCATGAAATGTATGCTGATGATACTCAACTGGAACATTCTGATACGCTTTCAAACTACGATAATCTCATTCAATCTCTCCAAGATAGTGTCACAGAAGTTAAAAATTGGATGACCGAAAACAAACTGAAACTAAATGATGACAAGACTGAAGCTCTTAGACTCCTTCCTCCATCAGTTGATGCCACTTCCCTACCTCCTACTTTTGACCTAGGAAATACGCCCGTCTCATTTTCAGACAATGTACGTGACCTTGGCTTTTTCCTTGATAAAGAGATGTCCATGAAACATCATATCAGTAAAACCTGTCAAGTAGCCTACCATGAACTCAGACGCATCAGCTCTATACGTCGCTACCTCACAGTTGATGCAACAAAAACACTTGTCAGTTCTTGTGTACTATCTAGACTAGACTACTGCAATTCTCTTCTTGTCGGTTCTCCACATACCCTGATCAGACCACTACAACAAGTACAGAACTCAGCAGCCAAAATAGTGTGCAAAGCAAAAAGATCGGCACATTGTACACCCCTTCTACGAGAGTTACACTGGTTACCTATTGAACAAAGAATCAAATACAAAGCTTCTTGTCTCTGCTACCAAGTCATAATTGGCACTGCGCCTAAATACCTTTCTGACATCTTTACGATCTATGTACCACCCAGATCTCTTCGCTCTGCTACCGATGATAGAACATTCCGCGTTCCAAAATATAAACGAGAGAGGCATGGTGGTCGAGCTTTTTCATCATCTGCTGTGCAGATGTGGAACTCCTTGCCTCACAATCTCCGTCACAGCCCTTCATTTCCCTCCTTTAAAACTAGTCTGAAGACTTTTCTCTTCCAGCAACATTTCTTGTAGACCCTCTTTCTGCCGCTCTGTATTCTTGATGTGCGTGTTTTTGGGTGTGAATGCGTGCGCGTGTGTGTTTGTGTGCGTGCGTGCGTGCGTGTGTGTGTGGTTTGTGTGTGTGTGTCTGTGCGTGTTGGTGTGTGTCTGTGAGTTCGTGTGCTTGTTTTATTTTTATTGTTGTTGTAAAGCGCTTTGTGCAAGTGGAAAGCGCTCATAAATAACCATTTATTATTATTTATTATTATCTCAGCTGCCTCAATCTTCTTCTGGCTTTGCTTGCTGACTGTCCATGCCTCACATCCGTACAACAGTATTGGTTTCTATATAACATTCAAGGACTCTTTCTGATGTTAATTGATAAGCATTTGTTGATAAGAATGCTTGTCATCTTCTTGAATGCTGTTTTGGCTTGGCCGATTCTGCCAGCTATTTCCGATGTATTGGTCTTGAACAGCATTTGGTGTGAGTCATTAACCCTCTGACTCCCATACCCTGTCCACCAGCATCCTGCATTGCCAACCATGCTAGCAAAGCAAAAACTTAACCCTTTGATTCCCTCACCCTATCCACCATCTTCCCACAGGAAACACCTGGTTTGAGCAGCCTAACAGAAGAAAATGGACTTGGATTGTCCATATATGGAGGATAATCGCATCCCAAAGGCACTTCTGTATGAAGAACTGAAAGACATCGTGACCAGGGAAGACCACTGAAGTGTTCCAGAGATGCTCTGAAGGCCACCTCAGCTGCAGCATCAACACAGAAAGGTGGTGACCAGCACACTCAGGACACAGCCAGCATAAGAAGGAACGGCAGAAGCATAACTCTTGTTAACCCTTTGACTCCTACACCCTATCCACCATCCGCAAAAACTTAACCTTTGATTCCATCACCCTATCCACCAACTTCCTGTGGGAAGCTGGTGGATAGGGTGAGGGAATCAAAGGGTTAAGTTTTTGCTTTGCTACAGAGTTGGCAATGCAGGATGTTGGTGGACAGGGTGTGGGAGTCAGAGGGTTAACAACCCTCACCAAATGCTGTTCAAGACCTATACACGTACTGATCCCATGAGATTGATCGCAGTGTTCTTCCCTCCGTCCATCCTGAGAAACATGGTGGAGTGTTGGCTCAATTTTCTAAATGGCTGCATGAGAAAAGAGATGTCCCAGGAACCACAAAAAACACGAAAAAAAAAAGAATCAGAACACATATTCAATATAACCAGACAAGACAGGTGCAAATTTTCGGCCCAACAGTCACACTTGTTTTGTATAAGGTGTCTTAGGCTTGATTTCTGGCTGAACAAGGCCTTTTTACTTCTCATACTAGAGTTTGAAGGTGGTAATGAATACTATTACTAGTCTTTTCAGATGAGACGATGAACAGTCTAAATTATATCTGTGAGATAAGCAGAGATCTGCTTTTAATTAATTGGGCATAAACGTAAGCGGTTAATTTACTTTTTTATTTTCATTAGTGTTGCTAAGTTGAGAAAGAAGAAGAATTGGTTCATAAGAATTTTACAGCGAGATGATACTAATACTATACTGATAGATTATACTAATACTATAATAATTATACTAATACTATAATAATTATACTAATACTATAATAATAGTGTCTGTTGTTTAATAATAGATTATACTAATACTGTAATACTAGTGTCTTGTTTTTTCAATGATAGCATATACTAATACTATAATACTAATAGTAGTGTCTATTATTCAATAGTAGATTATACTAATACTATAATAATATTGCCTACATACTAATACTATGATAATATTGCCTATTGTTCAGTGATAGATTTTACTTATACTATAATAATAGTGTCTATTGTTCAATAATAAATCATACTAATGCTACAGTAAAAATGTCTATTGTTTTAGCTGATTAGAAAAGAAGCATGAGTTTTTGTAACGTATATATTCCAGGCTTTTTTCAAACAATTTTTTTGGAATGATAATATTGATAGTCGCTGACACGCTGAGAGAGGGAAATGTCACTAGCAATATCTGTAGATCCCCAAAAGATTTTATAATATTTCTTATTCATATCTTCTTTTTAACAACAGAGGGTAAGAGCTCAGAATCGCCAACGATGTCTGCTGCTCGCGCCCTCTTTGGGTGGCGAACTCCTCCCAGCGAAGGTGAAGGACAGACTGAGGTCAAAGATGAAAAGTCGGAGGTCAGTACCACAGGAACGGCTAAGCTGGAGACAGGTCCAGTGTTGAAGCCGACATCTCCAATCCCGACAACCTCCACGACGTCTGCAGCCTCCACGACTTCTGTGACCTCTGGTACGACCCTATCATCCAAACCGACCTCCCTCAGTGTCAAAGGTCAGGGTGAGGTAAGATTTCGTTCATGTGGCTTTCTGGTATTTGTTGCGAGTGTATGTGTGTGTGTGTGTGTGTGTGTGTGTGTGTGTGTGTGTGTGTGTGTGTGTGTGTATGTGTGTGTGTGTGTGTGTGTGTGTGTGTGTGTGTTTTTGTGTGTGTGTGTGTGTGTGTTTGTGTGTTTTGGTGTGTGTTGTGTGTGTTGTGTGTGTGTGTGTGTGTGTGTGTGTGTGTGTGTTTGTGTGTGTGTGTGTGTGTGTGTGTGTGTGTTGTGTGTTGTGTGTGTGTGTGTGTGTGTGTGTGTTGTGTGTGTTGTGTGTGTGTGTGTTTGTGTGTGTTGTGTGTGTGTGTGTGTTGTGTGTGTGTGTGTGTGTTTTGTGTGTGTGTGTGTGTTGTGTGTGTGTGTGTGTGTGTGTTGTGTGTGTGTGTGTGTGTGTGTGTGTTTGTGTGTGTATGTGTGTGTGTGTGTGTGTGTGTGTGTGTTTGTGTGTGTGTGTGTGTGTTTGTATGTGTGTGTGTGTGTGTGTATGTGTGTGTGTGTGTGTGTTGATGTTTGTTGATGTTTGTTGTTGGTGGTGATATTGGTATTATTGTTGTTGTAGTCGTCATGGCTGAGCTGGTCTGTGCATATGCAGTTTTCATAGGAAGGTCTCAACATTCAGTCTTTGACACCTCTGCCTGGTGCACTTTTCGTACATTCTTCTTCTGTATTCCAAGCTTATTTATCGCAGATGTGTGTCAGTATGTTCTTTGCTTGCTGTGATGCCACTGTGTTGGCATTATATCACTGCAGAGTCTGCATACTCTTGTTTTCAGTGGTCTCTAAAACTTTAGTGGTGTGATTGGTGATACTGATTCAAGCATGAGGAGCAACTTCTGCAGTGTTTCGCACTGCTGGGATTTCTGTTACTGTTATTATTTATTCATTTGTTTTATTAATTTAATAAAGATGACAGCAAGCTGAACCCAAGTACAGAACTGTCAAAATAATTATTTCTTGAAACACAAGATACTCTCAGAAAAACAGACAGGAATATCTTCTGTAGTGTTATGCGCCAGTGGGAGGTTTGTTTATTTTTTGTGTTTATTCATCTACTTATTTATAGATGCAACATCAGTTAGCTGATCCTCATAGTTTTCCGCACAAGTAATTTCTTGAAACAAAAGATACTCATAGAATCTGCGTGGTGCGTTTTGGCATACTGTTTCTTTGATGCATTCAGAGGGTAAAACTTACCCAGACCAGTCTGCTTTAGAGTTCTGACTCTTTTGTTCGTCGTCTACATGGTCAGGTCATATCTGGCAATGAATGTGGCCGTCTTTTTCAGTTCCAGCTAGCTGCCATGGAGCTTGGTGATCAGAGGAGTTGTACGAAATCCAAAACAAGTGTGAATGCCCATGTTCAAGCAAACAGGAACTAGAAAAACCTCAAAAAAATAATCAGAACGCGTATTTAACTCTTTCATCCCTGCATTTCCACTGCCCATTACTTCCCCTTGTTTCTGGATACTGTAATACTGATATTCCCTTGATTCCTGAATTTCTAGAACAGTAGAAGAGAAGAAAACACAAAATAGACTACATTATTTAAAATGATCCCCTGCCGACATTAGTTATCATTTACTTGCGATGTTATATACCGCTGTGTACAGAAATGATCTGGGAAGTTGTCTGTGACAGTTTCAGCATTGTATGTGACATGTGTGATGACACACAGGTGTTCAAAAGGTAAAATTACCTGTAATCAAGTATAAGGGATGTTATCTTTGCATGTATAGCTAAGACGTGCAGGTGACATGCAGAAAACTTGCAATTACTCACAGTGAGATGCACTCCTAGTGTAATCCGTGCAACTTTGAGGAAACTGTCCATTGTCACATGTCACAATTGTCACATATATTGTTTACAGTGCAGCCAGCCACACAATATAAGCATTGAAGAAAATTTACATCTACTGTTCATTTGTTCTTGACACATTTCATTACAGAGTAAGCACACACTTTGGAGTCAGTCAATAAAAAACACGCATGGGCCCTGAGCGCCGTTTGAACACTGTTCGTGTGTTGGGGTCAGGTGCTACAAAGTCCCCACCTGTCCAGTCAAACCGCGGCCGATTATAAAACAGAGGAAGATTTACATAATCAATTTCATCCTCTCATCACTGTCTCTCATTTCATTTACTACACCTGCTCATTCGGCTCTTTCTTCTTCAGTGAGCTGAATAAGATCGGAGTCATTATCTGACAAAGCAGCATAAAACTCATCATCGGAAAACTGGTCTGAATCTAAATTATTACCACCGTCCGCCATCATGCACGCATGTAGGAAATACTGGCATGTGGAAATCTCTTCTGCTTAGTCAGAAAAAAGTGTGGAATGTTAGTTCCAGACACTTTCCCACAGTTAACGGACCCGTGTTTATCTTTCTGGGGTAATAACAGTGCCGCCCTGGTGATCGGTCAAGGACTAATGACGTCGCGCTGTGACGCGATCCGCGCGAAGTTCAAAGTGGCTCCCGGTTTTCCGGACTGCAGGAAGGAAAGGAGAAGAACTGCAGCCCGGTAAACCGGGCTGCAGGAATGAAAGAGTTAATACAACCAGACGAGACAGGCGCAAATTTTTGGCCAACTGGCCTTTTGTCAATCGTATGATCACAAATGAACAAATATCAAGTACAAATATTAGGAGAAAAAGATGTCATTTTAGTCAGTTTAGTCCTTTTCTCACACTGGACGAAGAAAGAAGCAGCAGGGAAGTTTCAGTCTTTTTCTCCGAATTTTTGTGTTTGGTGTTTGTTCGTTTGTGATCTTAAATTTGCACCTGTCTTGTCTGGTTATATTAAACACGCATTCTAATTCTTTTTTTGTGTTTTTTTTCTGGTTCCAGAGGAGTTTATAGTCAGCCATGTCTCCTGTCACTGCACGTGATAGAGGTGACATCACTGTGGTGAAAGTGTTCTGGTGAATTCGTAGTCTCAACCCAAGACCTTTGTCAGACTGAATGAAACATTTTCCATTTTCAGGGGAGCACGGGCAGCGAGTCCAAAGCAGGCACCGATCAGGAAACATCGTTAAGCATAAGGTGTTTCCAGGGGTTGCTGTGGGCCCATGTGTTGGTGCGACTGTGGATGCACTTATGGCTCATCCTGATCCTCCTGCTGCTGCCGCTCATTCACCTGGGCCTAAAGAAACTGGGTGAGGCGTTTGTTTGTTTGTTTGCTTGCTTTCTTACTGAATCAAGAATCTATACATGGGCATAGACACTGTTGTATGATGCCTTACTAGAATTTGCACAGCCTCTTACATCATTATTTTATATACATAGGCATAGACACTGTTGTACAATGCCTTACTAGAATTTGTACAGCCTCTTACATCATTATTTTATATACATGGGCATAGACACTGTTGTACGATGCCTTACTAGAATTTGTACAGCCTCTTACATCATTATTTTATATACATAGGCATAGACACTGTTGTACGATGTCTTACTAGAATTTGTACAGCCTCTTACATCATTATTTTATATACATGGGCATAGACACTGTTGTACGATGCCTTACTAGAATTTGTACAGCCTCTTACGTCATTATTTATATACATGGGCATAGACACTGTTGTATGATGTCTTACTAGAATTTGTACAGCCTCTTACGTCATTATTTATATACATGGGCATAGACACTGTTGTACGATGTCTTACTAGAATTTGTACAGCCTCTTACGTCATTATTTATATACATGGGCATAGACACTGTTGTACGATGCCTTACTAGAATTTGTACAGCCTCTTACGTCATTATTTATATACATGGGCATAGACACTGTTGTACGATGTCTTACTAGAATTTGTACAGCCTCTTACGTCATTATTTATATACATGGGCATAGACACTGTTGTACGATGCCTTACTAGAATTTGTACAGCCTCTTATGTCATTATTTATATACATGGGCATAGACACTGTTGTACGATGCCTTACTAGAATTTGTACAGCCTCTTACGTCATTATTTATATACATGGGCATAGACACTGTTGTACGATGTCTTACTAGAATTTGTACAGCCTCTTACGTCATTATTTATATACATGGGCATAGACACTGTTGTACGATGTCTTACTAGAATTTGCACAGCCTCTTACGTCATTATTTTATATACATAGGCATAGACACTGTTGTACGATGCCTTACTAGAATTTGTACAGCCTCATACGTCATTATTTATACTGTGTCTATAAGAATCAAATCATTTGCAGTGAAGCACATCACCTGATGAGAACATTGACCTCACTGTACATGGCGTTATCAATTTCCTGATGCGCACATAATCAGATTGTATTTGTGATGTTTGCCATCTTGCAGATAATCAGAACTAACTACAGATGTGCAGAGGAATTGTTTCTGTATAAGTTCGTTGTCTCCCGTAGACCAAAGCTCAGTGATAGACTGAGATAACTGGAGTTTTCCAAGGAAACGTGAACAGGAAAGTCCGAAAATTTTGGACACTAAATGGTGCTTCCGTCGAAGTGGCAGTGATAACACAGCGAGTGAAACATTCATAAAACTTGTAATGCAAGAGGGATCAGACCAAGGCAGTGCATAAAAATCAGTTGAAGAATCTTTCTTTCAATTGGGTAAAGAATTTTTACATGCGGACATGTGAAACAGTTATTTTTAGAAGTGAAACTAGTGATCGTCCTACATTCACTTACCCGGACTCATGAAAGTTTTTATGATTTCATTTTTGGCATGGATACTGGAGTGCTTTTTGTTTTCATCGAGCAAATTTGTCTGTTTGCTTTTCTATTGTGTCATTTGGACTGTTGACATTTGATGTTTCTAAAAATATACAACTTTGTACCTGTGTCTGAAGTGACTTATCGTTAAATTGTTTTCAACTGCCAAATGATGCATTTTTAGATAACCACGAGGGTCATTTTAGCGTGGTTTGAACGAGTTGAAAAATGTTAAAAAATTGTTGGGAATGGAAAAAGTTAACCTTTCAACTCCCGCACCCTGTCCACTTGCATTCTTCATAGTCAACCATGCTAGCAAAACAAAAACTTAACCCTTTGATTCCCTCACCATAGATTCGTATAACTTAACCCTTTGGTTCCCTCACCATAGATTGGTACGGAGGGCCTAGATCGCCAGCGTCATGTGGCATGGAACTTGATGATGATGATGATGATAATGGTGATGATGATGACGGTGATGGTGGTGGTGGTGGTGATAATGATGATGATGGTGGTGATGGTGGTGGTGATAATGATGATGGTGGTGGTGATAATGATGATGATGATGGTAGTGGTGGTGGTGATAATGATGATGGCGATGGTGGTGGTGGTGATAATGACAGTGATAATGATGATGATGATGATGATGATGATGATGAGCAGGTTTGAAATGAAACAGTACGTTATCAGCTTTTTCTTATCATTATTCTTTGGAACAATTCTGATGCTGAAGTTAAGGCCTGATGGTGTTGGTACGGTGTGTAAATTCAGGAGGCATGCGGTTGGTGGGTGAGGTGTGGTCTCGCATCAGCAGCACTGTGGGGGCGTGGCTGACCGCACGAAGAGACGCACTGGCTCCGCGCTGCGTGCGGGGCGTTGGAAAACTGCTTATGCGTGGCGATAGGAAGGTGAGTAGTGGTTTATGTAGATGTGTGTGTGTGTGTGTGTGTGTGTGTGTGTGTGTTTGTGTGTGTGTGTGTGTTTGTGTGTGTGTGTGTGTCTTTTTTTTTTTTGTTTTTTGTTTTTTTGTATGTGTGTTTGTGTGCTCACGGCTGTGCAAAACTGGCCAAATCGTTCTCTTTAGTTTATCTGCGGAC
>JAPXFY010000030.1:6785614-6805614 GCA_030674185.1 Monoplex corrugatus | reverse complement strand
TGTGCGATAAATTGGACAGAGTGGTCAACATCAGAGGCATCTCCTTACATTATGTGCATGAATGCAGTGATATGTGTTGTTAATTTTTTTTTTCTTTTTTCCTATTGAAATATTGTGGTGTATGTTTTGAAATGATCATAGCCCTGATATGGCTCTACCTAGTTGGCTGGGCTTTAAACAACAATAACAATAACAATGTGGACTTAATTATCTTTTCCTCTTTTTTTTTTTCCTGTCGAAGTATTGTGTATGTTTTGAAATGGTTATAGCCCTGATATGGCTCTACGTAGTTGGCTGGGCTTTAAACAACAATAACAATAACAATGTGGACTTAAATTCAAAGAAGACAAAGGTTATGCATGTTGCAGGCAAATATAACACTAGACAGGACCAGATCATGCTAAACCAAGTCCCTCTAGAAAATGTCAAGGACTTTAGATATTTAGGTTCAGTCAAGACACACGATGGAACATGCTCAAAAGACATAAAGATGAGAATTGGAATGGCCAAGAACAGTATGGTTCAATTGAACAATATTTGGAAAGACCACAGCATAACAGCAGACCTTAAGATAAAACTCTTAAAATGTCTTGTCTGGCCAGTGATGTTATACGGCTGCGAGGCATGGACAATGAAGAAAGAGGATGAAAGACGAGTGGAAGCAGCAGAGCTGTGGTTTTACCGAAGACTGCTGAGGGTCAAATGGACGGATAGGCGCTCAAATGAAAGCATACTGAATGAGTTGTGTACTACACGCAAGCTTCTAGTACTCATACAACGGAGGAAACTGAAATATGTTGGACACGCAATCCGTAATGAGAGAACAGACTTGATGTCCACTGTCCTCCAAGGTAAAGTGGAAGGAAAGAGAAACAGAGGACGGCCACCTGCATCACTTGCTAGAAACATCACAAACATCAGTGGCAAGAAACTCCAGGAGGTGGTCAGACTTAGCCAAGATCGAGAGTGCTGGAGGCAACTTGTGAGGACATCATGTGCAGCGGCCAACACTGTTCCCGGTGACGCCGACAGGTGAGACAGGTGAGACTTAATTATCTTTTCCTCTTTTTTTTTTTCCTGTCGAAGTATTGTGTATGTTTTGAAATGGTTACAACTTTGATACTGCTCTATGCACTCATCTTGGCTTTAAACAGAAATAACAGTTACATTTACAATGACAGTGTGTACTTGATTGTCTTTTCCTCTTTTTTTGTCCTGTTGAAGTATTGTGTATGTTTGAAACGGTTATAGCTTTGAAATGGCTCTATGCAGTCAGCTGGGCTTTAAACAGAAATAATAGTGACTGTTTTCTTTGATGTGTTGTGCGGGGCATACAGGTGAGAGAGCTGCTGTCTGGGGACGAAAACGCTAACGTCACACAGGTGGAGCTTCAGGTGTTGGAGGTGTGGGATCAGATCTATGACAAGTGGTTTTCTAAGGTAACTCTTTCTGCTAACTCTGTGTGTCTGTGTGTGTGTGTGTGTGTGTGTGTGTGTGTGTGTGTGTGTGTGTGTGTGTGTGTGTGTGTACATATTTGTATATTTGTGTGTGTGTGTGTGTGTGTGTACATATTTGTGTGTGTGTGTGTATGTTTTGTCAGTTTTTGTCTCTGTCAGGTGTGTGGGTGTATTTGTGAGTGTATGTGTGTGTGTTTGTCTGTGTGTTTGTGTGTGTGTGGGTGTGTGTGTGTGTGTGTGTGTGTGTGTGTGTGTGTGTGAGTGTATGTGTGTATATATGTGTGTGTGTGTGTGCGTGTGTGCGCGCATGTGTGTGTGTGTGTGTGCGTGCGTGTGTTAGTGTGTATGTTTGTCAGTATGTGTGTATGTGTGTTTGTCAGTATGTGTGTATTTGTGTGTGCATATTTGTGTGTTGGTTTGTGTGTATATGTGTTCAACATTTTTTTGTTTTGTCAGTATGTGTGTGTATTTGTAAGTGTGTGTGTGTGTGTGGTGTGTGTGTGTGTGTATGTGTGTGTGTGTGTGTGTGTGTGTGTGTGTGTGTGTGTGTGTGTGTGTGTGTATTTGTGTGTGTGTGTGTGTGTGTGTGTGTTTGTCAGTATGTGTATTGTATATGTATGTGTGTGTGCGCATGTGCATGCATGCATGTCTGTGTGGGTATGTGCAGTGGTTGGGAACTGTGTGGGCATATATGTGTTTGTGTATATGCATGTATGAATGTTTGCATGTGAATGTATTATACATGAATTTATTTGATAGTGATATGCTTTGTTATTCATTAAAATTTTTTCTTAATTTTTGTACATACACTAAGCTAAGCATGAATACAGTGAAATAGATGTTTTTCTGTCACGATTGTCGTTTGAATAGAAAATAGAAAATGCAAATTTTTGTGTAAAAAAACAGGCACAAATTTTTGGTCAAAGGAAAATAGAAGAGAATGCAAATTTTTGTGTAAAAAACAAAAAAAAACAAAACGCATACATTTTTGGCCAAAGAAAAATAGAAGAGAATGCAAATTTTTGTTAAAAAAAAAACAGGCACAAATTTTTAGGCCAACTGGCACAGTGATAATAATAATAAATAATAATAATAGTACTGATAACATCCATTCCATATAAATGGCGCAAACATTCATGTCAGAGAATGTTTGTTGCACTTTACAAACAGCATAAACATTGCAATGTTAATAATACAGTAATGCAGTACAACAGAATACATACGCTAATACATCAATGCAGTATAAATGTTTCAAGACCAGTACATTATAATGCAGTACAAACATTTGGGATATGTGTATACACCAATACATGAATGCAACATAAACATGATTCATCAAAAGGAACAATGAAAACGTTTTTTAATCTATCAGGGACAGTCACACATATGAAAATACACAGATGTAAGCATGCATACACATATGCATGCATACACACACACCCTGTGCAAACACACACACACAAACACAGACACACACACAGACACACACACACACACACACATACACACACACACACACACACACACACACACACACACACACACACACACACACACAGCATGCACACAATCAATACACTCACGCACACACACACACATACACATACACACAATATACACACACATACACATACACATACACACACAAACACACACGACAAATTGCAATACCACTATATTTAGAAGAGCCACAAGTACACAAAGCTTAGGGGGGAAACAGCAACAAGACAGAAGACATGATACATCATCATCATCATGTGCCTTGCCGCATGTTGGTAATAATGGCCTTCCATATGAATCTGTCTTTTGTCACTGCAAGTATATACATCTCCCACCCTTTCTGTCCTCATCCACTCCGCAAATCTGCCCCAACATTTTCTCTCTGGATCTACCTAGTGCTGTTTTTCCTGCAGCTTTCCTGTTGTGACTAGGTGCTCAAATTTCTTTTGCCTCATGAAAGGATTGATTGTCATTGTCATACTCTGTCCTGTTCAGAACACAACTTTGAAAACGCCAGCTCTGACCATGAATGTGCCTGGTGCTCTTTTTTTCTCTCAGCTTTCCTGTTGTGACTAGGTGCTCAAATTTCTCTTGCCTCTTAAAATGATTGCCATTGTTGTACTCTGTCTTGTTCAGAACACAACTTTGAAAACGCCAGCTCTGACCATGAATGTACCAAGTGCTTTTTTTCCCTCCAGCTTTGCTGTTGTGACTAGATGCTCAAATTTCTCTTGCCTCATAAAATGATTGTCATTGTTGTACTCTGTCTTGTTCAGAACACAACTTTGAAAACGCCAGCTCTGACCATGAATGTACCAAGTGCTTTTTTTCCCCTCCAGCTTTCCTGTTATGACTAGGTGCTCAGATTTCTCTTGCCTCATAAAATTATTGTCATATTCTGTCCTGTTCAGAACACAACTTCGAAAACGCCAGCTCTGACCATGCCGGAAGTGGGAGACATCTGGGCATTATGGGATATGGTGTCACAGGGTCAACTCCTGAATGTCAGCAAGATCACGGCTTTCGCTCAGGAAAATGTTGGAACGTTTGTTTCGGTGAGTTGTTGGGTATATGAAAATACGATACAGTACTGTAGAATCTGTAGTGAGTAGACCTGGGATCTGCCCATATATTTATTGTCATTGTATCATATCTTTTTTGTTTTTTGCTTGTTTTACTTTTATTCTATTTATAGATTTTGATATATATTTATTTGTCATTGTATTGTATGTTTTTTTTACTTGTTTTACTTTTATTCTATTTAAATATTTTTATTCTCTTTATAGATTTTCATATTAGTTATATATTTATTGTCATTGTATTGTATCTTTTTATATTTTTTACTCGTTTTACTTTTATTCTATTTATAAATTTTTATATTGTTATGTATTTATTGTCATTATATTGTATCTTTTTTATTTTTTACTTGTTTTACTTTTATTCTACGTAGATATTTTGATTCTATTTATATATTTTTTGTATTAGTTATATATTTATTGTCATTGTATCGTAATCTTTTTTATTTTGTATTTGTTTTACTTATATTCTATATATAGATTTTTATATTATATCTTTATTATCATTGTATTGTTATTTTTGTTAATATTTTTTACTTGTTTCACTTTTATTCTATTTATAGATTTTTTTATTTGTTAAATATTTAATTGTCATTGTATTGTTATCTTTTTATATTTTTTACTTGTTTTGCTTTTATTCTATTTATAGATTTTTATATTAGTTATGTATTAATTGTCATTGTATTGTTATCTTTTTATATTTTGTACCAACAGGTTTTGGAGTCAGTGTGGGCGGTGATTCGTGGCAACATGAACCTGGTCCTGTCCATTCTGACCTCCACCCTCTCCATCGTGTTTGGCGGTGGTACTGCCATCCTGAACTTTGTCGTCTCTGCTGTGAGTGACTTTTTAATTTTTTTAAATTTTTACTTTGCCATTTCTGCTCTGCTTAAGTGACCACAGGAGTTTGGGACAATGTTCCACAATGGTATGATTGTGCATGACAGTGGGGATGATAATCATGATGCTATTAATTAACATCAGGAAGAGAGTTCTTGAATGTTATGTAGAACTGATAATGTTGAACGGTTGTGAGGCATGGGCAGTCAACAAGCAAAGCCAGAACAAGACTGAGGCAGCCGAGATGTGGTTTCTAAGAAGAATGTTGAGAGTTCCATGGACAGCAAAGAAAACAAACGAGACAGTCTTGATGGAGGCAGACACAAGAAGATCATTGATAAGGAAGATTAGGAAAAGACAGGCAACATTTATAGGCCATTTTATGAGGAAAGGGGAATTAGAGCACCTGGTCACAACAAGTTTTATATAACATTTAAGAATTTTCTTCTTGATGTTAATTGATAGGCATTTGTTGGTAAGAACGCTTTTCATCTTCTTGAATGCTGTTTGCAGACTCACTGAAGACAAAGTAGGCAGAAAGTGCAGCAAATTATTGCTTGCACAGTGGTGTTGGAGCAAAAATGTGCATATGCATCCAAGAAGAATCAGAACATTTGCAAAAAGATATTGATCAAACAATTACCGATTGCACAGTGTGGGAGCAAAAATATGCATACGCATCCAAGAAGAATCAAAGCGTTTGAAAAAGAGATATTGATCAAACACAATTGAAAATGAGTGAGTGTATGAATCATTAGCTGTTATCCTCTATGTCCCACTGGGCTCAGAAAACTGAACTTTGAACTGTATGTATTTCGCTTTGCTTGCATGCATAATGTGTGTTGCTTGCATGCATGTGTGTTTGCGTATGCATATGAACGTGCGTGTGGATTCATGCATGGTTTGCATTTGCTTTTCAGTTATATTTTCATTTGTTTAAAAATGTTTGTGTGCAGGCCATTTTCCTGACAACCCTATTCTACCTGCTGGCGTTCAGCGGAAGTCAGTACAAACCTGTGGAGTTTTTCACGAGCATGAGTCCCTCGCTGGGGTCAGGGAGTGGGTCGGCGTCTTCCGCCTCCTCCGCGCCTTCCAGTGGGGACAGGTTTGGACGGGCTGTGGAACAAGCCATCAGGTGTGTGGAGGTTTGGGTGTGGAGGTGTTGTCATTAGAGTTTGTGTTGAGTTTGTTTCTGAGGTATTCTTCATGCTCGGACAATTCCATATGTGCTTCACCCAGATCTATTAGCATTTATCTGGCAAACTCCCAGAGCCTGCACAAAACTGTGCTCTGGCAAGGTCTTGAAATGGGGAGGGGAAGGACATATGAAGCACTAAGCTGACACCAGCAGAATGATGGAAACATTAAGATGGGCAGCCAACAGGCCAGTGGACCTATGAAACAGTAAGCTGACATCACCAGAATGATGGAAACATTAAGACGGGCAGCCAACAGGCCTGTGGACCTATGAAACAGTAAGCTGACACCACCAGAATGATGGAAACATTAAGACGGGCAGCCAACAGGCCAGTGGACCTATGAAACAGTAAGCTGACACCACCAGAATGATGGAAACATTAAGACGGGCAGCCAACAGGCCTGTGGACCTATGAAACAGTAAGCTGACACCACCAGAATGATGGAAACATTAAAGACGGGCAGCCAACAGGCCAGTGGACCTATGAAGCACTAAGCTGACACCACCAGAATGATGGAAACGTTAAGATGGGCAGCCAACAGGCCAGTGGACCTATGAAAAGTAAGCTGACACCACCAGAATGATGGAAACATTAAGACGGGCAGCCAACAGGCCAGTGGACCTATGAAACAGTAAGCTGACACCACCAGAATGATGGAAACATTAAGATGGACAGCCAGCAGACCAATGGACCTATGAAACAGTAAGCTGACACCACCAGAATGATGGAAACATTAAGATGGACAGCCAACAGGGCAGTGGACCTATGAAACAGTAAGCTGACACCAGCAGAATGATGGAAACATTAAGATGGACAGCCAACAGGCCAGTGGACCTATGAAACAGTAAGCTGACACCACCAGAATGATGGAAACATAAAGATGGGCAGCCAACAGGCCAATGGACCTATGAAACAGTAAGTAACACCACCAGAATGATGGAAACATTAAGGTGGGCAGCCAACAGGCCAGTGGACCTATGAAACAGTAAGCTGACACCACCAGAATGATGGAAACATAAAGATGGGCAGCCAACAGGCCAATGGACCTATGAAACAGTAAGCTGACACCACCAGAATGATGGAAACATTAAGATGGGCAGCCAACAGGGCAGTGGACCTATGAAACAGTAAGCTGACACCACCAGAATGATGGAAACATTAAGATGGACAGCCAACAGGGCAGTGGACCTATGAAACAGTAAGCTGACACCACCAGAATGATGGAAACATTAAGATGGGCAGCCAACAGGGCAGTGGACCTATGAAACAGTAAGCTGACACCACCAGAATGATGGAAACATTAAGATGGACAGCCAACAGGGCAGTGGACCTATGAAACAGTAAGCTGACACCACCAGAATGATGGAAACATTAAGATGGGCAGCCAACAGGGCAGTGGACCTATGAAACAGTAAGCTGACACCACCAGAATGATGGAAACATTAAGATGGACAGCCAACAGGGCAGTGGACCTATGAAACAGTAAGTAACACCACCAGAATGATGGAAACATTAAGGTGGGCAGCCAACAGGGCAGTGGACCTATGAAACAGTAAGCTGACACCACCAGAATGATGGAAACATTAAGATGGACAGCCAACAGGGCAGTGGACCTATGAAACAGTAAGCTGACACCACCAGAATGATGGAAACATTAAGATGGACAGCCAACAGGGCAGTGGACCTATGAAACAGTAAGTAACACCACCAGAATGATGGAAACATTAAGGTGGGCAGCCAACAGGGCAGTGGACCTATGAAACAGTAAGTAACACCACCAGAATGATGGAAACATTAAGATGGACAGCCAACAGGGCAGTGGACCTATGAAACAGTAAGTAACACCACCAGAATGATGGAAACATTAAGATGGACAGCCAACAGGGCAGTGGACCTATGAAACAGTAAGTAACACCACCAGAATGATGGAAACATTAAGGTGGGCAGCCAACAGGGCAGTGGACCTATGAAACAGTAAGTAACACCACCAGAATGATGGAAACATTAAGACGGGCAGCCAACAGGGCAGTGGACCTATGAAACAGTAAGTAACACCACCACAATGATGGAAACATTAAGACGGGCAGCCAACAGACCAGTGGACCTATGAAACAGTAAGTAACACCACCACAATGATGGAAACATTAAGATGGACAGCCAACAGGCCAGTGGACCTATCAAACAGTAAGCTGACACCACCAGAATGATGGAAACATTAAGATGGACAGCCAACAGGCCAGTGGACCTATCAAACAGTAAGCTGACACCACCAGAATGATGGAAACATTAAGATGGACAGCCAACAGGCCAGTGGACCTATCAAACAGTAAGCTGACACCACCAGAATGATGGAAACATTAAGATGGACAGCCAACAGGCCAGTGGACCTATGAAACAGTAAGCTGACACCACCAGAATGATGGAAACATTAAGATGGACAGCCAACAGGCCAGTGGACCTATGAAACAGTAAGCTGACACCACCAGAATGATGGAAACATTAAGATGGACAGCCAACAGGCCAGTGGACCTATGAAACAGTAAGCTGACACCACCAGAATGATGGAAACATTAAGATGGACAGCCAACAGGCCAGTGGACCTATGAAACAGTAAGCTGACACCACCAGAATGATGGAAACATTAAGATGGACAGCCAACAGGCCAGTGGACCTATGAAACAGTAAGCTGACACCACCAGAATGATGGAAACATTAAGATGGACAGCCAACAGGCCAGTGGACCTATGAAACAGTAAGCTGACACCACCAGAATGATGGAAACATTAAGATGGACAGCCAACAGGCCAGTTTTTAATGTTGCAGGCTGGGATTGAACTTGAGATATCAGATCTTGAGTTTACAGCTCTGTCAAAAGAACCAGCCAACCCCTAAGTTCAGGTATTGTTATGAAACAGCCTCTTCATTTGTTTGAAAGTCAGAAAACCTCATCATCATCATGTGCCCTGCTGCATTGCATTGGCGATCATGGCCTTCCATATGAATCTGTCTTTTGGCGCTGCAAGTATATCTTCCACTCTCTCTGTCTTCATCAACACCACAAGTCCAGAAGAAAGCCAAGAATTTGTAATTCAGATAAAGAATCGGATCTTTTGTTATATAGTAATGAACTTTTGCCCAATTGCTGGCAGAAATCAACAAGAGGAAACTGAAATACATTGGCCACGTCACTGGCAACACCATCACAATCCTGATGACAACAGTTTTAGACAGAAAAATTGAGGCCAAAAGAAATCCGGACAGACCACCCACCTCCTGTACGAACAATATCACAAACATCAGCTTTTTGAAGGCCTACAAAGTAGCACAGAAAGTCAAGACTGGAGTAAATGGAGGAGAGTTGTTGTAACGTCTGCTGCAGCTGCTTCCATCAAACTTGATGATGCCGACGGTTGACGGGTGAATAGATTTTGGACGGTTGATTACATTCAGACATTTCTGTTTCATTTTCTCGTGAAGTGTACATACTTTATCATCTACTTTTGTTTTGTTTTTGGGGGGGGGGGGGGGGGGGGGTGTAGAGCAAAAGGAGAGGACTCTGGAATGTTGCCTGGGTGTCAGCATGTTCTTTAACCCTTTGACTCCCACACCCTGTCCACTGGCATCCTGCTTTGTCGACCGTGTTAGCAAAGTTAAAAACTTTGCCTTTTGACCCACTCACCTGTCCACCAGTTTCTTGAATTGTCAACCATTCTAGCAAAGCAAAAATTTAATCTTTTGACTCATTCACCCTGCTGGAAGCTGGTGGATATGATGAGGGAGTCAAAGGGTTAAGTTTTCACAGTTGGTGGATAGGGTGCGAGGGTCAAAAGGTTTTAAACAATGTCTGGTTTTGTTGCATATATGTGAGAGTTGATTGACATTCTGATATTACATTTCCATTTGTTTGTTGTGTAATTTAAAACTTGTTGTTGTTGTTGACAGTGGAGTGTTCATGGCATCCCTGAAGATGTCGGCGTTCTACGGATTGTGGACCTGGCTGGTACACCTGGTGTTTGGTCTGGACATCGTCTTTATTCCCTCTGGTTAGTATGTCAAAAGGGGTGATTGTTTCATGCAGGGAGAAGAGTGGCAGAATGGTTCAGACGTTCACCTGCCAGTAACTAAACTCCAGGTTCCAGGGTTGGTTTCCCAGTGAGGCCTCAACTTTACTCCTCAGTTTGACCGGAAAATCGAACTGAACGACTGGTTCTTTGGAAGGGGATGAAAAACAAATCATACCCATGTGCCTTCTGGTTTATGCACACTAAAAGATCCCACAGCAGTTGAAAATCATGAAGAGCATGGCTTTCATCCACTGTCCTGGCATGAAAATGTTGCAGAGATAGAAATCCCAAACAAGTGTGACTGCCCGTGTTCAAGCAAACAGGAACCAGAAAAAACACGCAAAAGAAAAGAATCAGAACGCATATTTAATATAACCAGACAAAACAGGCGCAAACTTTACAGCCAACTGGCCTTTGTCAAGCGTAAGATCATAAAAACAAACACCAGATAAAAAGATTAGGAGAAAAAGACTGAAACTTCCCGTTTCTCACGGTGGATGAAGCAGCAGGGAAGTTTCAGTCTTTTTCTCCTAACCTTTGTATTTGGTGTTTGTTTATGATCTTACGCTTGACAAAGGCCAGTTGGCCGAAAATTTGCACCTGTCTTGTTTTGTTGTATTAACCCTTTCGCATTTGCACTGCTAGATGTAAAGCTAGCTCCTGGTATTCGCATTCGAATGTAGCACAACGTCAGTACAAAGTCTTTCAGTAGTGAATGGAAAGTTCCTTGCATCCCAGAATGCTCGTACTATTTTTAGAACATTCAGCGCGAGACTGACCAAGATTCTAACCACACGCGCAATGAGACAGCAAGGCCAGTAGTGATGGAAATTCCCCACACATGTGCCGGAAAAGGTCGGGCGATCTCAGCCGCTACGAACGGATCGGCACATTCTTCCGCAGGGCGGTTACCGGCTTTGTGAACAGCTAAGGGTTTAAAATACGCATTGTTATTATTTTTTCATGTTTCTTCTGGTTCTTGGAGAAATAGGTTCATTTTCCAGGTCCCTCCCCATAAAGGCCAATGAGTTTTGCTTTTCTGAAGGGTGAGCTGCACCATGGCGAAGCACTGACAGCAGCGAGCGCAACCAAAGTATCACATGGTGAATCCATTGTGACATCAAAAAAAAAGAAGAAATGAATACGACTATGAATATGAATAAAAGGGGAGATTGTTTCATGTCAACATGTTTCATGTGTGTGTGTTTGTGACGCAGATAAGTTACCAAGATTTTCTTTATTCTTTATCGCCAGATTTTTACCAAATTTAAACCAAAAGGTTATATCGATTTGAACAGTGGCATCAATGTTTATTTGTTTGAATATAAAAATCCATACTTCTGAAATCAGACAGTGATGCCTTGTGTGTGTGTTTGTGTCCCAAGTTTTTTTTTTTTTTATTGTTTTGTTTTCTTATTTTTTTATATAGTTTGACCACTGCTGCTTTGGTAAAATGTATTGCTGCGCTGTCTGCGTGTTCATCTGTTTTAGATGGAAAGTGAATATCAGTCAAAAAGTGGTTCTTCTTCTTCTTTTCTTCTTCTTCTCCTCGTCCTCCTTTTGCTTCTTCTGCTTTTTTTCCTTTTTTCTCTTCTTTTTCTTCTTTTACCAAAAATACACACAAACACACACGCACGCAGCATCTTCATGTTTTTCAGGTTTTTTTCATATTTTTCTCAGAAGAACCATTGCACTCCGTAAGCAGTTTCATTTGTGCTCACCATTTTTTCTTCTATCCCATTGCAATTGCACCCTTCACTTACCATCACAACATATTCTGGCATCAGACAAGCTGGAGAGTTACAGACACCTGCCGTGTTGGTCAGGAGGTTTAAGCAGCACCCTGTATGGCGCACACATGAAGTAGATGGGCCTTGACCATATTGTCCCAGCCTTCCCAGTAAACCTATAGCATACTCAGCAGTTTGAGTAGGAGCCATTTGGGGCAGATTAATCCCACAATGATGAACCACTCGCCGTGGTGTAGTGGTTAGCGAAATGGACTACCAACTGGAAGGGAAGGTTAGGTTGTGGGTTCGAATCCCCATCAGTCCCTTCAAAAACCATTGTGGGATTTTTTGGCTCTAACCGACTCCTACCCAGAGTTGGGCGTGTTATGGGCTCATTGGGAAGACTGGGACCACACAGTCGTGTCTCATCCACTTCACGGATGCGTCATTGAGGGTGTTGCTCAAATCTTCTGATCAGCACTGCAGGTGTCTGTATCTCTTGGCCTGGTTGATGCGAGGATGTTATGATAGTAAGCATAGAGTACAGCCCTGTCAAACAGTCTCAATCCTGAATGGAACTCTGTAGCATCATGATTATCACCCTCATGGAAATCATCATCATTGCATTGTAAAAACTGTTCCAAATTTTTGGCATTAAGGTGGCGTAGAAAATGGGACTTTTAAAAAAAAAGGTTATTACAAAGGTAACCTCCCTTAGTGCATTGATCCTAAAAAATAGAAAAGTAAAAAATAAAAAAAGTAATCCCACAATGATTTTGATGGGACTGATGGAGATTTGAACCCACAACCTTTGTCTGTAGTCTGTGGTGTTGACCACTATTACAGCAACTGGTAGCGTCCTCTTATTGGTAAAACCAGTACTTTTGCGGATGGAAATGTTTTTCTGTGGTGGTTATGCCTATCAGTTAACATCAGGAAGAGAGTTCTTGAATGTTGTATGGAACCGATAATGTTATACGGTTTTGAGGCGTGGACAGTCAACAAGCAAAGCCAGAACAAGATTGAGGCGGCCGAGATGTGGTTTCTAAGAAGAATGTTGAGAGTTCCATGGACAGCAAAGAAAACAAACGAGACAGTCTTGATGGAGGCAGACACAAGAAGATCATTGATAAGGAAGATTAGGAAAAAACAGCAACATTTATAGGCCATTTTATGAGGATAGGGGAATTAGAGCACCTGGTCACAACGGGAAAGCCGGAGGGAAACAGAACACCAGGTAGACCCAGGGAAAAAATATTGGACGGACTTGCAGGGTGGCTGAAGACAGAGAGGGTGGAAGATGTGCATTCGGCAAGAAGGGATAGATGCATATGGAGGGCCATGATCACCAACGTCATGTAGCAGGGCACTTGATGATGATGACGACGATGATGATGGTGGTGGTTTTTCGTTTCAGCACTGGCCGCAGTGTTTGCGGCGATACCTTTTGTGGGAGCCTACTGGGCCTGCTTCCCTGGCGTGGTTGACCTTTGGCTGGTGCAAGGTCAAGGTCTGGCGGCCTTTGCCTGCCTCTTGGCCCATATGCTGCCGTCTTATGTGGTGGACACTGCTATCTACAGCGAGATCAAAGAGTGAGTGTGTGTGTGTGGTGTGTGTGTGTGTGTGTGTGTGTGTGTGTGTGTGTGTGTGTGTGTGTGTGTGTGTGTGTGTGTGTGTGTGTGTGTGTGTGTGAGAGTGAATGTGTGTGTGTGTGTGTGTGTATGAGCTGAACATAAAGATGGGTAGCAAACAGACCAACAACTGTGATGCCACAGGCAGAGGATCCTCTCTGCAGTTGGATCCTATCAGGAAGCTGGTAGATAGGGTGAGGGAGTCAAAGGGTCAGGTTTTTGCTTTGCTAGCATGGTTGACAATGCAGGAAGCTGGTGGACAGGGTGAGGGAGTCAAAGGGTCAAGTTTTTGCTTTGCTAGCATGGTTGACGATGCAGGATGCTGGTGGACAGGGTGAGGGAGTCAAAAGGTTAAGTTTTTGATTTGCTAGCATGATCGACAATGCAGGATGTCAGTGGACAGGGTGAGGGAGTCAAAGGGTTAAGTTTTTGATTTGCTAGCATGGTTGACAACGCAGGATGCTTGTGAACAGGGTGCGGGAGTCAAAGGGTTAAGTTTTTGCTTTGCTAGCATGATTGACAATGCAGAATACTGGTGGAGATGGTGAGGAAGTCAAAAGGGTTAAGTTTTTGCGTTGCTAGCATGATTGACAATGCAGGATGCTGGTGGACAGGGTGCGGGAGTCAAAGGGTTAAGTTTTTGCGTTGCTAGCATGATTGACAATGCAATATGTTGGTGGACGGGGTGAAGGAGTCAAAAGGGTTCAAGTTTTTGTTTTGCTAGCATGGTTGACAATGCAATATGTTGGTGGACGGGGTGAGGGAATCAAAAGGATTAAGTTTTTGTTTCGCTAGCATGGTTGACAACACAGGATGCTGGTGGACAGGATGAGGGAGTCAAAGGGTTAAATTTTTGCTTTGCTAGCATGGTTGACAATGCAATATGTTGGCGGTGCAGAATGCTGGTGGACGGGGTGAAGGAGTCAAAAGGGTTCAAGTTTTTGCTTTGCTAGCATGGTTGACAATGCAGGAAGCTGGTGGACAGGGTGAGGGAGTCAAAGGGTCAAGTTTTTGCTTTGCTAGCATGGTTGACGATGCAGGATGCTGGTGGACAGGGTGAGGGAGTCAAAAGGTTAAGTTTTTGATTTGCTAGCATGATCGACAATGCAGGATGTCAGTGGACAGGGTGAGGGAGTCAAAGGGTTAAGTTTTTGATTTGCTAGCATGGTTGACAACGCAGGATGCTTGTGAACAGGGTGCGGGAGTCAAAGGGTTAAGTTTTTGCTTTGCTAGCATGATTGACAATGCAGAATACTGGTGGAGATGGTGAGGAAGTCAAAAGGGTTAAGTTTTTGCGTTGCTAGCATGATTGACAATGCAGGATGCTGGTGGACAGGGTGCGGGAGTCAAAGGGTTAAGTTTTTGCGTTGCTAGCATGATTGACAATGCAATATGTTGGTGGACGGGGTGAAGGAGTCAAAAGGGTTCAAGTTTTTGTTTTGCTAGCATGGTTGACAATGCAATATGTTGGTGGACGGGGTGAGGGAATCAAAAGGATTAAGTTTTTGTTTCGCTAGCATGGTTGACAACACAGGATGCTGGTGGACAGGATGAGGGAGTCAAAGGGTTAAATTTTTGCTTTGCTAGCATGGTTGACAATGCAATATGTTGGCGGTGCAGAATGCTGGTGGACGGGGTGAAGGAGTCAAAAGGGTTCAAGTTTTTGCTTTGCTAGCATGGTTGACAATGCAGGAAGCTGGTGGACAGGGTGAAGGAGTCAAAAGAGTTAAGTTTTTGTTTTTCTAGCTTGGTTGACAACGCAGGATGCTGGTGGACAGGGTGCGGGAGTCAAAGGGTTAATTTTTTGCATTGCTAGGATGGTTGACAATGCTGGTGGATGGGGTGAGGGAGTCAAAAGGGTTCAAGTTTTTGTTTCGCTAGCATGATTGACAAGGCAGGATGCTGGTGGACAGGGTGAGAGAGTCAAAAGGTTAAAACTCATGAAACACCTGTCTTCATTTCTGTGTCAGAGGTCACCCATTTCTGACGGGCCTGGCCATCGCGGGAGGGATGTATTGCATGGGCCTGGAGGGCGCCATCCTGGGTCCCATCCTGCTGTGCTGCCTCATCGTCCTCATCAACATGTACGGCAGCATGCTGAGGAGCGACACCCCGACGTCTGGTGCGTGCTTGTTTCGTCATTGTCATCGTGTGTGAACAGTGTTGTTGCGTCTTTTTCTGTATGTTTCTGTGTCATGGGTAACATTGTCCCGGACGTGTGTATGCATGATGTTCTGGATGTGGGACCGCCGTGTATGCGGGGCGTCGTGTCGTGTCTTGTCGTTTGTGTGGTGTGGTTTGGTTGGTTGTTGATGATATGTTTGGTTTGGTTGTTTTGTTGTTGTTGTTTATTTATGAGTTGTTTAGTTGATTGTGTTTTGTTGTTGTTTATTTATGAGATGTTTAGTTGATTGTGTTGTGTTGTTGTTTATTTATGAGTTGTTTATTTGATTGTATTTTGTTGTTGTTTATCTATGAGTTGTTTATTTGATTGTATTTTGTTTTGATTGTATTTTGTTCTTATTTGTGTTTTGGTTGATTATAATTTGTGTGTCTTTGTACGTACTTCTTTTTTTCTTTTCTTTTCTTTTTTTTTTTTCACACTGGATTCGCTATGTGAAATTTGGACCGCTTTTCTTGAGGAGAGAATGCGCGGACCGCCGTGCAGTGCCGTCCTTTACTTTTTTGGTTTTCTTTTTTCTTTCTTTTCCTGAGGCATATGTTTCTATTTACCTATGGAAGTGGAATTTTCTATGGAATTTTGCCAGGGATAACTCCTTTATTGCCATGGGATATTTAACATGCGCTAGTATCACCAAAAAACAGTAGACAACTTGCCAGGCGTATCATCCAGCAGGAAAACATGGCAGATGCGTATCGTCTGTTTGTATGTGTATCAGATTGTTGTATGTGTATGAGATATTTTTATTAATGTGTAACATAGGCTGTGTGTTTGGTTGAAGGTTGAATGTGAAATAGCATTTGTCTGCTTAATCCGTTATCTTTATAAGTATAAGTTTGTGTTAGTTCTTCTCCTTCTTCTTTTTGTTTTAGTTCTTCTCCCTCTCATTCTTCCCTTTTATGTTTCTATGCTTGTGTTAGATGTGTGGAGTAGTGAGAACTAGCTGTAAGACCTGTCCAGTGGGGCCTTATGCTGATAAACATTATCCTTGAATAATAGTGTGTTTTTAAGTTTCTCAACTCCCTCCCTTCCCTCTCTGTTAATTAGTTACAGTGTAATACACATTCTTATCATATTATAGGCATGATTTTTGTTTTGTTTTGTTTCCTTTGTTTTTTGGTTTTTGTTTTGTTTTGTTTTTTGGCTTTTTTTAATTTTGTGATATATGTTCAACTTTGTGATAGATTTCTGTTGTGATAATGTATTTTTAACACACTTAAAAATAACAAACAAACAAAAAAATCTTCCATGTTATTTTGCATAAAATGCATGCTTTTCTTTAGTGTTCGCATTTGTTACTGATCCAACTAATCCTTAGTGTTAAAATGGACTCATTACAAACATATGCAAATGCTTTTATTGATTTATATATATTATTTTCGTCTTTTTTTTTTTTTTTTTTTTTTTTAACCTTTAAAAAGTATAGTAGTGATACGGTATAGTGTTTGATATGGTATACTTGTGGCAAAATGAGTTTTTAGTTTAACATGTTTATTCATTAAGAAGGATTGTTCAACCTGATTTTTGAAAATATGCATTAAGAAAGATTAATTACTTGTTTTTTGGAAATATGCATTAAGAAAGATTAATCGTGTTTTTGGAAAGTATGCATTAAGAAATATTAATCACTTGTTTTTGGAAAATATGCATAAAGAAAGATTAATCAGTCTGTGAAGTGTAAACTCAGGTTGTTGTTTTTTTATAAATTTACTTGTGTATGCAAGATACACGTGTCACTTTTGTTTGTTTGTTCGCTTGCGTTTGGATGTTACTTTGTTTTTATGTTCTTTTGTTTTGTTTATGCATGGATGTTACTTTGTTTTTATGTTATTTTGTTTTGTTTATGCATGGATGTTACTTTGTTTTTATGTTATTTTGTTTTGTTTATGCATGGATGTTTCTTTGTTTTTATGTTATTTTGTTTTGTTTATGCATGGATGTTACTTTGTTTTTATGTTATTTTGTTTTTTTATGCATGGATGTTACTTTGTTTTTATGTTATTTTGTTTTGTTTATGCATGGATGTTACTTTGTTTTTATGTTATTTTGTTTTATTTATGCATGCATTGATTGGCACTGCACCCTTTTATTTTCAGCATTCCTCTCCTCTACTGAATGCTGGTTTTAAAAAAAAAATGTTAGACCTACACAGACAGATTGTGAGGGTGTCCGTACTTTTCTTGTGTTTTTCTTCAATAAAACTCAACCACACCCAAACTCTCTTGTCTCTCTCTTAAACTCCCGCTCTTACTAATTGTTTTTTCTCTGCCTTTTATTGGAGATTGTGGTCTTTCTTTCGTTTCCCGGGTTTTTTTCCTTCAGGGTTTTTTGCAGTTTTGTTTGCTATTGTTGTTGTTGGGTGCGTTGATGTTTCTTTTTGTTGTTGGTTTTTTGTTGGTTTTTTTTTTGGTTGGATGGTTTGTATTTTCAGGGTTGGTTGGTTAGTTGGTTTCCTTTTGCTTGTAAGGGTGTGTGTATTTGTTTGTTTTCTTTTCCACCCCACTGCCCACCCACTTATTTTTCTCTTTTTTTTTAATGGGGTAAAATGTGTTCAGTTCCTCTTGCGGAGATGTTGTGCTATTGGTGCAGTGGTTGGATGTGGGTTATCCTTGCTTGGCAGTCCAAGGTTGGTGCATAGAATGTATGGCCTCAAATTGACCCAAATTATGTGCATGAATGCATTGATATAATGATGATAATAATAATAATTAGAGTATTTGTATGGCGCCAAACCTTGACAGTTCAGATCAAAGTGCACTCATGCACCAGGCATATGCATACAGTCGACAAAGACCACCTTGCAATATACAGGGGGGTGCAAAAGTAGGTATAATACAGTTATGAAAAAAGAAAACACGTACAATACTCATTGCATTTATTATACAAACAAATGAATATTGCATATACATGTAATCACAAGCACAGCCTTAATCCCTCAGATACTCAAACTGCTTGCCGTCGGTATTCACACACTCTCTTAATCAAGAGCGGAATTAAGCATTATAATAATGATGTGATACTTATTGTATACCTACTTTTGCACCCCCCTGTATACATACACAGACTGAGGGAAGGAAGTAGTTGTGGAAGTCATTGTGGGAAAAGAGATGTGTTTTTAAATTGCATTAAAAAGCGGAAAGGGTACGTGTTAGGCGAAGGCAGAACAGAAGTCTATTCCAGGCTGAGACAGCAAAAGAACGCTGGCCAGCAATTGATAGTTTAAATCTAGAAACCTGAAGGGAAAGAGTGTCTGAAGCTGAGTGCAAGGTACGAGTTGGCCTATAAACGAGACAGTCTTGATGGAGGCAGACACAAGTAGATCACTCATAAGGAAGATTAGGAAAAGACAGGCAACATTTATAGGCCATTTTATGAGGAAGGGGGATTTGGAGCACCTGGTTACATCGAGAAAGCTGGAGGGAAAGAGAGCACGTAGACCCAGGGAGAAAATGCTGGACGGACTTGCAGAGTGGCTGGGGACGAGGAGGGTGGGGGAGATGCTAGGGGCAACGAGAGATAGAGACAGATGGAAGTCCATGATCGCCAACGCCATGCGACAGGGCACCTGATGATGATGATGATAAATGTTGATGTTGTTGCAAAGATATGATGGAGCAGACTGGTGAACAGATTTGAAACACAAGCTATCCAGCTTATATTTAATTCTTTTTGAGATAGGCATCGGGTGAAGTAGAGCGAAGGAGAGGAGTGATATGATCAAACTTAATTTTCTTTTCTTTTTTCCTGTTGAAGTATTTATTATGTGTATTGAAATAGTTAAATCCCAGACGTGGCTCTCACAGTTGGCTGGACTTAAAACAAAATTAACGATAACAAGCTATAATCCTGTTGGGAAATGTGATATGCAAAAGCAATTTTAGGTAATTTAGGCCCATTTTTATATGTTTTAGTATCTTTAGTTACATTTAAATTTGTGTTCAGATATGTTTTTTTTAAATCCCCTATGTGATAAATTGGATGGAGTGGTCAGCGCCAGGGGCATCTCCTTAGATTATGTAGGCAAATGATTTGATGTATTTGCGTAATTTTCTTTTCTTTTTTTTTTCCTATTGAATTGTTGTGTGTGTGTTGAAATGGTTATAGCCCTGATACGGCTCTACACAGTCGGCTGGGCTTTAAACATCAATGAGATTAAGAATAATCATTCAGTTATTAATTCATTTAGTCACTTGATCATTCAGTTGTTAATTTAGTCATTCATCCAGCACTCAATCATTCAGTTATTAATTTATTTAGTCACTCAATCATTCAGTTATTAATTTATTTAGTCACTCAATCATTCAGTTATTAATTTATTTAG
>JAPXFY010000030.1:6778114-6780614 GCA_030674185.1 Monoplex corrugatus | reverse complement strand
TCAGAATGATACAGGAGACCCATAGGCTAGCTAGGGCATTAGGACCTGGCCAGCTCATGGGTTTATGTGCAGGCTTAAGACTTGTGCCATGGTCATTTTGGATCTTCTCAGAATGATACAGGAGACCCATAGGCTAGCTAGGGCCTTAGGACCTGGCCAGCTCATTGGTTTATGTGCAGGCTTTAAGGCTTGTGCCATGGTCATTCTGGATCTTCTCAGAATGATACAGGAGACCCATAGGCTAGCTAGGGCATTAGGACCTGGCCAGCTCATTGGTTTATGTGCAGGCTTAAGGCTTGTGCCATGGTCATTCTGGATCTTCTCAGACTGATACAGGAGACCCATAGGCTAGCTAGGGTCTTAGGACCTGGCCAGCTCATGGGTTTATGTGCAGGCTTAAGGCTTGTGCCATGGTCAGTTTGGATCTTCTCAGACATACAGGAGACCCATAGGCTAGCTAGGGCCTTAGGACCTGGCCAGCTCATGGGTTTATGTGCAGGCTTAAGGCTTGTGCCATGGTCATTTGGATCTTCTCAGATGATACAGGAGACCATAGGCTAGCTGGGCCTTAGGACCTGGCCAGCTCATGGGTTTATGTGCAGGCTTAAGGCTTGTGCCATGGTCATTCTGGATCTTCTCAGACTGATACAGGAGATCCATAGGCTAGCTAGGGCCTTAGGACCTGGCCAGCTCATGGGTTTATGTGCAGGCTTAAGGCTTGTGCCGTGGTCATTTTGGATCTTCTCCATCACATGGCACCTGTGATGTCAGAGCATATGGAATTCATTCCGAGCATGGAGACATTATATTATCTTGAGAAACGGAAGCTGAGACTAATTGTTTGATTTTGTGCGAGTTACCATTTAAAAAAAAAAAAAAATTCATTTCTTGTTGTGGTGTTGGTGGTGGTTTGGGAGTGTGTACAATGTGTTTGTTGTTGTTGTTTATGAGTGTGTGTGTGTGTGTGTGTGTGTGTGTGTGTGTGTGTGTGTGTGTGTGTGTGTGTGTGTGTTTTCACGCACCATGATTTTTTTTTTATTTCATTTGTCGTGGACAGTAGTAGTGAGGAGTCAGACAGGGTTGTGTTTTGTCACCAGATCTGTTTTCACTATATAGCGAAAACATCATGAGAAACCTAGAAGAAGACCCTGGATTAAAGGTTGGAGGGAAAATGATAAACAACATTCGGTACGCAGATGACACTGTGCTAATTGCAGAAAATGAAAGGGGCCTACAAAACCTTGTGAATATACTAGAAACAGAAAGCAAAGGTAAGGGGTTGGAACTAAACAGCAGGAAGACTGAAGTCATGGTGATCAGTAAAAAACATGAAATCCCCTCCTGCAAAATAACAGCAAATGGCACAACCTTGACACAGGTTAATAAGTTCAAATACATGGGAACGGTCATTTCATCAGACGGCAGATGCACATCGGAAATAGCTGGCAGAATCGGCCAAGCCAAAACAGCATTCAAGAAGATGACAAGCATTCTTACCAACAAATGCCTATCAATTAACATCAGAAAGAGAGTCCTTGAGTGTTATATAGAACCAATACTGTTGTACGGATGCGAGACGTGGACAGTCAGCAAGCAAAGCCAGAGCAGGATTGAGGCAGCCCAGATGTGGTTTCTCAGAAGAATGTTGGCAAAGAAAACAAACGAGACAGTCTTGATGGAGGCAGACACAAGTCGATCATTGATAAGGAAGATTAGGAAAAGACAACATTTATAGGCCATTTTATGAGGAAGGGGGATTTGGAGCACCTGGTCACAACGGGAAAGCTGGAGGGAAAGAGAGCACCGGATAGACCCAGGGAGAGAATGCTGGACGGACTTGCAGAGTGGCTGGGGATGAAGAGGGTGGGGGAGATGCTGGGTGCAACGAGAGATAGAGATGGTTGGAAGTCAATGGTCGCCAACGCCATGCGGCAGGGCACCTGATGATGATGATGAGTAGTGGTGATGGTGGTGGTATTGTTGCTGTCAGATGTTTGTTTTGTTTTGTTTTGTTTTTCACCATTCAGGTGTTGTAGATCACCTGTTTTGTTAATAACAGTCATGATGATATTGATTAGAAAAAGATTAGAAAGGGGGTGTGTGTGTGTGTGTGTGTGTGTGTGTGTGTGGTGTTAATTTTGTGCATGCATGCCCAGACGCTTGATCTGAGAATGAGAGAACATTTGATATATAAAAAGCGAAAAAAATTAGTGTGTAAGGGAAAGACAGACTCTGTGGTGGTGTGTGGTGTGTGGTGTGTGTGTGTGTGTGTGTGTGTGTGTGTGTGTGTGTGTGTGTGTGTGTGTGTGTGTATGTGTGTGTAGTGGTGTGTGCTGTGTGTGTTGCGCGGGTGTGTGTGTGTGTGTGTGTGTGTGTTGCATGTGTGTGTGTGTGTGTGTGTGTGCGCATGTGTCTATTAATTGTGTACATGCATGCCCACTCGCTTGATTTGCAGATGTGCAAACATTTGTTATAAAAAGCAAACGTGTAAACTTCTTTA
>JAPXFY010000030.1:6768114-6773114 GCA_030674185.1 Monoplex corrugatus | reverse complement strand
ATATATATATAATATATATATATATATATATATATATATATATATATATATATATATATATATATATATATACACACATCTGTGTGTGTGTGTGTGTAGATATATTTATATAGATATATATATATAAAACTGGTGAAAGTAATATTTATTCATTCATTCATTTATTTATTATAGAAGGGGTGTGAATGAGTTTGGTCTTATTATAGTTGTTGTTGTTGTTGTTTTGTTTATCTTTTTAATTTTCACCCAGTCGTTAAAACAGTGTTACAACTTTTTGTTCCACAGGCGTCAGTGAAAACAAGACTGTCAGGACATATCCTAGTTCTTCCATCATTTAACAAGTAACACTGGATTGCTTGTCCGAGTTATCGCTTGTCCGAGCTATCGCCTACACATGTGTACAGCCCTTAGGTGTAGATTAAAACTGCAGCTGGCGTTCCTTCTGCATGCATTTGTGTGTGTTCCCTTCCATAAATGTTATTGACGGATCAGTAGAATGTGATTTAACAGCATGTGTAAAAAACAAGCGGCACAGAATTTGTGTTAACCCTTAGACTCCCGCACCCTGTCCACCAGCATGCTTCATTGCCAACCATGCTAGCAAAGCAGACACTTAACCCTTTGGTTCTCTCACCCTATCCACAAGCTTCCTGCAGGAAGCTGGTTGATACGGTGAGGGAGTCAAAGGGTTAAGTTTTTGCGGTTGGTGGATGGGGTGCGGGAGTCAAAGGGTTAAACTTGAGTAGTTTCAGTATGTAATGCCTTACACAGAATGTAACCCTTTGACTTCTGCACCCCATCCACGAACAACCTGCATCGTCAACAGTACTAGCAAAGCAAAAACTTAACCCTTTGAGTTTGACTCCTTCAACCTATCCACCAGCTTCCTGCAGGAAGCTGGTGGATAGGGTGAGGGAGTCAAAGGGTTAAGTTTTTGCAGTTGGTGGGTATGGTGCAGGAGTCAAAGGGTTAATTGAAGCTTGATTATTTGAATACTAACAAGTGTCACTGAAGGAGGGTATGACAGTCATTTAAGAATTGAAAAAAAAATTTCCCATTCAGCTGTTTCACTGTGTGTGTTTCAACACACGTGTTTGTGCAGTATAGACAAGATTTACACCTTTTGGCCTGTATGTAGATTCTTACATATAAGTGCACAGTATGTTGCTGGAGGCCTGTATGTAGATTCTTACATATAAGTGCACAGTATGTTGATGGAGGCCTTGTGTAGATTCTTACATATAAGTGCACAGTATGTTGATGGAGGCCTGTATGTAGATTCTTACATATAAGTGCACAGTATGTCAATGGAGCCTGTATGTAGATTCTTACATATAAGTGCACAGTATGTTGATGGAGGCCTGTATGTAGATTCTTACAAATAAGTGCACGGTATGTTGATGGAGGCCTTGTGTAGATTCTTACATATAAGTGCACAGTATGTTGATGGAGGCCTTGTGTAGATTCTTACATATAAGTGCACAGTATGTTGATGGAGGCCTTGTGTAGATTCTTACATATAAGTGCACAGTATGTTGATGGAGGCCTGTATGTAGATTCTTACAAATAAGTGCACGGTATGTTGGTGGACTTGGAGTCGACCCTATGGATGTGTAGGTCTCGCTGCCTTGTGTGGGTCGTCATGTGGGACACCAGACCGATCCTGGAGACACATGTTGTTCCACAGACACTGCATGGGAAGGCGTCCTGTGGCCTTGGGTTCTGCTTTCACCGGTCCCTCTTCTGTTGTCTAACAGATGTTGTGTGCTGTTCACATGTGACCGTGCCCTGTGTGCACTGCTGTCACCAGCTGTTGTGTGCTGTTCACATGTGACTGTGCCCTGTGTGCACTGCTGTCACCAGCTGTTGTGTGCTGTTCACATGTGACTGTGCCCTGTGTGCACTGCTGTCACCAGCTGTTGTGTGCTGTTCACATGTGACAGTGCCTTGTGTGTACTGCTGTCACTAGCTGTTGTGTGCTGTTCACATGTGACTGTGCCCTGTGTGCACTGCTGTCGCCAGCTGTTGTGTGCTGTTCACATGTGACTGTGCCTGTGTGCACTGCTGTCAGCAGCTGTTGTGTGCTGTTCACATGTGACTGTGCCCTGTGTGCACTGCTGTCAGCAGCTGTTGTGTGCTGTTCACATGTGACTGCCCTGTGTGCACTGCTGTCACCAGCTGTTGTGTGCTGTTCACATGTGACTGTGCCCTGTGTGCACTGCTGTCAGCAGCTGTTGTGTGCTGTTCACATGTGACTGTGCCCTGTGTGCACTGCTGTCACCAGCTGTTGTGTGCTGTTCACATGTGACTGTGCCCTGTGTGCACTGCTGTCACTAGCTGTTGTGTGCTGTTCACATGTGACTGTGCCTTGTGTGCACTGCTGTCAGCAGCTGTTGTGTGCTGTTCACATGTGACTGTGCCCTGTGTGCACTGCTGTCACCAGCTGTTGTGTGCTGTTCACATGTGACTGTGCCCTGTGTGCACTGCTGTCAGCAGCTGTTGTGTGCTGTTCACATGTGACTGCCCTGTGTGCACTGCTGTCAGCAGCTGTTGTGTGCTGTTCACATGTGACTGTGCCCTGTGTGCACTGCTGTCACCAGCTGTTGTGTGCTGTACACATGTGACTGTGCCCTGTGTGTATTGCTGTCACCAGCTGTTGTGTGCTGTTCACATGTGACTGTGCACTGCTGTCACCAGCTGTTGTGTGCTGTTGACATGTGACTGTGCCCTGTGTGCACTGCTGTCACCAGCTGTTGTGTGCTGTACACATGTGACTGTGCCCTGTGTGCTCTGCTGTCACCAGCTGTTGTGTGCTGTTCACATGTGACTGTTCCCTGTGTGCACTGCTGTCACCAGCTTACTGTGTTGTGGGCAATGTCTTCCCTGTTGGTGGTGTTGATGCCACAGCTGATGAGGTTGGCCTTCACATTGTCCTTGTGTCTGCTTTAGTGGTCTTCCCGGCTCTCCATACAGAAGCATCTTTGGAATGTGGTTGTCTTCTATAAGGGTGGACTGGCCTTAAGGGTATCTTTGTATCGCTTTAATGGTCATCCCTGGTTCTTCATACTGAAGCATCTTTTGGATCTGGTTGTCTTCCATAAGGGAGGTAACGTATCCTGTCCACGAAGCTGATGTTCAATGAGTAGACGCTGTACACTTGGCAACCATACTTCTTCGTAACATGAAGGTTAGACGCTCAGTCTTGCCCCATGATGCTGCAGATCTTGTGCAGATGTCTGTCTGTTGTGGAACCGTTCCAGCAGTTGAATGTGCCATCTGTAGGTAGTCCACGCCTCATCATCGTCATGTGCCCTGCCGCCTGGCATTGGCGATTATGGTCCTCCATGCGAATCTATCCCTTGTTGCTGCAAGTACATCTCCCACCCTCTCAGTTCTCAGCCACTCTGCAAGTCCACCCAGTATTTTCTCCCTGGGTCTACCTGGTGTTCTATGTTAGTGTTAAAATAACTTCAGCATTGTCAGTGTTAATATTAAGGTAAACACAGTAGTGTCTGTTTCATCAAAATGAACTCATTAGGGTTGTATGTTAAGATTAAGAGGAACTCAACAAGATCTATCATGGTCTAAGTTAAGATGAACCTAAGATGAACTTAAGATGAATCAGTAGTGTCTATATTAATAAGACGAAGTCAGCAGCGGTCAGACTCAAAGACGTTCGGAAAGGTTCATCGTTAACGCATGCTGTGGTCCCAGTTAAACGTTGTAGCAGTCTTAATCGTTGTACACCTAAAACCCTGAAGCAGTCGCGCGTGTGCTTTAGGTAGGCAGTAGACCTGGATGTGCCCACACCCATGTAATGATCTTCGCTCCTGTTGTTCCTGAGTTCTAACAAATATCGTGTCTTCGTATTTTTCAGTTCAAAAAACCCTTTCACTCCCTCACCCGATCCGCCAGCTGCAAAAACTTAACCCTTTCACTCTCTCACCCTGTCCACCAGCTTCCTGCAGGAAGCTGGTGGACAGGGTGAGTGAGTGAAAGGGTTAAGTTTTTGCTTTGCTATTACTGCTGACAATGCGAGATGCTGGTGGTAGTGTGGGGAGTCATAGGGTTAATTATACCAACTCCATTGTCTGCTTTTTTTTATCAATTCCTAACAGCCATACATTTTTTAATTTAATATTTTATGTGGTGTTATTTGGTTTTGTTGTCTTGTCTGCATAATTATTCAGCATTTTTTCCTGTCAGCATAACATCTCTCTAAAACAGTCATTTTAGGTTTTATTTTTGTTTGTTTGTTTTTAAAGCTATTGTCTTGGTATTTAATGGTGTGTTGTCAGGGTATTTTGACTTCTAATCGCCAACTCCATTGAGAGTTAAGGGCCCTGATCTAAGTTGTTTTTGTCAGTCAGTGTGCTTTCAGTACATCTTTGCTGGTTTTCCATTTTCCGTTATAAAAGATAATGGGTGTTGTGAAGGAAGGGGGGGGGGGGGTAGGATGTTGATACAAATCGGCTGCTGATGGTGCAGCTATGTTCGTGAGTGTACGTGTGTGAATTGTTTTGTGTGTATCTGCATGGGTGCAACTTTTTCCGTTTGACGACGGAATCCGTTTTTTCAAATGAGTCAGAAACGGAAAATCCGTTTTTTGGAAAAGCTTTATACGGGGTGCTGCCGGCCCCTGGACCCTTTCAGTTTTTTTACTTTTTCTAAGTTGCACCCTTGTATCTGTGAGTGCGATTTTGTTGTGCTTTGCTTTTTAACAGACGTGCATGTGTGCTGTTTGTTTTTGTTGTGTTTTCGCTTTTTAACCCTTTGACTCCCTCACCCTGTCAACCAGCATCATGCATTGTCAACCATGCTTGCAAAGCAAAAACTTGACCATTTTGACCCCCCTCCTCACCCTATACACCAAGCTACCAAGCTGGTGGATAGGGTGAGGGGAGTCAAAGGGGTAAGTTTTTGCAGTTGGTGGATAGGGTGTGGGAGTACAGGGTTAAATGATATGTATGCGTGCTCGTTCCTTCAGAATTTCATGCATG
>JAPXFY010000030.1:6730614-6763114 GCA_030674185.1 Monoplex corrugatus | reverse complement strand
GATTGAGGTGCTGAGATGTAAGTTGAGAGATTGAGGTTCAGTGACTGTGTAGAGATTGAGGTGCTGAGATATGTATGGAGAGATTGAGGTGCTGAGGAGTCTATTCTTCCCCTTTGTGATATCAACCTGGGTTTGTTTCTTTCTTTCTTGCTTTTGTGGTTTTTCTGGGTTTTTAAAAAAAATGTTATGTTTTATTTTGTTCTTTTTCCTTTAAATGTGTTCTTATTTCCACTTTTGCCTTTCTGTCTGTCCTTGTACTCCGTCTGTCTCTTTCTTTGTCTTTCTCCCCCCCCCCCCTCCCCCCCTCCGTCGTTTCATTTCTTATGTGTTTTTTTTCTCTCTCCTACCACCTTGTATTGGAGGCACGTCCACTTTTCTGTGTGCGTGTGTAGTGTGATGTTTGCACATATGTGTGTGTTGTTCACTTCGTTTGATACAAAAAATATTTTGAAAATAGCCTTGATGTTTGTGTAAGAAAAGAATAGTTATGAGTGATTTTAGTTTTCAATATCGATTAAGATTTTTAAAACAACAAAAGATAAAAGAAACGTGCACAACCACCTCCTCCCCCCCCCCCCCCCCCCAAAAAAAAAGAAAAAATTGCCAAGGTATTTTGATTTGAGTGCTTTTATAGACCAAGAAAAAATGTCAAACTTGGTCTTTTATCCAACAGAAAAAATATTTCACGGATTTAGGAAAAAAGGAAGACAAACAAACAGAAATTTGAGATTATTTTTGTAATTGAAGGTGAAGTTTGCTTGTATGTAGTGTGTGTGTGTGTGTGTGTGTGTGTGTGGTGTGTGTGGTATGTGTGTGTGTTGTGTGTGTGTGTGTGTGTGTGATGTTGTGATGTTTTCTTGCATGTTTGCAATTATTTTACTTCACAAATGTATTAACTATAAGAAAATTTTCCTTTCTAATAAATGCTGATGAGAAGAGATTACGACAGTCTTTAGCCATCGATTTTTCACACCAGCTTTTCGCTTCATTACTTCTGATTCAGACATGAATATAATGGGAGGTGGCGTATGCGGAAATGAATACTATGGCTTGTTTGCACTTTTTTCGCTCTTTTCTCTTGTTTTTTTTTCTTTCTTCCTTTTTTATATTACTCTTCTTATACCGCTGACCATCTCAGATGAAAATTATTTTCTGGAGAAGACTTTCAATTTTCTTCTAAATTTTCATTACAGGTAGGAGTTTGGAGTTTTTTTTTTTTTTTTTTTCGTTTTTTTTTTAATTGCAGGTTTTTCTCTTTGAATACTTTGTTCACTGATCGCAAGCTTGAGGAATTGAATTTGTCTGAAGAATTTTTATAGATCTGAACGTTGGTGTGTTAAAGGTTGTTTTGATGTTAATAGCGTCACTGATGATTGTTGTTGTGTTGTCTGGTTTGTTGGTGAAGGTTTGTCAGGCTAGGTACGTCTTTGTCTTGATGTTAATAGCGTCACTGATGAATTGTTGTATGTTGTTTGGTTTGTTGGTGAAGTTTGTCAGGCTAGGTACGTCTTTGTCTTGATGTTAATAGTGTCACTGATAATTGTTGTTGTGTTGTCTGGTTTGTTGGTGAAGTTTGTCAGGCTAGGTACATCTTTGTCTTGATGTTAATAGCGTCACTGATGATTGTTGTAGTGTTGTTGGTTTGTTGGGAGGTTTGTCAGGCTAGGTACGTCTTTGTCTTGATGTTAATAGTGTCACTGATGATTGTTGTGTGTTGTCTGGTTTGTTGGGAGTTTGTCAGGCTAGGTACGTCTTTGTCTTGATGTTAATAGTGTCACTGATAATTGTTGTAGTGTTGTCTGGTTTGTTGGTGAAGTTTGTCAGGCTAGGTACGTCTTTGTCTTGATGTTAATAGTGTCACTGATAATTGTTGTAGTGTTGTCTGGTTTGTTGGCGAGGTTTGTCAGGCTAGGTACGTCTTTGTCTTGATGTTAATAGTGTCACTGGATAATTGTTGTAGTGTTGTTGGTTTGTTGGCGAGGTTTGTCAGGCTAGGTACGTCTTTGTCTTGATGTTAATAGTGTCACTGATGATTGTTGTAGTGTTGTCTGGTTTGTTGGCGAGGTTTGTCAGGCTAGGTACGTCTTTGTCTTGATGTTAATAGCGTCACTGATGATTGTTGTTGTGTTGTTTGGTTTGTTGGCGAGGTTTGTCAGGCTAGGTACGTGTTTGTCTTGATGTTAATAAGTGTCACTGTAATTGTTGTAGTGTTGTCTGGTTTGTTGGTGATGTTTGTCAGGCTAGGTACGTGTTTGTCTTGATGTTAATATGTCACTGATAATTGTTGTTGTGTTGTCTGGTTTGTTGGCGGTTTGTCAGGCTAGTACGTCTTTGTCTTGATGTTAATAATGTCACTGGTAATTGTTGTAGTGTTGTCTGGTTGTTTGTCAGGCTAGGTATGTCTTTGTCTTGATGTTAATAGCGTCACTGATGATTGTTGTAGTGTTGTCTGGTTTGTTGGCAAGGTTTGTCAGGCTAGGTACGTCTTTGTCTTGATGTTAATAGTGTCACTATGATTGTTGTAGTGTTGTCTGGTTTTTGGCGAAGTTTGTCATGGCTAGGTACGTCTTTGTAATTTTTTGTATTTTTTCTCTGAGTATTTGTAGTCGTGTTGTACATTTGTTTTCTTTTCTGGGTGCGTTTGTCGGGTGGGGGTTTCTGCTGTGTCCACTGTTCTCTCACCTTTTCTGTCTCTTTTTTTCTGCTTCGTGTTTCTCCTGTCTCCTTGTCTGTTCTTCTTCTTCTGTCTGTCTTCTCTCTTTTCTCTCTGTCTCTGTCTCTCTCTCTCTCTGTTCTCTCTTCTCCTGTTCTCTCTTCTGTCTCTCTCTTCTTCTTCTCTGTTTCTCTTCTTCTTCTTCTCTGCTCTCTCTGTCTCTTTCTGTCTTCTCTCTCTCTCTCTCTCTCTCGTCTCTCTCTCTTTCTGTCTTTGCTCTCTTTCTCTCTTTTCTCTTTCTCTCCCCACCTCTTTCTCTCTCTCTCTCTCTCTCTCTCTCATTTCTGTTTGTCCCTGTTTCTTTGCATCTGTACCTTGTCTTTTCTCAGATGTCATGCCTTAAGGTCATCTCTCCCTAACATAGAAGCTGGCTTGTTCACTGTCTTTATATTCCAATCATTCGGGTGGTGTCCGCTTTCTGTTTCATAGGTTCAGTTCTCCACTCCCTCTCCCCCTCTCGCTCCCCCTCCCTCCCTCCCTGCCTTCTTCCACTCCCTCCTTCCCCTCTTCCTTCCACCCCCCCACCCCCTCCGCATTTCAAGACTTTGCCAGGGCATAGGATTTTGCGCGGCCTCTCTAACTTTGCTGGATAACTACTGGCAGATTTGGGTGGAGCGCATACAGAATTACCTCAGCGCAGTGAATCGCTCTTGAGCAAACTTCAGTAGTAAGAAACTCTGGAGAAAGCTGGACAGCAGAAGGCCCTCAAGAGGAGAAACCCTTTCTGGCAAGTTTTTCAGCGCTAAGCTCCTGACACTTTAAGGGGGCCAGGCCGCATCCAGGTCGTGACTTGTGGATACTCTCCTGCTGTTACCTTTTTGTTGTTGTTGTTGTGTGTGTGTGTGGGGGGGGGGGGGGGGTAGGAAATGGGCAACATCATTGCTGTTGTCGAGATCCAAGGAGCGTTCTCCTTTCCAGATCCACCGCCTTCACGGGATACTTGGTGAGGCACTCCAGCCTCCCGCTGTCCTCCCCGAATAATTGCCACCGCATGAACTCGGTTGCGGGGCATCTTTGGATCCAATGTGCCCGATCTTGTTCCTCCTCGTTGTTTCTCTGTGTTGGTGGTTCCCATTGAACTCATGGGTGACATATTGTCTGCCAACCTCAGCGACCGTGTCAACCTTCGACGTGGACAAGGCAGAACCCTGACTCTGAAGGCTGATGTTACGAATGATCTTGACCTCCTCGGCGTTTCCCCAGCAATTGTCATGAACATGAACAGCATCCAATTTACACAATTGATTGGTTCGCTCTAATTTGCTGAGCGTTAAATATATATATTCCCATTGAAGATAAGTACCCGTTCGACCCGTGATGGGGATCTGGATCTCCGGCGCGAAGAGGATGTTGTTGAGCTTCGCACGCTTGGAAAGGATGACACGTTGTTGATCCAGTGTTGTTGTTGTTGTTGTTGTCACCTGGGTTTAAACCCTTGCCTCCAAGATGATCAGGCGATCTTCCAGTCGTCTGCGTCTCAAAATCCTTTGGTATTCTTGTCCGTCTTTCTCTTCTGTCTCTGTCCCCCTTTCTATCATTTTTTCCTTCCTTTCTGTCCAGTGTTTGTGTGTCTGTCTCTTCCCTTCTCCCTTTCCCTTAGGCCTCTCTTGCTTTCTCTTTTTGAATTTCTTGTCTGAATTCCTTCTCTGTTTGAATTTGTCTGAATTCCTTCTCTGTTTGAATTTCTTGTCTGAATTCCCTCTCTGTTTGAATTTCTTGTCTGAATTCCCTCTCTGTTTGAATTTCTTGTCTGAATTCCTTCTCTGAATTCTTTGCTTTTAAAGTACTACTTGAAAAACATGGCATGCACTAGCTGGAACAAAATGTCTTTTATAGCTTGTCTCTTGTAAATAATCACTATGATCTCACATGGACAAGATTTCACTGGGGGTGTTCCTTGGCTTATTACAAAAAATTATTAACCCTTTGACTCCCTCACTCTATCCACTGGCTTCATGCAGGAATCTGAGTGATAGGGTGATGGAGAGAAAAGGTTAATCCTTATGGCATTCATATCAGGTGTGTGTATATGTGTATGTATACTCTGTCGTATGTATGTCTGTATTTCACAAATACTCTTTGTTCGCCAGGTAAGAGAATATATTCTGTTCCATATTTAATAAAGTTGGAGCTTTGTCCCGTATGTCTTGCCATAAATGTTTTTGTGGTTTAGTCTTGCCTGGTAGAAACATATATAACAAAAACAGAAATGAAGTGGAAAGAAGTTGTGACAGATGTGTGTGTTGCCATAGATGTTTTTGTGGTTCAGTCTGACCCTGTGCAAATGCATAACAAAATGGAAGTAAAATGAAACAAAATTATAATAGATGAGAGGATGTGTGTGTGTGTGTGTTTGGTGTGTGTGTGCGTGTGTGTGTGTGTGTGTGTGTGTGTGTATGCTGCTTAACTCATTGAGACAGCATATTTCTCTCTCCCCCTCCCCCCGTTGTGTGTGTGTGTGTGTGTGTGTGTGTGTGTGTGTGTGCATGCTGCTTAACTCTCACTGAGCAGCAGACTTTCTCCCCTACCCCCTCCCCCCAAAACCACTGGATCTTAGGTGGTGGGCTGGGTGCCAGCCTTTCAGATGATACGATAAACCGTGGTCAGTATGTAATCTTCTGCCAGTAAAAGATAAAATTCAAAGCAAAGTTGGTCGAAAATCATTGTCAAAGATTGAAAATTCCTCAAGATTGAAAAAAAAAACCCCTCCTGTTGAAGACTGGTACCCAAAGTAACAAACGAACGTCATCGTTGATGGCTGACGTCCGTCAACTGTCCGTCACCTTTCCTGTTGGAAATCGTCTTTATAGTGAGGTCTGGGACCGTAACCCTTTGACTCCCACCATGCTAGCAAAGCAAAAACTTAACCCTTTAACTTCCACACCCTATCCAGCATGCTAGCAAAGCAGAAACTTTAACCCTTTGACTTCCACACCCTATCCACCACGCTAGTAAAGCAGAAACTTTAATCCTTTGACTCCCACACCCTATCCACCATGCTAGCAAAGCAGAAACTTAACCCTTCGACTCCTGCACCCTATCCTCCATGCTAGCAAAGTAAAAACTTAACCCTTTGACTCCTTCACCCTATCATGCTAGCAAAGTAAAAGAACCCTTTGACTCTCGCACCCTATCCACCATGCTAGCAAAGCAAAAACTTAACCCTTTGACTCCCGCACCATAACCACCATGCTAGCAAAGCAAAAACTTTAACCCTTTGACTCCACCCTATCCACCAGCTTCCTGCAGTTTTTGCACTTGATGGATAGGATGCGGGAGTCAAAGGGTTAAATATCCATTATGGGACTGATTTTACTGGGTCAGGTTCATGGTCATTGTGTTTCTTTTAAAATTTTTTCTTATTTTCGCAATCTGTGTTTGTTTTTGCCTAATTTTATTCCAGTACACTTTGTAATACAAGGTTTGATTCTCTTCCTGTCAAACATTGAAATGTCTTTTGGTTTTCTTGTATTTTTATGTAGAAGACGCAAACAGTTGAAATATTGATACAATGTTAGCTGTTCTGATAGTAGATGGTTTTTGAATTGAACTGAGACAGTTGAAATGCTTTGTGGTTTGTGTGTGGGTGCTTTCATGTATTGTTTTTGAGAATACAGTATCCGTGGCTACTTTTGTCACTGTCATGTAGCCATACCTCTTTTGTCTTGCTTTGTGGTGAGAATACAGTATCCTTTGCTACTTTTTTGACTATTGTGTAGCCATACCTGTTTTGTCGTGCTTTGTACTGAGAATATAATATCCTTTGCTAATTTTGTGACTGTTGTGTAGCCATATGTGATTTGTTTTGCTTTGTAGTGAGAATACAGTATCTTTTGCTTCTTTTGTGACTGTTGTGTAGCCATACCTTTTTTTCTTGCTTCATATTGTCTGTCTCATTATTTAAAAGCCATGAGAATTATGAGATGATTTACTGTTTCGTTTTCAGATTCTGGTGTATATTTTATGACAGACTGCTTTGGACATACTGTGTGTGTGTGTAATATTTCTAGATTTTGTACAGTGATATGAATTCTGCTGTTTCTGGGGGGAATGGATTTGTTTGTTGTTTTTTGTTGTTTGTTTTATTGTTTGCTCTCGATGTGGACAAGTGTGTTTTTGAATGTCTGTGATCAAATATGATCGCATGGAAACATGATGTACATGTATACATACACACACAATATACTTGTCACGTATGTGTGTGTGTGCAAGTTTCCTTACATGCATGTTTTCACGTATGTATGTGTTCACATCATTTCTGCTTCAGGCTGGATGAAGTATGAGGACATGTGGTTTGTGAAATTGTCAGACATAGATAAAGCTATGGAACAGGTCAGAGTACAGTTGTGGCGATTCTTCAGCTAACTTGTACATTCACAGATTATAAAATTTCAGTTTATTATGCTTTGGCTTGGTGTGTCTTGTATCAGAAACAGGTCTCTCCCTCTCTCTTTCTCTCGCTCTATTTCTCTCTCTCTCTCTCTCTCTTTATCTCTCTCTCTCTCTCTCTCTCTCTCTCACACACACACACACACACACACACACACACACACACACACACACACTCTTTCTTTCTCTCTTTTCTGTCTCTGTCTTTCTCTCTCTCTCTCTTTCTCTCTCTCTCTTTTCTTTATTGGTTTTTAACTCATTGTCTCCTGCATCCTGTCCACCAGCTTCCTGCATTGTCAGTCATGATAACAAAGCAAAAACTTAAAACCCTCACTCACCCTATCCACCAGCTTCTAGAGCTGTGGATAGGGTGAGGGAATCGAGGGATTAAGTTCATGCAGTTGGTGGATAAGAAAACAAACCAGACAGTCTTGATGGAGGCAGACACAAGATCATTGATGCGGAAGATTAGGAAAAGACCAGCGGACATTTATAGGCCATTTTATGAGGAAGGGGGAATTAGAGCACCTGGTTACAACAGGAAAGCTGAAGGGAAAGAGAACACCAGGTAGACCCAGGGAGAAAATACTGGATGGACTTGCAGGGTGGCTGAGGACAGAGAGGATGGGAGATGTACTTGCAGCGACAAGGGATTGATGTATATGGAGGGCCATGATCGCCAACGCCATGCGGCAGGGCACATGATGATGATGATGAGTTGGTGGATAGGGTGCGGGAGTCATAGGATTAAATGTTACTTGGTATTATGTTGAATATATATTTGAGGTGTTCCTTTTCGATGCTGATTTATGAAAACAGAATGTCATCAAGGCTTGATGGCTACCTTTGTTTTCATTTTCTTCCTTATCGCTGTCTGTAAGTGAAGTTTTGTTCTGACTTTACTCTTCATTCTGCTGAAAAATACTCATGTATAATAATCACATTTGAGTCTTCAGTGAGGCATTGCTGTATGAATCTATATGGGAGAAATAAGTTCATAATTTGTCTACAAATGCTTCTGTCATAATCTTACTTAGAATTGTGTTTTTTGTTCATTCTGATCTGTGGTTTATTCATTCTGCTAATCGCTGTGTGAGTCTGTACAGGAGAAACAGTTTTGTAGTTTGTCTACAGTTGGTTCTGGCATATTCCTTCTTAGAACTGTTTTATTCATTCTGACTGTGGTTTATTCATTCTGCTAATCGCTGTGTGAGTCTGTACAGGAGAAACAGTTTTGTATTTTGTCTACAGATTGTTATGTCATATTCTTGCTTAGAGTTTGTTTCTTTTTTCTATTCTGTGTTATCTTGCTGTGTTGACTTCAACATTAGTGTGTCATCATTTGTTTCTCGACTTCTCTAGATGTTATTTCAGAGTGCGTAATGACTTTGTGTGTGTGTTCTTTACTTGTTTCTCAGTTCTCTAGTGTGTTGTTTCTCAGAGTGTGTGATGACATCACTGTTAGTGCGGCATTGGTTGTTTCTCAGCTTTTCAGGTGTGTTATTACAGAGTGCGTAATGATGTCACTGCGTGTTGTCACATTGTTTCTGACTTTCTATAGTGTGTTGTTTCAGAGTGTGTCATGACTTCACTGTTAGTGTGTCGTCATTTGTTTCTTGACTTCTATAGTGTGTTGTTTCAGAGTGTGTCATGACTTCACTGTTAGTGTGTCGTCATTTGTTTCTTGACTTCTATAGTGTGTTGTTTCAGAGTGTGTTATGACTTCACTGTTAGTGTGTCGTCATTTGTTTCTTGACTTCTATAGTGTGTTGTTTCAGAGTGTGTCATGACTTCACTGTTAGTGTGTTGTCATTTGTTTCTTGACTTCCGTAGTGTGGTTTTTTTCAGAATGTGTAATAAAAATGAGCGGTAAATCTTTGCTGTGGTGAATTTTGACAGGAAAGCTGGTTTTGTGTTCTGATGTGTGGTTAGAATTGTGTTGACGTTAGTACATCAGTTCTGTCATAGTACTGTTGGGAATTCTCTGTGTGTGTTACGTTGTTATATCAGGTCTTCCCCCCCCCCCCCCCACCCCCCGTCCTATTTTCTGCACACCTTAATGACAACAGAAGCTGGGACAGTTTTACAACGTTATGATGACAATAATAATGATGGGGAAGATAGTCATGACGCTATGGAGTTCCATTTAGGATTGATATTGCGTGACAGCGATGTACTCTATGCTTACTGGTGTCTATCAGGCCCAAGAGATATACACGCATGCGGTGTTGGTCAAGAAATTTAAACAACATCTTCAGAAATGCCTCCATGAAGTGGATGAGACTGGACCATGTGTTCTGAAGTGTTCTCAATGAACCCATAATACACTCAACTCTGGGTAGGAGCTGGTTTGGACAGAAAAATCCCACAATCATTTAGTGATTTACCCCACAGCTTTCAGTGGGTAGTCTGTTGTGAGAACCACTGCACCAACACGACTGGTCTTTCTCAACTTCTTGGTTGGTATTTATTGTCAGGTCTTTCGCAGCTTCTGAGTCGATAATGTATTATCAGGTCTTTGACAATGTCTCAGTACATACTGTATTGTCAGGCATGTTTGCTGCCCAGCTTAATGTTTCCATCATTCTGGTGGTATCGGCTTACTGTTTCACGGGTCCTTTCCCCTCCTCCCTATTTCAGCACCTTGCCAGTGAATAGGGTTTTGCACTGGTGTGGAGAGTCTGCCACAGAATTGCTGGCAGATTTGGGTGGAGTGTATATAATTTGTCTGAACATGTTGAATCTTTCTTGAACAAATTCAAAATTCGAACTCAGGTCTTGAACAATTTCAGAATTTGAACTCAGGCCTTTTGAACTTGTCATTTATTGTTCACTGATACCATCCATGCGTGTTAACCCTTTGACTCCTGCACTCTGTCCACCAGCATCCTACATTGTAAGCCATGATAGCAAAGCAAAAACTTAACCCTTTGACTGCCTCACCCTATCCACCAGCTTCCTGCAGGAAGCTGGTGGATAGGGTGAGGCAGTCAAAGGGTTAAGTTTTTGCAGTTGGTGGATGGGGTGGGGAAGTCAAAGGGTTAAGCAGCACTGGTGTGAATTAGATGGGAAGCTGGTTGTATGTTCTGTTTGATTCGTATATTTTCAGAACCATGTTGAATAAATTCTGCTGTCAGTTCTTTCAGTCTTTGTCAGTGCCTCTCTTGTTACCGATTTTTATTTTGTTTAATGATTGAGGAATAAGCGTTGTCTTTCTGAAGTTTGATGGAGAACTGGTTTTTGTGTTTTCTGATCTTCTTGTTTCCTATGCTGTCTTGGTTTGTGGTTAGAATTGTGTGGATTTAATTCTTTTGTCAATTTTTTACTCAACATCTGGTTTTCTGTGCTGTCCATTTGTGTTTAGAATTGTGTCGACTTAATTCTGTCAGCAATTTTCTTTGTTTGTTTGTTTGTTTGTTTGATCTTCTTGTATCCTATGCTCTCTGATTTGTGGTTAGAACTTAAATCTTTTTTTTTATCCTGTGCTTAGATAATTTGTGGTTCAAATTGTGTCGACTTAATTCTGTCCATTTTTTTTTTTACAATAATTCTGTCCATTTTTTTTTACTAATTCTGTCAATATTTTTTCACTAATTCTGTCCATTTTTTTTCACTAATTGTCAATTTTTTTTTTTTTTTACTAATTCTGTCAATATTTTTTCACTAATTCTGTCAATATTTTTTCACTAATTCTGTCAATTTTTTTTTTTTTACTAATTCTGTCAATTTTTTTTTCACTAATTCTGTCAATTTTTTTTTTACTCAACTTCTGTGTGGCTGGTAGGTTAGGAGTGTCTTAATTGACCAAAAATCATTGCCTGTGTGATTTTGGGTGGAGAACTGGTTTTTCTGTTCTGTACAGTTTGAATTTAGAACTGTGTTGAGTTGATTCTAACAGCTGATCTGTCAACATTTCTGATGGTCACGAAGAGTGTAATAGATTAGAGGTAAATAGTGTTGGTGTGAATGTAGATGGGGAATAGTTTCATCATGGACTTGACACAGCTCACTCTAAATTCCTACCTGGCTTCTCTGTTGGTCCATTAAAATCTGTAATGATAGTCAGATAATAATGTTTGATATGTTCTGTAATAACTGTATAGTAATACATTTTTTCTACCTTTGATAATAACAACAAAGTTAAACGTTTTTAACATTTTATAACAACTATATAATGGTACATTTTTACATTTTGTAATGACGACATAGTAATACATTCTACAATAACTACGTAGTAATACATCTTTTTCTTAACTGCTCAGTTATTCATATCACCTTGCCTGTCGGCATCATCAAGTTCGATGGTAGCCGCCACAACAGACTTCGCAACAACTCTCCTCCGTTTACTCTGGTCTTGACATCTCTTTACTACTTTGTAGACCCTCAAACCCCTGATGTTGGTGATGGTGTTTGTATAGGAGGTGAGTGGTCTACCCGGATTTCTTTTGGCCTCAACTTTTCCTTGTTTTACATTTCATGAAGACTACACACTAATACATTTTCTCTCTATTCTACAATAACTACAAAATGATACGTCTTTTTCTTAACTGCTGAGTCATTCATATCACCTCATATTCATATCAACAGTTTTGTCATTAGGATTGTATTGTTTCAGGTCGCATGGCCGATGTATTTCATTTTTCTTTTGTTGATTTCTGCCACCAGTTGATATTGGACTTTTTAAGTTTGTTCAAAATGCTTTTATTTGTTCTTTAGTCTGGTTATTCATACATCCTATGATAAATATAATGATTACACTGGTGAAACATCAACAATGCTGGATTACAGTGAAAAAAGATTTGGACACCAACATATTTATAACAGCAGGAAAAGAATATTGCCAAGATACTGGACACGAGATTTCTTAGCAGAATATAACCCTTCTTTCTTATGCCACAATTAGAACGATGAATCTGTCTAACACCCTTCTTGCTTATGCCCACAATTTAGAACGATGAATCTGTCTAACAACCCTTCTTGCTTATGCCCACAATTTAGAACGATGAATCTGTCTAACAACCCTTCTTGCTTATGCCCACAATTTAGAACGATGAATCTGTCTAACAACCCTTCTTGCTTATGCCCACAATTTAGAACGATGAATCTGTCTAACAACCCTTCTTGCTTATGCACACAATTTAGAACGATGAATCTGTCTAACAACCCTTCTTGCTTATGCACACAATTTAGAACGATGAATCTGTCTAACAACCCTTTTTGCTTATGCACACAATTTAGAACGATGAATCTAACAACCCTTCTTGCTTATGCACACAATTTAGAACGATGAATCTGTCTAACAACCCTTCTTGCTTATGCATACAATTTAGAACGATGAATCTGTCTAACAACCCTTTTTGCTTATGCACACAATTTAGAACGATGAATCTAACGACCCTTCTTGCTTATGCACACAATTTAGAACGATGAATCTGTCTAACAACCCTTCTTGCTTATGCATACAATTTAGAACGATGAATCTGTCTAACAGTCTCATAGATAGCTGCACACAAAACTGTTGTCTTAAGTGTCCTGTTCTGATGATAATGTGAAAATCATCTGTCTTTCAAAGCTCTGATAAATCTTTGGATGCCACAACTAATAAATGACTTGCCTTCTGGAGTGTCTATCGCGCTCGTTTTTATACTTTGACATTCGTTTTTGCTGAGCTGAAATGTGTAAATGTTACTGTTTTGTTGCCACAAAAGCCCTCCTTTCATATTATCTCCATGTTTTTGTGTCTTGTTTTGTGGATTTTGGACGCTGATATGAGTAAGAGAGTAAAATGTGTTAATGTTACCGTTTTGTTGCGACAAAGGCACTTGTTTCACATTTTCTCCATATTTTTGTGTCTTGTTTTGGGAGCTGGAGTTGTGGATACTCCTGTGCGTAGGAGAGGAAAATATTTTGATGTTACCGTTTTGTTGCAAGAAAGGCTCTTCTAACATATTTTTATAACTTGGGCTTAACAACAACAACAAGATTTAATAACTTTTATTGGGACGTTTGGGCACTCACAAGACAAGGATGTATTTAATCCTGTACATATACTTTAACTCTTTGTCTCCCGCACCCTGTCCACCAGCATCCAACATTTCCAAGCATACCAGCAAAGCAAAAACTTAACCCTTTGATTCCCTCACCCTGCCCACCAGCTTCCTACAGGAAGCTGGTGGGCAGGGTGAGGGAATCAAAGGGTTAAGTTTTTGCAGTTGGTGGATAGAGTGCAGGAGTCAAAGGGTTAAGGTATTGATTGTTTGGTATGTGTAAAGCTATTGTGGAATATGTATAAAGTTAGCGTGATCTTTTCACACAACAAGCTTTCAGTCACTTAGCGCTGGTGCTTGATAGAACTGACGTTCATTGGCTGTGGTTTTGGTCACTTTCGTAGTTTTCTACTTAAATTTCAGCTGTTAATTATCTTCTGTCACTTTGTTCATTTCGGCTGTCAGTTAATCACTTTCTGTGTGGTGTGGTCGTTTTTAGATTTTTAGTTCACCATTTAAGTTTATTTTCAGTTTTATTTTTGTTGCGTTGTCTCACTGAGTTGCTGAATCTGTGTTGTCAAAAAATGAAATCATCTTTGGTTGCTTTATGTAACCAGCCAAGACCCATGCACACATTTCTATAGCCTTTTCTTGATGATTCAGGGTGTTTGAAACTTCCGTCATTTCTGATTATTCAGTACAGGTTATTGAAGAAGCTGTCTTTTGTGATTGGCAAATATCATGCTATTTCTTTATTTAAAACAACAACAACAACAGCAACAAAACATCTCTTTGAGTCTTTTTCAGGAATGGACAATATCGTTCTGTCAAAACTGGGGTCTTTTCTTTCCTCCTTTTTTTAAGGTCTTTATTTTTTTTTTTTACTTCTTCATTTATTATGTCTGCAGTTGTTATCGGTGCGTTTCAAGGTGACACTCGACACACACGTCAACAATACCATCTGTATTGTGTCGCAACATGTACCATAGTGTTGTAGTATAGTATCATACTGTACTATACTTGGCAACGTGTACCATAGTGTTGTAGTATAGTATCATACTGTACTATACTTGGCAACGTGTACCGTAGTGTTGTAGTATAGTATCATACTGTACTATACTTGGCAATGTGTACCGTAGTGTTGTAGTATAGTATCATACTGTACTATACTTGGCAACGTGTACCGTAGTGTTGTAGTATAGTATCATACTGTACTATACTTGGCAATGTGTACCATAGTGTTGTAGTATAGTATCATACTGTACTATACTTGGCAACGTGTACCGTAGTGTTGTAGTATAGTATCATACTGTACTATACTTGGCAACATGTACCATAGTGTTGTAGTATAGTATCATACTGTACTATACTTGGCAACGTGTACCGTAGTGTTGTAGTATAGTATCATACTGTACTATACTTGGCAACATGTACCATAGTGTTGTAGTATAGTATCATACTGTACTATACTTGGCAACATGTACCATAGTGTTGTAGTATAGTATCATACTGTACTATACTTGGCAACATGTACCATAGTGTTGTAGTATAGTATCATACTGTACTATACTTGGCAACATGTACCATAGTGTTGTAGTATAGTATCATACTGTACTATACTTGGCAATGTGTACCATAGTGTTGTAGTATAGTATCATACTGTACTATACTTGGCAACATGTACCATAGTGTTGTAGTATAGTATCATACTGTACTATACTTGGCAACGTGTACCGTAGTGTTGTAGTATAGTATTATACTGTACTATACTTGGCAACATGTACCGTAGTGTTGTAGTATAGTATCATACTGTACTATACTTGGCAACATGTACCATAGTGTTGTAGTATAGTATTATACTGTACTATACTTGGCAACGTGTACCATAGTGTTGTAGTATAGTATCATACTGTACTATACTTGGCAACATGTACCATAGTGTTGTAGTATAGTATCATACTGTACTATACTTGGCAACATGTACCATAGTGTTGTAGTATAGTATCATACTGTACTATACTTGGCAATGTGTACCATAGTGTTGTAGTATAGTATCATACTGTACTATACTTGGCAACATGTACCATAGTGTTGTAGTATAGTATCATACTGTACTATACTTGGCAACATGTACCATAGTGTTGTAGTATAGTATTATACTGTACTATACTTGGCAACGTGTACCATAGTGTTGTAGTATAGTATCATACTGTACTATACTTGGCAACGTGTACCATAGTGTTGTAGTATAGTATCATACTGTACTATACTTGGCAACATGTACCATAGTGTTGTAGTATAGTATCATACTGTACTATACTTGGCAACATGTACCATAGTGTTGTAGTATAGTATCATACTGTACTATACTTGGCAACGTGTACCGTAGTGTTGTAGTATAGTATCATACTGTACTATACTTGGCAACGTGTACCGTAGTGTTGTAGTATAGTATCATACTGTACTATACTTGGCAACGTGTACCGTAGTGTTGTAGTATAGTATCATACTGTACTATACTTGGCAACGTGTACCATAGTGTTGTAGTATAGTATCATACTGTACTATACTTGGCAACATGTACCATAGTGTTGTAGTATAGTATCATACTGTACTATACTTGGCAACATGTACCGTAGTGTTGTAGTATAGTATCATACTGTACTATACTTGGCAACATGTACCGTAGTGTTGTAGTATAGTATCATACTGTACTATACTTGGCAACGTGTACCGTAGTGTTGTAGTATAGTATCATACTGTACTATACTTGGCAACGTGTACCATAGTGTTGTAGTATAGTATTATACTGTACTATACTTGGCAACGTGTACCATAGTGTTGTAGTATAGTATCATACTGTACTATACTTGGCAACATGTACCGTAGTGTTGTAGTATAGTATCATACTGTACTATACTTGGCAACATGTACCGTAGTGTTGTAGTATAGTATCATACTGTACTATACTTGGCAACATGTACCATAGTGTTGTAGTATAGTATTATACTGTACTATACTTGGCAACGTGTACCATAGTGTTGTAGTATAGTATCATACTGTACTATACTTGGCAACATGTACCATAGTGTTGTAGTATAGTATCATACTGTACTATACTTGGCAACATGTACCATAGTGTTGTAGTATAGTATCATACTGTACTATACTTGGCAACATGTACCATAGTGTTGTAGTATAGTATCATACTGTACTATACTTGGCAACATGTACCATAGTGTTGTAGTATAGTATTATACTGTACTATACTTGGCAACATGTACCGTAGTGTTGTAGTATAGTATCATACTGTACTATACTTGGCAACATGTACCATAGTGTTGTAGTATAGTATCATACTGTACTATACTTGGCAACGTGTACCATAGTGTTGTAGTATAGTATCATACTGTACTATACTTGGCAACATGTACCATAGTGTTGTAGTATAGTATTATACTGTACTATACTTGGCAACGTGTACCGTAGTGTTGTAGTATAGTATCATACTGTACTATACTTGGCAACATGTACCATAGTGTTGTAGTATAGTATTATACTGTACTATACTTGGCAACGTGTACCGTAGTGTTGTAGTATAGTATCATACTGTACTATACTTGGCAACATGTACCATAGTGTTGTAGTATAGTATCATACTGTACTATACTTGGCAACATGTACCGTAGTGTTGTAGTATAGTATCATACTGTACTATACTTGGCAACATGTACCATAGTGTTGTAGTATAGTATCATACTGTACTATACTTGGCAATGTGTACCGTAGTGTTGTAGTATAGTATCATACTGTACTATACTTGGCAATGTGTACCATAGTGTTGTAGTATAGTATCATACTGTACTATACTTGGCAACGTGTACCGTAGTGTTGTAGTATAGTATCATACTGTACTATACTTGGCAACATGTACCATAGTGTTGTAGTATAGTATCATACTGTACTATACTTGGCAATGTGTACCGTAGTGTTGTAGTATAGTATCATACTGTACTATACTTGGCAATGTGTACCGTAGTGTTGTAGTATAGTATTATACTGTTGTAGTATAGTATCATACCATACTATACACAGCTATGACGTATTTGGTATTACATAGCGTGCTACTGTGTTGTGTTCTTTGCTGTATTGTTCTGTGCAGTATTATATTGTATTTCTGCAATTCTGTACTTGCATCGTATTATGAACTACAATACTGCGTTGTGCGGCATTATGTAGTATTACTGTATCAGAGCTTCTCTTCGTAAGTCTTTGTGTGTTTGTGTGTGTGTGTGTGTGTGTGGGGGGGGGGGGGGGGGGTGTTGAATCTTCCTTTGAAAAAAAAACCGGGAAATTGTTTCATATTGACTGTGGTGTGTATATGTGTGCATGTATGTGGATGTGACAAACATGTGTGAACAAGCTCATCTCAAGTTTTTTATGGGTGGCTGTTTACCAGTTTTGGCCAAAGCTGTCCACACTGTTCAGTTTTTGAGTATGGATAAGTTCGGAAGGTCTTATTAGTCACAGCAAGGTCAAAGGGCAAGGCCAGTTGGACAAAAAAAGAGTGCCAAAAATCAGCACTTTTTGAGAAAGGAGTGTGAAGAACACATTCTCAGGATCGTCAGACAATATTTAAAGGCTGTTTTCACCATTGTGACAGTCTGTCTTTGTGCTTGATGTTTTTCAAGGTCACAGTGACATGAAGAAGTACAAAATCTTAATTTTTCTGTTATTATTAATGTGTGAAAAGGAAATGGGAGATAATTAGAATGGCTTGACCATAGGATTGGTGGTGGTGGGGTTTTTCTCCCTCACCCCAGAAATATGTATCTTCACCCTACCTCCCAACTCTTAATTTAAAAAAAAAAGAAATAAACAAAAATTATAAACGCCAAGACATTTGTGTGGTTATGTTTTTGTTTAATCTTTCTGAAGAAAGTAGGGCAGTGATTTAGAAACTGGTCCATGACATCTTTTCGTGTTTTTGAACAAAACATGTCAGCTAAGACATGTGAATTTTTCCATGTTTATGGGTGCATCATTATCAAACAGGCACACCAGGTGTGACCTAGAGAAAAGTCCCTGATGTGAAAGTTGTATTGGGTGTGACCAGTATTTGGGCCTTGGTGATGCCAAAATGTGACCATGGTTTTTATCAAGAATAATTTGGACGTTTTTTTGTAATTGTTTTTGTTTGTTTGTTTGTTTTTTTCATTTAATGGATTTAGGTCAAATATTACTGCATATCTGAGAAATATGATTTACTGAATAAGTTAAAGAATGCTTGATTAGTGTGTGTGTGTTTGTTTGTTTGTTGTTGGTTTTATTGTTGGGTGGGGTATTGTACTGTTAGGTGGGGGTATTGTAATTTTATTGCAGATACAACACTTTTTCCAGCATTTGTATCTGTCTGTTGAGCTTATAGCAAACAGAGCAATCTTTTCTGTATTTGTATCTGTCTGTTGAGCTTATAGCAAACAGAGCAATCTTTTCTGTATTTGTATCTGTCTGTTGAGCTTATAGCAAACAGAGCAATCTTTTCTGTATTTGTATCTGTCTGTTGAGTTTATAGCAAACAGAGCAATCTTTTCTGTATTTGTATTTCTTGTGTCAGGTTTATTGCAAACACTCAAATCTTTACAGCATTCCTGTCTTTCTGTAAAGCTTACTGCAAATACAACAATCTTTTCAACATTTGTATTTTGTCTGTTGAGCTTATAGCAAACAGCACAATCTTTTCTGCATTTGTATCTGTGTCTGGTTTATTGCGAACACTCAAATCTTTACAGCGTTCGTATCTTTCTGTAAAGCTTACTGCAAATACAACCTTTCCAATGCTTGTATCTTTCTCTTGAATCAGTCAATACTTAAATCATTTTTGTGTGATGTTTTTGAGCAACATTTTTTCACAAAGTGAAAACTTCTATATTGTATCAGAAATGCCTGCTTTGCAACATACAGGTAGGCCCCTACTGTGTTTTGTTTTGGTTTTGGTTTAGTCGCCTATCAGTGGCTTGGAACAATGATTACGCCTGTATCTGTTTCCATTTGTTCCAGCAGATACTGTTTAATTTTGGATGATATTTAGTGGCCTGCGACTGTGCTGGGATTTTTCATTGTTTTTGTTCATTTCTTTCACCTGAGTGAAAATTAGACCATGTATTTTAACGACTCGTCTACTTGATTTTTGTTTTACATTGGCAATAAAATCACTAACTTCTGAATGCGTATCTTCTTGTTTCTGTTTGAAAATGTGGAATTTGTATGTCTTTCCCCTGTGAGGATGCCGTGGGATCTTTCAGTATAAATAGTATCCCCACCTTCTAAAGATTCTGTGCTAGAAATTTCCTCTTTTCTGTCACTCTCTTTGTTTCTTTCTTTCTCCTTTGCTTTCTGTCATTTCTTTCTATCATTTTCTGCCTTGCTGATCCATTCACCTGTATGTGTTTGATAAAGTCTTACGAACTTTCTGTTAGGATTGCTGATTGGATACATGTATTAAGTGCATTTTTGGCTCTAGGGGAAAATGAGATATGCATAAAAAAAATTTAAGGTAATTTAGGACCCTTTTTATATATGTTTTGGAGTTCTATAGTTATGTTAAAATTTGGATTGTTTTTTGTTTAAATCCCCTGTATGGTAAAGTGGATGGAGTGGTCAACGCTAGAGGCATCTCCTTAGATTATGAGCGTGAATGCATTGATAGGTGCACTTAATTTTCTTTTCCTTTTTTTCCCTGTTGAAGTATTGTGATGTTTTGAAACAGCTATAGCCCTTATATAGTTCTACCCAGTCAGCAGGGCTTTAAACAAAAATAACAATAACTACCACTCATCATCATCATGTTCCCTGCTGCATGACACTGGCCATCATGGCCCTCCATACGAATCTATCCCTTGTCGCTGCAAGTACATCTCCCACCCTTTCTGTCCTCTGCAAGTCTGTCCAATATTTTCTCCCTGCGTCTAACCTGGTGTTCTCTTTCCCTACAGCTTTCTTGTTGTGACCAGGTGCTCAAACTACCACTGCATTGAAACAATCTTCATTCCATCCAGTTTATCACCAGGGTATTAAAACTGAAAACACCAAACCTGAATACATGTGTCTGTCATTACATGTACATTTGCGTGCTGTACATCGTTTGATTAGTAACAGACCTAGTAACAGACCTGTCTAATGCACAAAGATGATATGGGGATGTATTTGTCTGTAGCAGTACGTATGTGGATGTATACAGGGGGGTGCAAAAGTAGGTATACAGTAAATATCACATCATTATTACAATGCTTAATTCCGCTCTCGTTTAGAGGAGTGTGTGAATACCGACGGCAATCAGTTTGAGTATCTGAAGGATTAAGGCTGTGCTTGTTATTACATGTATATGCAATATTCATTTGTTTGTATAATAAATGCAATGAATATTGTACGTGTTTTCTTTTATCATAACTGTATACCTACTTTTGCACCCCCCTGTATGTATTTTAGGTATTGCTCGCATATATAAAATATACATGTATGTACGTGGTGTGTTTGTGTATATATAACAGGGCTGTTAGAGTTCAGCGATTTCGCGGAAATCCGCGAATACAGTGATCCCATTTCAGGGAAAGTCAAAGTGCTTCCGCGAAAGAAAAAAAAAAGCAAAAAAAAAAAAAAAAAAACCAAAAAAAACCAAGAACCGCGATCGACGGCAGAGCAGAGCAGACGAAAGGATGGTCTTAGTTCAAGGGAAACAACTCCTACCGAAGTTGGCCACGAGTTCTCCTTCCCACAATTCTGTGCGAAGTTCCGGAAGTTTTCTTCAAATGCGATTAATTCGACTCCGAGGTGCCCTGGACCCACTGGGGCCTGGGCGGCCCTGGACCCCGGCCAATTTTCAGGGAAAAACAGATTTTACCACTAACAGCCCTGATATAAGCTTTTATGTGTGCATTGTATGTACAAAATTTATCTTGTATGTACAAACATTGTCTGTTGGTCATGTACAGACCATTCAAAATATTTCTGTGATTCATCTTTTCCTCCAGTCTCCGTGTATTAAGTAAATTTATCATAAAAAATGGTTAAAACAAAAACAAAAGTGGTCATTATGACAAAAGATAAATATATACAAAATGTAGCAGGATGGAGAAGAGAGAGATATTTAACCCTTTGACTCTCGGACCCTACCCACCAACTGCAAAAACTTAACCTTTTGACTCCCTCACCCTATCCACCAGCTTTCTACAGGAAGCTGGTGGATAGGGTGAGGGAGTCAGAGGGTTAAGTTTTCACTCTGCTAGCATGGTTGACAATGCAGGATGCTGGTGGACTGGGTGCGGGAGTCAAAGGGTTAATGATGGTGGTGGAGAGTACAGTGTAATTCATCTTCTCCCAGCTCTGGCACTTTTCATGGAGACAAGAAACACAGTAGAGGAAGAGTCCAGAAACACAAAACACAGAGTACATCTGCCATCAACAAAACAGTCTGAAAGTCTCTGGAAGCTTCACCGGTGTTTCTTTATTTTCCTTTTTCACTGTGTTAATGTTACAATTCAGTTCAATCTCACTTTATTAATCCACACGAAAACTCACCTGTACAGTCCTGGGCTCATAATAAACACAGAGATAAACTTAGCAGACCAATACCAAGTAATAAACACAAAGGATAAACTTAGCAGATCCACGTCATGTAATAAACACAAAGATAAACTTAGCAGACCCACATCGCGTAATAAGCACAAAGATAAACTTAGCAGACCCACATCGCGTAATAAGCACAAAGATAAACTTAGCAGACCCACTTCGCGTAATAAGCACAAAGATAAACTTAGCAGACCCACATCGCGTAATAAGCACAAAGATAAACTCAGCAGACCCACATCGCGTAATAAACAAAAAGATAAACTTAGCAGATCCACGTCATGTAATAAACACAAAGATAAACTTAGCAGATCCACGTCATGTTATAAACACAAAGATAAACTTAGCAGATCCACGTCATGTAATAAACACAAGGATAAACTTAGCAGATCCACGTCATGTAATAAACACAAAGATAAACTTAGCAGATCCACGTCATGTTATAAACACAAAGATAAACTTAGCAGATCCACGTCATGTAATAAACACAAGGATAAACTTAGCAGATCCACGTCATGTAATAAACACAAAGATAAACTTAGCAGATCCACGTCATGTAATAAACACAAAGATAAACTTAGCAGATCCACGTCATGTAATAAACACAAAGATAAACTTAGCAGATCCACGTCATGTAATAAACACAAAGATAAACTTAGCAGATCCACGTCATGTAATAAACACAAAGATAAACTTAGCAGATCCACGTCATGTAATAAACACAAAGATAAACTTAGCAGATCCACGTCATGTAATAAACACAAAGATAAACTTAGCAGATCACGTCACGTAATAAACACAAAGATAAACTTAGCAGACCCACATCACGTAATAAACACAAAGATAAACGTAACAGACCCACATCACGTAATAAACACAAAGATAAACGTAACAGACCCATATCACGTAATAAACACAAAGATAAACGTAGCAGACCCACATCACGTAATAAACACAAAGATAAACGTAACAGACCCACATCACGTAATAAACACAAAGATAAACGTAACAGACCCACATCACGTAATAAACACAAAGATAAACGTAACAGACCCATATCACGTAATAAACACAAAGATAAACTTAGCAGACCCACATCACGTAATAAACACAAAGATAAACGTAACAGACCCACATCACGTAATAAACACAAAGATAAACGTAACAGACCCACATCACGTAATAAACACAAAGATAAACGTAACAGACCCATATCACGTAATAAACACAAAGATAAACGTAGACCCATATCACGTAATAAACACAAAGATAAACTTAGACCCACATCACGTAATAAACACAAAGATAAACGTAACAGACCCACATCACGTAATAAACACAAAGATAAACGTAACAGACCCATATCACGTAATAAACACAAAGATAAACGTAGACCCATATCACGTAATAAACACAAAGATAAACGTAACAGACCCACATCACGTAATAAACACAAAGATAAACGTAACAGACCCACATCACGTAATAAACACAAAGATAAACGTAACAGACCCATATCACGTAATAAACACAAAGATAAACGTAACAGACCCACATCACGTAATAAACACAAAGATAAACGTAACAGACCCACATCACGTAATAAACACAAAGATAAACGTAACAGACCCATATCACGTAATAAACACAAAGATAAACTTAGCAGACCCACATCACGTAATAAACACAAAGATAAACGTAACAGACCCATATCACGTAATAAACACAAAGATAAACGTAACAGACCCACATCACGTAATAAACACAAAGATAAACGTAACAGACCCACATCACGTAATAAACACAAAGATAAACGTAACAGACCCATATCACGTAATAAACACAAAGATAAACGTAGACCCATATCACGTAATAAACACAAAGATAAACGTAACAGACCCACATCACGTAATAAACACAAAGATAAACGTAACAGACCCATATCACGTAATAAACACAAAGATAAACGTAGACCCATATCACGTAATAAACACAAAGATAAACTTAGCAGACCCACATCACGTAATAAACACAAAGATAAACTTAGCAGACCCACATCACGTAATAAACATAAACTTAGCAGACCCACATCACGTAATAAACACAAAGATATACTTAGCAGTCCCACATCATGTAATAAACACAAAGATAAACGTAACAGACCCACATCACGTAATAAACACAAAGATAAACGTAACAGACCCATATCACGTAATAAACACAAAGATAAACTTAGCAGACCCACATCACGTAATAAACACAAAGATAAACGTAACAGACCCATATCACGTAATAAACACAAAGATAAACGTAACAGACCCACATCACGTAATAAACACAAAGATAAACGTAACAGACCCACATCACGTAATAAACACAAAGATAAACGTAACAGACCCATATCACGTAATAAACACAAAGATAAACGTAGACCCATATCACGTAATAAACACAAAGATAAACGTAACAGACCCACATCACGTAATAAACACAAAGATAAACGTAACAGACCCATATCACGTAATAAACACAAAGATAAACGTAGACCCATATCACGTAATAAACACAAAGATAAACTTAGCAGACCCACATCACGTAATAAACACAAAGATAAACTTAGCAGACCCACATCACGTAATAAACATAAACTTAGCAGACCCACATCACGTAATAAACACAAAGATATACTTAGCAGTCCCACATCATGTAATAAACACAAAATAAACTTAGCAGACCCACATCACGTAATAAACACAAACTTAGCAGACCCACATCACGTAATAAACACAAAGATAAACTTAGAAGACCCACATCACGTAATAAACACAAACTTAGCAGACCCACATCACGTAATAAACACAAACTTAGCAGACCCACATCACGTAATAAACACAAAGATAAACTTAGAAGACCCACATCACGTAATAAACACAAACTTAGCAGACCCACATCACGTAATAAACATAAACTTAGCAGACCCACATCACGTAATAAACACAAACTTAGCAGACCTACATCAATAGGGATTGAAACTATTCAAAGATCACCACTTAGCATGGATCCACACAGAACACAAAATATCACCAGTTCACTCACACACTCCTGTAGAAAAGACAAAACATTCAACCACAAGCAGTAACAGGAATAATAGTTACAACATCCATACATGTAAACCCATCAAGGGACAAATACAAAAAAATGCATCAACTGTTACTCATTTGAAAACTTCTTTACAATCAAGCATTTTCCACACACAACAATGTCGAAGAAAGGTGCACCTCACATCACAGGATCATCATTAACTCTATTGTGACGGCACTTGCCACAGCTGAGCTCTCCTGCTGGCCTAGGGCTGCCACAGTGAAATCACTGAGAACAGGGTGCAAGTGAACTTATCCATCGATTTTAGACAAATAAACCGGCAAAACGTAGCTGAAGCGTTCAACGGGAGTTCCCTCCACAAGGGAAGCAACTGCCAACTACTAAATCATTAGCATAACAAAAGTAGAGGGAGTTATATACTGTAGACCGTCTGTTACTATGATCAAAGTAGCCCGTCCTCAGTGAGAGCTCAGCTGTTACTTCGATCGTAGTAGCCCCTCGTCAAAGAGTTAACCCTTCGACTCTCGCACCTTGTCCACCAGCATTTTGCATTGCCAACCATGCTAGCAAAGCAAAAACCTAACCCTTTGATTCCCTCACCTTATCATCATCATTTGTCCTGTCGCATGGTGTTGACAATCATGGCCCTCCATACGAAGCTATCCTTTGATGCTGCAAGTACATCTCCTACCCTTTCTGTCTTCATCCACTCCGCAAGTCCGTCCAATATTTTCTCTCAGGGTCTACCTGGTGTTATTTTTCCCTCCAGCTTTCCTGTTGTAACTAGGTGCTCAAATTTCTCTTGCCTCATAAAATGTCCTGTAAATCTTGCTTGTCTTGTCCTTGTCTTCTTCATTAATGATCCTCTTGTGTCTGCCTCCTTCAAGATTGTCTCGTTTGTTTTCTTTGCTGTCCATGGAACTCTTTTAACATTCTCAGAAACTACATTTCAGCTGGTAGATAGGGTGAGGAAATCAAAGAGTTACGTTTCAGCAGGGTGTGGGAGTCAAAGGTTTAAACCCTTTTGTATTAACATAAAACACGACAGCATTTCAAGCACATGCACATACATACCATGCTTGTCTCGTCCCTTGTCCTCCCTCCCCCTTCATCATCATCATCATCATCAGGTGCCCTGCTGCATGGTGTTGGCGATCATGGACTTCCATCTGTCTCTATCTCTCGTTGCCCCTAGCATCTCCCCCACCCTCCTCATCCCCAGACACTCTGCAAGTCCGTCCAGCATTTTCTCCCTGTGTCTACCTGGTGCTCTCTTTCCCTCCAGCTTTCCTGTTGTGACCAGGCGCTCCAAATCCCCCTTCCTCATAAAATGACATATAAATGTTGCCTGTCTTTTCCTAATCTTCCTTATGAGTGATCTACTTGTGTCTGCCTGCATCAAGACTGTCTTGTTTGTTTTCTTTGCTGTCCATGGAACTCTCACCATTCTTCTTAGAAACCACATCTCGGCTGCCTCAAACTTGTTCTGGCTTTGTTTGTTGACTGTCCACGCCTCGCATCCGTACAACAGTGTTGGTTCTATATAACATTCAAGAACTCTCTTCCCGACGTTGATTGACAGGCATTTGTTGGTAAGAATGCTTGTCATCTTCTTGAATGCTGTTTTGGCTTGGCCGATTCTGCTATTTCCGATGTGCATCTGCCATCTGATGAAATGATCTTTCCCAGTATTTGAATTTATCAACCTGTGTCAAGTTGTGCCATTTGCTGTTATTTTGCATGAGGGGATTTCATGTTTTTTACTGATCACCATGACTTCAGTTTTCCTGCTGTTTAGTTCCAGCCCCTTACCTTTACTTTCTATTTCTAGTATATTCACAAGAATTTGTAGGTCTCTTTCACTTTCTGCAATTAGCACGGTGTCATCTGCGTACCGAACGTTGATTATCATTTTCCCTCCAACCTTTAATCCAGGGTCTTCTTCTAGTTTTGTCATGAAGTTTTCGCTGTAAAAAAATTTACAATATATAAAACGTGGACACAGAGATAAGACAGAGCGCGCCACACCAAAGTTAAGACTAACTCACTTCTCCACCCATCCCCCAGAAAATGCTTATTTACATCCACAGATACATGAGAATTTTGAAAATTCACAGATAATGACTTCATTGTAACACAAAACACTCACACAGTACACACCCACTTGCCTCCATACGCTCCCAAACTATTACAATCTGCCTCCCTCAACCGCATAGCATATTGTTTGTTTGCGGGGGGAAGGGGGGGGGGGAGTACATTTTTTTTTTTATTATAGTCATCAAAATAAGAATTGGAATGGCAAAGCAAAAAATAGTCCAACTCAACAACATCTGGAAAGACAGAGGCATACCAAATGGCCTGAACTACTAAAATGTTTGATCTGGCCAGTCATGATTTATGGCTGGAAACCCTGAACTCTGAGAAAAAGATGGCTGGAGAATCGAAGGAGACTATCCTGGAAGAACTGGATGCCACCAGAAAACTACTAGCAGACACCAACAAAAGAAGACTAAAATATATTGGCCATGTGTCACGCAACAAGAATGCGGACTCATGGCAACTGTTTTTCAAGGAAAAAACAGTGGCAGAAAGGAAGAAAGGCAGACTTCCAGTCTCATACATCTAGAACATAACCAACATCAGTGGCCTGAATAATCAAGAAATTGTCCACAGAGGTCAAGACAGAGCAGCCTGGAGGGAGATGGTGGTGTCTAGATGTGCAGTGGCCAACACCGAACCCTGTGTCGCCAACAGGTGAGACCACAGACATCCTATATATATCAGATAAAATAAAGATATGGCTCAGATATGAGAAATACAAATTAACTTGATAATGGCCCAGAGATATGGCACACAGAAATTTACACAATTAACTTTGATAATGGCCCAGAGATATGGCACACAGAAATTTACACAATAACTTTGATAATGGCCCAGAGATATGGCACACAGAAATTTACACAATTAACTTTGATAATGGCCCAGAGATATGGCACACAGAAATTTACACAATAACTTTGATAATGGCCCAGAGATATGGCACACAGAAATTTACACAATTAACTTTGATAATGGCCCAGAGATATGGCACACAGAAATTTACACAAATAACTTTGATAATGGCTCAGAGATATGGCACACAGAAATACAAATAACTTTGATAATGGCTCAGAGATATGGCACACAAAAATACAAATAACTTTTAACTTTGATAATGGCACACAGAAACACAAACAACTTTGGTCATAGCACACGTTTAGTGGACAACACACTGGAATGTGGTCAGCTCACCTGACAACTTGAGCTCTCTGAGGTCCGCTAACAAGTCTTATTATGTTTAATGCACAAGTACACCCAGACGAATTATGAGATTGGCACTATACAAAAATGATTGATGATATTCAACTGGCATTAATTCAATCATTGTATTATTTTTCTGGCAACAGTTCAATCATTGTATCATTTCTTTGGCAACAGTTTAACTCTTCGACTCCTGCACCCTACCCACCAACTGCAAAAACTTAACCTTTTCACTCCTTCACCCTATCCACCAGCTTTCAAAAACTTAACCCTTTGACTCCGTCAGCCTAACCACCAGCTTCCTGCAGGAAGCTGATGGATCAGGTGAAGGGTGCAGGAGTCTAAAGGTTAATCATTGTATTATTTCTTTGCCAATAGTTCAATCACTGTATTATTTCTTTGGGGCAATAGTTCAATCATTGTATTATTTCTTTGCCAATAGTTCAATCATTGTATTATTTCTTTGCCAATAGTTCAATCATTGTATTATTTCTTTGCCAATAGTTCAATCATTGTATTATTTCTTTGCCAATAGTTCAATCATTGTATTATTTCTTTGCCAATAGTTCAATCACTGTATTATTTCTTTGGGGCAATAGTTCAATCATTTTATTATTTCTTTGCCAATAGTTCAATCATTGTATTATTTCTTTGCCAATAGTTCAATCTTCAATCACTGTATTATTTCTTTGGGCAATAGTTCAATCATTGTATTATTTCTTTGGGGCAATAGTTCAATCACTGTATTATTTCTTTGGGGCAATAGTTCAATCAGTGTATTATTTCTTTGGGGCAATAGTTCAATCATTGTATTATTTCTTTGGGGCAATAGTTCAATCACTGTATTATTTCTTTGCAATAGTTCAATCACTGTATTATTTCTTTGCCAATAGTTCAATCATTGTATTATTTCTTTGCCAATAGTTCAATCATTGTATTATTTCTTTGCCAATAGTTCAATCATTGTATTATTTCTTTGCCAATAGTTCAATCATAGTATTATTTCTTTGGGGCAATAGTTCAATCATTGTATTATTTCTTTGGGGCAATAGTTCAATCACTGTATTATTTCTTTTGCCAATAGTTCAATCATTGTATTATTTCTTTGCCAATAGTTCAATCATAGTATTATTTCTTTGGGGCAATAGTTCAATCATTGTATTATTTCTTTGCCAATAGTTCAATCATAGTATTATTTCTTTGGGGCAATAGTTCAATCATTGTATTATTTCTTTGCCAATAGTTCAATCATAGTATTATTTCTTTGGGGGAATAGTTCAATCACTGTATTATTTCTTTGGGGCAATAGTTCAATCATTGTATTATTTCTTTGCCAATAGTTCAATCATAGTATTATTTCTTTGGGGCAATAGTTCAATCATTGTATTATTTCTCTGGGGCAATAGTTCAATCATTGTATTATTTCTTTGCCAATAGTTCAATCATAGTATTATTTCTTTGCCAATAGTTCAATCATTGTATTATTTCTCTGCCAATAGTTCAACCACTGTATTATGTCTTTGGGGCAATAGTTCAATCACTGTATTATTTCTTTGGGCAATAGTTCAATCATGTATTATTTCTTTGGGGCAATAGTTCAATCACTATATTATTTCTTTGGGCAATAGTTCAATCATTGTATTATTTCTTTGGGCAATAGTTCAATCATTGTATTATTTCTTTGGCAATAGTTTAATCATTGTATTATTTCTTTGGCAATAGTTCAATCATTGTATTATTTCTTTGGCAATAGTTTAATCACTGTATTATTTCTTTGCCAATAGTTCAATCATTGTATTATTTCTTTGGGGCAATAGTTCAATCACTGTATTATTTCTTTGGGGCTATAGTTCAATCACTGTATTATTTCTTTGGGGCAATAGTTCAATCACTGTATTATTTCTTTGGCAATAGTTCAATCATTGTATTATTTCTTTGGGGCAATAGTTCAATCATTGTATTATTTTTCTGGCAATAGTTCAATCATTGTATTATTTCTTTGGCAATAGTTAAATCACCGGACGTTCTGTAGCAGATTGTAAGCTTAACTATTTTCCTGAATAGACATACACATTATCCAAAAAGGAACCTAACACAACTAAACTAAAACGAAACAAAATAAAAATAATTTACAAATACTCACAAAAAAACCCTAATGTATTCATTGAAAAATAAACTACAAATATATTTCAGACAGACTCTAAATGTAAACGCAATAGCCACATTCACATGATATAGGTTTTCCCCAAACCTCAGCGATCACTAAGGAACTTACTTATTCCTCCATAAAAAAAACAAATAAACAAATAAATAAAACCACCTGAAGATTATATATAAAAAACAACAATACAGTATGCAGACTTACGCATTTATTCAGACATGAACGTGTTATATGTGTATGTGCATGTGCAATACCAGCAGGCGGAGTAGTAAAGTTCCTTACAGATGCAATATTTGTCCCGTTTTAGTTTTCAGTTTCAACTTCAATTTCTCAAGATGGCGTCTCCACGCTCCGGAATGAATTCCACATGCACTATCGTCACAGGTGCCATGTGATGGAGAAAATCCAGAAAGATCGCAGCACAAGCCTTAAGCCTGCACATAAATCCAAGAGCTGGCCAAGTCCTGAGGTCTACCTAGATAGTTCCATAACGAAGTCGTTGGGGAGTGAGGTGACAGAGACCTCACTTTTCCAGGGGACAGCACCACGACGGCGGTGCCCATCTCATCTCCCTCGCTTGAAATTCATATTCATATTCACTTTTTTTTCAAAACCAAGATTTCAGAAAGGCAAGAAGGCTATTTGGTCTTCAAGGAGTGGGACCTGGAAAATGAACCTCTCTCTCCGATGTTTTATACCAATGCAGCCGGGCAATGCCCTGCTCTTCACGATTTTCAACTGTCATGGGATATCTAGTGTGTGCAGCCAGAAGGCACACAGGTCCGATTCATTTGTTATCCCCTTCCGAAGGAATAGACGTTCAGTTCGATTTTCCGGTCAAACTGAGGAGAAAAGTCGAGGCCTCTAAGGGGAGTGAACTCAATAACCTCGAACACAGTTATTGGCAGGCGAACATCTGAATCATTCTGCCACTCTTCTCCAGTAAACTACATAGTCCAATATGGGCAGCCAGCCTTTACAACAGCTTGACTTCTCCATGCTCCACTCAAAAGATTATTGTAACACCCAGCGAGTCCACATGAGTTAGAAAAACAGCGCAAAACAAGAATGATTTATGATGTCATAGCAGCAGAAAAACCTACAACTTTGCCATAGGCAGCTGAACCTCATGTAGCGAGTAGAACTGCAAGAAGACGTAGGACATGAGCTGATGGGAATCTGTGTCCCAAATGTTGAAATGCACTGCACCGGGGCGAGTCACATCTTTCCAAAACTTCACATTAATTATGTGACCCACCGACCCTTCCGAGATGAAAGCCAAGTCTGCCGATTTCAATGCTCTGTTCTCAAAGTGGCTGGATGCCTGTGTTCCGGTTCCCATCAAGAGAGCGTCCATACAGTACTTTAAAGACACCGCCCAGTTCGCATGGCCATAACAATCGGAGTCACTGCTGTTGATTGTAAAGTTTACAGATGTTACGGTGTCCATGACTGGCAGATCGTGTTCATGTGTAGCGTCAGTCTTTGGACATAAAGACGGGCTGTAATCAGCGATTGGTCGATGGCCATTTTTCGATTCTGGAGTTTCCATGGTCGGCATTTTCTGAACCTTCACTTTCAGCTCTCGTTCCGGAGATGAGAATCCACCGAATTTCTCTCTCCACCAGTCAGGGTAAGGTGACGGACGTCGTGTCTGTTTGTCCACCTTGACATTCTGGGACTCACAAGTAGCCAATGTTAACCCTTGCGATGGCAGCAACATGTCCGCGTACAAGTTCATTGAAGACTTCCCAACATACACCAACTCTTTCTCTATTGTCAGTGGTGTCTTGGGGATGGAGACATCGTACATTTCTTTAGCAATGGTGAGTCGTGTAGACGCCATGAAAAAGACACAGTCAGTGCCAAGGTCTTCAATGCTTAGGAAAACTTTGTCAAGTGAGCATGATGTGTGGTTGAAGGCCACTGTCCGCCCAAATTCAAACATACTCAGAATGTGCCATGGTTTTACCACCCCTGTCAGGACAAATACATAAATGGAATCAACAAATGATATGAAACAATAATGAACGAAAACACACTCAAAAAGGACACCTTATGAATGCAGACTGATACCAGACTGTGTCATACTTTACAGAACACAGTTCACTCCATAGCAGAGTTAGATGATTGCCAAGAAGACATTGTTTCAGTGTCTTCCCAAGACAATAGTCAAGCTAACTGGTTGGTTGTGAGTCTGGTCATGTCTTTGGATGAGTGGTA
>JAPXFY010000030.1:6720614-6725614 GCA_030674185.1 Monoplex corrugatus | reverse complement strand
CACCTTTGAAATGAGTTTACAGAATAAGTAATTATTACTTTATGTAACCCCATAGCAAGAGCCCAACCTGCCTCCTGCTGTACAAGTCTGACACCACACTTCGTCTTCTGCTTCATCGTCTCCTCCACTGCCCCTGCCCTCGACCTTGCTGCTGCAGACTTCGTCTCCTCCTCTGCCATCTTCGCCTTCGCCTTCTGTCCTGATGATGCCGCCTACACCTTCTGTCCTTGTCCCGCTGGTGCCGCCTTCACCTTCTGTTCCGCTGGTGCCGCCTTTGTCTTCTGTCCCGCCGGTGCCGCCCTCATCTTCTGTTCCGCTGGTGCCGCCTTTGTCTTCTGTCCCGCTGGTGCCGCCTTCATCTTCTGTCTTGCGGGTGCTGCCTTCGTCTTCTGTACCGTCGTTGCTGCCTTCATCTTCTGCCCGCTGGTGTCGCCTTCATCTTCTGTCCCGTCGGTGCCGCCTTCATCTCCACCTCGGCCACCGCCATGTGACTCTTATAAACTAAAAATATGCCTTTTTAACGCTCAGTCAACATGCAAAGATGGCAAAGCGGATGTCATTGCTGACTTCATCGCAGATGAGCATGTTGACATTGCTTTTATCACCGAAACATGGCTTAACCCCCTTGGTCATGAACCTATACATGCGAGTCTCACTCCGAGTGGTTACAGGCTTGCTTCTTTCCATCGTTCATCCCGAGGTGGTGGTATCGCCATCCTCTACAACGACTCACTCCATTCCCGCCTATCTTTCTCGCAGTCTCTGCCTTTCTCCCATCCTTCTTTCGAGCACGTTGAAGTAACCTTCCAATCCACCCCTCACCCCATCACCTTCTCCTGTGTCTATCGACCTCCACCTAGCTCTGCCAACAAGCTCACCACATCCACGTTTCTCTCTGACTTTGACCAACTACTTTACTACTGCCTCTTACCTGGAAATCTCATCATTTTAGGTGACATCAATGTCCACTATGACAACACTCACCGTTATGACACAAGACATATAATCAACTCGCTGTCCAATCACAATATGACTCAACACATTTCTGAACCAACCCATCAAAAAGTTCACAATCTTGACTGGATCATTTCTCGTGATCACCACAATTCAGCTACTGACAACTGCTTAGTTCTTTCTACCCGTCTAACTTCAGCCCTTCCATCTGACCACTCTGCAATTCTCTGTTCTCTTGACATTTCTCCTCCTTCCGGTACCACGCGCACAGTGACTCGACGCAATCTCAAATCTATTGACCTCTCCACATTTTCATCTGATGCCTCCCGTCTCCTTTCTGAAAAGTCACATAACCTTGCCAATGAATTCTATACTACTCTCCACCATCTTCTGGACACTCATGCTCCAGCCACAACCCGTCTTTTACCTGACAGCCCCCCCTACCCCCTGGCTCATTCTTGAGATTGCCTGTGCAAAACGTGCCCGCCGCAGAGCAGAGCGCCGCTGGCGCAAATCCAAACTCACTGTACACAGGCAACTTTTCCAAGCCTCTAAAACAAAAGTATCCACCCTCATCGCATCTGCAAAAACAAGCTATTTCCAAACCAAAATCCTGAATGCCTCTTCTTCAAAAGAACTCTTTACAACCATGAATCATCTCCTTGGCACACGAAAAGTTTTACCTCTCCCAACAAAACACACAAATGAAGAACTCCCATCTGTATTCTCCAAGTATTTCACCACCAAAATACAAACTCTTCGTGACAGGCTTGACAGGACACCCTGTCAACCATGCCCACCTGACCCTTCCTTCTCTGGCACACCTCTTACTACTTTTACCCCAGTCTCACAAGAAGAAATTCTCAACACAATCAGATCCATGTCATACAAAACCTGCGAACTGGGTCCTCTTCCAGGTTCTCTCTACTCCGACTGTCTCCCTACTCTCCTCCCATTCATCACTGACATCATCAACACTTCTCTTCAAACTGGAACTGTCCCAGATTCTTTCAAGTCTGCTATTGTTCATCCTCTCCTCAAGAAATACAATTTAGACCCAAATGAACTGAAAAATTACCGGCCTATCTCTAATCTCTCTTTCCTGTCAAAACTCCTTGAAAAAGTTGTCCTCAACCAGCTGAACTCTCACCTGTCTGCCAACAATCTCCTCAATCCTTTCCAGTCAGCCTACCGCCAGTGCCATAGCACTGAAACTGCCCTACTACACATTCTCAACAATCTCCTCCTTGCAACTGATACTGGCAAAGTCTCTCTCCTCATACTCCTTGATCTGTCTGCAGCCTTCGATACCATTGATCATGGTATTCTCCTTTCTAGACTCCATCATACTTTTGGCATCTCTGACACTGCTCTCTCCTGGTTCACTTCATATCTATTAAACAGAAAACAAACTGTTCTCATCAATGGCACTTACTCTCAACCTGCATACCTGACCTGTGGTGTTCCACAAGGATCTGTCCTTGGCCCTGTTCTTTTCACTCTTTACACCTCCCCCCTGTCCACCATCATCAACTCCCACTCTATAAAACACTACTTCTATGCTGATGACACCCAACTTCAAGACAGTGACTCACCTGACAATATACAGCGCCTCTTGACTCGCACCACTGCGTGTTACTCGGACATTAAGAACTGGATGACATACAATAAACTTCAGCTTAACGACGACAAGACAGAAGCTATTCTCATTGGCACCCGTCAGAAACTTTCTCAGCTGCCTCCTCTTTCTCTCCCATTATGTAACACATCAGTCCCAATTTCTGATTCAGATAAAAACCTTGGTGTCTGCCTTGACTCTACCCTCTCCATGAACAACTTTGTTTCTGAAACTGCCAGATCTTGCTACTATCACCTCCATCGTATAAGCCTGATCAGGAAGTATCTCTCTGTCGAAACAACTGCAAAACTCGTTCTCTCCTTCATAATGTCTCGCATTGAATATTGCAATTCACTCCTGTCTGGTCTTCCTGCCTCCACCATTCACATCCTACAGCGCATTCAAAACAATGCTGCACGCCTTGTACTCAAAAAGAAAAAAGCTGACCACATATCTCCTCTCCTGGCACAACTTCACTGGCTCCCTGTATCAAAGCGCATACAGTACAAACTAGACACCATGTGCTACAAAAGCCTCAATAACGCAGCCCCCGATTACCTGTCAAGCCTACTTGAGATCTATGTTCCCTCACGTACCCTCCACTCTGCCTCCGATCCTCTGACTTTTCGCTTTCCATGCACTAAGCTCAATACCTATGGTCCACGAGCCTTCTCTGTTTCTGGTCCACTCTCCTGGAACAAACTTCCTCTCTCAGTCCGTCAACAACCTACTTTTATCTCCTTCAAGTCCGCTCTCAAAACTCACCTTTTCTCCTCTGCATAAAATCCTGACCTCACTCAACCCCCTCTGCAGCCTGTCTCCATTCGGAGGGGAATCACATTGTAATACATAATTGTATATAATATGCTCTCTATAATTTTCCATTGCTTTTATTCTTTCTCCCCATTTATAGCCATGCGTGTGTGTGTGTGTGTGTGTGTGTGTGTGTGTGTGTGTGTGTGTGTGTGTGTGTGTGTGTGTGTGTGTGTGTGTGTGCGTGCGTGCGTGTGTGTGCGTGCGTGCGTGTGTGTCTGTTTCATCGCTTAGATTTGATTTTATCAAGATTTTGCGCTGTATAAATATTGTAATTATTATTATTATTATTATTTTTTTAAAAAAGGGGGGTGCAGGGGGGGGGGGGGTCATTAGAAAGATATTTCCTTTCATGTTTTGTAGTTATAAACTAGCTTTTTACCATGATAGTTTTAAGGCTGTAATGAATTTCCTAATTTATTGGTATGTTTACACCTCTGTTTTGCATGCTTTTTCAATTGTCAGACCTCTGTTTTGCATGCTTTTTCAATTGTCTTTCTGTCGTATTCTATAATGCTTGCCTTTCCAGACAAATGAAAAGTAATTTTCTACAAATTACTCACAAATTCATTTGGGAGGGGAGGGGGAGTGTCTGGGAGCAAAATCCGTGGGTGAATTAGTTCGGATAAGATTTGAGATTTTAATACAGCAACTCTTCCTGAAACTGCTATGCTTCTTTTCATGCAAATATTAAACATGTATTTAATATAAGACGTCTTCTTATTCCATAACCAAACATCTTGGGTTTACCAGCAGTCCTGAGAAGTTCTGAAGGGCTTCAAAATTTTAAAACGAAGTGTATAGATTTTTAAAATGACATTTCATTTCCATTATTCAAGAATTACTGCCTGAAGCACAGAAAGTGTCTAACATCTACCAAGATGTTACACCCACTCCTGCCTTCTCAAAGTCCAGGCAAAGTGAGAGTCTAGACAAGTTGTTTTTCTCCATATCTAAGTAACTGATTGAATTGTACATGGGTCGTCTGTTGTTTCTGAGGTATCTGGTTGTAACAAACCCTATGGGGATGGGGTTCTTTCAGTATAAATAGTATCCCCACCTTCTGGAAATTGTGTGCTAGAAATTTCCTCTCTATCTCACTGCCTTGTTCCTTTGATTTCTGTCATTTCTTCCTATCATTTTCTGCCTTGCTGGTCCATTCACTATATGTGTCCGATAAAAGTCTTTGGACTGATAAACGGGTACATGTATAAGGGCTTTTTGGCTCTAGGAAAATGAGATATGCGGAAACAATTTTATGCAATTCATGACCATTTTATATAGATCTATGTTTTAGTGTCCTCAATTATGATTAAATTTGTATTCTGGTAGGCCTATATTGTTTAAATCCCCTTTGTGATAAAGTAGCCGGAGTGGTCAACGCCAGGGGCATCTTAGATTATGTGTGTGAATGGATTGGTACGTGTGCTTAATTTTCTTCGCCTTTTTTCCCCCTGTTGACGTATTGTGTATGTTTTGAAACAGTTAATGCCCTGATATGGCTCTACGCAGTCAGCGTGTTTGATCTTCACAAATTAACTTTGAAAGGCTTGTTTTAATTCTGTTTGTGATGCATGTATCTTATTCTTATGTATTCCATAGTGATACAGGCCTC
>JAPXFY010000030.1:6705614-6718114 GCA_030674185.1 Monoplex corrugatus | reverse complement strand
AATTATGTACATACTGTATGAATAAAGACTGTGTATTGGACATGTTCTGACCACTTCAAATACTTTCGCATCCAAATTTTTCCAAGATCCTATAGCCTCAGAGTATCGAGTTGATTTGTCATTAATGGAATGTTTAAAACAAAAACAAAAGAGATCATTGAGACAAAAACAACAACAACAACAAACAAACAAACAGATAAATACAAATGTAGCAGGATAGAGAAGAGAGAGATGTGTAATGATGGTGGCAGAGAGGTATAATTCATCTTCTCCAAGCTCTGGCACTTTTCATGGAGACCAGAAGCACTCATGCAGGCGGCCTCCATGATTCAGGCTACAGACTGTGACTGCAGACAAGTTGTCTTCTTGTCTGATGCCCTCTCCGTGCTGCAGGCACGCCAGAACAACACGCTCCCCCTCCTGTCTAGAGCTCTGCACTAGGTTGCCACAACCAGAAGAGCAGTTCTGCAGTGGATCCCAGCCCACTGTGGAGTCTCCGAGAATGAGCGAGCTGATATGCTTGCTAAGGAGGGAGTCAGAGAAGAACAACCTAACAACAGCGTCAGTTACAGTGAGAAGAGGAGCATCATCAGGGCGCTTTCCATGCCGAGACGACACAGGGATGATTACCACCTGTTGTCTAGAGAGCAGCAAGTTGCCCTGGTGAGGTTGCGCACTGGTCACAATAGGCTGAACAGCCACATGTACCGCAAACTGGAGCTGGTGCCCTCCCCAACTGTCCCTGCGGTCAAGAAGACCAAACCACGGAGCATATACTCCAAAGATGTCCCCTTCACCAGGTGGCAAGACAGGACGTGTGGCCGACAGACACTCCGCTGACAACCAAACTCCATGGCTGCAGACAGGAGCTGGAAAAGACGGCTGCATTCATCGCCCGGACTCAGATGATTGTGTAGCAGCGTACGCCAAGAAGAAGAAGAAGACATGGAGACAAGAAGCACAGTAGAGGGAAAAACCAGAAACACAAAACACAGAGTACATCTGCCATCAACACAACAGTCTGAAAGTTTCACTGGTGTTTATTTTCCTTTTTTCACAATGTTACAACAGTAACGTTACAATCTGCCTTCACCATTACAAGACAATAAAACAACTGGATTCTTCAATTTCAATAAATGTTATACATGAATGAGTTATGAAGATATTTCTATGGCAACAGGTTGTAAGCTTTACAAATTTCCTGAATAATTGTACACATGACTTAAAGAGAAACCAAATCAAACCAAAGAACTGAGAGGGCACACACACATACACGCACGCACGCATGCACACACACATATAGTGATACACACACACACACACACACACACACACAGTCACTCACAGACACACACACACACAGTGACACACAGACACACAGACACACACACACACACACACAGTCATATTCTTTCATGCGTTCGGGTAAAACGACATATATCTACGCTATCAACAAAGACAGTTTCAGACATACTTGCCTCACCATCCTTAACATATGAAATTTTTGTTAGCCTGTCAAAAAGTCCTACAGCGAATTATCTTTAATGCGCCGTTATTTCTCATGTTCAATGTTATGGTTAGCTAATTTTACTGTTTCAATCGTTAATTATGATAACGTCATTTGTGAATTTTCTTTCTCGTCTTCGGCACAGTTGTTTTTTTTTGGTTCATTTTTTCTTCCTGAAGATTAACCATTTCCAAGTTTCCTCTTTTCTCCTTATGTATCTTTTTTTTCTTTTTTTGTTGTTTTTTTTTTGGGTCTAAAATCACTTTAGTGAATGGACATTAAATCAAAGACCATCACACACACACACACATGCACACACACACATAAACAAATACACACACACATAAACATACAGAGTCACTCAGATGTATATATATATATATATATACACCTCACACACATACACACACTATTCTATACATTGCCATTTCAATGAAGAATCTCACCAGTTACTCTCAATGGATGGTCAACTACAAAAATAATTTACAGCGACTCATAAATGCAAGCAATAACACCACAGCTATAAACAATAAAAATGATTTATGAAGACCTGTAAATGTAAACTATAGTAGTTACAAACCACAAAAATAATTTATGAAGACACATAAATGTAAACAATAACAGCTATAAACAAGACACATAAATGTAAACAATAACAACTATAAACTAGACACATAAATGTAAACAATAACAACTATAAACTAGACACATAAATGTAAACAATAACAGCTATAAACTAGACCCATAAATGTAAACAATAACAGCTATAAACTAGACACATAAATATAAACAATAACAACTATAAACTAGACACATAAATGTAAACAATAACAGCTATAAACTAGACACATAAATGTAAACAATAACAGCTATAAACTAGACACATAAATGTAAACAATAACAACTATAAACTAGACACATAAATGTAAACAATAACAGCTATAAACTAGACACATAAATGTAAACAATAACAGCTATAAACTAGACACATAAATGTAAACAATAACAGCTATAAACTAGACACATAAATATAAACAATAACAGCTATAAACTAGACACATAAATGTAAACAATAACAGCTATAAACTAGACACATAAATGTAAACAATAACAGCTATAAACTAGACACATAAATGTAAACAATAACAGCTATAAACTAGACACATAAATGTAAACAATAACAGCTATAAACTAGACACATAAATGTAAACAATAACAGCTATAAACTAGACACATAAATGTAAACAATAACAACTATAAACTAGACACATAAATGTAAACAATAACAGCTATAAACTAGACACATAAATGTAAACAATAACAGCTATAAACTAGACACATAAATGTAAACAATAACAACTATAAACTAGACACATAAATGTAAACAATAACAGCTATAAACTAGACACATAAATGTAAACAATAACAGCTATAAACTAGACACATAAATGTAAACAATAACAACTATAAACTAGACACATAAATGTAAACAATAACAGCTATAAACTAGACACATAAATGTAAACAATAACAGCTATAAACTAGACACATAAATGTAAACAATAACAGCTATAAACTAGACATAAATGTAAACAATAACAACTATAAACTAGACACATAAATGTAAACAATAATAACTATAAACTAGACACATAAATGTAAACAATAACAGCTATAAACTAGACACATAAATGTAAACAATAACAATTATAAACTAGACACATAAATGTAAACAATAAAAACTATAAACTAGACACATAAATGTAAACAATAACCGCTATAAACTACAAAAATCATTTATGAAGACCTGTAAATGTAAACAATAACAGCCAGTAACTACAAAAATCATTTATGAAGATCCATAAATGTTAACACCAACAGCTATAAACTACAAAAATCACCCCTTTTGACTCCAGCAGCCTGGCCACTAGCATCCTGCATTATCAACAATGCTAGCAAAGAAACAACTTAACCCTTTGATTCCCTCATCCTATCAACCAGCTTCATAAACTTAACCCTTTGATGCCTGCAGGCAGCTGGTCGATAGGGTGAGTGAATCAAAGGGTTAACTTTTTGCTGTTGGTGGATAGGGCGCGGGAGTCAAAGGGTTAATAAAGATCCATAAATGTAAATAACAACACCTATAAACCACAAAAATCATTTATAAAGATCCATAAACATAAACAATAACAGCGATAAACTACAAAAAATAATTATGAAAACTGATAAATATAAACAACAACAGCTATAAACGACAGAATTTTACTCATGAAGACTTGTAAATGTAAACAATAACAACTGTATTCACCGGGTAGTAAACCACAAAAATAATTTGCAGACCAAGAAATGTAAAACACAGCAGATCTATCCCCTGCCCATAAACTACAAAAACAGTTTACAGAGATCTCATCATCATCATGTGTCCTCCATTATATTGGTGAGCATGGCTTTCCATACGAATGTATCCCTTGTTGCTGCAAGTACATCTCCCATTCTCTCTGACCTAAGCCACTCTGCAAGTCCCTCCAATATTTTCTCCCTGGGTCTCTCTTTCCCTCCAGCTTTCCTGTTGTGACTAGGTGCTCTAATTCCTCTTGCCTCATAAATTGTTCTATAAGTGTTGCTTGCCTTTCCTTATCTTCTTTACAAATGTTCTTCTTGTGTCTGCCTCTTTCAAGACTGTCTCGTTTGTTTTCTTTGCTGTTCATAGAACTCTTAACATTCTTCTTTCAAACCACATTTCAGTCACCTCAATCTTGCTCTGACGTCATGTGTTGACTGTCCACACCTCACAACCTCAAGAACTCTCTTCCTGATGTTAATTGATAGGCATTTGTTGGTAAGAATGATTTTCATCTTCTGTAATGCTGTTTTAGCTTGGCTGATTCTGCTGGCTATTTCTGATGTGCATCTGCCATTTTGTGAGATGACCGTTCTCAGATATTTAAACCTACAAACCTGTCTCAATGTTGTGCTACTTGCTGTTATTTTGTATGAGGGAATTTCTTATTTTTTACTGATTACCATGACTTCAGTCTTCTGCTATTAAGCTCCAGCCCTTTATTTTTGTTTTCTATTCCTATTACATTTACAAGATTTTGTTGGAATTTTTCATTTTCTACAATTAGAACGGTGTCATCTGCATGGCAAAGATTGTTTATCATTTTTCCTACAACCTTTATCCCAGGGCATTCTTCTAGGTTCCTCATGATGGTTTCGCTGTAAAGTGAAAACAAATCTGGTGACAGACCACATCCCTGCCTAACCCTTCTTCTGATATTTTGCAAAGAGCTTACATCGTTTTCTACTCTCATTGCTGCTGTTTGTTCCAAATACATATTTCTTATTATTCTTAGATCTTTTCCATCAATATTGAGCCTTTCTGGTTGCTTGATCAATTCTTCGAGTCTTACCCGACCAAAACCCTGGGTATAATCAACAAAACATACAAATAAATCCTTATTCAACTGGACCAATCTGTCTACCAGAGCTCCTAGGGTGTACATGGCATCAACAGTTCCTTTCCCTTCCATAAATCCACATTGTTCTTCGGCTATTTCTCTTTGGATTCTGTTCCACATCCTCATCATGATTATTCCAAAAAGAATTTTTGTTACATGACTCATCAAGCTGACTGTATGATGAAGTTTGCATTCTACAGCCCCTGCTTTCTCTGGAAGCACAACAAATATTGACATCGACTTATCTTTAGGGGTTTTTCCAGTGTCACAAGTTTCATCTAGGTCCTCAATCATTTCTATAGTAATATTGTCTGGTCCTGGGGCTTTTCCCAGTTTCATCTTGCAAATATTAAGGCATTATGTTGTATAGGTATGTGCATAAACGTACTGAGTAATAACGTGGGGTCATCATTATCATCATATACTTCATGGAAGTAACCACCACAACATGATGATGAAATATCGACAGCTCGCCTTTAGAACACCTTCAGTTCTCCATGCTCCACTAAAAACTCTGATTATGTGTAACGCCCAGAGAGTCAACATCAGTTTGGATGATAGCGCAATACAAGAATGATTTACAACGACCCAGCAGCCAAAAAAGAAAGTTTACAACTTTGCCATAGGTAGCTGAACCTCATGTAGCGAGTAGAACTGCAAGAAGACGTAGGACATGAGCTGATGGGAATCTGTGTCCCAAATGTTGAAATGCACTGCACCGGGGTGAGTCACATCTTTCCAAAACTTCACATTAATTATGTGACCCACCAACCCTTCTGAGATGAAAGCCATGTCTGCCGATTTCAATGCTCTGGTCTCAAGGTGGCTGGATGCCTGTGTTCCGGTTCCCATCATAAGAGCGTCCATACAGTACTTTAAAGATGCCGCCCAGTTCACATGGCCATTAGCATCAGAGTCACTGCTGTTGATAGTAAAGTTTACAGATGTTACGGTGTCCGTGATTGGAAGATCATGCTCGTGTTTAGCATCAGCCTCTGAACCTAAAGATGTGCTGTAAGTTGTGATTGGTCGACTACCATTTTTTGATTCTGGACTTTCCATGGTCGGCACTTTCTGAACCTCCACTTTCAGTTGTCGTCCCGGAGACGTGAATCCACCAAATTTCTCTTTCCACCAGTCAGGGTAGAATAATGGACGCCGTGTCTGTCTGTCCACCAAGACACTTTGGATCTCGCAAGTGGCCAATGTTAACCCTAGTGATGGCAGCAACATGTCCGAGTGCACGTTCATCGAAGACTTTCCAACATACACCAACTCGTTCTCTAGCGTCAGAGGACTCTTAGGGATGGAGACGTCATACATTTCTTTAGCAACGGTGAGTCGTGCGGATGCTGTGAAGAATGCGCAGTTGGCATAAAGATCATGAATTCTTAAGAAAGGCTCGTTGAGCGGCTTCAACCTACAGTGGAAGGCCAATGCCCTCCCAAAGTCAACCATATTCAGAATGTTCCATGGTCTTATCACCCCTGTCAGGAACAAATAAATAAAGAGTATAAGTAAATGATATGGGGAAAATACAAATCTTGTAAACACAGACTGATACCTGACTCTGTCATATTTGTCATATCTCACATAAAAAAATTCATTCCTTAGCAGAGATAAGTGACTGCCAGGCAGACATGTCAGTCTCTTTCAAAGATCTTACTGACTGGCTTATCATCATTATAAATAGTTACATAATACACTTATTAAAAACATTGTAACTCGTTACACAATGCACTGGTTAAACACATTGTAACTAGTTACATAATACACTTATTAAAAACATTGTAACTAGTTACACAATGCACTGGTTAAACACATTGTAACTAGTTACATAATACACTGGTTAAACACATTGTAACTAGTTACACAATGCACTGGTTAAACACATTGACTAGTTACATAATACACTTATTAAAAACATTGTAACTAGTTACACAATGCACTGGTTAAACACATTGTAACTAGTTACATAATACACTTATTAAAACATTGTCACTAGGTACACAATGCACTGGTTAAACACATTGTAACTAGTTCCATAATACACTTATTAAAAACATTGTAACTCGTTACACAATGCACTGGTTAAACACATTGTAACTAGTTACATAATACACTTATTACAAACATTGTCACTAGTTACACAATGCACTGGTTAAACACATTGTAACTAGTTACATAATACACTGGTTAAACACATTGTAACTAGTTACACAATGCACTGGTTAAACACATTGACTAGTTACATAATACACTTATTAAAAACATTGTAACTAGTTACACAATGCACTGGTTAAACACACTGTAACTAGTTACATAATACACTTATTACAAACATTGTCACTAGTTACACAATGCACTGGTTAAACACATTGTAACTAGTTACATAATACACTTATTAAAAACATTGTAACTAGTTACACAATGCACTGGTTAAACACATTGTAACTAGTTACATAATACACTTATTACAAACATTGTCACTAGGTACACAATGCACTGGTTAAACACATTGTAACTAGTTACATAATACATTTATTAAAAACATTGTAACTCGTTACACAATGCACTGGTTAAACACATTGTAACTAGTTACATAATACACTTATTACAAACATTGTAACTAGTTACACAATGCACTGGTTAAACACATTGTAACTAGTTACATAATACACTGGTTAAACACATTGTAACTAGTTACACAATGCACTGGTTAAACACATTGACTAGTTACATAATACACTTATTAAAAACATTGTAACTAGTTACACAATGCACTGGTTAAACACATTGTAACTAGTTACATAATACACTTATTACAAACATTGTAACTAGTTACACAATGCACTGGTTAAACACATTGTAACTAGTTCCATAATAGACTTATTAAAAACATTGTAACTAGTTACACAATGCACTGGTTAAACACATTGTAACTAGTTACATAATACACTTATTACAAACATTGTCACTAGTTACACAATGCACTGGTTAAACACATTGTAACTAGTTACATAATAGACTGGTTAAACACATTGTAACTAGTTAAATAATACACTTATTAAAAAAATTGTAACTAGTTACACAATGGACTGGTTAAAGACATTGTGACTAGTTACATAATACACTGGTTAAAAACATTGTAACTAGTTACACAATGCACTGGTTAAACACATTGTAACTAGTTACATAATACACTGGTTAAACACATTGTAACTAGTTACATAATACACTTATTAAAAACATTGTAACTAGTTACATAATACACTGGTTAAACACATAGTAACTAATTTAAAAACACTGGTTATACACAATCTAACTAGTTTACTAATGCATTTGTTAAATACAGGGTAACTGGTTAAATAATGAACTGGTTAATAGCAATCTAACTAGCTGAACATGACACAGGTTACGAGGGTACTTTCCAGTAGAATGAGACCAGGTCTGTATAGCTTGAAAACGCATTTACAGAAAATATAAAATCATGTCACTGAAGACGTCAGTCTATGATGTAATTCTGTGCCAAATTTTGTTATTCATCTTTGATCCGTCTTACGGTTGTGACAGTGTATGTCAAGGCCCTGTCAGACACTGATTTGAAAAATGGCAGAGAAAACGGCGTTCAACAGCGGATTATCGCAGCTACATCAAGGTACGTGTCGCCCTCGGAAAGAATGCATCCGAAATACTTGCGGACATGAGAGCTTTGGGAAAACCTTCTGCTCCTTTGAAAGCAACTGTGTTCAGATGGGTAAAACATTTCTTTGCCAATAGTGCAATCATTGTATTATTTCTTTGCCAATAGTTCAATCACTGTATTATTTCTTTGGGGCAATAGTTCAATCACTGTATTATTTCTTTGGGGCAATAGTTCAATCATTGTATTATTTCTTTGGCAATAGTTCAATCATTGTATTATTTCTTTGGGGCAATAGTTCAATCATTGTATTATTTTTCTGGCAATAGTTCAATCATTGTATTATTTCTTTGGCAATAGTTAAATCACCGGACGTTCTGTAGCAGATTGTAAGCTTAACTATTTTCCTGAATAGACATACACATTATCCAAAAAGGAACCTAACACAACTAAACTAAAACGAAACAAAATAAAAATACTTTACAAATACTCACAAAAAACCCCTAATGTATTCATTGAAAAATAAACTACAAATATATTTCAGACAGACTCTAAATGTAAACGCAATAGCCACATTCACATGATATAGGTTTTCCCCAAATCTCAGCGATCACTAAGGAACTTACTTATTCCTCCATAAAAAAAACAAATAAACAAATAAATAAAACCACCTGAAGATTATATATAAAAAACAACAATACAGTATGCAGACTTACGCATTTATTCAGACATGAACGTGTTATATGTATGTGCATGTGCAATACCAGCAGGCGGAGTAATAAAGTGTATAGTTCCTTACAGATGCAATATTTGTCCCGTTTTAGTTTTCAGTTTCAACTTCAATTTCTCAAGATGGCGTCTCCACGCTCTGGAATGAATTCCACTTGCACTATCGTCACAGGTGCCATGTGATGGAGAAAATCCAGAAAGATCGCAGCACAAGCCTTAAGCCTGCACATAAATCCAAGAGCTGGCAGTGTCCTGAGGTCTACCTAGATAGTTCCATAACGAAGTCGTTGGGGAGTGAGGTGACAGAGACCTCAACTTTTCCAGGGGCCAGCACCACGACGGCGGTGCCCATCTCATCTCCCTCGCTTGAAATTCATATTCATATTCACTTTTTTTTCAAAACCAAGATTTCAGAAAGGCAAGAAGGCTATTTGGTCTTCAAGGAGTGGGACCTGGAAAATGAACCTCTCTCTCCGATGTTTTATACCAATGCAGCCGGGCAATGCCATGCTCTTCACGATTTTCAACTGTCATGGGATATCTAGTGTGCGCAGCCAGAAGGCACACGGGTCCGATTCATTTAATATCCCCTTCCGAAGGAATAGACGTTCAGTTCGATTTTCCGGTCAAACTGAGGAGAAAAGTCGAGGCCTCTAAGGGGGAGTGAACTCAATAACCTCGAACACAGTTATTGGCAGGCGAACATCTGAATCATTCTGCCACTCTTCTCCAGTAAACTACATAGTGCAATATGGGCAGCCAGCCTTTACAACAGCTTGACTTCTCCATGCTCCACTCAAAAGATTATTGTAACACCCAGCGAGTCCACATGAGTTAGAAAAACAGCGCAAAACAAGAATGATTTATGATGTCATAGCAGCAGAAAAACCTACAACTTTGCCATAGGCAGCTGAACCTCATGTAGCGAGTAGAACTGCAAGAAGACGTAGGACATGAGCTGATGGGAATCTGTGTCCCAAATGTTGAAATGCACTGCACCGGGGTGAGTCACATCTTTCCAAAACTTCACATTAATTATGTGACCCACCGACCCTTCTGAGATGAAAGCCAAGTCTGCCGATTTCAATGCTCTGTTCTCAAAGTGGCTGGATGCCTGTGTTCCGGTTCCCATCAAGAGAGCGTCCATACAGTACTTTAAAGACACCGCCCAGTTCGCATGGCCATTACAATCGGAGTCACTGCTGTTGATTGTAAAGTTTACAGATGTTACGGTGTCCATGACTGGCAGATCGTGTTCATGTGTAGCGTCAGTCTTTGGACATAAAGACGGGCTGTAATCAGCGATTGGTCGATGGCCATTTTTTGATTCTGGAGTTTCCATGGTCGGCATTTTCTGAACCTTCACTTTCAGCTCTCGTTCCGGAGATGAGAATCCACCGAATTTCTCTCTCCACCAGTCAGGGTAAGGTGACGGACGTCGTGTCTGTTTGTCCACCTTGACACTCTGGGACTCACAAGTAGCCAATGTTAACCCTTGCGATGGCAGCAACATGTCCGCGTACAAGTTCATTGAAGACTTCCCAACATACACCAACTCTTTCTCTATTGTCAGTGGTGTCTTGGGGATGGAGACATCGTACATTTCTTTAGCAATGGTGAGTCGTGTAGACGCCATGAAAGAGACACAGTCAGTGCCAAGGTCTTCAATGCTTAGGAAAACTTTGTCAAGTGAGCATGATGTGTGGTTGAAGGCCACTGTCCGCCCAAATTCAAACATACTCAGAATGTGCCATGGTTTTACCACCCCTGTCAGGATAAATACATAAATGGAATCAACAAATGATATGAAACAATAATGAACGAAAACACACTCAAAAAGGACACCTTATGAATGCAGACTGATACCAGACTGTGTCATACAGAACACAGTTCACTCCATAGCAGAGTTAGATGATTGCCAAGAAGACATTGTTTCAGTGTCTTCCCAAGACAATGGTCAAGCTGACTGGCTGGTTGTGAGTCTGATCATGTCTTTGGATGAGTGGTGACCCTTCCCTTCCTCCCTCCCCTCACTTCCCCCCCCCCCCAATTCCCCACAAAGTCAAGAAAGGCAACCTGGCTTCAACGAGAATGATCTGGGAAGTAACCCTTTTTTTCCAATATTTTTATGCCAGCACAGCTAGGCGAATGCCCTGCTTTTAATGATTTTCAACTGCTGTGTGGTCTTTTAGCATGAGCTTGCCAGAGGCACACAGGTCTGAGAGCTTGCCAGAGGCACACAGGTCTGAGAGCTTGCCAGAGGCACACAGGTCTGAGAGCTTGCCAGAGGCACACAGGTCTGAGAGCTTGCCAGAGGCACACAGGTCTGAGAGCTTGCCAGAGGCACACAGGTCTGAGAGCTTGCCAGAGGCGCACAGGTCTGAGAGCTTGCCAGAGGCGCACAGGTCTGAGAGCTTGCCAGAGGCACACAGGTCTGAGAGCTTGCCAGAGGCACACAGGTCTCAGAGCTTGCCAGAGGCACACAGGTCTGAGAGCTTGCCAGAGGCACACAGGTCTGAGAGCTTGCCAGAGGCACACAGGTCTGAGAGCTTGCCAGAGGCGCACAGGTCTGAGAGCTTGCCAGAGGCGCACAGGTCTGAGAGCTTGCCAGAGGCACACAGGTCTGAGAGCTTGCCAGAGGCACACAGGTCTTAGAGCTTGCCAGAGGCACACAGGTCTGAGAGCTTGCCAGAGGCACACAGGTCTGAGAGCTTGCCAGAGGCACACAGGTCTGAGAGCTTGCCAGAGGCACACAGGTCTGAGAGCTTGCCAGAGGCACACAGGTCTGAGAGCTTGCCAGAGGCACACAGGTCTGAGAGCTTGCCAGAGGCGCACAGGTCTGAGAGCTTGCCAGAGGCGCACAGGTCTGAGAGCTTGCCAGACGCACACAGGTCTGAGAGCTTGCCAGAGGCACACAGGTCTTAGAGCTTGCCAGAGGCACACAGGTCTGAGAGCTTGCCAGAGGCACACAGGTCTGAGAGCTTGCCAGAGGCACACAGGTCTGAGAGCTTGCCAGAGGCACACAGGTCTGAGAGCTTGCCAGAGGCACACAGGTCTCGGAGCTTGCCAGAGGCACACAGGTCTGAGAGCTTGCCAGAGGCACACAGGTCTGAGAGCTTGCCAGAGGCACACAGGTCTGAGAGCTTGCCAGAGGCACACA
>JAPXFY010000030.1:6650614-6700614 GCA_030674185.1 Monoplex corrugatus | reverse complement strand
CCCTCCCTTTACTCGGCTGACTGCTGTGCCTGTCCCAATGTGCAAAATCACAAGTTTTTGTTTTGTTCGATCTGTGTGCAGCTCCCCAAACATTCCATCTCGGATATGTCATATGTAGATTGACAATTCTCTAGGCTACACATGGATACCAAACTTGCCTACTTTAGACAGTATTCAATTTGAGTGAGAATGATTTAAAGTGAAGTAAAAACGGTGTGTGTTTTGTTTGTTGATAGTGTTAATGCAAAAATCAACCAAATACAAACATGTATAACTTGACAACTACAGTATTCAGACAAAAACGGACAAGTGGGTTAGTAAGAGAATCATGCCTACAAGTAGAAGTGGCCTACCAGGAGTCTGGCCGGCAGGTCGTTATGCGACGGTCGGGGGGGTGAAAGAGGTCACCCCCGGGTCAATGCTGGCGACTTGGATCAGTACATTAAAGCTGCAGGAAAAACTCCAGTGGGGAAAGGAGGTATCCAGTGGTTGTAATTCATTGTTTAATGTCACAACACATGAGCGCCATTCTCAATTGTTCAGTTCCAACAGAAATTCATGTCAATTCATAGAAACTTTGAGCACTTTGTCACATATCACAACAAATCCTCAGTTATTCATTTTCTTTCATACAACTGACGAATGCAGTCACCACAATGGTGACAATCATGTCAGTAAATCTATCTATTTCTTCTGTGCAAGTGCCTTTAGCCCGGGAGCATATTGTTGGAGCACAGGAGAGACCAGAGTCATGTGCTCATTCATGAGGACTCGCAGCTTTTCTTCCTCTGTCTTAAGGCCATGAGTTCGGCTCTTCAAGATGTTGATGAAAGCATGGCTCTCCTCTCCCCCTTGCTCCCCATGTAGCCCAAGTCCAAACCGCCACTTTGACATAAATGGCAGTATGTGACTCTCCAAAATATGTTGTTTTGGTATGATTCTGACACTGGGAAACAGCCTCCTATATGTAGACATGTACAAATCAATGCAGGATTTGATAATAGGCAGTGAACTCGGCGACAGTGACTGGCAGTGCGACACCTGCTGATGGATAATTGCATATCGCCTGTTGATCAGCTTGAACTTAGTAGCTATGTCACCAGCCTCCTGATGAAGATTTGGATCATCTGTCAGTTGCACAGTATGGCTGATGACACTGTCACAGATGTCGGTGTACACCTCCTCCTTCAGGTATCGGTGACAGTGGTTTCCAACCATTGACCTGCCGTGGTATGCCTGCATGGTGATCTTGTTTTTCTTCAAGACAGAATCAAGGTTGGAGGTAATGGGACCGCAGAGAAGAGGGAGATCTTTTGCGCTGCTCTTTCAACTGTTCCACTTCCTCGATGAGAACAGTGCACTCATCATAGATGTTTTGGCGGCGGTCGCAGAAAGTGGCCAGTGCTTCTTCCACGTCTGGTTCAATCCAATGGTATTGGTGTTCTAGAAGATTTAGACGTTTTTCAGTGTCCACGATGGGCTTTGTAGCTTGGACATAGTCCTGAAAGGCTGGCGTGAAATTCTTGTCTGTGAGGGATTTATTCTCTTCTGCCAGTTTCAAAGCAAGTTTCTTGTCAAGCTCATGGCACTCAATCTCTAACAGAGTGTGATGTTTCTTCACAATGCCCAGTAGCAGGTGAAGATATGGAGGTGTTATCTGAAGAAGCTCTTGGTCCAACTGAAGAAGGGGGCGATGGATTACGTTCCCATATACCTTGGCCTTGGACTTTTTCCTGTCAGCAGATCTGTAGGCCCGGTAATCCCTCTCTAAGCTGTTTAATGTTCTTTTCACATATTCTGCCCGAGAGGCTGGGGAAATCTGAAACTGGGATTTTGATGCTTTGCACCACAAACACGGATGAGTTGCTTGTGCTGTGGAGAGTCCGAAAACTTTCTGAAGAAAATCATAATCGCCAAACATGAACAAACGAATTTGTTTCCCTTCCCATGTCATTTCTTGTAGGGCCTCTAATTGTTCTTTGTATGGCCTGAGGACTTTCCGAAGGTTTTCGTGGGTGTCTTTGCAGTTTACCATGCAAATGAGGAAAGTATTGTGTTTGCTGTTTGGTTTTGTGACATTGGCGACTTGCAACATGATTTTGAGACTCCCTCCTCCATGGTCTCCCCCAAGTTTGATCCATATCTCATCTGATGGAATGTTGTCATGCCAGATCAGAAGGTCTGTTTCCTTGTACTTGTCGAGAAGGTCTTTGACAAACTCAGGTAGATCTTGAATACACGCCACAGGAGTCTGACGCACTTCTGTTGTGTTTTTCTCTTTGTTCTCAAACCTCAAGGCGACTTGTTTAATGTTTAGCCTTCCACAAAACACTTCTCTCTGCCTCTGTCTTTCCTTCTTTTCACTTTCACATTTAACTCCTGTCACCTTTAAGTACCTCTTCAAGATCCTCCACCTCGACCAGCTCAATCCCAAGTTGGTTCTCAGGACAATGCCTTCTTTGCTGGACATGTGAACTAGACTTCTATGACCGGCTCTGGTAAGAATTGCCTGCATCTTATCTCTTCTACACAGTTTGAGCTCATCTACCTGCTGTGTCGTAATGTCATGAGCTGAGCCTCCAGAAACTGTGCATCTTGCTTTTTGTAATGTTTTTGTTCTGCGCCTGATAACTGCTCTAGATGCTGTACTGGACGATTTTCTTGGGATGGTGATTTTCATGAAAACCAGTGGCTGTCCTCTTGTTTTGCAGCGAATGGTTGATTTGTCTCTTGAAGCACCAAGTTTCTCCTTGTTGAGAGCTGTCTGCAATTCTTCTTCATCCTTTGTAAAGGGCATCCTCACCTCATCAAGTGGTCTGACATTAGGTATTTTCTTTTGTAGTGGAGAAGTACCCATTTCAGTCACCTGTCTTATAGGTGAACAGCCTATTTCGCTTGTCTCAACTGATTTTCTGGGAGGCGAAATATACATATCCTTAAACAGAGAAGTGTGTGCATCAACAAGTGTGCGCCTCTTCTTAAGAGGAGTTGATGTCATTGGTGAAGAAAAATCAGTGTAGAAACTACTACTGTCAAAGGATGTGCTCGGGGTTGGCTGGTCTATGGAGACATCCTCTCTTGACCTGTCAAATCCAGAATGTAATCTTTTTTTCCCTCTTCTACCTGCACTCCGTGGCCGCCCACCAAAAGACAACTTTCCAAAGTGTTCACAAACAGAACACTCAGCGATTTGCTTGTTGACATCAAATTCTGTCCATATTGATTTGGAAAACTCAATGTCAAATTGCACTTCAAGCTTTGCTTTCTGTCCATTTTCCAGTCGCTTTAAGCGTTTGCAACACTTTTGACACATAACATTTGAGTGTTCTGTTGGCCTGTCGGTTCGGATATCAACCATGTAGTGTTTCTTCATAGAAAGAACATACCTATCACAGCGTACTGGTTGAGTGGACTTGAATGTTGAACTTCCACCACAAATCCGACAAATTTTGCCAAGTCTTTCCAAATGTATCTGTTCTGTGTGCTCCATGATTAAAACCTTTTCACATTAACTTTGGTAATGCTCTATCTCCCTCTTTCTCCACCACACAAAGAAAATCCTAGTTGTTTGCATGTCACAAAATTGAAATTCATTTACATATAATATATGTATTCAAGAATTATAGTCAAGCAGATGGTTTCAAATACAACACTATCTGTTTTGCATTGTCATAAGCACACACATACAATCCATTTCCACAGAATACACACGAGATAATAATACCACAAGTATCCCTTCTGCTGCCAAATGGAAACTGACCGTTTACTGTGTAGAGGAACTAGAAACTGAAACTTGCCGGTTTTACTAACAGACTACTAGACCCAAGCCAGGAAGGGAGTGTTTAGATTAGCGCCAGGGGGGGTGAGCGGGGCACTGGCACCTATCAACAGTGGCCTAATTAAACCCATCCCAGTGGCTGCTATGTCTGGCAGCCATACAAATCTTTCCCACGTTACAATAGAGGGGAGACAGTTCTAAACCATGCTATAGTTGTAGAGTGTGGTAAAAGTACTTGCTTTCTGTAATGAGGTGAGAAAGTTGTGTAATTTTGAAGAAAAACGGGTCATTGCAAAAGACTATACATAATATGTAGCGTAGTTACCAGAGAGTTGTTAAAAGTAAAAATCGACTTTGTCTCACAAAATTTATATGCTTGTGTAAGTCAGAGTCTTCTCTATCTGATCTATGTGTTCACTAAAAGACTGAGATACAGCGCCAATAGTAATCACTTAAAAACAGTGGGCACTGTATTCTGCTTTCAAACTCCCCAGAGAAGACGCCAGGCATTCCCTCCGCTGTTATCAGCTGCGCTATTTTTAACACAGCCGCTGTGGCTTAGCAAAATGCAGTATCCTGTTTCAGCTGAGGGAAAGAGAGAGAGCATACTAAGTGTAAGGCGGGTCTGACTGGGGCAACAGCAGTGGTGTGTGTGTGTGTGTGCGTGCGTATGTGCGCGTGTGTGCGCGTGCGTATGTGCGCGTGTGTGCATGTGTGTTTGGGTTTGTGCACACATGCTGTGTACATGTGATGTATGCATACGATGTGCAAGTTTGCTTGCACTCTGTGTCTGCACTTCATAAGATACAGTATGTGTCTGCAAGTGGGTAGGTCTATGTCAATTGTCATGTATGCATATGTCACTGGTTGACTGTGTGCGTGTATGAGTTTCAGTGAGGGACAGTGTGTGTGTGACTGTGTGTGTGTGTGTGTGTGTGTGTGTGTGAGTGTGTGTGCGTGTGTGTGTGTGTGTGTGTGTGCGTGTGCGTGTGCGTGTGCGTGTGCGTGTGTGTGTGTGTGTGTGTGCGTGTGTGCGTGTGTGAACGTGTATGCATGTGTTTTAAACAAAACCTTTGCAGAATTTAAGACAAGCTTGTGTAAATAATACTTACACTGAAGGCGAATAAGTCAAAAGTTCATCACGACATCGCGGCTTACGAATACAAGTAGGCTAGTTGTAGTTCTGAAGTAGCAGACGACAATTTCAAAATTTGGGAAAGCAAAACAATTTCAGTCAATCAAAACAAACCAAAGTCATCAACATATCATAAAATTAAAGTTACTTGTGTACTGCCCACAATTATCGTACATACCTGGCAAACATTGCCGTATTTTCTCTCCACGACACGATGTAGGCCTACCGGTTTAACAAAAAGTACCGAAACTGTAGATCGTAGGCTTAGCAGGCTGCGGATAAACATCTGACGTCACTGTACAGCCACAAGAGCCTCAAGGGACGTTACCCACCATGACTGGGGAGTATTGAGCGCTTTCCCTTCTACTTTCGTTTCTTTCATTTTACACAAGATACAACGCCAGGCATTATTTGCAAAGCAAAATCATTGATACCTAAGACTTACAGTCCGAGACACACGCACAACATCCATATCTTCAACAAAGCATCTATCTGTATGAACTAGGCTACAATCACTGTCAACAATCTACAAGATTGAATGTCACAGAGAAAACATGCATTATCACAAACAAACCAGGATTCGTATCAAAACTTTATTTGAAATTAGAGACAGGTGGTGGCAGTTATTTATTGTCAGAAATTGTATAAGATCCTACACAACTTTGCCACCTTTGAAATGAGTTTATAATAATAATAATTACAATATTTATATAGCGCAAAATCTTGATAAAATCAAATCTAAGCGCTGAAGCAGACACACACGCAGGCACGCACGCTCGCACACACACGCACGCACACATACAGACACACACACACACACACACACACACACACACACACACACACCCACACACACGCATGGCTATAAATGGGGAGAAAGAATAAAAGCAATAAAAGCAAGAATAAAAGCAATGGAAAATTATAGAGAGCATAGCATACAATTATATATTATAACCATGTGATTCCCTCCGAGCGGAGACAGGCTGCAGAGGGGAGGGTTGAGTGAGGTTAGGATTTTATGCAGGAGAGAAAAGGTGAGTTTTGAGAGTGGACTTGAAGGAGACAAAAGTAGGTTGCTGACGGACTGAGAGAGGAAGTTTGTTCCAGGAGAGTGGACCAGAAACAGAGAAGGCTCGTGGACCATAGGTATTGAGCTTAGTGCATGGAAAGCGAAGAGTCAGAGGATCAGAGGCAGAGCGGAGGGTACGTGAGGGAACATAGATCTCAAGTAGGCTTGACAGGTAATCGGGGGCTGCGTTATTGAGGCTTTTGTAGCACATGGTGTCTAGTTTGTACTGTATGCGCTTTGATACAGGGAGCCAGTGAAGTTGTGCCAGGAGAGGAGATATGTGGTCAGCTTTTTTCTTTTTGAGTACAAGGCGTGCAGCATTGTTTTGAATGCGCTGTAGGATGTGAATGGTGGAGGCAGGAAGACCAGACAGGAGTGAATTGCAATAGTCAATGCGAGACATTATGAAGGAGAGAACGAGTTTTGCAGTTGTTTCGACAGAGAGATACTTCCTGATCAGCTTTATACGATGGAGATGATAGTAGCAGGATCTGGCAGTTTCAGAAACAAAGTTGTTCATGGAGAGGGTAGAGTCAATGCAGACACCAAGGTTTTTAGCTGAATCAGAAATTGGGACTGATGTGTTACATAATGGGAGAGAAAGAGGAGGCAGCTGAGAAAGTTTCTGACGGGTGCCAATGAGGATAGCTTCTGTTTTGTCGTCATTAAGCTGAAGTCTATTGTGTGTCATCCAGTTCTTAATGTCCGAGTAACACTCAGTGGTGCGAGTCAACAGGCGCTGTATATTATCAGGTGAGTCACTGTCTTGAAGTTGGGTGTCATCAGCATAGAAGTGGTGTTTTATAGAATGGGAGTTGGTGATGGTGGACAGGGGGGAGGTGTAAAGAGTGAAAAGAACAGGGCCAAGGACAGATCCTTGTGGAACACCACAGGTCAGGTATGCAGGTTGAGAGTAAGTGCCATTGATGAGAACGGTTTGTTTTCTGTTTGATAGGTATGAAGTGAACCAAGACAGAGCAATGTCAGAGATGCCAAAAGTATGATGAAGTCTAGAAAGGAGAATACCATGATCAATGGTATCAAAGGCTGCAGACAGATCAAGGAGTGTGAGGAGAGAGACTTTGCCAGTATCAGTTGCAAGGAGGAGATTGTTGAGAATGTGTAGTAGGGCAGTTTCAGTGCTATGGCACTGGCGGTAGGCTGACTGGAAAGGATTGAGGAGATTGTTGGCAGACAGGTGAGAGTTCAGCTGGTTGAGGACGACTTTTTCAAGGAGTTTTGACAAGAAAGAGAGATTAGAGATAGGCCGGTAATTTTTCAGTTCATTTGGATCTAAATTGTGTTTCTTGAGGAGAGGGTGAACAATAGCAGACTTGAAAGAATCTGGGACAGTTCCAGTTTGAAGAGAAGTGTTGATGATGTCAGTGATGAATGGGAGGAGAGTAGGGAGACAGTCGGCGTAGACAGAACCTGGAAGAGGATCCAGTTCGCAGGTTTTGAACGACATGGATCTGATTGTGTTGAGAATTTCTTCTTGTGAGACTGGGGTAAAAGTAGTGAGAGGTGTGCCAGAGAAGGAAGGGTCAGGTGGGCATGGTTGACAGGGTGTCCTGTCAAGCCTGTCACGAAGAGTTTGTATTTTGGTGGTGAAATAGTTGGAGAATACAGATGGGAGTTCTTCATTTGTATGTTTTGTTGGGAGAGGTAAATCTTTTCGTGTGCCAAGGAGATGATTCATGGTTGTAAAGAGTTCTTTTGAAGAAGAGGCATTCAGGATTTTGGTTTGGAAATAGCTTGTTTTTGCTGATGCAATGAGGGTGGATACTTTTGTTTTAGAGGCTTGGAAAAGTTTCCTGTGTACAGTGAGTTTGGATTTGCGCCAGCGGCGCTCTGCTCTGCGGCGGGCACGTTTTGCACAGGCGATCTCATGAGTGAGCCAGGGGGTAGGGGGGCGGTCAGGTAAAAGACGGGTTGTGGCTGGAGCATGAGTGTCCAGAAGATGGTGGAGAGTAGTATAGAATTCATCGGCAAGGTTATGTGACTTTTCAGAAAGGAGACGGGAGGCATCAGATGAAAATGTGGAGAGGTCGATAGATTTGAGATTGCGTCGAGTCGCTGTGCGCATGGTACGGGAAGGAGGAGAAATGTCAAGAGAACAGAGAATTGCAGAGTGGTCAGATGGAAGGGCTGAAGTTAGACGGGTAGAAAGAACTAAGCAGTTGTCAGTAGCGGAATTGTGATGATCACGAGAAATGATCCAGTCAAGAATGTGACCTTTTTGATGGGTTGGTTCAGAAATGTGTTGAGTCATATTATGATTGGACAGAGAGTTGATGATATGTCTTGTGTCATAACGGTGAGTGTTGTCATAGTGGACATTGATATCACCTAGAATGATGAGATTTCCAGGTAAGAGGCAGTAGTGGTCAAGCAGTTGGTCAAAGTCAGAGAGAAACATGGATGTGGTGAGTTTGTTGGCAGAGCTAGGTGGGGGTCGATAGACACAGGAGAAGGTGATGGGGTGAGGGGTGGATTGGAAGGATACTTCAACGTGCTCGAAAGAAGGATGGGAGAAAGGCAGAGACTGCGAGAAAGATAGGCGGGAATGGAGTGAGTCGTTGTAGAGGATGGCGATACCGCCACCTCGGGATGAGCGATGGAAAGAAGCAAGCCTGTAACCACTCGGAGTGAGGCTAGCAAGTATAGGTTCGTGACCAAGGGGGTTAAGCCATGTCTCCGTGATAAAAGCAATGTCAACATGCTCATCTGCGACAAAGTCAGCAATAACATCGGCTTTGTCACCAGTGCATGCCGACTGAGCATTAAAAAGGCATAGTTTCAGCCTATCACAGTCATATGGTGGCGGCTGAGGTGGCGACGAAGGCGGCACCAACGGGACAGAAGGCGAGAGCGGCACCGGCGGGACAGAAGGCGAAGGCGGCACCATCAGGACAGAAGGCGAAGGCGAAGACGGCAGAGGAGGAGACAAAGCTTGCAGCATCGAGGTCAAGGGCAGGGGCAGTGGAGGAGAAGAAGAAGCAGGAGACGAAAAGTGGCGTCGGTCAGGAGTCAGGTTGTGCCAAAGACGGTGGAGACGTCCACCACGACAGGATCGCGCAGTGCGGGGCTTGCTACACAGCCCCAATGTACGTATGCGCTGGTAGACGCCTCCACCGAGGTAGCATTTGCTGTGTTTAAAAAGTGTCAGTCCAATTTGTTTTATAAAAGACGGGTCCATAATTGCGAGCCAGGCAGGAGAGGAAGACACTTGCAGGTTGGTGTGTGGGTTGGTCAGTTCACAACACTAAAATCCAGAGAACGCAGAACACAAAGGTTTGGAAGCTGTAGCGTTGGGCGAACACAGTAGGCTAAGGTGTAAACACAATTCACAGATAAAATGTCCGACTTGAGCGGCTGAATTAAAATGATGAAAAGTAGGTATAAAAACTTTAAAATCGGATTATCTGGTAAAATATTCAAAATTTTAAAAAAATATTTACATCACCGTGTGTCCGGATTTCAAAGCAACAAACATACAAAATTCAATGCATAAAACCAAATAGAACCACGATAAAATCACTGTAAAACACCACACACACTTTTTGCTGCCTGCTGGCGCGACATCTACTCACCTATTCGTAATATGAGTATAAGTAATTATTACTTTATGTAACCCCATAGCAAGAGCCCAACCTGCCTCCTGCTGTACAAGTCTGACACCACACTTCGTCTTCTGCTTCATCGTCTCCTCCACTGCCCCTGCCCTCGACCTTGCTGCTGCAGACTTCGTCTCCTCCTCTGCCATCTTCGCCTTCGCCTTCTGTCCTGATGATGCCGCCTACACCTTCTGTCCTTGTCCCGCTGGTGCCGCCTTCACCTTCTGTTCCGCTGGTGCCGCCTTTGTCTTCTGTCCCGCCAGTGCCGCCCTCATCTTCTGTTCCGCTGGTGCCGCCTTTGTCTTCTGTCCCGCTGGTGCCGCCTTCATCTTCTGTCCTGCGGGTGCTGCCTTCGTCTTCTGTCCCGTCGTTGCTGCCTTCATCTTCTGCCCCGCTGGTGTCGCCTTCATCTTCTGTCCCGTCGGTGCCGCCTTCATCTCCACCTCGGCCACCGCCATGTGACTCCTATAAACTAAAAATATGCCTTTTTAACGCTCAGTCAACATGCAAAGATGGCAAAGCGGATGTCATTGCTGACTTCATCGCAGATGAGCATGTTGACATTGCTTTTATCACCGAAACATGGCTTAACCCCCTTGGTCATGAACCTATACATGCGAGTCTCACTCCGAGTGGTTACAGGCTTGCTTCTTTCCATCGTTCATCCCGAGGTGGTGGTATCGCCATCCTCTACAACGACTCACTCCATTCCCGCCTATCTTTCTCGCAGTCTCTGCCTTTCTCCCATCCTTCTTTCGAGCACGTTGAAGTAACCTTCCAATCCACCCCTCACCCCATCACCTTCTCCTGTGTCTATCGACCTCCACCTAGCTCTGCCAACAAGCTCACCACATCCACGTTTCTCTCTGACTTTGACCAACTACTTTACTACTGCCTCTTACCTGGAAATCTCATCATTTTAGGTGACATCAATGTCCACTATGACAACACTCACCGTTATGACACAAGACATATAATCAACTCGCTGTCCAATCACAATATGACTCAACACATTTCTGAACCAACCTATCAAAAAGTTCACAATCTTGACTGGATCATTTCTCGTGATACCACAATTCAGCTACTGACAACTGCTTAGTTCTTTCTACCCGTCTAACTTCAGCCCTTCCATCTGACCACTCTGCAATTCTCTGTTCTCTTGACATTTCTCCTCCTTCCGACGCAATCTCAAATCTATCGACCTCTCCACATTTTCATCTGATGCCTCCCGTCTCCTTTCTGAAAAGTCACATAACCTTGCCAATGAATTCTATACTACTCTCCACCATCTTCTGGACACTCATGCTCCAGCCACAACCCGTCTTTTACCTGTCCGCCCCCCTACCCCCTGGCTCATTCTTGAGATTGCCTGTGCAAAACGTGCCCGCCGCAGAGCAGAGCGCCGCTGGCGCAAATCCAAACTCACTGTACACAGGCAACTTTTCCAAGCCTCTAAAACAAAAGTATCCACCCTCATCGCATCTGCAAAAACAAGCTATTTCCAAACCAAAATCCTGAATGCCTCTTCTACAACCATGAATCATCTCCTTGGCACACGAAAAGTTTTACCTCTCCCAACAAAACATACAAATGAAGAACTCCCATCTGTATTCTCCAAGTATTTCACCACCAAAATACAAACTCTTCATGACAGGCTTGACAGGACACCCTGTCAACCATGCCCACCTGACCCTTCCTTCTCTGGCACACCTCTTACTACTTTTACCCCAGTCTCACAAGAAGAAATTCTCAACACAATCAGATCCATGTCATACAAAACCTGCGAACTGGGTCCTCTTCCAGGTTCTCTCTACTCCGACTGTCTCCCTACTCTCCTCCCATTCATCACTGACATCATCAACACTTCTCTTCAAACTGGAACTGTCCCAGATTCTTTCAAGTCTGCTATTGTTCATCCTCTCCTCAAGAAATACAATTTAGACCCAAATGAACTGAAAAATTACCGGCCTATCTCTAATCTCTCTTTCCTGTCAAAACTCCTTGAAAAAGTTGTCCTCAACCAGCTGAACTCTCACCTGTCTGCCAACAATCTCCTCAATCCTTTCCAGTCAGCCTACCGCCAGTGCCATAGCACTGAAACTGCCCTACTACATATTCTCAACAATCTCCTCCTTGCAACTGATACTGGCAAAGTCTCTCTCCTCATACTCCTTGATCTGTCTGCAGCCTTCGATACCATTGATCATGGTATTCTCCTTTCTAGACTCCATCATACTTTTGGCATCTCTGACACTGCTCTCTCCTGGTTCACTTCATATCTATTAAACAGAAAACAAACTGTTCTCATCAATGGCACTTACTCTCAACCTGCATACCTGACCTGTGGTGTTCCACAAGGATCTGTCCTTGGCCCTGTTCTTTTCACTCTTTACACCTCCCCCCTGTCCACCATCATCAACTCCCACTCTATAAAACACTACTTCTATGCTGATGACACCCAACTTCAAGACAGTGACTCACCTGACAATATACAGCGCCTCTTGACTCGCACCACTGCGTGTTACTCGGACATTAAGAACTGGATGACATACAATAAACTTCAGCTTAACGACGACAAGACAGAAGCTATTCTCATTGGCACCCGTCAGAAACTTTCTCAGCTGCCTCCTCTTTCTCTCCCATTATGTAACACATCAGTCCCAATTTCTGATTCAGCTAAAAACCTTGGTGTCTGCCTTGACTCTACCCTCTCCATGAACAACTTTGTTTCTGAAACTGCCAGATCTTGCTACTATCACCTCCATCGTATAAGCCTGATCAGGAAGTATCTCTCTGTCGAAACAACTGCAAAACTCGTTCTCTCCTTCATAATGTCTCGCATTGAATATTGCAATTCACTCCTGTCTGGTCTTCCTGCCTCCACCATTCACATCCTACAGCGCATTCAAAACAATGCTGCACGCCTTGTACTCAAAAAGAAAAAAGCTGACCACATATCTCCTCTCCTGGCACAACTTCACTGGCTCCCTGTATCAAAGCGCATACAGTACAAACTAGACACCATGTGCTACAAAAGCCTCAATAACGCAGCCCCGATTACCTGTCAAGCCTACTTGAGATCTATGTTCCCTCACGTACCCTCCGCTCTGCCTCCGATCCTCTGACTTTTCGCTTTCCATGCACTAAGCTCAATACCTATGGTCCAAGAGCCTTCTCTGTTTCTGGTCCACTCTCCTGGAACAAACTTCCTCTCTCAGTCCGTCAACAACCTACTTTTATCTCCTTCAAGTCCGCTCTCAAAACTCACCTTTTCTCCTCTGCATAAAATCCTGACCTCACTCAACCCCCTCTGCAGCCTGTCTCCATTCGGAGGGGAATCACATTGTAATACATAATTGTATATAATATGCTCTCTATAATTTTCCATTGCTTTTATTCTTTCTCCCCATTTATAGCCATGCGTGTGTGTGTGTGTGTGTGTGTGTGTGTGTGTGTGTGTGTGTGTGTGTGTGTGTGTGTGTATGTGTGTGTGCGTGCGTGCGTGTGTGTGCGTGCGTGCGTGTGTGTCTGTTTCATCGCTTAGATTTGATTTTATCAAGATTTTGCGCTGTATAAATATTGTAATTATTATTATTATTATTATTTTTTAAAAAAGGGGGGTGCAGGGGTCATTAGAAAGATATTTCCTTTCATGTTTTGTAGTTATAAACTAGCTTTTTACCATGATAGTTTTAAGGCTGTAATGAATTTCCTAATTTATTGGTATGTTTACACCTCTGTTTTGCATGTTTTTTCAATTGTCAGACCTCTGTTTTGCATGCTTTTTCAATTGTCTTTCTGTCGTATTCTATAATGCTTGCCTTTCCAGACAAATGAAAAGTAATTTTCTACAAATTACTCACAAATTTGGGAGGGGAGGGGGAGTGTCTGGGAGACAAAACCCGTGGGTGAATTAGTTCGGATAAGATTTGAGATTTTAATACAGCAACTCTTCCTGAAACTGCTATGCTTCTTTTCATGCAAATATTAAACATGTATTTAATATAAGACGTCTTCTTATTCCACAACCAAACATCTTGGGTTTACCAGCAGTCCTGAGAAGTTCTGAAGGGCTTCAAAATTTTAAAACGAAGTGTATAGATTTTTAAAATGACATTTCATTTCCATTATTCAAGCATTACTGCCTGAAGCACAGAAAGTGTCTAACATCTACCAAGATGTTACACCCACTCCTGTCTTTTGAAAGTCCAGGCAAAGTGAGAGTCTAGACAAGTTTTTTTTTTTTCCATATCTAAGTAACTGATTGAATTGTACATGGGTCGTCTGTTGTTTCTGAGGTATCTGGTTGTAACAAACCCTATGGGGATGGGGTTCTTTCAGTATAAATAGTATCCCCACCTTCTGGAAATTGTGTGCTAGAAATTTCCTCTCTCTATCTCACTGCCTTGTTCCTTTGATTTCTGTCATTTCTTCCTATCATTTTCTGCCTTGCTGGTCCATTCACTATATGTGTCCGATAAAAGTCTTTGGACTGATAAACGGGTACATGTATAAGGGCTTTTTGGCTCTAGGAAAATGAGATATGCGGAAACAATTTTATGCAATTCATGACCATTTTATATAGATCTATGTTTTAGTGTCCTCAATTATGATTAAATTTGTATTCTGGTAGGCCTATATTGTTTAAATCCCCTTTGTGATAAAGTAGCCGGAGTGGTCAACGCCAGGGGCATCTTAGATTATGTGTGTGAATGGATTGGTACGTGTGCTTAATTTTCTTCGCCTTTTTTCCCCCTGTTGACGTATTGTGTATGTTTTGAAACAGTTAATGCCCTGATATGGCTCTACGCAGTCAGCGTGTTTGATCTTCACAAATTAACTTTGAAAGGCTTGTTTTAATTCTGTTTGTGATGCATGTATCTTATTCTTATGTATTCCATAGTGATACAGGCCTCTACTTCTTTACATATTTTCTTGGTTTATCAGGTTAGGGGATGCAGGTTATTGTACTGCATTGTAACTGAGCTTCTATTTGTGAATCGTGGTTGTGTGTGTGTGTGTGTGTGTGTGTGTGTGTGTGTGTGTGTGTGTGTGTGTGTGTGTGTGTATGTGTGTGTGTGTGTGTGTGTGTGTGTGTTAGTCAATCTTCCTTTAAAAGTAATTCTTTAAGTGGAGTAGGCCTACTCATGCCACTCTCGCTGATGATTTCTTGCATGTTTTTTCTTCATCTCCATTCTAGAATATTTGCTGTGCACTCCCACTCATCTGCTCCATTCAGCAGTCCCCACTTCCATGCTCCGAACATCTTCATCTTTTTAACCCTTTGACTCCTGCACTCTGTCCACCAGCATCTGGCATTGTCAACCATGCTAGCAAAGCAAAAACTTAACCCTTTGACTCAGGGATAAGTTTTTGCTGTTGGTGGATAGTGTGCGGGAGTCAAAGGGTTAAGGCCACAATTTTGCTGCCTCCGGCCATGTAGAAAGTTGCTGGAGCTTCTGGTGACACATTTTTTCCCCTGGGAGCACTAATAGCGTTTGTGGTTTCTTTACGCACTTAATTAGTGCCTCCGTACATATCTTCCATGGGTTAGTGTTACAGCTACTTAGCATCATTTCAAGACAGGTCCCACCGTTTCACTGTGACAAGCTCTAAATAGTGCCATCCACAGGGATTGAGAACACTACCATTTGGTCCACCCCCCTCTCTCCAAGGTCATGGTGATGGGTACCATTTGGTCCACCCCTCTCCCTCCAAGGTCATGATGATGGGTATCATTTGGTCTGCCCCTCTCCCTCCAAGGTCATGGTGATGGGTACCATTTGGTCCACCCCTCTCCCTCCAAGGTCATGATGATGGGTATCATTTGGTCCACCCCTGTCCCTCCAAGGTCATGGTGATGGGTACCATTTGGTCCACCCCTCTCCCTCCAAGGTCATGGTGATGGGTACCATTTGGTCCACCCCTCTCCCTCCAAGGTCATGATGATGGGTACCATTTGGTCTGCCCCTCTCCCTCCAAGGTCATGGTGATGGGTACCATTTGGTCCACCCTCTCCCTCCAAGGTCATGGTGATGGGTCCACCCCTCTCCCTCCAAGGTCATGATGATGGGTATCATTTGGTCCACCCCTCTCCCTCCAAGGTCATGGTGATGGGTACCATTTGGTCCCTCCCTCCAAGGTCATGGTGATGGGTACCATTTGGTCCACCCTCTCCCTCCAAGGTCATGGTGATGGGTCCACCCCTCTCCCTCCAAGGTCATGATGATGGGTATCATTTGGTCCACCCCTCTCCCTCCAAGGTCATGGTGATGGGTACCATTTGGTCCCTCTCCCTCCAAGGTCATGGGTACCATTTGGTCCACCCCTCTCCCTCCAAGGTCATGGTCATGGGACAACTTTTTCCTTTCTACTCCATGACTGATGGGTGTCGTAGTCAGGTGGGTAAGTGTCAGACTTCCAGTTGTAAGATCCTGGGTTCGATCCTGCTTGGACACCTCTGCCTGTGTGTGTATAGGATGGAGATTTTTCTCCTCTCCCAGATCAGCATGTGTGCAGACCTATTCCTGTTAAAACCTCCTTCTTGTGTATACATCTGCAGAACATCAATTAAACTTGTTCAAAATTCTTGGGTTAGATCAGTATCCAGTGGCTTATGGACACACACGCACACGCGCACACACGCAAACACACAGAGACACATACACACACACATAATGACACACACACACACAAAGACACACACACTCACATACACACACACATAATGACAACACACACACACACAAACACACAGAGACACACACACACAGACACACTCACATTCACACACACACGCACACACACACACGCACACACACACACAAACACACACAAATACACACACACAAACACACACACACACACACAAACAAATACACACACAAACACACACACACACAGACACATACACACACAAACACATGCACACACACAAACACACACACACATACACACACACAAACACATACACACACACAAACACATACACACTCAAACACACTCAAACACACACACACACACACGCACACAAACACACACACACAAACACACACAAAAACAAACACACAAACCCAGCATGCATGCCCACCAAAGACAGAGTACGCAGACCGTGCAGGAACACACCACATGCACACTGTGGACAAAGACAATGAGCATACAGGTATCCAAAAAAAATCTAAACACTGAAAACGAAAACCGCGATGTTTAATCAACCAGTTCTTGTATCACTGAAAAAGTGATGAACGTAAGTAATCTGATCCCCTAACTGGAAATAAGTTGTCCAAGTAAGCAGTGATCCCCACAGGCTTAATACCCAGCCCAGTGAATATTACTGAGTGTGCGCTCAAGTATGTGTGCATGTGTGTGTGTGTGTGTGTGTGTGTGTGTGGTTGTGTATGTGTGTCATGTGTGTGTGTGTGTGTGTGTGTGTGTGTGTGTGTGTGTGTTGTGTTGTGTGTGGTGTGTGGTGTGTGTGTGATTGTGTAATATAATTGTGTACTGTATTTCATGCAGTTACCAACAGATCTGTCCAAAATCACAGTGATGCCACATGGATGTATATATATGAAGTTCTACACATGTGTGGACGCATGTGGAGTATTACATGTATGTATAAAATATGCAGATATTATGTGGTATGTTTGTACATATGACTGTAATTATGTACATACTGCATGAATAAAAACTGAGTATTGGACATGTTCTGACCACTTCAAATACTTTCGCATGCAATTTTTTCCAAGATCCTATAGTCTCAGAGTATCGAGCTGATTTGTCATTAATGGAATGTTCAAAACAAAAACAAAACAGATCATTGAGACAAAAACAACAACAACAACAACAATGACAAGAAACAAACAAACAGATAAACACAAATGTAGCAGGTTAGAGAAGAGAGAGATGTGTAATGATGATGGCAGAAAGGTATAATTCATATTCTCCCAGCTCTGGCACTTTTCATGGAGACAAGAAGCACAGTAGAGGGAAAAACCAGAAACACAAAACACAGAGTACATCTGCCATCAACACAACAGTCTGAAAGTTTCACCGGTGTTTATTTTCCTTTTTTCACAATGTTACAACAGTAACCTTACAATCTGCCTTCACCATTACAAGACAATAAAACAACTGGCTTCTTCAATTTCAATGAAGGTTATACAAGAATGATTTATAAAGATATTTCTATGGCAGCAGGTTGTAAGCTTTACAAATTTCCTGAATAATTGTACACATGACTTAAAGAGAAACCAAATCAAACCAAAGAACTGAGAGGGCACACACGCATACACGAACACACGCATGCACGCACACACACATACACATATAGTGATACACACACATGCACACACACACACACACATAGTCACTCACACACACACACACACAGTCACTCACAGACACATACATACACACACACAGTGACACACACACACACACACACACGCACGCACGCACACACACACAGTCACTCACAGACACACACATACACACATACAGTGATACACACACACACACACATGCACACACACATGCACGCACACACACAACACAAATACACACACACACACACACACATAAACATACAGAGTCACTCCGATGTATATATACCTCTCACACACACACACACACACACACACACACACACACACACACACACACACACACACACACACACACACACATACACACACACACACATACATATATACACACACACATAAACATACAGAGTCACTCAGATGTATATATATATATATTATACCTCACACACATACACACACTATTCTATACATTGCCATTTCAATGAAGAATCTCACCAGTTACTCTCAATGGATGGTCAACTACAAAAATAATTTACAGCGACTCATAAATGCAAGCAATAACACCACAGCTATAAACAATAAAAATAATTTATGAAGACCTGTAAATGTAAACTATAGTAGCTACAAACCACAAAAATAATTTATGAAGACCCATAAATGTAAACAATAACAACTATAAACTAGACACATAAATGTAAACAATAACAGCTATAAACTAGACACATAAATGTAAACAATAACAACTATAAACTAGACACATAAATGTAAACAATAACAGCTATAAACTAGACACATAAATGTAAACAATAACAACTATAAACTAGACACATAAATGTAAACAATAACAACTATAAACTAGACATAAATGTAAACAATAACAGCTATAAACTAGACACATAAATGTAAACAATAACAACTATAAACTAGACATAAATGTAAACAATAACAACTACAAACTGCAAAAATCATTTATGAAGACCTGTAAATGTAAACAATAACAGCCAGTAACTACAAAAATCATTAATAAAGACCCATAAATGTTAACACCAACAGCTTTAAACTACAAAAATCATTAATAAAGATCCATAAATGTTAACACCAACAGCTTTAAACTACAAAAATCATTAATAAAGATCCATAAATGTTAACACCAACAGCTTTAAACTACAAAAATCTAGAAAAATGCCCTGGGATAAAGGTTGTAGGAAAAATGATAAACAATCTTTGACTCCCGCAGCCTGGCCACCAGCGTCCTGCATTATCAACAATGCTAGCAAAGAAACAACTTAACCCTTTGATTCCCTCATCCTATCAACCAGCTTCATAAACTTAACCCTTTGATGCCTGCAGGCAGCTGGTCGATAGGGTGAGTGAATCAAAGGGTTAACTTTTTGCTGTTGGTGGATAGGGCGCGGGAGTCAAAGGGTTAATAAAGATCCATAAATGTAAATAACAACACCTATAAACCACAAAAATCATTTATAAAGATCCATAAACATAAACAATAACAGCGATAAACTACAAAAAATAATTATGAAAACTGATAAATATAAACAACAACAACAGCTATAAACAACAGAATTTTACTCATGAAGACTTGTAAATGTAAACAATAACAACTGTATTCACCGGGTAGTAAACCACAAAAATAATTTGCAGACCAAGAAATGTAAAACACAGCAGATCTATCCCCTGCCCATAAACTACAAAAACAGTTTACAGAGATCTCATCATCATCATGTGTCCTCCATTATATTGGTGAGCATGGCTTTCCATACGAATGTATCCCTTGTTGCTGCAAGTACATCTCCCATTCTCTCTGACCTAAGCCACTCTGCAAGTCCCTCCAATATTTTCTCCCTGGGTCTCTCTTTCCCTCCAGCTTTCCTGTTGTGACTAGGTGCTCTAATTCCTCTTGCCTCATAAATTGTTCTATAAGTGTTGCTTGCCTTTCCTTATCTTCTTTACAAATGTTCTTCTTGTGTCTGCCTCTTTCAAGACTGTCTCGTTTGTTTTCTTTGCTGTTCATAGAACTCTTAACATTCTTCTTTCAAACCACATTTCAGTCACCTCAATCTTGCTCTGACGTCATGTGTTGACTGTCCACACCTCACAACCTCAAGAACTCTCTTCCTGATGTTAATTGATAGGCATTTGTTGGTAAGAATGATTTTCATCTTCTGTAATGCTGTTTTAGCTTGGCTGATTCTGCTGGCTATTTCTGATGTGCATCTGCCATTTTGTGAGATGACCGTTCTCAGATATTTAAACCTACAAACCTGTCTCAATGTTGTGCTACTTGCTGTTATTTTGTATGAGGGAATTTCTTATTTTTTACTGATTACCATGACTTCAGTCTTCTGCTATTAAGCTCCAGCCCTTTATTTTTGTTTTCTATTCCTATTACATTTACAAGATTTTGTTGGAATTTTTCATTTTCTACAATTAGAACGGTGTCATCTGCATGGCAAAGATTGTTTATCATTTTTCCTACAACCTTTATCCCAGGGCATTCTTCTAGGTTCCTCATGATGGTTTCGCTGTAAAGTGAAAACAAATCTGGTGACAGACCACATCCCTGCCTAACCCTTCTTCTGATATTTTGCAAAGAGCTTACATCGTTTTCTACTCTCATTGCTGCTGTTTGTTCCAAATACATATTTCTTATTATTCTTAGATCTTTTCCATCAATATTGAGCCTTTCTGGTTGCTTGATCAATTCTTCGAGTCTTACCCGACCAAAACCCTGGGTATAATCAACAAAACATACAAATAAATCCTTATTCAACTGGACCAATCTGTCTACCAGAGCTCCTAGGGTGTACATGGCATCAACAGTTCCTTTCCCTTCCATAAATCCACATTGTTCTTCGGCTATTTCTCTTTGGATTCTGTTCCACATCCTCATCATGATTATTCCAAAAAGAATTTTTGTTACATGACTCATCAAGCTGACTGTATGATGAAGTTTGCATTCTACAGCCCCTGCTTTCTCTGGAAGCACAACAAATATTGACATCGACTTATCTTTAGGGGTTTTTCCAGTGTCACAATTTCATCTAGGTCCTCAATCATTTCTATAGTAATATTGTCTGGTCCTGGGCTCTTCCAGTGTCACAAGTTTCATCTAGGTCCTCATCATTCTATAGTAATATTGTCTGGTCCTGGGGCTTTTCCAGTATCACAGTTTCATCTAGGTCCTCAATCATTTCTATAGTAATATTGTCTGGTCTGGGGCTTTTCCAGTTTCATCTGCAAATATTAGCATTATGTTGTATAGGTATGTGCATAAACGTACTGAGTATTAACGTGGGGTCATCATTATCATCATATACTTCATGGAAGTAACCACCACAACATGATGATGAAATATCGACAGCTCGCCTTTAGAACACCTTCAGTTCTCCATGCTCCACTAAAAACTCTGATTATGTGTAACGCCCAGAGAGTCAACATCAGTTTGGATGATAGCGCAATACAAGAATGATTTACAACGACCCAGCAGCCAAACAAGAAAGTTTACAACTTTGCCATAGGCAGCTGAACCTCATGTAGCGAGTAGAACTGCAAGAAGACGTAGGACATGAGCTGATGGGAATCTGTGTCCCAAATGTTGAAATGCACTGCACCGGGGCGAGTCACATCTTTCCAAAACTTCACATTAATTATGTGACCCACCGACCCTTCTGAGATGAAAGCCATGTCTGCCGATTTCAATGCTCTGTTCTCTGTTCTGGTCCCTATCACAAAAGCGTCCATACAGTACTTTAAAGATGCTGACCAGTTCACATGACCATTAGCATCACAGTCACTACTGTTGATAGTAAAGTTTACAGATGTTACGGTGTCCGTGATTGGAAGATCATGCTCGTGTTTAGCATCAGCCTCTGAACCTAAAGATGTGCTGTAAGTTGTGATTGGTCGATTACCATTTTTTGATTCTGGACTTTCCATGGTCGGCACTTTCTGAACCTCCACTTTCTGTTGTCGTCCCGAAGACGTGAATCCACCAAATTTCTCTTTCCACCAGTCAGGGTAGAATAATGGACGCCGTGTCTGACTGTCCACCAAGACACTTTGGATCTCGCAAGTGGCCAATGTTAACCCTGGTGATGGCAGCAACATGTCCGAGTGCACGTTCATCGAAGACTTTCCAACATACACCAACTCGTTCTCTAGCGTCAGAGGACTCTTAGGGATGGAGACGTCATACATTTCTTTAGCAACGGTGAGTCGTGCGGATGCTGTGAAGAATGCGCAGTTGGCATAAAGATCATGAATTCTTAAGAAAGGCTCGTTGAGCGGCTTCAACCTACAATGGAAGGCCAATTCCCTCCCAAAGTCAACCATATTCAGAATGTTCCATGGTCTTATCACCCCTGTCAGGAACAAATAAATAAAGAGTATAAGTAAATGATATGGGGAAAACACAAATCTTGTAAACACAGACTGATACCTGACTCTGTCATATTTGTCATATCTCACATAAAAAAATTCATTCCTTAGCAGAGATAAGTGACTGCCAGGCATCATGTCAGTCTCTTTCAAAGATCTTACTGACTGGCTTATCATCATTATAAATAGTTACATAATACACTTATTAAAAACATTGTAACTCGTTACACAATGCACTGGTTAAACACATTGTAACTAGTTACATAATACACTTATTAAAAACATTGTAACTAGTTACACAATGCACTGGTTAAACACATTGTAACTAGTTACATAATACACTGGTTAAACACATTGTAACTAGTTACACAATGCACTGGTTAAACACATTGACTAGTTACATAATACACTTATTAAAAACATTGTAACTAGTTACACAATGCACTGGTTAAACACATTGTAACTAGTTACATAATACACTTATTACAAACATTGTAACTAGTTACACAATGCACTGGTTAAACACATTGTAACTAATTACATAATACACTTATTAAAAACATTGTAACTAGTTACACAATGCACTGGTTAAACACATTGTAACTAGTTACATAATACACTTATTACAAACATTGTCACTAGTTACACAATGCACTGGTTAAACACATTGTAACTAGTTACATAATACACTGGTTAAACACATTGTAACTAGTTACACAATGCACTGGTTAAACACATTGACTAGTTACATAATACACTTATTAAAAACATTGTAACTAGTTACACAATGCCCTGGTTAAACACATTGTAACTAGTTACATAATACACTTATTACAAACATTGTCACTAGTTACACAATGCACTGGTTAAACACATTGTAACTAGTTACATAATACACTTATTAAAAACATTGTAACTAGTTACACAATGCACTGGTTAAACACATTGTAACTAGTTACATAATACACTTATTACAAACATTGTCACTAGTTACACAATGCACTGGTTAAACACATTGTAACTAGTTACATAATACACTGGTTAAACACATTGTAACTAGTTAAATAATACACTTATTAAAAAAATTGTAACTAGTTACACAATGCACTGGTTAAAGACATTGTGACTAGTTACATAATACACTGGTTAAAAACATTGTAACTAGTTACATAATACACTTATTAAAAACATTGTAACTAGTTACATAATACACTGGTTAAACACATAGTAACTAATTTAAAAACACAGGTTAAACACAATCTAACTAGTTTACTAATGCACTTGTTAAATACAGGGTAACTGGTTAAATAATGAACTGGTTAATAGCAATCTAACTAGCTGAACATGACACAGGTTACGAGGGTACTTTCCAGTAGAATGAGACCAGGTCTGTATAGCTTGAAAACGCATTTACAGAAAATATAAAATCATGTCACTGAAGACGTCAGTTTATGATGTAATTCTGTGCCAAATTTTGTTATTCATCTTTGATCCGTCTCACAGTTGTGACAGTGTATGTCAAGGCCCTGTCAGACACTGATTTGAAAAATGGCAAAGAAAATGGTGTTTTCAAAAGCGGATTATCGCAGCTACATCAAGGTACGTGTCGCCCTCGGAAAGAATGCATCCGAAATACTTGCGGACATGAGAGCTTTGGGACAACCTTCTGCTCCTTTGAAAGCAACTGTGTTCAGATGGGTAAAACATTTTGCAAGTGGCCAGGCCAGCACTGAAGGCAACAGGGGGAAAAATGCGAAGCAAAAAGTGCGATGAAAAGTTAGTGGCTAGTGTGAAGGTAATGGCTGATGCTGATTCAAGAGTCGGCCTTGAAGAGGTCGCTGATTGTCTCAACATTCATTCCTCGACTGCATCGAGGATCCCAAGAAATCAGCTTGGCTACAGGAAGGTGTCATCAAGATGGATCCCTCATATTTTGACGCCAGAAAATAAGGGGGGTAGGTTACATTTTTGCCAAGATATGCTGAAAATTTACAAGAACTGCAACCCTAAGCGGCTGGATGAAATTGTGACAGGTGACGAAACCTGGGTGTACATGTATGAACCTTGGAGAAAGTCACAGAACAAGGCCTGGATTCCTAAAGGTGGGATTCCTCCTCAAATCGCTCGTCGTCAACGTTCGCGAAAGAAAGTGTTATACACCATCTTTTTCAACACAAAGGGGATCGTGCTACAGAAACCATGCAAACAAGGAGAGACCATCACCGGAAAGTTCTACAGAGACTCAGTACAGTCTGACATCAAGAAGTTTTATGCAACTTCCCGACCAACCGCAGGCATGAGAGGAATCAAGATTCTTCATGATAACGCACCTGCTTACAAGTCAAGGCTCGTATGAGAATACCTTGCAACCGAGAACATCCATACTTTGCCACATCCTGCTTACTCCCCAGACCTTGCACCCTGTGACTTTTACCTGTTTCCACATCTGAAGAAATCACTGGCAGGAAGTAATTTCAAGAGCCAAGCAGCCTTGGGAACGACAGTTTTCCAGTGTCTATCACATATACCCAAAGAAGCCTACAGAGCGGCATTTCTACAGTGGATCGAGCGAATGCAGAAGTGTGTGGCAGCAGGAGGTGAATACTTTGAACAGATGAAATGAATAATTTTTTTTTTTTTTTTTTTTTACCGGTGAGTCTTTGACGTATAAGTTCGTTGGTCTCATTTTACTGGAAAGTATATACAATGCAATTAGTTAAATAATACTGGTTAAATACAATGTAACTAGTTAAATAAAATGAACTGGTTCACATCTATGTAACTAGTTAAATAATACACTGATTAAATAAAATGTAACTCGTTAAATAACATACCGCATAAACACAATGATTAACACTTAAATCACAATGAACTTTGATAATTAGCCACAGGACTTGACAGGCAGAAATGAAATACATTTGTTACTAAAGCTCATTCAAATATGTACAGGACTAGGTATTGTTATTGTTATTGTTGTTTAAAGCCCAGCTGACTGTGTAGAGCCATAATGGTCTAAGGTTTTCCAGTTTCATTTTCAATGCTGCTTAACTTCAGTTTCATTACAACTTCTTTTCATAATTTGTTCTATTGTTTTGCAAAAAAGACTTAATGCACAACCATCTAAATATTTTTTATGTCTTTTTCCATAATAATCATACCGTCTTTAGATTTTAAGCATATTCATCTGTCTTAGGATCATCTGTCTTTAAGTTCCAGACTTAAATTGATTTACTTTTGGCCTGGTTCTTTACTTAGTTTCAGCCTAAATCTTCCCATTACAGATTGCGTCATGTTGCGTCTGGCCTGTAATGTGTTTGCTATCATAAAGAACTTCAAAACTATCATGAGATTAACAATTTGATTTCTGTACTATCTCCTGGACTCATCCATGTCCATTTTCTCTGTTAGATGCCCAAACCACTTCCTATATGAATTCATTATTTGCCTCAACATGTTCTCTCCCTTTCATTGTGTGTGCTAAGCATAGGTCCAATATATCATCATCCTGTCCACTTCAGTAAATCTCCTATTATGTAATACCCAAAGATTGCATGAGCCTTGGCCTCTAACACTTCAGAAAGTTATCAGTTTCTTCTGTAGTACATTGCTGATGTGAGCATACATCGATAATGTGATATCAAATGCTGCTATCCAATTAACTAATAAAATCAGTCGAAATAACCAGATCCTTGATAATTGACTTGTCCTTATCCACATGATGTATTACTTCATAAGTGTCTCCACAGAACATAATTTTTTGTTACTTGATGTATCATGCCTGCCCTTCCACCTCACTTCCCTATCTGAGATATTGGTTCAGCCTTTATTTCCATCTACATTTTCTAATTTTCTTTTTCCAAATGTTTTACAATCAGGTTAAAATATTGATTTTTTTTTTAGTCTGATCATAGCTTGCTGACATCATTCATTCAGATACAGTCCTACACGAATCTCCTGGACAAGCACAAGGCGTGGTGCTAATTTACCACAACTGTGGTGATTTGGGTTCAGGCATAATCATCAAGAACGTTTGGCCTGGTGCCACACGATTGAGGACAATCTCTCGAGAAGATCTAACATGTAAATACAACAATAGATACGTAATGAGTAAGGTTTTCCGAACTCAGCCAATCAACTGGCAATATGTCCTCCCCTGAAACAACAAATAAAAAACAAACCTCATGAGAAATAAAATAATATACATAGACACACTTGCCATATCAAGGCATTATGTAAAAGTATGTGTATTCCACTAGTGTACTGAACATCCAGTGGGGTCATCATATATCATCATATACTTATGGAAGTAACACCACAACATGATGATGAATATCGACAGCTCGCCTTAGAACACCTTCAGTCTCCATGCTCCACTAAAAACTCTGATTATGTGTAAGCCCAGTAGAGTCAACATCAGTTTGGATGATAGCGCAATACAAGAATGATTTACAACGACCCAGCAGCCAAAAGAGAAAGTTTACAACTTTGCCATAGGCAGCTGAACCTCATGTAGCGAGTAGAACTGCAAGAAGACGTAGGACATGAGCTGATGGGAATCTGTGTCCCAAATGTTGAAATGCACTGCACCGGGGTGAGTCACATCTTTCCAAAACTTCACATTAATTATGTGACCCACCAACCCTTCTGAGATGAAAGCCATGTCTGCCGATTTCAATGCTCTGTTCTCTGTTCTGGTCCCCATCACAAAAGCGTCCATACAGTACTTTAAAGACGCCACAAAGTTCATATGGCCATTAGCATCACAGTCACTGCTGTTGATAGTAAAGTTTACAGATGTTACGGTGTCCGTGATTGGAAGATCATGCTCGTGTTTAGCATCAGCCCTTGAACCTAAAGATGTGCTGTAATTTGTGATTGGTCGACTACCATTTTTTGATTCTGGACTTTCCATGGTTGGCACTTTCTGAACCTTCACTTTCAGTTGTCGTCCTGGAGACGAAAATCCACCAAATTTCTCTCTCCACCAGTCAGGCAAGAGTGCTGGGCGACGGGTCCGTCTGTCCACCAAGACAGTTTGGTTCTCGGAAATAGCCAATGTTAACCCTCGTGATGGCAGCAACATGTCCGAGTGCACGTTCATCGAAGACTTTCCAACATACACCAACTCGTTCTCTAGCGTCAGAGGACTCTTAGGCATGGAGATGTCATACATTTCTTTAGCAATGGTGAGTCGTGTGGATGCTATGAAGAATTCGCGACCGGCGTAAAGATTGTCAATTCTTAAGAAAGGCTTGTCGAGTAGTGACTTCGGCCTACAGTTGAAGGCCAATACCCTCCCGAATTCAACCATATTCAGAATGTTCCAAGGTCTTATCACCCCTGTCAGGAACAAATAAATAAATAGTATAAGTAAATGATATGGGGAAAATACAAATCTTGTGAATACAGACTGATACCTGACTCTGTCATATTTGTCATATCTCACATAAAAAAAAATCGTTCCTTAGCAGAAACAAGTGATTGCCAAGCAGACATCATGTCAGACTCTTCCAAAAATCTTACTGACTGGCCTATCATCATTATCGTTATTAGTATTTTAACTATTTAAGCTAAGCTGGCTGTTCACAGACATATCAGGACTATAATCATCTGAAACAAAACATACATCTAAATACATTGATGATTCTGTAAAAAGATCAAGACTTCGAAAACAAAATTAAGTACATACATCATTGCATTCACACAAAATAATCCAAGGATATGCTCCTGGCACTGGTCATTCTGATGAATTTATCACCCAAGGTATTAAAACAAACAAACTGTATACAAACACATAAACATGAGTAAGTACAAAAGATATATATATATATATATATATATAGATCGAATCAGCAAAATGGACAGATGATATGTAAATGATAAAGCCATACTAACAATGTCTCTTCTTCACAAGAACTAAAGACATTAGAGCAAAGGGCATCAATTAATTTTCGTATTCACACAATTCGCTCCAGAGCAGAGTTAAAAGATTGCCTAGCAGACATTGTTTCAGTGTCTTCCCAAGACCCTGGTCAAGCTAACTGGCTGATTGTGTGTCTGACCATGTCTTTGCTGGACGAGTGGCGATCACCAGGTGCGAGCTGCTTGGTCACTGACCTAATGTCTATTCACTTACAAATTTTACACTTCAAAACAAAACAAAACAAAACAAAACAAAAAAGGACTTGGGGGGGGGGGGGGGGGGGCAATTGACACTTGTCTACACTTAGACTGAGATAGCAGACTGAAAGTTTAAATGAAAGAGAAGAGCAGATAAACAAGTAAAATACTGGTCACTAACCAAAATAAACCAGTTAAATAATGAACTGATTAATGATAATGTAACTAGTCACATGATACACTTATTAAACACATTGTAAATAGTTACATAATATACTTATTAAACACATTGTAAATAGTTACATAATACTCTGGTTAAATACATTGTAACTGTAAGATTGAATGCACTGTACAATGCGAGATAACCCTGTCGTTTTGTAGCCCCATGTCCATCACAGTAAGATCCCCTGATATAGACCAAGTAACTCCCCTTGACGAATGCAACGTGAGTAGTAATAAAGCCAGTCAGACTCTATGCAGCTCTCCTTGGTTGTTCATCTGGCTCTTTCCTACCTGGCGGAACAAAACATGGTGTCAGAAGTGGGATCGATGCAGCAGTAAATCTACAGCAAGTAAGTGCTCATCGAGCTATAAACCCATTACCGATCCGTTGACCCCTTTACATTTTGCCGCCAACAACGTTGCCGAATCACTTGTAAATTCGTCAGATCAGGTACCGTGGCAGACCCCTCTCACAAGCTCTCAAAGCGGCGGGAGGACTGGCACGTAGTTTAGTGGTACGTACACAATCCCCACACAAGAATAGGCAATACGTGGTTCAGTGATACGTACAAGGAAACATGGCATCTCAGCAACAAAATCGGTTATGGATTGGTCTGCAACCAACCTCCATGCCGAATGGAAGCGTTTCAAACAACATGCGGAATTGATGTTTCTGGGGCCTCTGCACAGCCATACAGAGGAGAGAAAAGCTGCATTCCTGCAAATCTGGGTGGGAGACAGAGGACGTGAGATCCTAAACTCATGGAACCTTTTAGCCGAGGAAACCAAAGTACTGAACACATTGTACGCCAAGTTTGAACAACATCTCCAACCCAGAAAAAACGCAGTATTTGCACGATACATTTTTCATGAGAGAAAACAGCGACAGGATGAAACCTTTGACTCTTTTGTAACGGACCTCAGAAATCTAGCCAAGGAGTGCGCATATGACAAACCCGAAGAGATGGTCAGGGACCGGATTGTGTCAGGCATATCGTCCCAGGATCTGCGGGAGAAGCTACTGACTGAAGGAGATAACCTTACCATGGTCAAAGCCATAGATATCGCCAACTGCCATGAGACAACCAGACAGCACCTCAGGTCTATGGCCAGCAAGACCAATGAAAATGTCGACGCAATCAGCAAACCACCGGTGCACAGACAGCCCCAGCAACAGTGGCAACGCGGCCAAGGCAACAGGCCTCAACAAAACCACCCTGAAGCCAACGACTGTCGGAACTGTGGAAGAAAACACAGGAGAAGAGAGTGCCCTGCTTTTGGCCAAACGTGCAATCACTGTAAGAAGAAAAACCACTGGGCCACAGTATGCCTGACCAAGAAACGAGAGCAGAACTACACACAGGCAATCCACACTGTGGAAGAAGAGGAAGAGGGCGAACCACCTCTGTATGTATCCACGATATCAAGCACAGCCGATCTTCCGGACGTCGCCTACGCAGATATCATCATCAACGCAAACGATACAGTGCGTTTTAAAATAGACACTGGGGCACAAGTCAATGTCATCCCATTGCCCACATACAACAAGATGTCAGAACCACCACCAATGCAGACTTGCAAAGACAACTTAGTGGGCTACACTGGGCAACCAATTAAACTCGCCGGCTTTTGCCACCTGACAGGAACGTTCAAAGGGCACACGTACACCGGCAGATTCTACATTGCTGACACCCCTTCCCAACCAGTCCTTGGTCTCCAAGCGTCCCTGAAACTCCAACTCATGAAGCTGATTCTCTCAGTTACCACCACTCCAGCTAGCAAAGGGTCAATCCTTCAAGAATACAAGGAACTGTTCTCAGGACTAGGCTCCCTGGAAGGCAAAATCACCCTCCATCTCAAGCCAGACGCCATTCCGATCGTCCACCCACCAAGGCGCGTTCCGCACGCACTCAAGAATAAGCTGAAAGAGGAACTGACAAAGATGGAGGGCAATGGTGTCATCACCAAAGTCACTGAGCCAACAGACTGGGTAAACTCGCTCGTCGTGGTAGAAAAACCCAACGGAAAACTACGAATCTGTCTAGATCCCAAAGACCTGAACACTGCGATAAAACGCCCCCACTACCCCATGCCAACACTGGAGGATGCGCTTGCCAAAATGGCTGGTGCCAAGTACTTCAGCACATTAGATGCCCAGTCAGGATACTGGCAGCTCCAACTAGACGAACAGTCCTCGTACCTTACCACCTTTAACACCCCATTTGGGCGCTACAGGTTCAACAGACTCCCCTTTGGCATCAATAGCTCGCAAGATGACTTCCAGAGAAAAATGGACGAAATCTTCGAGGACCTACCCGGGGTAACTGCCCTGATTGACGACATCATTGTCAGTGGGAAGACCATCGAAGAGCATGACAAGAACCTGCGAGCAGCACTCAACAGGGCCGCTGCAAGAAATCTGAAGCTGAACCCAGACAAGCTCATTGTGGGGAGACGAGAAGTGAAATACTTTGGCCATATTATTTCGGCAGAGGGACTGAAACCCGACCCCTCCAAGATACGGGCAATCCAAGACATGGCCCCACCAGCAGACAAAAAGGAGCTACAAACAATCATGGGAATGATCACCTATCTGGCAAAATTCGCACCGAACCTCTCAGAACTCACAAAACCGATCCGGGACCTTCTCAAAGAAGATGCAGAGTTCACCTGGGATACGCCACAACAACAAGCCCTCGAAGAGACGAAGCGAACCATTCTCAGCCAACCAGTACTCGCTTTCTTCCAGCCAGGGGAACCCGTCACACTACAAGTGGATGCCAGCAAGAATGGGTTAGGCGCAGTAATCCTCCAAAGTGGCAGGCCAATAGCCTTCGCTTCGAAAAGCTTGAGTCAATCAGAGCAGCAGTACGCACAGATAGAGAAGGAACTGTACGCAATACTGTTTGGGTGCAAGCGTTTCCACCAGTACATATACGGCAATGAAATCACTGTCCAAACTGACCACAAGCCGCTTGAAAGCATTACAAAGAAACCTCTCAGCGCAGCACCAGCCCGGTTGCAACGCATGCTACTCCAGCTGCAGAAGTACAACCTCCGGATCATTCATGTTCCCGGCAAGGAAATCCCTGTGGCAGACACACTGTCCAGGAAATATCTGCCAGCAGAGCCAGAAGACGAAATGCTCAAAGACCTTGACGTCCAAGTCCACACTATCATTTCCAACATGCCTGTATCCGACAGAAAGATGCAACAAATCCAAGCAGCCACCCAGAACGACCCCCAAATGCAGGACCTGAAGAGTGCCATACAAGATGGATGGCCCCGATATCGCCAGAACTGCAAGGAAAGCATCGCTGATTTCTGGAACTTCCGTGACGAACTGGCCATAGTTGATGGCGTAATCTTCAAAGGGAGCAAGATACTGATCCCTCCCCCTCTACGCCCCGAAATGCTGGACACAATACATTCAGGGCACTTTGGGATTGAAAAGACACAACAGCGTGCAAGGGAGATCCTCTTCTGGCCCGGCATGACAACTCAGATTTATAACAAAGTTGCGGCCTGCCCCATCTGCGCACCCACAAGACCCTCAAATCCCAAAGAACCCATGATACCCCATGAAATACCATCCCGTCCATGGCAGAAGGTAGCCACTGACCTCTTCACATGGGACAACAAACAGTATCTCATCACTGTGGACTACTACAGCCGCTTCCTAGAAGTAGACGAGCTGACCAGCACCACCTCCAGTGCCATCATCCGCAGGCTGGCCGTCCACTTTGCCAGACATGGCATACCCGAGGTCGTCATCAGTGATAACGGCCCACAGTTTTCTGCGGAAGAGTTCACCAACTTTGCATCAACCTGGGATTTCAAACACACCACTAGCAGCCCAGGCTATCCCCAGTCAAATGGTCTCGCTGAGAAATCGGTGCAGACAATGAAGAACATCCTGAGCAGAGCAAAAGCAGAAGGCAAAAACCCCCTACTCAGCCTCCTCGAGTACAGGAGTACCCCGGTAGATGGGCTGAAATCCCCAGCGCAACTTTTAATGGGCCGCCAGTTACGGTCCGTCCTACCCACTGCCGCACAGCAGCTCGATCCAACGACGGTTGACCCAACCACAGTCATCTCCAGAAGACAACAACTGCAGGCCGACCAGAAGCAGTATTATGACCGCACTGCTCACACTCTGCCAACTCTCAAAAACGGGGAACAAATCTACGCACAACTAACCAAGGGTGACACGTGGAAACCAGCGACAGTTGTGGGGCCAACTGACAGCCCCAGATCGTTCCGCATCCAGACACCTGAAGGTCACCAGTTAAGGAGGAATCGCCGTTTTTTGCGCCAATCCTGTCAGACGCCACCACCCAAGACAATACAACCCAGCAAGGTCGAACCTCCAGAGCAACTTCCTGAAGTGCCTCTCCCCACGCCTTGCCAAGATGTTCCCATCACCCCTCCGATGGAGACTTACGTGACCCGGAGCGGCCGAAACGTGAATCCACCAGAGAAGCTAAACCTGTAAGGTGTGACCAGACACGCCTAATAAAGACTCAGGCTGTGCCTGTAGGGCGCGACCAGCCCGCATCACAATGTACTAGCATCAGTATTATACCCACTACTGGAGACATAGCGAAAATAGCCTTATCTACCTTTCCTTACATTTTGTTTTCTTCTTCCTTTTTCTGTTTTGTCTTTTTATGTTTTCCTTGGCAATTTTTTTTTATAGGAAGGGGGATGTAAGATTGAATGCACTGTACAATGCGAGATAACCCTGTCGTTTTGTAGCCCCATGTCCATCACAGTAAGATCCCCTGATATAGACCAAGTAACTCCCCTTGACGAATGCAACGTGAGTAGTAATAAAGCCAGTCAGACTCTATGCAGCTCTCCTTGGTTGTTCATCTGGCTCTTTCCTACCTGGCGGAACAAAACAGTAACTAGTTAAATAATACACTGGTTAAACACATTGTAACTAGTTAAATAACACACCAGTTAAAACACATTGTAACTAGTTAAATAACACACCAGTTAAACACATTGTAACTAGTTACATAATACACTGGTTAAACACATTGTAAATAGTTACATAATACACTGGTTAAACACAATGTAACTAGTGAAATAATCCACTGGTTAAACACAATGTAACTAGTGAAATAATACATTGGTTAAACACATAGTAACTAATTTAAAAACACACTGGTTATACACAATCTAATTAGCTTACTAATGCACTTGTTAACTACAAGGTAACTGGTTAAATAATGAACTGGTTAATAGCAATCTAACTAGCTGAACATGACACAGGTTTCAAGCGTATATACAGTGCAGCTACTTAAATAATACACTGGTTAAATACAATGTAACTAGTTAAATAAAATGAACTGGTTCATATCAATGTAACTAGTTAAACAATACACTGATAAATATGATGTAACTTGTTAAATAATATACCGCATGAACACAATGATTAACACTTAAATCACAATGAATTATAATAATTAGCCACAGGACTTGACAGGCTGAAATGAAATACATTTGTTTCTAACGCTCATTCAAATATTTTGTAAACTGTATTATCAGAAAGTATTGGAATGTATCATGGCCAGCCAAAACAGGAAAGCTGGAGGGAAAGGGAGCACCAGGCAGACCCAGGGAGAAAATCCTGGACAGACTTGTGGGGTGGATGAAGACAGAGAGGGTGTGAGATGTACTTGCAGGAACAAAGGATAGATTTGTTTGGAGGGCCATGATCACCAACGCCATGCGGCAGGACACATGATGATGCTGACTGGAACACATTTTTTAAAAATTATTATATGTAGAATCATCGCACTTGGGGACTTTACCATTGTGCTCACCAAGTTTTGTTGTTGTTGTTTGTCTGTTTTGTTTGTTTGTTCCATCCCATTTTCTACACCACCTTAATGGCTGAAGAAGCTGGCAGTTTTTTTACAATGCGATGATGGTGATGTCGATAAGGATAATAATCATGATACTATGGAATTCCATCTAGGATTGAGACTGGATAATAATCATGATACTATGGCATTCCATCTAGGACTGAGACTGCGTGACAGGGCCGTACTCTACACGTACTATCATAATACCTCTTGGCATCAACTAGGCCCGAGAGACACAGTCAGTAGATTTGAGCAACACCCTCAATGACGCATCTGCGAAGTGGATAAGACTTGACTGTGTGGTCCCAGTCTTCCCAATGAGCCCAAAGCACGCCCGTCTCTGGGTAGGAGCCGGTAAGAGCAAAAAAATCCCACAAGGATTTTTGAACGGACTGATGGGGATTTGAATTCACAACCTTCCAGTCGGTAGTCCGTTGCACTAACCACTACACCACGGCAACTGGTGGAACACATTTCGTATCAGTGCAGAAACGCTCACAAAAAAAAAAAACCGGTCTCCTGGACATAAGTTAACCCTTTGACTCCCGCACCCTATACACCAACTGCAAAAACTTAACCCTCTGACTCCCTCATCCTATCTACCAGCTTCCTGCAGGAAGCTGATGGATAAGGTGAGGGAGTCAGAGGATTAAGTTTTTGTTTTGCTAGCATGGTTGACAATGCAGGAGCTGGTAGACAGGGTGCAGGAATAAAAGGGTTAAAGGCGGGGGAAACCATACAGAAAATCTAGATGGCTGGAGTCTGAGGTATCAGGTCAGCAGTCATCTTCATACAAACCATGCTACCATGTGATAAAATAAAATGTCTATATGGTCATCTCCATCTGAAGAAAACAGCGATCACCTATTCAGGTCCCTACAGGATGGAGCAGCAAAAACTCCTGCCCCTCAATATTTTCTATTCACAGACACATGGTGCAAGTACCTGCATGTACAAAAAGAGTCGCACAACAAGAAAATCAGGACACCTCCTCTCCCCCTATACACACACACCCACACACACACACACACACACACACACAACACACACACACACAACACAACACAGAGTGTACCAAAACAAAAGAAAAACAATCAAAGACATATCTACCTGCTTGTATACACAATAATCACACATCACACCAAAATCAGGATCTTTCACCCCATCCACCCCCACACACACAAATACACACACCACCCCACCCTCCCACCACACACACACCACACACACACACACAACACACACACACACACCACACACACACACACACACACACACAGTGTACCAAAACAAAAGAAAAACAATCAAAGACATATCTACCTGCTTGTATACACAATAATCACACATCATGCCAAAATCAGGATCTTTCATCCCACCCCCACACAACACACAAACACCACACACACACAAACACACACACACACACACACACACACACACACACAGATGACACACATCAAATGAAAGAAAACCATCACACACACACACACACACACACACACACATACACACACACACACAAACACACACCACACATCAAATGAAAGAAAACCACCACTACCAACAACAACCACACACATAACACACACACACACACACACACACACACACACACACACACACACACACACACACACACACACACAGATGACACAAATCAAATGAAAGAAAACCACCACACCAACAAAAACCAATACACCACACACACACAACACACACACACACACCACCACACACACACACACACACAGTGTACCAAAACAAAAAACAAAAAAAACAATCAAAGACATATCTACCTGCTTGTATACACAATAATCACACATCACACCAAAATCAGGATCTTTCACCCCCCACCCCCACCCCCACACACAAACACACACACAAACACACACCCACACATCAAATGAAAGAAAACCACCACTACCAACAACAACAACCACACACACACACACACACACACACACACACACACACACACACACACACACACACACACACACACACACACTGACCATTTCCACCAAACGCTTCATAAGGAAAGCCACCAGGGAGAATCACTCGCACCTTCCCAGGGGATAAGGATTCTTGCTTCACCCCTGCTGACAGCTGGTTGGCTATACTGTGCAACCAGAAACACACACAACTCACTGTCAGAACAGATGTACAAAACTCTAACCCCAGCCAGTTAAATTAAATTAATATCAGTGTGAAGTTTTTAGGCCTTGACCCATTCCTACCAAGAGCTGAGCACCACATGGGCTCATTGGAAAGCGTAGGACTAGACAATCGAGTCTCTACTTCATGGATGTATCATTGAAGGCACTGCCCAAAATTTCCTGACCAGCACCCCAGATGTCTGTATCTTTTGAGACAAGGATACATCATCATCCATCATCATCCATTTCCATCGCCATGGACGATGGTGGGAGCTCTACTCTTTGTCATGAAGGATCGCCAGGCGACATGGTCTCTGCTCCTGTGTATGATGTCATGGAGCCCCAGTTTGCACTAATTGCAGGCATCAGCGATGTTGTCCATGAAGGATTTTGCTGGCCTTCCTTGTTTTCTCTTTGCCTCAACTCTCCCCTGCAGGACTTAAGTCATCAAGTCAGTTTTTGTGTTTCTGTTCATGTGCACGATATACTTCAGTTTTTCTTCTGTTGGAGCAGTTTACATTGGACATCTAATTCCTTTAGCATGCTTTCGTTGGCTCTTTTGCCTGTCCAATTTTACTCTGAGAAGATGCCTGTACAACAACATTTCTCCTGCGTTTATTATACTTTTGTCATCTTTCTTCAAAGTCCAGGCTTCACATCCATACATGAAACAGGCCAAATCAAGCAGCTTAAAATTCTTATTTTCAGTTTCACTGGTTTGCCTCTGTCTTTCTATATGTTGTTCAACTGGACCATTTTTTTTGCTTGGCTATGCCTATTCTTGATCTGATGTCCTTGCTGCAAGATCCTGTGTAGGTTTTGACAGAGCCCAAGTACTTGAAGTTGTCCACGTTTTCCAGCTGTTTTATCTATTCGTATGCTCTGCTGTGACTGGTTAGCTGATCCTTCTATGTGCATGACTTTGGTCTTTTTGGCATTCAGTTTCAGTCCTGCCTTGTGTCCTGCAGCATCTACTTCGATATAGAATTCTCCTCATACTTATGATGTCTCCTGCTAATACAGTAATAGGGTGGTGTCATCAGCATATCTTAGGTGGGTGATATATTATAAAGGATACACTATAAAAAAATCAATAACACAATATAATAATAACAATAATAATAAAAACAAAGTTATCTTCATTTGGGAACAGGGGGGAGTCAAGCTATACATTAATGCAGTACAAACATAGCTGAATACTTACAGTTACACACAAACCAATATTTAAATGCAGCATGAACGTAGTTCATCAAATATAAGAACATATACCCTTTAATTTCCTCACCCTATCCGCCAGATTCTTGCAGGAAGCTGGTGGATATGGCAAGGGCTCAAAGAGTTAAGTTTTTGCTCTGCTAGCATCAACAATGCAGGATGCTGGTTGACTGGGTGCAGGACCCAAAGGGTTAAGCAAACAAAAAAAACATATATCAATATATGCGCACTTATACACAGACTGGGGGGAGGGGGGTGAAGAGTAGGGGCAAGGTTCCTGGGTCAAAACAGTAATCCAGCAACAACGAATTACTACTACAACCTCTTACCATCATGGTTAACTCTGTTACGTCTGTAGGTGTGTTACTGTGAATATATATATATACATATATATAATATGTAAACCTACATATATATATAATATATATATATATATACACATATATATAATATAAAATATGTCTGTGTCAGTGTTTGTGTGACCGTGTAAGCGTTTGTGCAAGCGTTCGTGTGTGTGTGTGTGTGTGTGTGTGTGTGTGTGTGTGTGTTGTGTGGTCACGTGTCACATGTTGTCACTGTCCTGTCACGTGACTGTGTGTGTGTCACTGTGTGTGCTGTATGTGTGTGTGTGTTTGGTAATGTGTGTGTGAGCGCGCATGAGCATGCATGCTTGTGTTTCAAACTGAACCTTCCCAGAAATTGAAACATGCCTGCCTCCGCGAAATTTGGGCTGAAACAGAACGAAGTCCAAAGATCATTTGGGTTCACGAATTCAAGTTGAATAGCAGACGACAATCACAATGACTTTCTGTTCAGCTCGAGCTTAATTAGAAGAACACATCAAAGCAATCAACATTACTTCTGTAACTGTAATTTCTTGTGTACTGCCCACAATCATTGTACATACCTGGCAAACAATTCCATCTTTTTTCTCTACCACACGATGCAGCGAAACCACGGAACCTGTGAGTGTGACCGTACCTGAGCGTACACGCCGATAGCTCTATTTACGTCTGGTGGACATAAACATCTGACGTCACGACACAGCCAGGAGAGCTGCAAGGGACGATACCATTACTGGAAAAAATACTCGGTAGCCTAATTATCCCCCCCCCCCCCCCCCCCCCACTTCCCTAATTTTTTTCATTTATTTTTATCAAGATAAAAAACCGGGCATTATCTGCAAAGCGAAATCATTTGTGTCAAAGATTTGCAGTTCAAAACTAATGCACAACATATTGTAATTATTATTATTATTATTACAACATCAACATCTACAACAATGTTTTTATCTGCATCAAGTACGCTACAGTTTCGGTTTCTCAGGACGCCGTCTCCGCGCTCGGAACGAATTTCATATGCGCTAACGTCACAGGTGCCGTGCCATGTGTATGGTGATCATGGCACAAGTCTCAAATTAAGCCTGCACATAAACCCATGAGCTGGCCAAGTCCTGAAGCTCAGTAGGCTACAGTCTCAGTCAATGACCTACAGGACTGAAAATCACAGAGATAAAAACCAGGATCATATTAATTAAAACTTCATCCGAGGATAGAGACAGGCAAACAGCTGTTTTTCTCTGAAAGTGTGAAAATCCACGTCCGTTTGCATTATATTCTTCGTTTTGGTAATCTGTGGTGAGATATCTTGTTAAAGAAATGTGTTTGGTAGATTTGCTTCGAATTTGCTGTTATTAATACCGGTATACACTTTTCCTACAGAAGGATTATCAGATCAAAAATTGAATCTGTGCGCATATTTTCATCATAACCAAATAAATAAGATTCAGTTGTCAGATAATCTTTGGGGTCTCCCTCCCTCCCTCCCTCCCTCTCTCTCTCTTCTCTCTCTCTCTCTCTCCAGGTCTTGCTTTCCATACAGCAGTTATACTAGACTTTAGCGTTGCAACTAACTGAACTCCCTGCAGACACCCAAACCAGTGAGAGACGTCAGGAACCGAGTGAAGTCAGAGCCATCCATGGGATTACTCTGCTGACCACAGATGAACGATCTCATGGGGTATTATACTCTAGTCTTTTCCATTCCTCCATCTTCTCTATTCCTGCCTTTCGATAACACTTCCCCCCAACCTCCTCTATCTTCCCAGATTAAAATCTAATGTTTGCACAAGTGACGCATTTTGAGTGCAACAATTCTGCTATCCTTTTCCAGAATCTTTTGATGTGCAAACATTCCAAAATGTAAAGCCACAGTGAAAGTTATTTCAAGACCCAATGTTATTAGATATGAGCAGAGTGGCGTAAATATGCAAGGCCATGCATTAAAGCCCAGTCCCTGTACTATTAAACACATTTTATTAGTCTCCAGAGTTCTATGCACAGCCATGCCGCATATTACAAACACTTTCGATTTACATTTTATATTTTATGAATTTTCATAAACAATTTTTTGCCTTGGAATGTTTGTTCCCAAACAAGAATTTGGAGGCCTATCACCTGTTGTTAAACACAGTAGTATACCAGCTGCAATAGGAATATCATGGTCGTTCGTTCGTTCTTTTGATTTAACGTCTTTTCACTGTAAGTGATATTAGAACTATCCTTTTTTATTTATGTCACATACATCCATTTGTGACAGGTTTAGTTTTTGCTCCTCGATATATTTCTTAACTGATATTCTTCATCCATTATAGATAAGTAAATTCACATTTGTGTATTATTTACTGTTCAAGTCTTCTGTGTGTCATAAATATCTATTATCACGTAAAAAGTGTGCAACACATTACAGTCCCTCATAAATCCAGTCATTGACATTTATATACTTGGTTCTGAAAGTAAATCCCTTTGCATGCTAACTTCACATTTTCTGTAGAAATTGTTGATGCCACCTTTAATGATATAGTTCCAGATTAAGTTATCATTTTCTTTATGTAACCCATAGCTGGAGGTCCTCCCCCCCCCCCCCCCCCATTTCAGTTGAAAAGGGGAGAGTTCACTGGAAATATTTTTCCATTTGTGTTTTGAAATTTTAAACTAGTTTTTCACCGGGACAATTTTAAGCTTGTAATGAATTTCTTAATATTTGGTATGATTAAACCCCATTTTGCATGCTTTTTCAATCGTCTTTCTGTCGTCTTCTAAAACGTTTGCCTTTCCAGACAAATGGAAAACACATTTTCTGCAGATTATTCACGAATTCCAATGGGGAAGGGGAAAGGTCTGGGAACAAAATCCATGGGTGAGTTATGTTTGGATAAAATGTGAGATTTCAATACTGAAACTCCCTCTGAATGTCATACTTCTTTTCACCCAAATGTTAAACAAAGCTCTTGCCTGTGATAATTTTTCTAATTCCTTTCTTCACATTTTTTGCATCATTTGTAAACCACACACCTAAGAGTTTAAATCTGTTATGATTCCAGGAATGTTCAGATGCTACGTGTATTTAATATCTGACCCCTATTCATTCCCTGGTCAAACAGCTTGTGTTTTATCAGCATTCAAAAAAACAAAAAAAACAAATAAAAAACAAAAAAAACATGAAGCGCTTCCAAATTTTATAAGTGTATTGATTTCTGAAAAGGCACTTAATCTCCATTATTCATTGATTACTGCATGAAGCACTGAAGTTGGCTAGCATCTGGACATTTAACATGATGCACCTATTCCTGCAGAAGATCAGGGAAAACGAGCAAGTGCCAGAAGAATGGAAGAAAGACAATCTTGTGAAACTACCAAAGAAAGGAGACCTCATGTCCTGTAACAATTTGAAGGGATTGATGTTAATGTTTATCCCTGGCTAAATCCTGACCAGAATAATCCTTAAAGACTTAAGAAGGCCCTGAATGAGACACAGCGAGAGGAACAAGCAGGTTTCTGTCAAACAGATCAGGCACAGACCACATTGCTACACTGCAAATAATATACTACTACCGCTAATAATAATAATAATAATAATAAAATAATTATATGGCACAATTTCTTGACAATTCACACCAGGGCGCACCCACATGTTAGATATATGCATGCGATCAATGCAGACCACTTTCATCATCATCATCAGGTGCCCTGCCGCATGGCGTTGGCGACCATGGAACTCCATCCATCTCTATCTCTCGTTGCCCCTAACATCTCCCCCACCCTCCTCATCCCCAGCCACTCTGCAAGTCCGTCCAGCATTCTCTCCCTGGGTCTACCTGGTGCTCTCTTTCCCTCCAGCTTTCCCGTTGTGACGAGATGCTCCATATCCCCCTTCCTCATAAAATGGCCCATAAATGTTGCCTGTCTTTTCCTAATCTTCCTTATGAGTGATCTACTTGTGTCTGCCTCCATCAAGACTGTCTCGTTTGTTTTCTTTGCTGTCCATGGAACTCTCAACATTCTTCTTAGAAACCACATCTCAGCTGCCTCAATCTTGCTCTGGGTTTGCTTGCTGACTGTCCACGCCTCGCATCCGTACAACAGTATTGGTTCTATATAACATTCAAGGACTCTCTTTCTGATGTTAATTGATAGGCATTTGTTGGTAAGAATGCTTGTCATCTTCTTGAATGCTGTTTTGGCTTGGTTGATTCTGCCAGCTATTTCCGATGTGCATCTGCCGTCTGATGAAATGACCGTTCCCAGATATTTGAACTTATTAACCTGTGTCAAGGCTGTGCCATTTGCTGTTATTTTGCATGAGGGGATTTCATGTTTTTTACTGATCACCATGACTTCAGTCTTCCTGCTGTTTAGTTCCAACCCCTTGCCTTTGCTTTCTATTTCTAGTATATTCACAAGGTTTTGTAGGTCCCTTTCATTTTCTGCAATTAGCACGGTGTCATCTGCGTACTGAACGTTGTTTATCATTTTCCCTCCAACCTTTAATCCAGGGTCTTCTTCTAGGTTTCTCATGATGTTTTCACTGTAAAGTGAAAACAGATCTGGTAACAAAACACAACCCTGTCTGACTCCTCTTTTGATGTTTTGGAAAGAGCTTACATTGTTTTCTATTCTCATTGCAGGTGTTTGTTCCCAGTACATATTTCTGATTATTCGTAGATCTTTTCCATCAACATTGAGTCTCTCCAGTTGGTTGATCAATTCTTCATGTCGTACCCGATCGAAAGCCTTGGTATAGTCAACAAATCATAAATACAAATCCTTATTCATCTCAATTGACCTCTCTATGATAGTTCTTAGGATGTATATGGCATTAATAGTTCCTTTCCCTTCCACAAATCCACACTGTTCTTCTGCTATTTCTCTTTTGATTCTATTCCTTGTCCTCATCATGATTATTCTTAACAGGATCCTGTAGTGGGAAGGTTTAGGCTGAAATTGAGGAAAAGGAAACAGACCAAAAGCAGACCACTTTACAACGTGAAAAAAATAAATAAATAAAAAGCAAAACTGCCGTATTCATAGTATTCATTGACTTCCAGAAAGCATTTGATAGCATAAATAGGCAAGTTAACTGGAAACTCATGCACCACTAGGGCTTTCCACCAAAATTCACCAACACAATCCAACAACTGTACAACACTTTCACCTGCCGAGCTGTACACAATGAGAAACTGTCAGATCCATTCTACATGCAGACTGGTGTTACAACAAGGCTGCCTCCTTTCTCCAATGATCTTCCCGTTAGTGGTAGATTGGGTCAGCCAGCAAAAACACTGGCATCCAGTGGACCTTTATGAAACAACTAGAAAACATGGACTTCGCAAATGACCACCATCTCTCAGACAGATACCAAGAAAAAACAAAACAAAACAAAAAACAAACAAACAAAAAACAACTGTCCCACGTAACAGAAAAAGCAGAGAAGACTGGCCTCAGAATTAACGTCATGAAACAAGAAGTCATGCGAGTGAACAAGAAGAAGCAAGATTCCATCTGACTACAAGGAGAAGACATCAAAGAAGTTGAGAAGTTTTGTCTTCAATTGTGATGTGGTAAGCAAAGATGGCGGTGAGGACAAAGAGACCAGAAACTGCATATACAGGACTAGGCTTGCCCTCAATATCCTTCAACATATATTAAGGTCTTCAGCCCTTTCATTTCAGAAAAAAAATCATAATCTCTAACACCAATGTAAAATTGGTTTGCTGTATGGTTCTGAAACATAGAGAACGACCAAACCCACAAGCTTCAGCATTTATCAACAGATGTCTCAACACCATCCCAACATCAGGTGGCCTCATATCATTTCCAATACCTGTGAGACTGAGCATAGCAAGACAAACTCAAATCGAAAAAGAAATCAAGAATTGGAAAGGGGGTAGATAGATCACACTTCGTGGAAATCTCCTTCAAACACCTGACAAGCCCTTGATTTGACCTCAGACGGAAAATCAAAACCGAGAAGCCTAAGACAGACATAGCGCTAGGGTACTGACGCAGAGGTGAAGGCAGCCAGAATGACATAGGCACAGTTGAAAAGAATCACCCAGAGCTGAGTGCATTGGAAGAATGTTATCATGGCCATGTTCCCCAGAATTCAGAGACTTAAATCATTCATTCATTCACTTTCACCTGCAAACTGAAATATGTTGTGCTCTTTGTTATTTATTACAATACCCTTCATATCTTTATCTTCCTTACATTAATTGATAGTATCTCTACATATAATACAAATAGATAAGGAGGGAGCGGGTCACCTAGTTGACAGTCTCTTTTTACAGCAAACCAACTGTAGTTTTTGCAAGTATCAGTTATATTGATTCTACGTTTATGTAAAACGTTTTTTCCATTTACAAAGTTTTCACTAAACCCATATACATTTAGAAATTTGAGTCTAGGTAATCAAAAGCTCTTTCAAAGTCCAGGCAAAGCAAGTCAGATAATTCGGAGAATATTACCACTTTGCAAAGTGTGGACTTGGAGGATTGTGTAGGTGCGAGTTTGGCGGGTCCAATTAGTCACAGCAAGGTCCAAAGTCAGGGTAGATGGACACAAGAAGTGCCTGAAATCAACACTTCTTGAGGAAGGAGTGGGAAGAACCGTTCTTAGGTACTTTCTGACAATATTTCAAAGCCGTTTCCAACATTGTGACAGTCTGCCATTGTCCTCAACCTCTTTCAAAGTCATGCATGGAGAAGAGTGGCAAATGGTTCAGACTTAGAAGCCTCTACTTTTTTTCTCAGTTTGACCGGAAAATCGAACTGAACGACTAGTCCTTCGAAAGGGGATGAAAAACGAGTTGGATCTGCGTGCATTCTTGCTGCGCACCTAAAGATCCCACGGCAGTTGAAAATCGTGAAGAGCAGGGCATTGCCTGGCTGCCTTGGTAAAAAACATTGGAGAGATAGGTCGATTTTCCAGGTCTCACCCCTTGAAGACCAAATAGTCTTCTTGCCTTTCTGAAGTCTTGGTAAGAAAAATGTGAATATAAATGTGAATTTGAAGCGAGGAAGAGGGGATGGGCACTTTGATGCTGGCCCCAGGAAAAGTTGAGGTCTCTGCCACCTCACTTCCCTACGACCCCAGGGTTATGGAGTTATCTGGGTAGGGCCTCAGGACCTGGCCAGCTCGTGTGTTTATGTGCAGGTTTGAGGCTTGTGCCGTGATTGTTCTGTATCTTATCCATCACATGGCACCTGTGACGTTAGTGCATATGGAATTTATTTCGAGCGCAGAGACATCATCTTGAGATATTGAAACTGAAATTGCTTGGCACTGAGAAATACATATGGTATAGAAATGGAGATTGTTAGAATAGCTTGACCATCAGACTGGATTTTTCTTTGTTTTGATTTTTGATTTTTAAAAATAAATCTTTTTTTTTATGTAAAAGCCAAGACATTTGTGTGGTTTTGATTCGGTTTAATTTTTCTGAAGAAAGTACGTGAGTGGTTTAAAATTGGCCCATGCCATCTTTTGTGTTTTTTAGACAAAATATGCCAGCAAAGACAAACAGAATTTTCCATGTTTATGCATGTGTGTGTGTGTGTGTGTGTGTGTGTGTGTGTGTGTGTGTGTGTGTGTGTTGTGTGCGTATGTGTGTGTGTATGTATGTATGTGCCTCTCTCTGTGTGTGTGGTGTGTGTGTGTGTGTGTGTGTGTGTGTGTGTGTGTGTGTGTGCGTATGTGTGTGTGTATGTATGTATGTGCCTCTGTGTGTGTGTGTGTGTTTGTATGTGTGTGTGTGTGTGTGTGTGTGTGTGTGTGTGTGTGTGTGTGTGTGTGTGTGTGTGTGTGTGTATGTCTGTATGTGTGTGACTGTCTGTGTGTGCTCCTGTTTTTGATTGTATGTGCATTATTGCTACTGTACTTCAGTTCTGTGCTTAGTTATCAGTGAAGGTCCACTCCAAATTGTATTTTGATGATAACATATTGCTTCAAAAAATATAACAAAGTAGTTATTGTTTGAATTGACACACCAATTCTTGACACATCAATTCTTGTCTCAAGGCATATGCTATAAGGTTTGTTTGTTAATTGGGCACTTTCTAACACTTACGCAATGAACAAACAAACAAACAAACAAACTTTTTTTCCATCATTCATTAATTTTTCTTTTCCTAAAACAGAAAGCATGATATTGATAAATTCTGCAACAATTCAATGCACAATAAATCAAAAATACATGAAATATACGCCAACAAGTATAATAATGATAAAATATGGAACAATTGTACGCACAATCAATCAAAAACACACAAAATATAGATCACAAAGCATGATCATAATAAAATATGCAACAATTCAATGCACAATCAATCAACACGATAATGATAAAATAAATAACAATCAATACATGATCAATAAAAAATACATTAAATATAAATCACAATATAATAATAATATTAATTACAATACCTATATAGTGCAAAATCTTGATAGAAATAAAATCTAAGCGCTGAACATACACATATGCACGCATGCACACACACGCACACACACACACACACACACATGGCTATAAATGGGGAAAAGGAAGAAAAGCAATGGAAAATTATAGAGAATATATTATACACAAATACAAAGCATGATAAGGCTTTCGAACGGGTATGACATGATGAATTGATCAACCAACTGGAGAGACTCAATGTTGATTGAAAAGATCTACGAATAATCAGGAATATGTACTGGGAACAAACAGCTGCAATGAGAATAGAAAACAATGTAAGCTCTTTCCAAAATATCAAAAGAGGAGTCAGACAGGGTTGTGTTTATCACCAGATCTGTTTTCACTTTACAGCGAAAACATCATGAGAAACCTAGAAGAAGACCCTGGATTAAAGGTTGGAGGGAAAATGATACACAACATTCGATACCAGATGACACCGTGCTAATTGCAGAAAGTGAAAGGGACCTACAAAACCTTGTGAATATACTAGAAATAGAAAGCAAAGGTAAGGGGCTGGAACTAAACAGCAGGAAGACTGAAGTCATGGTGATCAGTAAAAAACATGAAATCCCCTCATGCAAAATAACAGCAAATGGCACAACCTTGAGACAGGTTGATAAATTCAAATACCTGGGAACGATCATTTCATCAGACAGCAGATGCACATCAGAAATAGCCGGCAGAATCGCCCAAGCCAAAACAGCATTCAACAAGATGACAAGCATTCTTACCAACAAATGCCTGTCAATCAACATCAGGAAGAGAGTTCTTGAATGTTATATAGAACTAATACTGTTGTACAGATGCGAGGTGTGGACAGTCAACAAACAAAGCCAGAACAAGATTGAGGCAGCCGAGATGTGGTTTCTAAGAAGAATGTTGAGAGTTCCATGGACAGCAAAGAAAACAAACGAGACAGTCTTGATGGAAGCAGACACAAGTAGATCACTCATAAGGAAGATTAGGAAAAGACAGGCAACATTTATAGGCCATTTTATGAGGAAGGGGAATTTGGAGCACCTGATCACAACGGGAAAGCTGGAGGGAAAGAGAGCACCGGGTAGACCTAGGGAGAAAATGCTGGATGGACTTGCAGAGTGGCTGGGGATGGGGAGGGTGGGGGAGATGCTAGGGGCAACGAGAGATAGAGACAGATGGAAGTCCATGATCGCCAACGCCATGCAGCAGGGCACCTGATGCTGATGATGACAAAGCATGATATTGATAAAATATTCAACAACGCACTGCACAATCAATCAAAAATCCACAAAATATACATCACAAAGCATGATAAAATATGCAACAATTCAACGCACAATCAATCAACATGATAATGATAAAATGTTCAACAATTCAATGCACAACCAATCATTATAGCCATTATTAGTGTTGCTTAAAGCCCAGCCGACTAGGTAGAGCCATATCAGGGCTGTAATCAATTAAAAACATACACAATACTTCAACAATAAAGAAAGGAAAAGATGTACAGACCTCAACTATACTCAGGGCAGGCATTATGAGGGTGCAACATCATCTTTCCCTTGTTGTTTTAACTTCTGAACTCTGTACAGGGCCAGGTATAGAGTCACAGCTAACTTTACATGTACAAGGTGAAAAAAGACAATTCTTTTAAATCATACATATAGAAGTAAGACCAACCTGGATTACGGCAAACTGAAATAAGACAACTTTGATCACAGCACATAGAAATAAGAACAACTTTGATTATGGCACATAGAAATAGGAACAACACTGATTATGGCACACAGAAATAAGAACAACATTGATTATGGCACACAGAAATAAGACCAACCTGGATCATAGCACACAGAAATAAGAAACAATTTAATCATGGCACATAGCAATAAGAACAACTTTGATTATGGCACAGAAATAAGAACAACCTTTATCGAGGCACATAGAAATAAGGACAACTTTGATTACGGCACAGAAATAAGACAACTTTGATTACGGCACAGAAATAAGAACAACTTTAATCATGGCACACAGAAATAAGAACAACTTTGATTATGACACATAGAAATCAGAACAACTCTGATTATGGCACACAGAAATAAAAACAACTTTAATCATGGCACACATTTGGAGAACACCACAGTGGCATATGGTCAGTTCACTTAACAGCTTGAGTTTTCTGTGTTTCCGTAAGATGTCTGATAACGTGTTATTATTCTTTCTGTTTAAAGCCCAGCCGACTGTGTAGAGCCATATCAGGGCTATAACACTTCAAAACATAAAAAAACTTCAACAGGAATTAAAGAGAAAAGAAAATTAAGTGCACACATCAATGCATTCACGCACATAATCCAAGAACATGCCCCTGGCGTTGATCACTCTGTCCAATTTATTGCACAAGGGATTTAAAAAAATACATCTGAATACAAAGCTAAGCATACCTAAGGACACCAAAACATATGTAAAAACAGGCATAAATTAGCTAAAATTGCTTCCGCATATCTCACCTCCCTAGAGCCAAAAATCCACTTAATACATGTACCCAATTATCAATCCTAAGAAAAAGTACGTAAGATTTTATCAAACACATATAGATGAATGGACCAGCCAGAAAATGATAGAAAGAAATGACAGAAAGCAAAGGAAGAAGGCAGAAACAAATAGAGTGACAGAAAAGAGGAAATTTCTAGCACAGAATTTCCAGAGGGTGGGGATACTATTCATACTGAAAGAGCCCCTGGCATCCCCACGTGGGGGTGGGGGTGGGGATACTATTCATACTGAAAGAGCCCCTGGCATCCCCACAAGGGCTGATAATGTGTGACACCACATGACTTCAAATGACGTTGGAGAACAGCGCTGTACCAGAATGATTTTCAACACAGCAGCAGAAAAGCCTACAACAACCAGTCGCTGTGGTGTAGTGGTTAACACAATGGACTACCGACTGGAAGGTTGTGGGTTCAAATCCCCATCAGTACCTTAAAAAATCATAGTGGGATCTTTTTGGCTCTAACCGACTCCTACCCAGAGCTGGGCGCTCTATGGGCTCATTGGGAAGACTGGAAACACACAGTCAAGTCTCATCCACTTTGCGGATGCATCATTGAGGGTGTTGCTCAAATCTTCTGACCAACACCGAAGGTGTCTTATCTCTCGGGCCTGGTTGATGCCAGGATATACTATGATAGTAAGCGTAGAGTACAACCCTGTCACACAGTCTCAATCCTAGATGAAACTCCACAGCATCATGATTATCGTCCACATCAACATCATCATCATCGCATAATAAAAACTGTTTCAGCTTCTGTGGCCATTAAA
>JAPXFY010000030.1:6630614-6645614 GCA_030674185.1 Monoplex corrugatus | reverse complement strand
TGTTAGCAAACCACAATTAGTTGTATGATGTACATACGACAGACGGTAACAGATAAAACATCGTATAAACAAATTAACTTCTCTTGTAGTGTGCAGGTTCTGCCTCAAGTTTTGTGTTATATTTTCCTCTCTGGTACTTTGTGGTAAGACAGCTTGTAAGCTAAATGAAATGGCAAATGTTTGGTAGATTTTCTTTCTTTCTTTCTTTTCTTTTCGTTTCTGTTTTTTTTTTTTTTCTTTTTCTTTTTTTGGTTTTGTTTTTTGTTTTTTCTTTCGAGTTTGCTTTTGTAAATGTGGTAGAATGAGTTTTGTGTACATCTAGGCTTACTATTGCCAAGAATTTGAAAAGTGTTCATTTTCGGTATACTTTAAAATAGTTATGCTTTAATAGTGTATATTTATTACAAGATAAAAAAACAAGCATTGTAGGCAAACTACAATCAGTTGTAAAAAAAAAAAAAAGATTAAAAACATAAAATACAAAATGTAGGCAGGGTGGAAAAGATGAGAGATGTTTAACCCTTTGACTTCTGCACCCTGTCCACCAGCATCATGCATCGTCAACCATGCTAGCAAAGTGAAAACTTAACCCTTTGATTCCCTCACCCTATCCACCTGCTTCCTGCAAGAATCTGGTGGATAGTGTCAGGGAGTCAAAGGTTTAAGTCTTTGCAGTCAGTGGATAGGGTCCGAGAGTCAAAGGGTTAATGATGGTGGTGGAGAGGTGTAAATCATCTTCTCCCAGCTCTGGCACTTTTCATGGAGACAAGAAACACAGTAGAGGAAGAGTCCAGAAACACAAAACACAGAGTACATCTGCCATCAACACAACAGTCTGGTCTCTGGAAGCTTCACCTGTGTTTCTTTATTTTCCTTTTTCACTGTGTTATAATGGTACCACTACAATCTGTCTTGACCATATGTCTGGTTGGTCGTTTAAGAGAACATTTACTGCCATAACTACCCTAGCTTCAGGTTAAGATTGATATGACTCCTTGTTTGTTTATATGTTTTTATCTGTTACAGTCTGTCGTATGTACATCATGTGACTAAACTTTATCATACACGTTGAAGATATGAATGTCGATTTTTGTGTTTTTGAACTTTCAGCCTTTGATATAACTGATTGCGGTTTGCTAACAGTGCTTGCTTTTGTCTTGTTATAAATAAATACAAAGAAATTTAGGACACACACACACACACACACACACACACACACACACACACACACACACACACACACACACACACACACACACACACACACACACACACACACACACACACGTCCCTTGCAGCTCTCCTGTGTTTATGGTAACAGTGGCATCAGTTGTTTTGAACTTCACCTGAATATGGTCACATTGACCTGCAGTTTGTTTAACCCTTTGACTCCCGTACCCTGTCTACCAGCATCCTGCACTGTCAATCATGCTAGCACAGCAAAAACTTAACCCTGTCTCTCACCCTATCCACCAGCTTCCTGCATTAAGCTGGTGGATAGGGTGGAGTCAGTGTTAACTTTTTTGCAGTTAATGGATAGGGTGCGGGAGTGAAAAGGTTAACATCGCTTCATCGTGTCGAAGAGAGAAAACGCAGAATTCTTCGTCAGGTGTGTACAATGATTATGGACAGTATAGAAGTTATTTAAGTTTTTGGCAATATTGATTTCTTTGGTAATTGGTGTGTATGTGTTGTTGTAAAGTGTAGTTCTTTCGAAAATCGTGAAAATGTCACCTGCTATTCCATTTGAATTTGTGAAGCGTGATGAACTTTGGACTTGATTTTGAATTTTATGTCTGTCCAAGTACAGGTATTACTGATGCATGTTTGTTTCAACTCAAGCAAAGTTGTTGTTTTTTTTAAAGTTAAAATCACACACAGGCGCGCGCGCACACACACACACAGTGACACACACACATTCTTTGATCTCCAGTCAGTTCATATTGCAATAGTTCTTGGCGCATGCCACTGACTGCAAATAACTTAACTTTTTCATTTATATATGAAATGGTTTTCCCGTTTATTTCTTTTACTTTATTTGTTTCAAGAAAGACAGTATTGTGACCTAAGTCTAATCAATTGACAAAGGAAAACACTTGATTTGGGATAAGGAGTGCGATTTCCAGCATTTTTTAGAGAATGAAGAATTATTGATTTATTGGATCATTTGATTTTGTAGCAAGAAAGTATATGTTGATTGGTAGAAGTGAACTATTTTGATCTTGTTTGTGTCATTTTGCAACATGGGTGCTCTGCCAGTCTGGTGCCAAAAGGCAAAATGATGGTGTATGGGTTACTGCTGATGCATACAGTCACACTCTGACATACACAGACTTGATACTGATATAGGTTGTTCCACATGCATGCACGTGTAGTGAAGTGTGAACTCATAATGCAAGCAGATTTGACCATGCATGAAGGCCTATGCGCGCGCGCGTGCACGCACACACACACACACACACACACACACACACACAGAACGATCTGTACGCAAACATTTGTGATGTACAGGCATATATATCCTGTCACACACACATGCTCACACAAACACACACACATGCTCATACACAAACACACGTATGCACGCGCACACACACACCACACACACAGAACGATCTGTACGCAAACATTTGTGATGTACACGCATATCCTGTCACACACACACATACACATGCTCACACACACACATGCTCATACACAAACACACGTATGCACACACACACACACACACACACACACACACACACACACACACACACACACACACACACACACACACACACAGAACGATCTGTACGCAAACATTTGTGATGTACACGCATATATATCCTGTCACACACACACATACACATGCTCACACAAACACATGCTCATACACACACGTATGCACACACACACACACACACACATCTGCCATCAACAGAACAGTCTGAAGGTCTCTGGAAGCTTCACCTGTGTTTCTTTATTTTCCTTTTTCATTGTGTTACAATGGTACCACTACAATCTGTCTTGACCATATGGCTAGCTGGTTGGTCCTTCTGATAAAGCCATGGAGTCAAGATCTGATGTCTTCAGTTCAATCCCAGCCCATAACATTAAATACTAGCCTGTTTACTATCTTAATTTTCCATTGTTCTGATGGTGTCAGCTTACTGTTTCATAAGCACCCCCCCCCCCCCCCCCCCGGGCCCCCCCACGTTCCCATTACAAGACTTTGCCAGTATACAGGGTTTCCCTCCAGGTTCAGGGAGTCTGTCAGATCATTGCTGGCAGACTTGGACAGAGCACAGATGGAACTGCCAGTTTGCAGTGAATCCCTCATGAACAAACTCCAAACTTGACTGTAGCTAGGAACCAGAAAACCACGAAAACAGAATCAGAACGCTTATTTCATACAACAAGACAAGACAGGCGCAAATTTCCGGCCAACTTCCCTGCTGCTTCATCCAGTGGGAGAAGAGGACTCTTCTTCTCCCACTGGACAAAGCAGCAGGGAAGTTTTAGAGGACTCTTCTCCCACTGGACAAAGCAGCAGGGAAGTTTTAGAGGACTCTTCTTCTCCCACTGGATGAAGCAGCATGGAAGTTTCAGTCTTTTTCTCATGATTTTGTATATGGTGTTTGTTTGTGATCTTACATTCATGCTTGACAAAGGCCAGTTGGCCGAAAATGTGCGCCTGTCTTGTCTTGTTGTATGAAATAAGCGTTCTGATTCTGTTTTGGTGTTGATTTTTTTTGGTTCCTGTTTGCTTGAACGCAGGCAGTCACACTTGTTTTGGATTGACTGTAGGTAAGTAATAAAACAACTGGCTTCTTCAGATTCAATTAACACTACTCACACCTTTACAACTAAATAGCTGACTTTAACCCTTTTACTCCTGCACCCTACCTACCAGCATCCTGCATCATCAACCATGCTCGTAAAGCAAAAATTTAACCCTTTGTGACTCCCTCACCCTATCCACCAGCTTCCTGCAGGAAGCTGGTGGATAGGGTGATGGAGTGAAAGGTTTAAGTTTTTGCAGTTGGTGGATAGGGTGCGGGAATTAAAGGGTTAAATAATACTGGTCACATTTTTTTAACAAAGAGTTCCACTCCCTACAATCTCTAAAGAGAAAATTGCCAAAGGGATCCAATAAACCCAAGGTCATACAAGAGTGAGGTGGTAGAGACCTCATGATCTCATGAAACAACTCGCCATTTCTGGGAAGAAGAGGACTAGAGCCCTTAAAGCGATGGCAGAGGCAGCAGAAAGGAGCTCAAGCTGGATCTGGGCAAGGAGGAACCAAAAGTGAACTTCATAAGGATTAAATTCCCTACAGATGATGTGTGCCCCGTTAGCACATTGGTAAAACCGCGTACCGCAGTTCTGAAGCGCAGAATCGCCCAGGTTCGCTCCCCGGCGTGGGAAAAAAAAAAAAAAAAAAAAAATAGACAACAGCAGAAGGGCATCCAGGAGTCATGACCTGGATGTGGCCCGGCCCCCCGAGAGTGTAAGGAATTCAGGGCCGAAACACTTGTCTAAAGGGGGTTATTTCTCTGAAGACCTTCTGTTGTCTAGCTCTCCCTAGAGTTTCTTTCTACCTCAACTGTTATCATTCCCATTATCTGTATTCAAAGCCTAGCCCACTGCACACAACCATATCAGGGCTATAACCATGTCGGACAAAACACACACCTTAGTACACCAATGCCCTAGGAGAAAACGGAGCCTGTAAAAGAAAACTGAGTTCGCACAGCACTGCATTCATGAATAATCTAAAATACATATCTCTGGTGTTGGTCATTCCATCCAATCTATCAGCAGGAGGATTTAACCCTTTAACTCCCGCAACCTTTCCTCCAACTGCAAAAATGTAATCCTTTGATTCATTCACCCTATACACTAGCCTCCTGCAGGAAGCTGGTTGATAGGGCGAGGAAGCCAAAGGGTTAAGTTTTTGCTTTGCTAACATGGTTGACAGTGCCTGATGCTGGTGGACATGGTGTGGGAGTCAAAGGGTTAAACAAACCAACCCAATTACAAAAACATAAACGTAACTGTGTATACAACAAGCATACATGAACCTGGCTTAAATATGGCACCTACGTTTACCGCTAAGCGGTTCACATTCCCTTGAAGCTGAAAATATGATAAATATACATGTATCCAGTTATCAATCCTGAAGATAAAAAGTATATATATGTATCCAGTTATAATCCTAAAGGCAAAAAGTATATATGTATGTATCCAGTTATCAATCCTGAAGATAAAAAGTATATATGTATGTATCCAGTTATCAATCCTGAAGATAAAAAGTATATATGTATCCAGTTATCAATCCTGAAGGCAAAAAGTATATATGTATGTATCCAGTTATCAATCCTGAAGATAAAAAGTATATATGTATCCAGTTATCAATCCTGAAGGCAAAAAGTATATATGTATGTATCCAGTTATCAATCCTGAAAATAAAAAGTATATATGTATCCAGTTATCAATCCTGAAGGCAAAAAGTATATATGTATGTATCCAGTTATCAATCCTGAAGACAAAAAGTATATATATATATATGTATCCAGTTATCAATCCTGAAGACAAAAAGTTGGCTAGACTTTCCCTTTGACTCCCGCGTCCTATCCACCAGCTGTAGAAACCTCAACCTTTCATGCCATCACCCTATCCACCAGTTTCCTGCAGGAAGCTGGTGGATAGGGTGAGAGAGTCAAAGGGTTAAGTTTTTGCTTTGCTATCACTGATGACAATGCAGGATGCTAGTGGAAAGGCTGAGGCAGTCAAACTCAAAGGGTGATGGAAAACACAAAGATGAATGGACTAGCAAAGACTGGTAATTAGAAAGGAAAAGATGACACCAAGCACAGAAACGAGCCAGAAAAGAGTGTGGATAGGGTGAGGGAGTCAAAGGGTTAAGTTTCTGTTTTGCTATCACTGATGACAATGCAGGATGCTAGTGGACAGGTGAGGCAGTCAAACTCAAAGGGTGATGGAAAACACAAAGATGAATGGACTAGCAAAGACTGGTAATTAGAAAGGAAAAGATGACACCAAGCACAGAAACGAGCCAGAAAAGAGTGTGGATAGGGTGAGGGAGTCAAAGGGTTAAGTTTCTGTTTTGCTATCACTGATGACAATGCAGGATGCTAGTGGAAAGGCTGAGGCAGTCAAACTCAAAGGGTGATGGAAAACACAAAGATGAATGGACTACAAAGACTGGTAATTAGAAAGGAAAAGATGACACCAAGCACAGAAACGAGCCAGAAAAGAGTGTGGATAGGGTGAGGGAGTCAAAGGTTAAGTTTCTGCTTTGCTATCATTGATGACAATGCAGGATGCTAGTGGATAGGGTGAGGCAGTCAAAGGGTGATAGAAAACACAAAGGTGAAAGGACCAACAAAGACTGGTAATCAGAAACGAGCCAGACACAGACTGATAGAGACGAGAATATATCTAGCACAGAATTTCCAGCAGGCGGGGATACTATTTATACTGAAAGAGCCCCCGGCATCCCCATGGGGGAAGAATACCACATCTTCATTAATTTTCACAGTACAGTTATACAATTAGTATCATCATACACTGTAGAGTCTGTGTGTTTTTTTCTGCAATGAAAAACTAAAAATGCGCAAAATGCAACTTACAGATGATTTTGTGAGAATGAGTCACATATTCTATAATTGTAACTTAAAACTTGAAAAAAAAAATCAAAAACAAAAAACCCCACCAACAACTCTAAAACAAACACATAACACACTAGTCATGAACTTACTGTTACTGTTATTTCTGTTTAAAGCAAAGCCAACTGTGTAAAGCCATATCAGGGCTATAACCGTTTCAAGATATACACAATACTTCAACAGCAAAAAAAAAAAGTAAAAAAAAGTAAAGCACACATATCAAATCATTCGCGCACACAATCTAAGGAGGTGTCTCTGGCGCTGACTAATCCATCCAACTGAATAAAAATATTCTAAAAATAGACCACTTATCTCAAGGCATACGTTATAAGCTAGATCTATGTTTGTTAGTTGTATGTCTTCTAACATTTAAGCATAAAAAAATGCATCCCTGAATATGTAGCTGCTTTTTTTTCCCATTTCAACAGAAAACATAATGATAAAATAATCTGCAACAATTCGTTGCACAATCACATTTATTTGAAATTACATCACAGATATGCACCCTTCCTTTTAAAGAGTAAAAGTAAATTCCCATCAACCATCAAATTCCAAAATGTAAAAAAAAAAAAAAAAAAAAAAAGGGTAAACATTTACCCCTGATGTTATAGGGGAAGCATTTTTTTTCTTTTTTCTTTTTCTTTTTTTTTTTTTTTGGTTGCGTTCCAGTATCTTGTCAAGTACACGTGCGCAATTTAGTTTTGCCCAAACTGTGCATGCAGTATATTACTGCACAATCTGCACACTCCATTTCTGATGGATGAGTATGCTGGGTGCTTTCATCACCAGGCTTTGACATGACTTTCAGGATAATTAACATGCAGATAATTAACATGCGTATTTGATGCTCTGCGTGCGTAAACACACGTACAGCGCTACAGGAACTAGCAGGTCTGCACACAAGTTGTCCAGGGAGATCAGAAAAATCTCACCAGGCACCAGGCAGGAGGTACCGGGACAGGATCAAACCCAGACCTACCAGCTGGAAGTGCGATGTCTCGGCCACCTGACTATCATGCCTGTCACAGGGGTGTGAGGACGTACAGACCTCTAGTATTCTCAGGGCCAGCATTATAAGGGTGGTGCCCATCTCTTCTTTCCCTTGTTGCTTTACCTTCTGTATTCTTGAACATGGCCAAGTGTACAAATTACTGCTACTTTACATTATTTGTTATTGCCATTGTTTAAAGCCCAGCCGACTGCGTAGAGCCATATCAGGGCTATAACGCTTCAAAACATACAAAACTTCAAGAGGAAAAAAAAAAAAAAAAAATTTACACATATCAATGCATTCGTGCACATAATCTAAGGAGATGCCCCTGACCACTCCATCGAATTTATCGCACAGGGGATTTAAAAAACACACCTGAATACAAATTCAAACATACCTAAGGACACCAAAACAATTATAAATATAAAAACGGGCCTAAATTACATAAAACTGCTTCTGTATATCTCACCTCCCTAGAGCCAAAAATACACTAATACATGTACCCAATTATCAATCCTAAGAAAAAGTACGTAAGACTTTATCGAACACATACAGGTGAATGGACCAGCAAGGCAGAAAATGATAGGTAGAAATGACAGAAAGCAAAGGAAGAAGGCAGAAACAAAAAGAGTGACAGAAAAGAGGAAATTTCTAGCACAGAATTATACTGAAAGAGCACCCGGTATCCCCATGGGGGGGGGGGGGGGGGAGGGAGCTACTTTATGTGTCAAAGTTACAAAGAGCAAATGGTTCAAAACATGTAGAAGTACCAACAACTTTGTCAGGGAACATGTTTGATGGACAACACAACAGACCGTGGTCAGTTTGCCTGACAGCTTGAGTTCTCCATGCTCCACTAAAAAGTCAGGCTATGTGTGATGCCCAGTGAATTCAATAGCACAATACAAAAATGATTTATAACATGGCAGACAAAAAAAGTCACAACCTGGCCGTGGGCAGCTGAACCTCATGTAGCGAGTAGAACTGCAAGAAGGCGTAGGACATGAGCTGATGGGAATCTGTATCCCAAATGTTGAAATGCACTGCACTGGGGCGAGTCGCATCTTTCCAAAACTTCACATTAATTCTGTGACCCACCGACCCTTCTGAGATGAAAGCCATGTCTGCCGATTTCAGCCCTCTGGTCTCAAGGTGGCTGGATGCCTGTGTTCCGGTTCCCATCATAAGAGCGTCCATACAGTACTTTAAAGACACCGCCCAGTTCGCATGGCCATAAGAATCTGAGTCACTGCTGTTCACTGTCAAGTTCAGAGACATTACGGTGTCCGTGACTGGAAGATCATGCTCATGTTTAGCATCAGCCTCTGAACCTAAAGATGTGCTGTAAGTTGTGATTGGTCGACTATCATTTTTTGATTCTGGACTTTCCATGGTTGGCACTTTCTGAACCTTCACTTTCAGTTGTCGTCCTGGAGACGTGAATCCACCAAATTTCTCTTTCCACCAGTCAGGGAAGAATGATGGACGCCGCGTCTGTCTGTCCACCACGACACTTTGGACCTCGCAAGTGGCCAGTGTTAACCCTCGTGATGGCAGAAGCAAGTCTGTGTGCACATTAAATGAAGACTTTCCAACATACACCAACTCTTTCTCTAGCGTCAGCGGTGTCTTAGGGACGGAGACGTCGTACATTTCTTTAGCAACGTTGAGTCGTGCGGATCCTATGAAGATTCCACTGTCGGCATAAAGATCATGAATTCTCAGGAAAGGCTCGGCAAGTGAGTCTGACGTACGGTTAAACGCTAATGCCCTCCCGAATTCAACCATATTCAGAATGTGCCATGGTCTTATCACCCCTGTCAGGAACAAATAAATAAATAGTATAAGTAAATGATATGGGAAAATACAAATCTTGTAAACACAGACTGATACCTGACTCTGTCATATTTGTCATATCTCACATAAAAAAATTCATTCCTTAGCAGAGACAAGTGATTGCCAGGCAAACATCATGTCAGTCTCTTCCAAAGATCTTACTGACTGGCCTATCATCATTATCGTTATTAGTGTTTTAAGCCACATAGGGCTATAATCATCTGAAACAAAACATACATCTAAATACATCCATAGTTCTGTAAAAAGACCAAAAGCTGGAAAACAAAATTAAGTACACATATCACTGCATTCACGTAAAATAATCCAAGGATATGCTCCTGGCACTGGTCATTTTGATGAATTTATCACCCAATGTATTAAAACAAACAAAACTGTATACAAATGCATAAACATGAGTAAGTACAAAAGATATATATATATATATAGATCGAATCAGCAAAAAGGACAGATGATATAAATGATAAAGCCATACTAACAATGTCTCTTATTCAGCATATCTAAAGACACTGGGGCAAAGGACATCAAATTTCATTAACAAAATACATCAGAAGACCTACTACCTTGTTGTGCAAATCCCATTTTGTACAGGGATTTTTCATCAAACTCCACTAGATCCTGAGTGGTGGTCTATGGTCCTGTCTACTGAATGATACAATAGACCAACATCCTGTGCTTAGCTCATAGCACATTTCTACTGACTTTCTCTTTTCACAGACACATGGTGCATGCACCTGTGTGTACAAACAAGAAAAGCTCAACATGCTCAAATCAGGACACCCACACCCTCCCCCTGCATATGCACACAAATCAGAACAAAAGAAAAACAACAAAAAAAACATACACCTGCTTTGTAAACAAAGTAGTCACACAAACTGTCACACCACACACACACACACACACACACACACACACACACGCAGGCTCACACGCGCGCGTCACACAACACACACACACACACACACACACACACAACACACACATACACACATACGCATGCAGGCACACACACACAAACACACATACACACACACTGACCATTTCCACCAAATGCTTCATAGGGAAAGCCACCAGAGAGAACCAGTCGCACCTTCCCAGGGGACAAGAATTCTTGCTTCACCCCTGCTGACAGCTGGTTGGATATTCTGTGCAAACAGAAACATACACAACTCATTAGTAAGATTTGATAAAAAAAATCAAATCACTAGTTGCTGTGGTGTAGTGGTTAACGCAACGTATTACCGACTGGAAGGTTGTCAGTTCAAATCCCCATCAGTACCTTCAAAAATCATTGTGGGATTTTTCGGCTCTAACTGGCTCTTATCCAGAGTTGGGCATGCAATGGGCTCATTGGGAAGACTGGGACCACACAGTCAAGTCACATCCACTTCATGGATGTGTCAGACTCAGTGACTGAGGGTCTTGCTCAAATCTTCTGACCAGCACTGCAGGTGTCTGTATCTCGCGGGCCTGGTTGACGCCAGAATATATTATGAGTAATGACAGTATGCGTAGAGTACAGCCCTGTCACACAGTCTCAACCCCAAATGAAACTCAACAGCATCATGACTATCATCCTCATCAACATCATCATCATCACTGCACTGTAAACAAATTGTGCCAGCTTCTATCATATGGCCATTAATGTGGCGGATTTTTTTTTTTTTACAAAACACCAGTAGATACGATGAACATGACATCTGATAAATCTAAGAATAATTGGGTTTTCTACAAAACACCAGTAAATACGATGAACATGACATCTGATAAATCTAAGAATACTTGGGTTTTCTACAAAACACCATTAGATACGATGAACATATGATAAATCTAAGAATGAATGGTTTTTGTACAAAACACCACTGGATATGATGAACATGACATATGGTAAATCTAAGAATGAATGGGTTTTCTACAGAAGAGGGCAGCAAGGTGGGTGGGGCAGAGGCTCTGAGTGGAAGTGGGGGGAGGGGGGAGGAAAGGGGGGTCGGTATAGTCTGGGATTTTGGAGGCCCTTGACACGAATGTGTCAAGTGTTGTAGCCTCAACTGTTCCTTGTTGGAGACTGTTCCAGTTCTTGATAGTTCTTGGCAGAAATGAAGCAGCTCTATACTGGGTCCTTGATGTGATCAAGTGGAACTGTCTGTCATGGCCACGTCGCTTACGGTCAGGTAAAGGGACTAGTTTTGCTTGTAGACTGGGACAGTGAACAAGGCCTTGGTGCACTTTGAACAGCATAGCGAGTCTTGCTACTTGCCGTCGTTTCTCCAATGAGGGCCAGCCCAGTGTGACCAGCATGCTGCTAACACTAGAAGTGTTCCTATGACCTATATATATATAGGTCATATATCTGTTGAGGACGAAGCGTGCAGCTCGTCTTTGAACCTCTACACGTTTTCGCTCACAATCCCCACGTAACTCGCTTAGATGGTCGAGTCTAGGAAAACGCCAAAGATGGTCCAATGAAACTGTGTACCTGGAACGTTTTGAACCTGGGTCGTACCGAACTTTGGGACGTGTCGAACCAGGGACGTATCGAAACAACTACCGCCATTTGAGAAGCAGACGACATGATTTTATCGAAACAACTACCGCCATTTGAGTAGCAGACGACATGATTTTAAGGATTTGCGAAAGCAAGACAGTTTCTGTCAATCAAAACACACCAAATGGATTTGAAATTTTGGTCATTTGTGTACTGCCTGTGATTATCGTACCTACCTGACAAACAATGACATCTTCTCTGTCTACGACACGATGAAGTGATGTTACAGAACTCGGCAAGGACTTCTCTGCACAAACCCTTGCAGATAGTATGTCATGAAATGAACATCTGACACCCATGTGAACTAGGAGAGCTGCAAGGGACGTTACCCACCACGACAGGGAAAATTAACAACGATAACAATTGTACGTGAATCTACAGCGTTGGTGGTCAGTGTCCCATCCGCACCCTCGTGGTGTTTCTTGTTAACTCTGGTAATAAATGAAATGATACCACAAAAATTAGACAAGCCCCCTCCTGTTTTGGAACCACTGGAGCTCTCTAGTTTGCTTTTAGGAAGTTGGGGATTCCTCTTTACTGTCATGCTGTCTTTTCCTCACAAAACTCTTTCTTATTTCTGCCTTCCATGTCTTTCATCTGTGTTTCTTCCACATTCTCTCCTTGGCTTGCCCCCCCCCCCACCCCCGTGGGGATTTCAGTATAAATAGTATCCCCATCTTCTGGAAATTCGGTGCCAGAAATTTCCTCTTTTCTGTCACTTTCTTTGTTTCTGCCTTGTTGCTTTGCTTTCTGTCATTTCTTCCTATCATTTTCTGCCTGTTCGTATTCGATAAAGTCTTGAGTATTTTTTCTCAGGATTGGGTACATTTATTAAGTGCATTTTTGGCTCTAGGGAGATGAGATATGTGGAAGCAATTTTAGGTACTTTACGCCCGTGTTTATATGTTTTTGGTGTCCTTTGGAATGCTTAAATTTGTATTCAGGTGTGTTTTTTAAATCCCCTGTGCGATAAATTCGACAGAGTGGTCAGCACCAGGGGCATCTCCTTGGATTATGTGCGTGAATGCATTGATATGTGTCTTAATTTTCTTTTCTTTTTTTCTTTTATCCCCTGTTGAAGTTTTGTATGTTTTGAATCGGTTATAGCCCTGATATGGCTCTATGCAGTCGGCTGGGCTTTAAACAGCAATAACAATAACTCCTTGGCTTCTGGAAGATGGAATATGACTGCCTTTATGGTGAGATAAAGAATGGTCATCATCATCATCATCGGGTGCCTTGCCACATGGCGTTGGCGATCATGGCCTTCCATCTGTTTCTATCTCTTGTTGCCTCAAGCACCTCTTCCACCCTCTTTGTCTTCAGCCACTCTGCAAGTCCGTCCATTATTTTTCCCTGGGTCTACCTGGTGCTCTCTTTCCTTCCAGGTTTCTCGTTGTGACCAGGTGCTCCAATTCCCCTTTCCTCATAAAATGGCCTATAAATGTTGCCTGGCTTTTCCTAATCTTCCTTATGAATGGTCTTCTTGTGTCATGACCAGACAATCGAAAGAATAGTCACACACGTAAAATTCCGCTCTCTTCGCTGGGAAGATAGGTTTGTATGAATCTATATGCGAAGACTGGGAGTTCTTGCTAGGAGCTCAAGCTATGCGTAAGAAGATGAAGAATGAAATGGGATTTTAACAAATGTGTGTGTGTGTGTGTGTGTGTGTGTTGTGTTGTGTGTGTGTGTGTGTGTGTGTGTGTGTGTGTGTGTGTGTGTGTGTGTGTGTCTGTGTGTCTGTGTGTCTGTGTGTGTGTATACACATGATCATGTTTGTCTCATGGGGTGCCTTGGGCTTCATCTTGTCAATGGAAAAATAATGGCGATGACAAAGATGAATGATGTTGATTTGCTCAAGTGACATTCATTAAAAACACTTTGTTGTGTTTTGTGGTTATGGTTCAGCCGTGCATTAGATTTTATGTATGTATTTAGGTGGTTTGTTGTTGTTGTTGTTGTTATAATTTTTCACTCTTGATTTTGATTTTGGTTTGTTATACAGGGGAATGCAAAAGTAGGTATACAGTAAGTATCACATCATTATCATTATGCTTAATTCATTAAAATTATTAGCACATTAAGTTAGTTGGCCTTATTTTCGATATTTTAGGGTTTTCGCACGCAAGCCGCGCACTGTTAATGACATGATTCAGTTCATCCTGCAGGCTTGTTTGATGCTGATAAAGATCTTTGTGCTAGAGTATGCATGAGTCTCCGCTCTCGATTAGAGGAGTGTGTGAATACCGACGGCAAGCAGTTTGAGTATCTGAGGGATTAAGGCTGTGCTTGTTATTACATGTATATGCAATATTCATTTGTTTGTATAATAAATGCGATGAGTATTGTACGTGTTTTCTTTTTTCATAACTGTATACCTACTTTTGCACCCCCCTGTATTTATGTCATATGATTTTGCTGTATAATAAATATATACCTTATAATGATGGATGATGCTGTTAGAGACCAGGACACCTTACATCTAACTGCATTTGGTTGATGATAAGGAGGATTTGCCTAGGCCCCCAGAGTTATATTTTATGTGTAGCGAGTTGATGGACTGACAACTTACGGAATAGATAGAGAAACCATTGCAGAGATCCAGGCTTTGGCACACAACCAACAGAGCTGGAGTAATCTGTTGAACAGTTCTTTGTAGCGGTACCCCATTGACTCTTCACTGAGTTAAGTGAGATGAAGAAAAGGGTGATATATGTGTTGGTCCATGAGGCATAGGGTTTCTTGAATCCCCAATGATACATTTTTGTGTGTAGTAGGGTGGTGGTCAACAACATACGGAAAGACAGAAGCATACCAAAATGGCCTGAAAGTTAGAACTTTAAAATGTTTGATCTGGCCAGTCATGATCTATGGCTGCGAAGCCTGGACTCTGAGAAAAACTAATTGCAGAAGAATTGAGGCAGCAGAGATGA
>JAPXFY010000030.1:6618114-6623114 GCA_030674185.1 Monoplex corrugatus | reverse complement strand
AATTAAAGAATAAATGAGCAAATGAACGAACAAGTGAAATAACAAATAAATGAGTAAATGAACGAACAGATGAGCAAACAAACGAACTAATGAACGAACAAAAGCATAAACAAACGAACGAATGAATGAACAAATGAATGAATATACGAACTTAATTAAAGGACGAGTGAACAAACGAATAAATGAACAAATGAAGAAACGAACGAACAAATGTATTAATAAACGTAAAATGAACAAATAAAATGAATAAACGAATGAACAAATGAGATAAAGGAAGAAATTTTAAAAATGAAAAAAATGAATGAACAAATAAACAGATAAACAAACCAACGAACGAGTAAGCGAACAAATGAACACACAAACGAACGAATAAATGAACAAAGAAAATGAACAAATAAACAAAAGGACAAATATACGAACGCACGCCGCGCGCGCGCACAACACACACACACACACACACACATACACAGCACACACACACACACATACACACACACACATACACAGGTACACACACTACACACACCACACACATACACAGCACACACACATACCACACACACACATACACAGGTACACACACACACACATACTCACACACACACATACACAGGCACACACACATCACACACACACTCACACACACACATACACAGCACACACACACACACACACACACACACACAACACACACACAACACACACAACACACACACACACACACACACAAATAAAACCCCCCATAAAAAACGAACCAATGAACAAACAGACAAACACACGGACGAATAAACAAACAACGAAAAACGAACATACAAACGAACAAACCAGAACAACAATAAACAAAAACCCACCACCAACTTTCCATCTTTTCCTACCTCTGTCTTTAATAAAGAGTTGTCTGCTTATTGGTGTCGCGTTTATTTCGCTTTATGCGTCTGTCACAAACGCTTGGTGATAAACATTACAACAACAACAACAACAACAAAAAATGCTTTCATAACGGAAAATATTTTAACCCTCTGACGTCACGCACTCTCATCAGTCATGAGCTACGCATGAACCCATTGAACACAGCGTCTTTTATACACATTGTTTACATGAGAAGCCAGCTCTCCAGTGCGCGCAATCCCTCAAGATCACGTGACCTAGTTAAGTACGAGGACGCATGCACTCGTAGAAGCTTCTTACACAAGCTGATTTTTCTCCCAAGCGTATAAAAAGACGGGCGTTAGGGGAGGTAAGCTGGCAGATGCGGCTCAGCGCAGAAAGGTCGACGTACGCACTCAAGTCAGAATACGGTCATAACATCTTGGAAGAATATTCACAGAACGAATAGAGGTTTCTTGAAATCAGAATATAGAGAAAAGTTGGAGGAAAGTGTGTTTCTTGCTAGTAGATCAATCGTCGAATCGAAAAGGCGTTTTCATCGTTGATTTTACCAAATCTTTGAAAAAAAATATTACTCTTCCAGAATTTTTTGAAGAAGCTGCAGTACCGCTCAGAACCAAAAGGAGAAGTTGAAAGAACTTTTTTTTTTCAGTTTAAGATCGTTCAGGTTTCAAAGTAGCGCGCTGCTGTAACTTCAGAACTATGTCGGAGAAGCAGTATAGCACGTTTTCTTCCCACGAGAAACAGATGACGCCTGGTAAGTTTGCTTAGATTCTTGTCAGAGAGAGAGAGAGAGAGAGAGAGAGAGAGAGATCTTGAAAAAGACAGAGAGAAAGAGAGAGAGAGAGAGATCTTGAAAAAGACAGAGAAAGAGAGAGAGAGAGAGAGAGAGAGAACTTGAAAGAAAGAGAGAGAGAGACATCTTGAAAAAAAATTGAGAGAGAGAGAAAGAGAGAGTGAGAGAGAGAGAGAGAGAGATATTGAAAAAGACAGAGAGAGAGAGAGAGAGAGAGAGACAGACAGACGACGAGACAGAGAGAGAGAGACTTTAGAGGCCTATTCATCCAATACAAGGATAATAGCATTAGGTCTCAATGGATCTGTCATACAGCTACAGCTAGTCTGATAGAGAAGGCTCCCGTACCCTATCTACCAACTGCAAAAAAATTAACCCTTTATCTCCCTCACCCTATCCACCAGATTCCTGCAGGAATATGGTACTATCCACCAGATTCTGCAGGAATATGGTAGATAGGGTGAGGGAATCAAAAGGTTAAGTTTTTGCTTTGTTTGCATGGTTGACAATGCAGGATGCTGTGGACAGGTGTGGTGGTGGTCAAAGGGTTATAATGATTGAATGTGTGTGTTGTTGTACAATACTGTTAGTGTGTGTGTTGTGTGTGTGTGTGGGGTTTTGTTATGTTGTATGTGTGTTGTGTGTTGTTGTATGTATATTGTTGTGTGTGTGTGTTTGTTCAGTATGTGTGTGTGTGTGTGATGTTGTGTGTGTGTGTGTGTGTGTGTTGTGTGTATGTATGTGTTGTGTGTGGTGTGTGTGTGTGTGTGTGTGTGTATGTGTGTGTGTGGTGATGTATGTGTGTGTGTGTGTGTGTGTGTTGTGTATGTTGTGTGTGTGTGTGTGTGGTGTTGTGTGTGTATGTGTGTGTGTGTGTGTGTGTGTGTGTGTGTATGTGTGTGTGTGTGTGTGTTGTGTGTGTGTTGTGTGTGTGTTTGTGTGTGTGTGTGGATGTGTGTGTGTGTGTGTGTGTGTGTGGTGTGTGTTGTGTGTGTGTGTGGTGTGTGTAGTGTGTGTGTGTGGTGTGTGTGTGTGTGTGTGTGTGTTGTGTGTGTGTGTAGTGTGTGTGTGTGTGTGTAGTGTGTGTTGTGTGTGTGTGTGTGTGTGTGTGTGTGTTTGTGTGTGTGTGGGGTGTGTGTGTGTGTAGTGTGTGTGTGTGTGTGTTGTGTGTGTGTGGTGGTGTGTTGTGTATGTGTGTGTGTGTGTGTGTGTGTGTGTGTGTGTGTGTGTGTTGTGTGTGTTGTGTGTGTGTGTTATGTGTGTAGTGTGTGGTGTTGTGTAGGTGTGTTGTGTGTGTGTATGTTGTTTGTGTACTGTGTGTGTTGTGTGGTGTGTGTTTGTGTGTGTGTGTGTGTGGTTTGTGTGTGTGTGGTGTGTGTAGGGTGTGTGTGGTGTGTGTTTGGGTTTTTCTTTCTTTTGTATTTTGGGAATGTGTAGTTTGTTAGTGTTTGTTATTAGATTATGTGTTATGTTTTTTATTTTCTTTTATGTTGTGTTGTGTTGTTTTAATATGTCTGTTTGAAGTTATGAGGTTGTAAATTAATTTGATTATTATCATTATGATTATTACAATATTAACATATTCATACTATCTTTAAGGCATACAGTTCAGTGTGTAGTGTGGTGTGTGTTATGTGAGTTATTAACTGAGCCATTTGAAATTATTTTTAAAAAATCGTTCTCGTTTGTCTCTCTCTCTGTCTGTCTATCTGTCTTGCTCTCCTCTCTCTCCTCTCTCATCTCTCTCTCTCTCTCTCTCCCTCTCTCCTCTCTCTCTCTCTCTCTCTCATTCTCTTTGTCTCATTCTCTCATTCTCTGTCTCTTTCTCAAAATTTTAGTTAAACTTTGTTTTTTTCATTTCACAATCTTTTATAATGTTGATAATATAATAATGAAAAATAAGGTGGGGGGGGGGGGGGGGGTACGACCTTAATGAAAACAAAAATCTTCCCAAGTGTGAACTCTCTCTGTGTATGTGTCTGTCTCTTTCTTGCCTCTCTCTCTCTCTCTCTCTCTCTCTCTCTCTCTCCCTCCTCTTTCTCTCTCTCTCTCTCTTCTCTCTCTCTCTCTCCCTCTCTCTCTCTTTCCCTCTCTTCTCTCTGTCCCCCTCTCTCTCTGTAATGTCTCTCTCTCTGCCTCTGTCCTGTCTGTCTATCTCTATCTCTCTGTCTGTCTGTCTCTCTCTGTATATGTGTCTCTCTCTGCCTCTGTCTCTGTCTGTCTATCTCTATCTCTGTCTGTCTGTCTGTCTCTCTTATGTCTCACTGCCTCTGCTCTGTTCTGTCTTCTATCTCTATCTCTGTCTGTCTGTCTGTCTCTGTCTTGTCTCTGTCTGTCTCTGTCACTGTCTCTCTGTCTCTGTCTCTCTCTCTCTGTCTGTCTCTCTCTGTTTGTCTGTCTCTCGCCTTTGTCTCTCTGTCTGTCTCTCTCTATCTCTGTCTGTTTCTCTGTCTTGTGTCTTCTGCTTGTCTCTCTGTCTCTCTGTGTCTGTCTGTTTGTCTCTGTCTCTCTTTGTCGCTCTCTGTGTGTCTGTGTCTGCTCTCTGCCTCTGTCTCTCTATCTCTCTATATCTCTCTCTTTGTCTCTGTCTCTGTCTGTCTGTCTGTCTCTCTCTCTCTGTATATGTGTCTCTCTCTCTGCCTCTGTCTCTGTCTGTCTCTCTATCTCTATCTCTGTCTGTCTGTCTGTCTCTGTCTCTCTCTGTGTGTCTGTCTGTGTCTGCTCTCTGCCTCTGTTTCTCTGCCTCTCTATCTCTCTGTCTGTCTGTCTCTGTCTCTCTCTGTCTCTCTGTGTGTGTCTGTGTCTGCTCTCTGCCTCTGTCTCTCTGCCTCTCTATCTCTCTGTCTGTCTGTCTGTCTGTCTCTCTCTGTCTCTCTCTGTGTCTCTCTCGCTGGCTGGCTGGCTGGCTGGCTGTCTCTTTGTCAGGCCAGTTTTTATGTAGGTGGCTGGTTGTTATTTAACACGAGCCATTAAGTACGTTTGCTCTGTCAAGTGAGTCACAGGCTAACCCACAAACGATTGAATGTATCCTTTTCTTTCACACCCAGCAAACTTTCAAAAAAACTGCTTTATCCCGATAAGGACATTCATACTTATGTAAATTATATAGATCTAAGTATTATATAAACTGCGATTCATCCAAAGCAAGTCCACCCCCACCCCCCACCCCCACCCCCTACGGGGGATGCCAGGGTCTCTTTCAGTATAAATAGTATCCCCACCTTCTGGAAATTCTGTGCTAGCAATTTCCTCTTTTCTGTCACTCTCTTTGTTTCTGCCTTGTTCCTTTGCTTTCTGTCATTTCTTCCTGTCACTT
>JAPXFY010000030.1:6608114-6610614 GCA_030674185.1 Monoplex corrugatus | reverse complement strand
ATCATCATCGTCGTCATTTTCATTATCATAATTGTCGTCATCATTGTAACCATCAAAATCATTGAGTCCTTGTTGAGATCTATTTATTGTCATCCATGTCTCATTTGTCATATCATCGTCGCTGCCGCCGCCGCCATCATGATCATCATCATCATCATCATTATTTTGACCAACACAACCAATGCCACCACCACTATTGCCATCATCATTATCACCATCACGCGAAGATCCTTTAAAAAGGAATTCGCCCCAAAGTATCATTGCGTCTGTCTTTCATTGCACTCTCTTCTGTCTCTGTCTGTCTGTCTGTCTGCCTGTCTGTCTCTGTTTCTGTCTGTGTCTGTCTGTCTGTGTCTGTGTGTCTGTCTGTCTATCTATCTGTCTGCCTGTCTGTCTGTCTCTATGTGTCTGTCTGTGTCTGTCTATCTGTCTGCCTGTCTGTCTGTCTGTCTATCTGTCTATCTACATGTATCTGTCTCTCTGTCTGTCAGTCTGTCTGTCTCTCTCCCTCGTTTCTCTCTCTCTCCCTTCCTGTCGTTCTCTCTCCTCGTTCTCTCTCTCTCTCTCTCGTTCTCTCTCTCTCCTCGTTCTCTCTCTCTCTCGTTCTCTCTCTCTCTCTCCATCGTTCTCTCTCTCTCTCCCCCTCGTTCTCTCTCTCTCTCCCCCTCGTTCTCTCTCTCTCTCTCACCCTCATTCTCTCTCTCTCATTCTCTCTCTTTCTCTCTCTTTCTCTCTCTCTCTCTCTCAATAATCTATAAAATAAAATCTTATCCCTTTCTTCTCTATTTCAGCGGGCATCTTCGAATCGACGCCAGGTAACCAGTCGGACAAGTATTACCTCGACATTACACCTGCAGGGTGGACCTTCTCCATCTGGGGATTCATCTACACCTGGCAAGCCCTGTGGATAGTCTACTCCGTCGTCAACCTCTTCCGCAAAACCCCGCAGGGTCCGGTGTACCTGTCACCCCCAGTCCTGCCACCGGCCTTGTTCGTGCTGTACATTTTAGCGAATTGCTCCAACGCGGCGTGGTTGCTCTTGTTCGACAGGGACGAGATCCAGGGCGCTTTCGTGGCGCTATTCTTGATCAGCGCGTTTCTTATCGGAGGTTTAGTTGCGAGTTACAGGTCTTTGGATAAGAGCATTTCGGAGTTGGTGTCTCAGGGGCGGAAGGTGGATATCTGGTTGGTGCGGGGGTTTGTTCACAACGGGCTGGGAATTTACGCGACGTGGACCTCCATCGCCGCGCTGCTCAACCTCGCCATGGTCATTACGTATTCTGACGGAAGTGACGTCAGCGTGTCGACGGCGTCCACGGTAGCTCTAGGGATCTTGACGGCGGAGATCGTGGTGTTCGTGTCCACGGACCTTCTTCTGCTGGATCGTTATTCCAGGTACACTTTCACCCCGTACATCGTGGTGGTGGTCGCCCTGATCGGCAGCATTTCTAAGAACTGGGAAGCTGGGGCGACTAACTCCGTCTTCTCCGCCGTTCTGTTAGCTGTTGGGTCGCTGGCTTTCGTGGTCAAGGTCGTTGTCAGCGTCTACCGTCACGTGACGCGACCTCCTTACAGCGTGCACGTGCTGCCCACGCTCTCGGGTGACGTCACGGGGAAGAACGTGGCGTGATGTGGACCTGGCGATGATGATGATGATGATGATGATGATGATGATGATGTTGTGTGTGTGTGTGTGTGTGTGTGTGTGTGTGTGTGTGTGTGTGTGATGTGGGCATGTGTGTGCACGTGTCTTGACGATGTTATACGTTTATCGTGGACTTCATGTTGAGCGGTTAGGGTCAGAATTTGGGTTAGGGTTTGGGTTAGGTTTATGACCCAGGGTGGTCTTCTAGTTTGGACCGTCTGAGTTCGATCCTGTATGATGGTTAAAGAGTAGAGAGTTTTCACCCCATCTTCCAGGTCAACGTACGTTGCAAACCTGCTAGTATCTAAACCCCTCTTCACGTGTACACACACATGCAGAACATCACTTACGCATGTTAAAGACTCTCTGTGCCATGTCAGTGTTTGGTGGCTTATAGAAACAAAACAAACAAACAAAATCCAGCATACACCCTCCCGAGGATGACTATCGTCAAGGTAGCATAAAAAAACCCCCAAAGAACAACAACAAAAACAAAAAGACTAAAAACAAAACAAAGCAAAACAAAACAAAGCAAACAAACTAAAAGACCATACGTGGAAACTTCTACACATATAATAATGACTACCTGGCTGAACCTGTCTCTCAGTGACAAAAAAGCTACTTACTGCGTAGCTTTCATCGGCGATCTGACCGACTTCTTCAGCGCAACTGCTGGGTTGAGAACTGGCTTCAGTGCGCACCGCCGTGAGCGAACTCATGACAGTGCAAGTGAATAAGTGAGGAGTACATGTACACGATGGCAGGTGCACTCTACACATATACTCAAGGATATACATCGGAATTCACAGCCCTCGAACAAACAAACAAACAAACAGACAGACAGACAAACAAACA
>JAPXFY010000030.1:6590614-6595614 GCA_030674185.1 Monoplex corrugatus | reverse complement strand
AGAACAAGAAGAACAAGAAAACAAGAACAAGAAGAAGAAGAACAAAACAAGAAGAACAAAAAAGAAGAAGAAGAAGAGAAAGAAGAAGAAGAACAAGAACAACAACAACAACAACAAGAAAGAAGAAGAAGAACAACAACAACAACAAGAAAGAAGAAGAAAGAGAAAACAACACAACAAACAAAAGAAAGAAGAAAAGAACAACAAACAACAACAAGAAAGAAGAAGAAGAAAACAAAACAACAAGAAAGAAGAAGAAGAACAACAACAACAACAAGAAAGAAGAAGAAAAAGAAGAAGAAGAAGAAGAACAACAACAACAACAAGAAAGAAGAAGAAAAAGAAGAAGAAACAACAACAACAACAACAACAAGAAAGAAGAAGAAAAAGAAGAAGAAAAAAGAAGAAGAAGAAACAACAACAACAAGAAAGAAGAAGAAAAAGAAGAAGAAGAAGAACAACAACAACAAAACAAGAAAGAAGAAGAAAAAGAAGAAAAAGAAGAAGAAAACAAACAACAACAACAAGAAAGAAGAAGAAAAGAAGAAGAAGAGAAGAAGAACAACAACAACAACAACAAGAAAGAAGAAGAAAAAGAAGAAGAAGAAGAAGAAAAAAGAAGAAGAGAAGAAGAAAAAGAAGAAAAAGAAGAAGAAGAACAACAACAACAAGAAAGAGAAGAAAAGAGAAGAAAAGAAGAAAAAGAAGAAGAAGAACAACAACAACAAGAAAGAAGAAGAAAAAGAAGAAGAAAAAGAAGAACAACAACAACAACAAGAAAGAAAAAGAAGAAGAAGAAGAACAACAACAACAACAAGAAAGAAGAAGAAGAAGAAGAAGAAGAAGAACAACAACAACAACAACAAGAAAGAAGAAGAAGAAGAAGAACAACAACAACAACAACAACAAGAAAGAAGAAGAAAAAAGAAGAAGAAGAACAACAACAACAACAAGAAGAAGAAGAAGAAGAAGAAGAAGAACAACAACAACAACAACAACAACAAGAAAGAAGAAGAAGAAGAAGAGAAGAAGAACAACAACAACAAGAAAGAAGAAGAAGAAGAAGAAGAACAACAACAACAACAAGAAAGAAGAAGAAGAAGAAGAAGAACAACAACAACAACAACAAGAAAGAAGAAGAAAAAGAAGAAGAAGAACAACAACAACAACAAGAAAGAAGAAGAAAAAGAAGAAGAACAACAACAACAACAACAAGAAAGAAGAAGAAAAAGAAGAAGAAGAAGAACAACAACAACAAGAAAGAAAAAGAAGAAGAAGAAGAACAACAACAACAAGAAAGAAGAAGAAGAAGAAGAAGAACAACAACAACAACAAAGAAAGAAGAAGAAAAAGAAGAAGAACAACAACAACAAGAACAACAACAACAACAACAAGAACAAGAACAAGAAGAAGAACAACAATGTTGTGTTTTCTCTATTCGTTTGTTTCATGTTTCTATAATCAATACACTTGAACACTGGCGATCCTTTTGTTTCAGCTTTTGAATCAGCAATGAATTCCCAACAGACCCTGTTTTTCTTGTCGTCTGCTTCTCTCCTCTGCATTCATACCAGTTTGCTCACTTCTGCGGACCACGCCAGCATAAATGGACAAGTGTTTGTGACGCAGAAGCTATGCCCGACAAAAACAGTGACGTTTTCGCAGTGTCCCGTGACGCCATCAGCGCATACCGCAGGGCAGTGCGGGTTATGGTGTGCGATGGATGAGGGGTGTAGAGGGTTCCAGTTCCACCCTTCGACACAGGAGTGCAGAGTATGCAGCGCTGTTATCGATGCAGACTGCAGTAATGGACAGAATGATACTGACGGGGCTTATCTGAGTTATGAGGAGGTAAGTGAAAGACTGCATGAATGTTATGTAGAACCAATACTGTTGTACGGATGCGAGGCGTGGACAGTCAACAAACAAAGCCAGAACAAGATTGAGGCAGCCGAAATGTGGTTTCTAAGAAGAATGTTGAGAGTTCCATGGACAGCAAAGAAAACAAATGAGACAGTCTTGATGGAGGCAGACACAAGTAGATCACTCATAAGGAAGATTAGGAAAAGACAGGCAACATTTGTAGGCCATTTTGTGAGGAAGGGGGATTTGGAGTACCTGGTCACAACGGGAAAGCTGGAGGGAAAGAGAGCACCGGGTAGACCCAGGCAGAAAATGCTGGACGGACTTGCAGAGTGGCTGGGGACGAGGAGGGTGGGGGAAATGCTAGGGGCAACGAGAGATAGAGGCAGATGGAAGTCCATGATCGCCAACGCCATGCGGCAGGGCACCTGATGATGATGATGATGAAGTGAAAGACTTCAGACTTCAGACCTTTTCATTATTCAAGGATAGTAGCATTAGGTCCCCCTGGACCTGTCTTACAGCTCGTCCTTGCTAGTCTACACACAATCTGTAGGCATAAGAAGAATATAAAAAATATTGAATACATAAAACATAAATTGTGACGCGCGTTATAACATGATTTTTTGATAAGATATGTGACCTCCCACTACGAAATCAGTCTTAACTAGCATTTTGGGTATTTTCAGATATACATATCACTGGAAAGTGTAAATTCTGCTTATCACTTTGGTACTTGAATAAAGCTTGTACTAAAAAAAAATGTAGACGTTATGTATGTTTAAAGTCATTAAGTTGTATGACGGCCATTTTGAAAAAAAACGGCCTCTAAAGTTTTTGTATGCTTTTCTACACATTTTCCTTAAATTTCTTTATTTGGTGGCTTTGACCCAGTTTGTTTCTAATTTTCGCTGTCATTATCTGAAAGGTGCACCAAAGAGCTTTCCGTCAGTATATTACATGTGCGGGTACTGTACAGGTTATGGTTCATAATAAGAGACAAAAATAGGTACCTTTGGTAGGAAATTGCGTTCTTTCTGCTGCGATCAGTGCATTAAAATACCATTTTAAATTGATTAATAATATTTTTTCAAGAAAAAAAAATTGTGGGGGATAGATTATAGTCTACAGAAATCAATTTTGAGAAACAGTCAAAACACTCCAGATAGACCCTCAGTGACCTTTTCAGCTCCTAGTGCTGTTCGACTGACTGCGAGTTAAGACTGATTCGTGGTGGGAGGTCACATATTGACTTTACATGTATGCCATTTTGGTCATGCACTTCATACAAGCGTGAGTGACAAAAGCATGCACATGAAAATAAATGCGTATCAACCCTTAACAGTAACAACAAAATTGACAAAGAACGAAAAGAAAGAGAGAGAGAGAGAGAGAGGGACAGACAGACACGACAGACAGGCAGACACAGAGAGGCAGAGGCAAAGACACAGACAGAGAGACAGAGTGAGACACATACATGCACTAAAACAGAGAGACAAAGACAGACGGAGAAACAGAGACAGAAACAGAGACAGAGACAGTGACAGAGAAACAGAGACACAAAAAGACAGAGATATACAGACGGAGTGAGAATGTAGGGGGGGGGGGGAAGAAAAAGAAGAAGAGGAAAAAGAAGAAGGAGAAAGAAAGAAAGAAAAAAAAGAAGATGATGAAAAAGAAGAAGAAAAAGAAGAAGAAAAAGAAGAAGAAGAAAAAGAAGAAGAAGAAGAAAAAGAAGAAGTAAAAGAAGAAGAAGTAAAAGAAGAAGAAGAAAAAGAAGAAGAAGAAAAAGAAGAAGAAAAAGAAAAAGAAGAAGAAAAAAGAAGAAGAAGAAAGAAGAAAAAAGAAGAAGAAAAAGAAGAAGAAAGAAAAGAAGAAAGAAGAAAAAGAAGAAGAAGAAAAAGAAGAAGAAAAAAGAAGAAGAAAAAGAAGAAGAAAAAGAAGAAGAAAGAAAGAAGAAAAGAAGAAGAGAAGAAAAGAAGAAGAAAGAAGGAGAAGAGAGAAGAAAAGAAGAGGAAGAGAAGAAAGAAGAAGAGAAAGAAGAAGAAGAAAGAAGAAGAAGAAGAAGAAAAGAGAAAGAAAAAGAATGAAGAAAGAAGAGAAAAGAGAGAAGGAGGAGAAAGAAGAAGAAGAATGCGAAGAAGAATGCGAAGAAGAAGAAGAAGAATCGAAGAAGAAGAAGAAGAAGAAGAAGAAAGAAGAAGAAGAAAAGAAACGTCAAACGAGGAAGAGGAACAGAAACCAAAACCCATTTAATCTGCCTTTTGTGTAATTCTTTCGTCCATGCTTGTAAACTGAGTTCAAAAGCTACTGGCTTCTGTCTTTTTACATAAATCCAATAAAAATTTCATAGTTTATTTAGTGTGCTCTGTATTATCACGTGAACATGACACCTGCACAGGTGTTTATTTAGTGTGTTCTGTATTACCACGTGAACATGACACCTGTACAGGTGTTTATTTAGTGTGCTCTGTATTAACCACGTGAACATGACACCTGTACAGGTGTTTATATAGTGTGCTCTGTATTATCACGTGAACATGACACCTGTACAGGTGTTTATATAGTATGCTCTGTATTACCACGTGAACATGACACCTGCACAGGTGTTTATATAGTGTGCTCTGTATTAAACACGTGAACATGACACCTGTACAGGTGTTTATATAGTGTGCTCTGTATATCACGTGAACATGACACCTGTACAGGTGTTTATATAGTGTGTTCTGTATGATCACGTGAACATGACACCTGCACAGGTGTTTATATAGTGTGTTCTGTATTACCACGTGAACATGACACCTGCACAGGTGTTTATATAGTGTGCTCTGTATTAACCACGTGAACATGACACCTGCACAGGTGTTTATATAGTGTGTTCTGTATGATCACGTGAACATGAATCTTGCACAGGTGTTTATATAGTGTGCTCTGTATTACCACGTGAACATGACACCTGCACAGGTGTTTATATAGTGTGCTCTGTATTACCACGTGAACATGACACCTGCACAGGTGTTTATATAGTGTGCTCTGTATTATCACGTGAACATGGCACCTGCACAGGTGTTTATATAGTGTGCTCTGTATTATCACGTGAACATGACACCTGTACAGGTGTTGATATAGTGTGCTCT
>JAPXFY010000030.1:6575614-6578114 GCA_030674185.1 Monoplex corrugatus | reverse complement strand
GCCCACTACTACTACTACTACTGCCATATCATGACTACTACTCTACTATTACTATCACTCACCACCACCACCAACCACACACACACACTACTGGACTACTACTACTCTACTACTTCTGCATCTACATACTACTACTACTACTACTACTACTGCCACCATGACTACTACTACTACTACTATACCACCACCTACCACACCACCACCACCACCATCATCATCATCATCACTACTACTACACCACCACACCACCACCACACACACTCTACTACTACTAACCACACACCCATCATCATCACTACTACTACTACTACCACCACCACCACACACCACCACCACCACCACACTACTACACTACACCACTACTACTACTACTATTCTACCACACCATAACTACACTACTACTACTACCCCCACCAGACATACACTACTACTATATACTACCACCACCACCACACCACCATCATCATCATCATCACTACTACTACCACCACCACCACCACCATCATCACATACTACTATTACTACCACCACCACCACCACCATCATCATCATCACTACTACTACCACCACCACCACCCCCATCATCACTACTACTATTATACCACCACCACCACCATCATCATCATACTACTAACTACCACCACCACCACCATCATCACTACTACTATTACTACCACCACCACCACCACCACCACCATCATCATCATCACTACTACTACCACCACCACCACCACCATCATCACTACTACTATTACTACCACCACCCCCACCATCATCTCACTACTATACACCACCACCACCACCATCATCACTATACTATTACTACCACCACCCACCACCACCCCATCATCATCACTACTACTATACCAACACCACCACCATCATCACTACTACTATTAGTACCACCACGCCACCACTCATCATCATCATACTATACTACTCACCACCACCACCATCATCATACTACTATTACTACCACCACCATCACCACCACCATCATCATCATCACTACTACTACCACACACCACACATCATCATCATCACTATCTACCACCACCACCATCACTATACTACTATCACTACTATAGCAATGAAAATAATAAGTGGGGTACATGGTTGGGTTATAGACAATACGTCTGCCTGTATCATTATTTGCTGTACTTATTAAAGATGAGTACATAATGGGCAGTTTTATCTGATACTTGTTTTCATCATTATTCACTTTACTTATTAAACATTATGTAATTATTTGCTGTACTTATTAAAGATGAATACATAATGGGCAGTTTTATCCCATACTTCTGTTTTCATCATTATTCACTTTACTTATTAAACATTATGTAATGAGTAGATTTATACAACACTTCTGTACTCATCATTTTAGCTCTACATATCAAAAATGAGTACATAATGAGTAGTTTTATACAACACGTCTGTCTCTATCATTATTTGTTGTACTTATTAAAAATGAGTACATAATGGCACGTTTTATGCGATACTTCTGTTTACATCATTATTCGCTTTACTTATTAAATATTTTACAATGAGCAGATTTATACAACATTTCTGTCTTCATCTATTTAGCTCTACGTATTAAAAATGGGTACATAATGAGTAGTTTTATACAATACTGTTCTCTACATCATTATTTGCTGTACTTATTAAATATTATATAAACAGTAGTTTTATACAATACTGTTCTCTACATCATTATTTGCTGTACTTATTAAATATTATATAAACAGTAGTTTTATACAATACTGTTCTCTACATAATTGCTTTAATTATTGAATAATTACGTACTGAGTAGTTTTAAACAATGCTGTTGTTTACGTCAATATTTGCTTTATTACTAAATATTACATAATGAATAGCTTTATACAACACCTCTGTATTCATCATTTTAGCTTTACGTATTAAAAATGAGTATATATTTTAAAAGTCTAATTTTCATACCAGTAATGTTTGGAGCACCTGGTCACAACGGGAAAGCTGGAGGGAAAGAGAGCACCAGGTAGACCCAGGAGAGAATGCTGGACGGACTTGCAGAGTGGCTGGGGATGAGGAGGGTGGGGGAGATGCTAGGGGCAACGAGAGATAGCGATGGATGGAAGTCCATGATCGCCAACGCCATGCGGCAGGGCACCTGATGATGATGATGATGAATGTTGTCTGCTAATAGCGCAGTATCATCGGCATAGCGCAGGTTTGAAAGTTTTTTTTCCCCTCTTATCTTTATGCCCATGCCTTCTATATCAGCATCTCTCATGACTTGTTCAGTATAGATGGTAAAGAGATACAGTGACAGGATACAACCTTGTCTGATTCCCCAATGAATGTTGAAAAAATGCACATTTCTGACTGTTCCATCTAACTGTAGAGTTTTGGTCTTTACTTAATGAGACAATTGATGAAATTAGATGTTTAGGAAAGCCCATTTTGACCACTGACTACTCTGTCCAGTTTATCACAATAATAAAAAGGGATTTAGATAACATAC
>JAPXFY010000030.1:6558114-6570614 GCA_030674185.1 Monoplex corrugatus | reverse complement strand
TGGGTTTGGGCATTAACAGGTCTTCACTGAGAGATCATAAGAAAAAAAAAAACCCCACCGTTTACCCACCAGGCGGGACGTACCCAGGCAGGATCGAACCCCACACCCTTCGATTGAAAGTATAACATCTCACCCAACTGACTACTGCATCCATTGAACATAATGACTGAAGTGAACAAAGTCTATACATCACGTATTGATCAAGTAAATAAATTTTATGCGTCGAATGTTCGTCAGAGAATATTTCACAGCAAAGGCTTTCTTCTCTTATGTTCTTCATTTTTATTTTATGTTCGTATATTTTGCTGTCTTTTCTTGTTTCATTTTCCTAGTAATGACTTGAAGGTTGTGAGAAAGAACGATGCACACGCACGCTCACACACATACCAATACTAGTCTCTCTCTCTCTCTCTCTCTCTCTCTCTCTCGCTCACACACATACATACACCAACACACTTGAATACCTCATACCAACACACTCGAAATACCTCTCTCTCTCTCTCTCTCTCTCTCTCTCTCTCTCTCTCTCACACACACACACACACACACACACACACACACACACACACACACACACACACACACACACAAGCAAGAGTTCATGAGATTTAGCCTTGATTATGAATAACGGATGAGGTCATTTATAATATAAATAGCATGACACATGAGCAGGCAATGGCATAGCACACGATATCCAGAGGCACATAATACACAAATGAAATAACTAAAAAATCATGATACACAAAGCGAATTATCAAAAACTCGATGCAAAATCTACCAAACCATTGTCAAGAGAAAAACCACAGAAATGTTACACAATGTTTAACCCTTTGACTCCCGCACCCTATCCACCAACCTCAAAAAACTTAACCCTTTGACTCTCTCATCCCATCCACCTGTTTCCTGCAGGAAGCCGGTGGGTAGGGTAAGGGAGTCAACGGGTTAAGTTTTTGCTTTGCTTGCATGGTTGACAATGCAGGATGCTGGTGGACCGGGTGCAGGAGCCAAAGGGTTAAAATACTACGACATGATAATACCAATAACAACTTGAAATTGAAAACAAGACATTGAACACACACACAATCAACCACAAACCAAAATGATATGAGAGAAAATTGAAACTGAAAACACAACCACACACACATATGAAACAGAACCCACACCGATAAATGAAGTTAAAATAAAACATGAATTACAGCAAAACTGTACAGTATTTTTTTTAGTGTACAAATGAAAGATTACAAAAATTAAGAAAAAACAAACAAACAAACCAGCATGAACAACCTCTTTGGTATGAAGCAATACAACAATCGATGAACCTGATTACTCAAATCAGTTATAACCCACCCAATCAATCAAATCAGTACTGATTATTCAGTAACACAACGAAAGCGGTGAGATCATGATTATTTTTACATAATGAAAAACATTTGTGAAAAATGCTGGACTAGCCTAAACACATTCAAATAAAATTTTAAAAAAAGTGTTAGGTAAAGAATAAATAAATATGGCTCATCTTGGTTTAAAAGAAAGTAAACAATTCTACTTCTACATTTAACAAAAAAGTTCATGCAAAAACAGTGAAAAAAGAATCAAATTAAAGTAGCGCTGAGTAGCATATAATCATTCATGTACATGCAGCTATTTTGGAAAATTGGTCTTAAAATGAACACAGAAATATGGAATATGAGTGGAAAGTTGGTCTGAAAAATGAATATGGAAATCAGAAATGTTAAACTTTATGTACATCAGCATGCATAGGATATATGCATAAACACATGCACTCACACAAACACACACACACACACACACACACACACACACACACACACACACACACACACACACACACACACAGAGGAGATGCATGAATACACATACACACACATACCGGAACAGAGACCAAACACACTTGCAGAAGGATTTGTGATAGAGCCCAAAACTCGATATCAAGCATAAAACGCACTCTTTGATTGGCCAGACAGAGGATGAAACACACTGTTTGATTGGCCAGACAGAGAGGATGAAACACACTGTTTGATTGGCCAAACAGAGGATGAAACACACTGTTTGATTGGCCAAACAGAGGGTGAAACACAGCGTTTGATTGGCCAGACAGAGGATGAAAGCCACAACCAGTATTCAGCACTCACTGGGCTGGAGGACCACTGATTGGTCAAAAAGCAGGTCACGTTCAGATCACGTGAGAATCACTCTTCTCCCCTCAACACACGTTATCAGAACAATGCTGGATATTAACCCTCCGACTCCCGCACCCTGTCCACCAGCACCTTGCCTTGTCAACCATATTAACAAAAACAAAAACTTAACCCTTTCATTCCCTCACCAGCTTCCTGCTGGTGGATAGGGGAGGGAGTGAAAGGGTTAAGTTTTTGCAGTTGGTGGATAGGATGCGGGTCAGAAAAGGGTTAAACTCATAACCTCACGCTACATTAAAAACTACTAACACAGGTGTAAAAACAAAAACAAAAAACAAACAAAACAAAAAAACTCATGAAATGACCCCATATTAGCATATGTAGGTCAGCACAAAACCCCCATGATATTAGCATATGTAGGTCAGCCAAGTTTTTACCCTTTCTTGTCCATGTATTTTCTCGGCAGAATAAAACTGCAGATTGAAAGCACGGTTATAAAAACAGTAGTCATTGAAGTCTGTGCGTGCAGACGGCGTTTGGCATTTGGCAAGGCAGGCAAAGGTGTGATAGGAACAAATTAGCTTTCACCACACACACACACACACACACACACACACACACACACACACACACACACACACACACACACACACACACACACACACACAACACACACATTACATTTTCACCAAAACACATATACACAATTTTAGCACAAGACATTACAATGAGTAGATTTGTGATACAAATTAAGATGAAAAAAGTACACTAATATGACAGATGACATTTTGACTGTCAAACCTTTCTTATTTTTGCCAATATTCATTCAAACAAAGAGAAAAATGTATAATCAAAAAAATGACATAAATAAAAAAAACCCGCACACAGCCACCTACTGTGAAAGAAACTTTAGTATCATGAGAAATTCTACACAAAGATGTTGTTAAATTAAGAAAATACTATCTACATAGGTGTGCATACGATGCATACACACACATTCAGCGCTTAGATTTGATTTTATCAAGATTTTGCGCTATATAAATATTGTAATTATTATTATTATAAAAACACACACACACACACATACACACACACACATTCTCTCTCTCTCTCATGGTGAACAAACATAATGCAAGTTTAACTCTATTGTGACTGCACTTGCCACAGCTGAGCTCTCCTGCTGGCCTAGGGCTGCCAAAGTGAAATCACTGAGAACTGGGCGCAAGTGAACTTATCCATCGATTTTAGACATAGAAACTGGCAAAACGTAGCTGGAGCGTTCAACGGAAGTTCCCTCCACAAGGGAAGCAACTGCCAACTACTAAATCATTAGTGTAACAAAAGTAGAGGTAGTTATATACCCTAGACTGTCTGTTACTATGATCGAAGTAGCTCGTCCTCAGTGAGAGCTCAGCTGTTACCTCGATCAAAGTAGCCCGTCATCAAAGAGTTAAACCTTCTGAAATTGCAAAAAAACCTAACAGGCAGAAACTAAGCTGCAGTGTGTTAGGACAACACATCACCACCACCACCACCATCACCATCAGCAGCAGCAGCAACAAAAATAAGGCACTTTAAAAGATCCCCGAACTGTCTGTCATCCACAGACAAGTTCTCACAACATGTGACTTGATTCTCATACCACACAACTGCCGTCTATATAAACAAGTTCTCACGTCACGTGACGGTGACGTATCCATCCAAGCCAGCCGCAGACTGTCGCTCGTTTTGATGTTGGTGGGACGATCAATATCCGTTCAATATAAACAAAACAAAAATCCCCAAATTTCAGACAACACACAGAGCACTGGAGACTGAAGTCTGATCGAAAGGGATTCATCACATTCACACAATTCCATAAGAGCTCCACCTTGATCTATCAGCACTTTTCTGGCCAACGCCTTCACCCTGAGCTTAAGCACGCGAATTGGGACCTATGAAACACAAAGTTGACACCCATGAATGATGGAAACATCAAGATGGGCAGCCAACAGGCCAGTGGACCTATGAAACATTAAGCTGACACCACCAGAATGATGCAAACATTAACATGGGCAGCTAACAGGCCAGTGGACCTATGAAACATTAAGCTGACACCACCAGAATGATGCAAACATTAAGATGGGCAGCTAACAGGCCAGTGGACCTATGAAACATTAAGCTGACACCACCAGAATGATGCAAACATTAACATGGGCAGCTAACAGGCCAGTGGACCTATGAAACATTAAGCTGACACCATCAAAATGATGCAAACATTAAGATGGGCAGCTAACAGGCCAGTGGACCTATGAAACATTAAGCTGACACCATCAAAATGATGCAAACATTAAGATGGGCAGCTAACAGGCCAGTGGACCTATGAAACACTAAGCTGACATCACCAGAATGATGCAAACGCTAAGATGGGCAGCCAACAGGTCAATGGGCCTATGAAACACTAACCTGACACCACCAGAATGATGGAAACGTTAAGATGGGCAGCCAACAGGCCAGTGGACCTATGAAACACTAAGCTGACACCACCAGAATGATGGAAACGTTAAGATGGGCAGTCAACAGGCCAGTGGACCTATCAAACAGTAAGCTGACACCACCAGAATGATGGAAACGTTAAGATGGGCAGCCAACAGGCCAGTGGACCTATGAAACAGTAAGCTGACACCACCAGAATGATGGAAACATTAAGATGGGCAGCCAACAGGCCAGTGGACCTATGAAACAGTAAGCTGACACCACCAGAATGATAGAAACATTAAGACGGGCAGCCAACAGGCCAGTGGACCTATGAAACAGTAAGCTGACACCACCAGAATGATAGAAACATTAAGACGGGCAGCCAACAGGCCAGTGGACCTATGAAACAGTAAGCTGACACCACCAGAATGATGGAAACATTAAGACGGGCAGCCAACAGGCCAGTGGACCTATGAAACAGTAAGCTGACACCACCAGAATGATGGAAACATTAAGACGGGCAGCCAACAGGCCAGTGGACCTATGAAACATTAAGCTGACACCATCAGAATGATGCAAACATTAAGATGGGCAGCCAACAGGCCAGTGGACCTATGAAACACTAAGCTGACATCACCAGAATGATGCAAACGCTAAGATGGGCAGCCAACAGGTCAGTGGACCTATGAAACACTAAGCTGAAATCACCAGAATGATGCAAACGTTAAGATGGGCAGCTAACAGGCCAGTGGACCTATGAAACAGTAAGTTGACACCACCAGAATGATGGAAACGTTAAGATGGACAGCCAACAGGCCAGTGGACCTATGAAACAGTAAGCTGACACCACCAGAATGATGGAAACATTAAGACGGGCAGCCAACAGGCCAGTGGACCTATGAAACAGTAAGCTGACACCACCAGAATGATGGAAACATTAAGACGGGCAGCCAACAGGCCAGTGGACCTATGAAACATTAAGCTGACACCATCAGAATGATGCAAACATTAAGATGGGCAGCCAACAGGCCAGTGGACCTATGAAACATTAAGCTGACATCACCAGAATGATGCAAACGCTAAGATGGGCAGCCAACAGGTCAGTGGACCTATGAAACACTAAGCTGACATCACCAGAATGATGCAAACGTTAAGATGGGCAGCCAACAGGTCAATGGGCCTATGAAACACTAAGCTGACACCACCAGAATGATGGAAACATTAAGATGGGCAGCCAACAGGTCAGTGGACCTATGAAACAGTACACGGACACCACCAGAATGATGGAAACATTAAGATGGGCAGCCAACAGGCCAGTGGACCTATCAAACAGTAAGCTGACACCACCAGAATGATGGAAACGTTAAGATGGGCAGCCAACAGGCCAGTGGACCTATCAAACAGTAAGCTGACACCACCAGAATGATGGAAACGTTAAGATGGGCAGCCAACAGGTCAGTTTTTAATGAGCTGGCTTGGTTTCAAAACGAGAAATCAGATACAGAGTGAAATGCGCTATTGCTGTAAAGTATGAATATTTACAAAACTAGAATTCATCAATGCGATAAGTATCAAAATTTGAGTATTAGTAATCTACAATTATTCTTTTCATAAATATCTGAGAACATCACATGAGTGCTACCATACATTTCAATCAAAACATTCTGAAGCCAAAAAGTTTCGTTGTAAGCATCATTACCCCTGCGACTCCCTCGCCCACGTCTACCAGCTTTCTGCATTGTCAGACATGACACCAAAGTACAAACTTAACCCTTTCAATCCCCAACCCTATACACCAGTTTCCGGAGCTAGTGGATTGGGTGGGGGATTGAAAGGGTTAAGTTTCTGCAGCTAGAGAACAAGGTTTGGGTGTCAAAGGGTTAAAGTCTATGGCAAACGGACCAGAACGTTCTGGAATTTACTGGCACCAAAAGCAAGTAAAAATATGTTATCACCTGATTTTCACCTGCCCTCTTGCACAACACATATACGAACTACTGTTCATGCAAATATTTCACATGCTCACAACAATGTCCATTGCATTGGATAAACTTACTGCCCAACATAATCATAATTATCTATCACATCTGCAAATAATACTGGAAGACTACCCATATCCATTCATTAACAAAGCTCAACAATATTTTGTTGGTGGGAAAAAAATCATATGATGAAAATATCTTAATTTGTCTGGTCAGCGTTAAAAAAGTTCTGATGAAAGTATCTTCATTTCTTGCGGATGGTAAAAAATATCAGATGAAAATATTTCCGTTTCTGTCGTTTTCGTTGAAGATGAAAACATTGCAGGAATAAGACTTATGATGGTCAGGCCAAATTAATTATGCTCCTTTTCTGTTGTCTTTTAAAACAAGCATTAAAAAACTATGGCCTTAAAAAACATGTCAGTCTTGTTCAAAAATCACACGCACCATCAAGAACTTCCTGGGAACAGCATAAATAGTTGATAAAAAGTTGGCTAAAATTTGTTCAATTTCAGAAAATCAACGTTAAAATATATCCATCCATCTGTCTGTATCGTCGCCCCTCAAAAGACTTGTCACTTGTTTGAATAAAGCATTAGTCATTTCCTACCAAGCCTGACCTTTGTCTTTGCATGCCAAATTGAACAAATCATGCATTAATAAACAGCATAAAAGTACAAATGATGCACTAATAAACAGCATAAAAGTATCGACTCACAACTGTTAAACTTGTTATTATAAACTAGAATTCGTTTTTGTTTAGGACTATTTTTCAAACTTGCCTGACTCGTGCATTTATGTATAATTAGACTTTCTGCATTTATGTATAATCAGACTTTCTACATTTATGCATAATCAGACTTTGAAGTGCAGCAGGGGGAACTCAAGTTGTTAGGCAAGCTGACCACACTCCACTATGTTGTTGTACGGTTTGCATCTTTGATGGGCGTGCATACAGGGTGTTTTTCTGTTTCCATAACCCAGCCACTGACATGATTTACAGGATATTTTAACGTGCATATTTAATGTTATGTATGCATAAACATATAAAGGATATTTTGGCACAGGTCTGCACACATTTAATCCGAATCAATTTCTCTTCCAAAAAAAAGATGGAAAAACTACATACCACATTACGCGTAAAACGAGCATGGTAGAACAGGCAATTAACATGTAAAACTTAACGCCATTATTACATATGACAATCAGCATCAAAGATGAACAGCATATTGTGTACACATGGCCGCGATTAGACATATAACATGTTCGTTGTATGGAGGTTGATCAGTATTATACAAATTAAGCATTGTGCGTATTGGCACATATTCATCGCACGAAACACACCTCAAAATTTAACCCTTACACCTCAAAATTTAACTCTTTCACTCCCTCACTCAATCCAAGACAGTGGAGAGGGGGAGGGACTGAACTGATTCATGAACACAGCCAAATGGACATTTGCATAAAATGAACTTTATAAAAATGAACAGTGGCACATTATGAACTTTATACCAAACGGACAGATGCACAGAATGAACATTGTGCGGCGACAGTTGCATCAGACTTTATACAATGAACAGATGCGTGTGAACAGACAGGCCCATTTACATGAACATTTATAACATGAACATTTGCATAGTACATTCGTTGTACAATGGACAATTGCATAAAGTGAACGCTGTACAAAGTACAGTCGAAAAAAAAAACCGTTATACAAAATGTCTTATATTCATTGTGTACAAAAGGAAGACATTTGTGACCCTGAATCCAAAAAGGTAGGCACGCTGAAATTAACCCTTTTCGCTCTCTCACCCTTTTCACCACGAAACTGAAGTTGGGTGAAGGAGTGAAGGAGTGAAAGGGTTAATGAAATTAAGAGCACTCTTCAGCTACAGCTTCTATCCGTTTTTCCTCCTTTCTCAAGTTTCCATTCACCTTGTCCGCAGCAGTTTAGAAGAGGCGCCATCTTGGTTTCTTATGGAGAGGGTCCTGTTGTGTTTCTTGACGTCTCTAGGGTTGACGTTGGAGCGCTATTTCTTTTAGGTGTGGGGAAAGTTTGTCCCCTTTCTCTCTCTCACACACAGACTCTCTTTCACTGCATCATTATTTCTTTCATTCACCTCACCCCCCACTCTCCCCCACCCTCTCCTTTTCTCCACATCTCAAGTAATGACAAGAAAACTAGAACTTGGACGAACTGTCCTCTCTCTTTCTCTCAATTTCTTTTTCTCTTTCCTTTCTCGGTTTCCTTTTCTCCTTCCTTTCCTTCTTACTGATTCAGGTACATTCAGTTTGGAGTTTGAGGTTTGTTAACCCTCTGACTCCCACACCCTGTCCATCAGCATCCTGTTTTGTCAACCACGCAAGAAAAGCAAAAAAACGTAACTCTTTGATTCCCTCACCCTATCCTGCAGGAAGCTGGTGGATAGGGTGAGGGAGTCAAACAGTTGAGTTTTTGTTGGTGTTTTTTGTTGTTGTTTTTTTTGCAGTTGGTGGATACGGTGCGGGAGTCAAAAGGTTAAAGAAGGATTCATCGCACTCAGACAATTCCATATGCGCTCCACTCAATTTTACCAGCAGTTATCTGACTGATTACCTGAGCCTGCGAAAAACTGTATGCACTGGCAAGTCCTGAAACGGAGAGGGTGGGGAGAGAAGGACCTATAAATTTAAATATCAAGCTGACACCATCAGAATGTGGGTTCGAATTCTGGGGTGCGCTACATTAAAACTGGCCTTCTCACTGTCCCATCTTAACATCATTGTTGTTCTGGTGATGTCAGTATAGGATTAGAGAAGTCCCCTTTCCCCAACTTTTTCGGGATGGTTATCCCCATCGGCCATATCACCCAAGTGGGTGTCGATGTAAAAACAGAACCAAGTCAATCACCAGAATAATGGAAACATGAAGACAAGCAGCACACAGGCCAGTTTTTGACGTTAGGACAGAGAGTGAACTTCAGATGTCTTGGAGTTTGGCAAATTGTACTCTCTGTTTGAGATATCTTGGACTTGGGCAAATGGCACTCTCTCTGCTTGAGATATCTCAGAGTTTGGCAAATAGTAATCTCTGCTTGAGATATCTTGTAGTTTAGCAAATTGTACTCTTTATTTGAGATATCTCAGAGTTTGGCAAATTGTACTCTTTATTTGAGATATCTCGGAGTTTGGCAAATTGTAATCTTTATTTGAGATATCTCAGTCTGGCAAATTGTAATCTTTATTTGAGATATCTCAGTCTGGCAAATTGTAATCTTTATTTGAGATATCTCAGTCTGGCAAATTGTAATCTTTATTTGAGATATCTCAGTCTGGCAAATTGTACTTCCTTTTTCAGTTTCTTTCATTCTTTTCTTTCTCTCACACATTGATTCAGATGGATCTTTTCCACTTATAATAATAAACAAAACAAAAAAATAAAACAAAAACCAGCGAGAAGTACGACTGTCTAAGTAGCAGGGCTTAAAAAAGCCTTTCATGCAAAAAGCCCACTGGCTGGAACTTCTCATCGGGAAGCATAGGCACATGAATCTGAATCAGGATTTAAATTTTAAAAAATTATAAATTTTCATTAACCCTGACTCCCACACGCTGTCCATCAGCATCCTGTACTGTCAACCGTGCTAGCAAAGCAAAAACTTAACACTTTGATTGCCCCACTCTATCCACCAGCTTCCTTCATGAAAGAAGCTGGTGGATAGGGTGAGAAAAGGTTTTGCAATTAGTGGATAGGGTGCGGGAGTCTAAGAGTTAATCAAAGGCACAATCTGTATCAGACTTCCAGTCTGAATCTTTCAACAACTGCAGCGCATGAATCTGAACTAACCCGAATCTTTCACATCCCCTCTTGCCGACACACATACACAGGCAACTCTGACATGCTATGTCTTTCTCACTCAGCCTCTCTGCCTTTCAGTCTCTCTATTCTATCTTTCTCTCTCTTTCAATCTCTCTGTTTTCTGTCTCTGTCAATCGGTCGGTGGGACTAGGATTTGCGGAAGAACGATATGAGCACTTTTTCCAACGCCAATGCGGGCGTTTCCGTCAATACAGACAGCACCAGTGCCAGGAAGTAGGATACCACCACATAGCCAAGGTAGCGGAACACCTGAAAAACAAGTAAATAAATGCGTAAATAAACAATACTAGAACACACACACACACACACACACACGAACATGTACATGTACACGCAGACAAGTACACACACACAAAAACATACAAACATGTACACATACACAAACAGGCAAATGCGCATGCTCTCTCTCACACACACACATACATCAGAGCCTGGAATTGCTAAGAAAAAAAAAAGAGGAAACTTCTAGGGGGGTCCGGGGGCATGCTCCCCCAGAAAGTTTTTAAAATCAAGACTAAAATCTGTGCATTCTGAGGCATTCTGGAGACAAATTTAAAGGCATCTAACACACTGAAAATCACAATGAATATCAGTCAAAAGAGTATTTAAATTAATAAACATTGGGCGTGATTTTCGATTTTGATTTCCGCGGAAATCCTCGTTTCCGCGACGAATTCCAGGCTCTGATACATACACGCACACACTCTGCTAAAACTCTCCAAATTCTTTGACACCAATTGACCTCTGAAGCAAATCCGCCAACCAACATAGCACATCACTCTCTACTTCCGGATTCAGGAATAATTCCCGCCCCTGAAAAAAATCCCAACTGGATTCAAGAAGAATTCCCACTCCTCAAAAAGTCCCTGCTGGATTCAGGAAGAATTTCCACTCCTGAAAAAAACCCAATTGGATTCAGGAAGAATTCCCACTCCTGAAAAAAACAAAAACAAAAAAGATTGGAATCAGGAAGGATTTCCACTCTTGAAAAAATCCCAATTGGAATCAGGAAGAATTCCCACACATGAAAAAAAACCCCAATTGGATTCAGGAAGAATTCCCACTCCTGAAAAAACAAACAAACAAAAACAAATGGATTCAGGAAGGATTTCCACTTATGAAAAAAATGGATTCAGGAAGATTTCCCACCCCTGAAAAAAATCCCAATTGAATTCAGGAAGAATTCCCACTCCTGGAAAAAGTCTCAACTGGATTCAGGAAGAATTCCACTCCTGAAAAAAATCTCAACTGGATTCAGAAAGAATTCCAACTCCAGAAAAAAATCCCAACTGGATTCAGGAAGAATTCCCACTCTTGGAAAAAATTCCAATTGGATTCAGGAAGTACTCCCACTCCTGAAAAAAAAATCTCAACTGGATTCAGGAAGAATTCCCACTCTTGAAAAATCCCCATTGGATTCAGGAAGAATTCCCACCCCTGAAAAAAATCTGAACTGGATTCAGGAAGAATTCCAACTCCTGAGAAAAATCCCAAATGGATTCATTCAGAATTCCCACACGTGAAAAAAATCCCAAATGGATTCATTCAGAATTCCCACAAGCGAAAAAAAATCCCAAATGGATTCATTCAGAATTCCCACACGGGAAAAAAATCCCAAATGGATTCAGTCAGAATTCCCACCCCTGAAAAATAAATCTCAATTGGTTTCAGGAAGAATTCCCACTTATGAAAAAATCCGAATAGGTTAATTGACAGAACTTACCACATAGCCTATGGTGAAGTAGGCGAAGACCCTGTAGGCTAAAAGATCACAGATGATGACGACGGGATGAAGAAGGTACACGCAGTAGGTCAATCGGGACAAGGGCAAGAACCCCTTCCATGACAACACACTGTTTATCGGACCTGAACACACACATAAGCGTACAAATTTAATCAAAAAGAAAAAAATCTAAAAACATGAAAACTGAAAAGAAATTAGAAAATATAAGATACTTTTCCCCCACCATATTGGACCTGCGCATACAAAGAAATGTACACATTTAATCCACAAAACAAAAGATATTAACAAAATAAAATTAA
>JAPXFY010000030.1:6535614-6548114 GCA_030674185.1 Monoplex corrugatus | reverse complement strand
TTCGCCACTCCGTCCAATTTATCGCACAGGGGATTTAAAAAACCACTTGAATACAAATTTAAACATAATTAAGGACGCTTAAACATATATACAAACGGGCATAAATTACCTAAAACTGCTTCAGCATATCTCATTTCCATTGAGCCGAAAATGCACTTTATGCATGTACCCAATTATCAATCCTAAGAGAGAAGTACGTAAGACTTTATTGAACACATACAGGTGAATGGACCAGCAAGGCAGAAAATGATAGGAAGAAATGACAGAAAGCAAAGGAACAAGGCAGAAACAAAGAGAGTGACAGAAAAGAGGAAATTTCTAGCAGAGAATTTCCAGGAGGTGGGGATATTATTTATACTGAAAGAGCCCCTGGTATCCCCACAGGGGAGGGTGGGGGAGGAAATAAATGAAAACCGAACCAATGCAATCACATACAACACATGCGGTAGTCAAGTGGGTAAGACGTCAAACTTCCAATCAGAAGGACTGGGGTTTGATCCTGCCTGGGTACCTCCCGCCTAGTGGGTAAAGGGTGGTAATTTTGGTAATTTTTCCCATCTCTGTGCGTGCATGCGTGCGTGCGTGCATGCGTGTATGTGTGTATGTGTGTGCGTGTGTGTTGTGTTGTGTTGTGTTGTGTTGTGTGTTAATGTGTGTGGTGTATGTTTGTGTGTGTGTGTGTGTGTGTGTCTCTCTCTCTGTGTATGTGCGCATGTGAGTGCGTATGTGTGTGAGTGTGTGTGTGTGCCTACTGTTTATTCCATTCCTGCAAAGTGCAACAAGCATGTTTTCACTGACTGCTCTATACAAGTGAAATTATCATCATTAATATTATCATTATCATTATTATCATTATAATCATTACTATTATTCAAGTGAAATATCACCATTATCATCATCCTTATAATTACATTATCATCATCATCATCATCATCATCATCATCATCATCATCATCACGGCACGGCAAATGATCAGCCCAAACTCTCTTGACTGGTGAAATGATGCAACAGACTCGGGACTGAGCTCCCCCCTCCCAAAAAAAAGGTGGACTCTAAGCCAATGGAATCCCAACTCACCTGATGGCGAAAAAGGTGTCTTGAGCCAGAGTGGAGTTGAGGATCACCTGGGAGGATAATGAGATCAGGTCATGGGCAGCCGCCAACAGATTTTCTGGAGAGAGAAAAAACACACACATACACACACACACACATACAACACACACACACACACACACACACACACACACACACACAAAGTACACGTGAGTATATGTCCGTCCAATAAGGAAACAAACAAAAACAAAAAACAAAAAGCAAACCAGATCTCTGAATACACTGAGCTGGCACCACAAGAATGACTGCTGCATAAGAAGGGGCAGAGACCTGCCTAGTTTTTGAGTTGTGGGCTGGAATTCAACTCGAGGCATAAGATTTTCAACTAGGATGCTGAGAAGTCCAAAACACATGCATGCACACACGCACACACAGAGTTTACACAAGCCATGTTGTAATGCAGACATACATTAACAGATACAGCCTGCACACACACACACACACACACACACACACACACACACACACACACACTCCACACAAACACCTGTACACACATACATACACAAACACACTGCACACACACTCCTGCATATACACTCCCACACGTGCACACACACACGCACGCGCATCTGCACACACACACACACACACACACACACTATACACTCACACACAAACACACTGCACACACACTCCTACAAACACACACAGACACATACTCTTTCACACACACTCACACACTCCTACACACACACACAAACAAACACACACACACACAAACACACACACACACACAAAACACACACACCTGCACACACATACACACACTCAAACACACACACACACACACTAAAACACACACTTTCTCTCTCTCTCTCTCTCACACACACACACACACACACACACACACACACACACAAAAAACAAAAACCACACACTCTTTCTCACACTTACACATTCCCTAACCCCCACCCCAACTCCATCCCACCCCACACCATCCCAAAACTTACGACCCAAAACTACTCACCAAAATAGAGGGCAGCAAAAGACACGGTGTTGGCAAAGATGACCCACAACATGGACAGGACACGAATGCCATGTAGACAAGACACAGAGTCCTCAGTGTGACCGCTGGACGTCAAGATGGACAAGCTGTTGGGTAAGGAGAAAGCTCTGGCCATCTGTAGCCACAGGCTGTCCTCTGGTCCTTGCTCTTTGTCTGTGTGGAAAGAAAAAAAAAGATTTTTGTGTTTCACCCATCATCATTATCAAATGCCTTGCCACATGGCGTTGGCGATCATGGCCCTCCATATGCATCTATCCCTTGTCGCCGCAAGCACATCTTCCACCCTCTCTGTCCTCAGCCACCTTGCAAGTCCGTCCAATATTTTTTCCCTGGATCTACCTGGTGCTCTCTTTCCCTCCAGCTTTCCTGTTGTGACCAGGTGCTCCAATTCCCCTTTCCTCATAAAATGGCCTATAAATGTTGCCTGTCTTTTCCTAATCTTCCTTATGAATGATCTTGTGTATGCCTCCATCAAGACTGTCTCGTTTGTTTTCTCTACTGTCCATGGAACTGTCAACTTTCTTCTTAGGAATCACATTTCAGTTGCCTCAATCTTGTTCTGGCTTTGCTTGTTGACTGTCCAATTGGTAAGAATGCTTTTCATCTTCTTTATCAATGTTCTTCTTGTGTTTGCCTCATTCAAGACTGTCTCGTTTGTTTTCTTTGCTGTCCATGGAACTCTCAACATTCTTTTTAGAAATCACATTTCAGTTGCCTCAATCTTGTTCCGACTTTGCATGTTGACGACTGGTAAGATCAGAAAATGTTTATTCCTATCCATCACCTGTCTGGCTCTCTTCCCATTAGAAATATCCCAAGGACCTCTGTCTCACACAGGCTTACTGAAAAGTTTTTGCTTTGCTAGCATGGTTGGCAATGAAGGATGCTGGAGGACAGGGTGCGGGAGTCAAAGGGTTAAGTACATTTTCTTATTGAAATAGTTGTTTATAGGATCTGACCAAGAAAAATTACTATCTTGACAAAAACAAAACAACAACAACAACAACAACTACTGATAAGCCTAAGATAGTGTGAAAATCAACTTCTTCAACAACCTGGATTTGTTGTTGTTGTTGTAAAAACTAATGTTATTTAATTAACAGATAATTTTTGTCTTTTCTGTCTTCTTGTCATAAACATACGATCTGATTTTTGTGAATACTGAAAAAGGATGGAGGAAAAGAGCGACACTTCACTGCACTCTGGAGTTACTGGAGTTATTTCAAGATGGATTCACCACGCTCGGACAACTCCATATGCGCTCCACCCAAATCTGCCAGCATTTATCTGACAGATTTCCTGAGCCTGCACAAAACCCTTTGCACTGGCAAGGTCTTGAAACGGGGAAAGGGGAGAAGGGACCTATGAAACAGTAAGCTGACACCACCAGAATGATGGAAACATTTAAAACGGGCAGCAAACAGGCCAGTTTTTAATGTTGCGGGCTGGGATTGAACTCAAGATACCAGATCTCGAGTCCATGGCTCTGCCAACTAGCCTGCCATGCGGTGAAGCAACACATCCCCGCCCTTCAACACTCGTAAAACACAAAATAAAAATGTGACCTCTCACCACGAAGTCAGTCTTAACTCGCAGTCAGTCGAACAGCGCTAGGAGCTGAAAAGGTGACTGAGGGTCTATCTGGGGTGTTTTGACTTTTTCTCAAAACTGATTTCTGTGGACAAAAATCTATCCCCCACAGAATTTTTTTTTCTTGAAAAAATATCACTAATCAATTGAAAATGGTATTTTAATGCACTGATCGTAGCAGAAAGAACGCAATTTTTTTTACCAAAAGTACCTATGTTTGTCTCTTATTATGAACCGTAACCTGTACAGAACCCCCACATGTAATATACTGACAGAAAGCTCTTTGGTGCATCTTTCGGATAATGACAGCTAAAATTAGAAACAAACCGGGTCAAAGCCACCAAATAAAGAAATCTAAGGAAAATGTGTAGGAGAGTACATACAAACATTAGAGGCCGTTTTCTCAAAATGGCCGTCATACAACTCTAAACTCTAAACATACATAACGTCTACAATTTTTTGAGTACAAGCTTATTCAAGTACCAAAATAATCAACAGAATGTACACTTTCCAGTGATATGTATATCTCAAAATATCCAAAATGCTAGCTAAGACTGATTTCGTACTGGGAGGTCACAAATAATCAATGCAGACGTGAGGAAAATGTGTAAGGGAGACAATCACAGACCTGTGCCGCCGACACCAGCGACAATGACGTGGTCAGCATTGTTGTGACTGTGCAGACTGACGCTGTCCCCATTGGTGATGCTCTCCCCTCCTTTGGCCTGTTTTAGAGACTTCATCTCCATCATTCCTTTGTTATCGCCTTCAGGCTGAGGCAGAAGCTGCGACATAACGTTACAAAACTTATTACCTCTCAAAGTTTCTTTTACTTTTTTTTTTAAACAAATGAAGCACATACGTTTTACTGAAAGCAATCATTTTACAAACTACATAAACACAGGTACACACGGCTGAGCCAAACAGAGAACAAACATTTAAAATCCAAAACAAGTGTGACTGCTTGCGTTCAAGCAAACAGGAACCAGAAAAAAAACACGAAAAAAGAATAAGAACGCATATTTAATACAACAAGACAAGACAGGCACAAATTTTCGGCCAACTGGCCTTTGTCAAGCGTAAGATCACAAACAAACAAACACCAGGTTAAAAAATTAGGAGAAAAAGACTGAAACTTCCCTGCTGCTCCTTCCAGAGTGAGATAAGGAATAAATTCAATAAACAACATTTTAATGTTGCAAATATGTAAGTTATGACTTCATGCCTCTCGTTTTCACTGAAGGCTAACACACCAGCCATTTTCTTCTAAAACTGTGCCAGCTTCAGGTCAATTCTGCATCATATTCTTCTTGTGGTCTTCTGTACTAAGATGTTTTATTAAAAAGATGTTACATTTGGAAGCATATTTTCCAAATTTCCATTTATAAATATACATTTCCCCTAAAAACAGGTAATTAAATGAAAGATTGGATCTGTGTACATGTTTCTATCAGCACTAAAGACTATCACATTTTGAGCTATTCTGATAATTGCACAGGTAATACATTTTGACTTCAACAAATCATTGTACAACCCCTTCCTACAATCTTTTCATATGTACATTCTTCCAGAATATATCACTGATGCTGTCTTTTATTTCTGAAACAAGAATATATGATCGATGCCATCTTTTATTTCTGAAAAAAGAATATATGATCGATGCCATCTTTTATTTCTGAAACAAGAATATATGATCGATGCCATCTTTTATTTCTGAAACAAGAATATATGATCGATGCCATCTTTTATTTCTGAAACAAGAATATATGATCGATGCCATCTTTTATTTCTGAAACAAGAATATATGATCGATGCCGTCTTTTATTTCTGAAACAAAAAAGTATGTGATTGAAGCCGTCTTTTATGTCTGACACAAAAGTCACAATAAAACTCAACTCAAATTTCAGTTTCTTCTCTCATATAAACCTCTCACCGGCACCAAACAGTATCATGATTTCACTCTGACTTCAGCAAGTCTTCAAATCTTTCACAGAATCTTTTGGCAAGTAAACACTTTTAGAACAAAATTTCTGTAAACACTTCCAAAATGTATGATCAATATTCTCTTTTATTTCCAAACGGAAATCATATTAAAAATCAGTTAAAAGTCCCACAATGATGTTGTTTTACCAAAAAATCTTTTCCACAATGATGTTGCTTTACCAAATCTCTTTTCAATCCTTCTGTCTAAAATCATTTGTCCACAGGGTACTACACTATGTGTGTACAAGATACACAGATCGGCAATGGATGGGGAACACTTGTATCCCATGGAGCCACAAAATCTGAGAAGATTTTAACACGATATCTGAATTACGATATTCGTAAGCGAGTTCTTTTTGATACAGCTGTGGACACAAGACTTCCCCAAACGTGTGGCTGACATTTGTATTTCAAACCTATTCATAAATGGCTATGGCTTAAATAAACAAATCATCGCGAAGTCTGAAGTTTTCTATAAAAAAAAAAAAAAATCCTGTACCTTCTCCTTCACAGCCAAATCATCCTCTGTCCCTCCATTGGCACGACTGATGACCGGGGTGTGACCGTTGGCAAAAGGCGGCGGCGCGCTGTATTTCCTGTTGTGATAGTCATCGGCAGTAACCAGGGTATGCCGACGTCGCAGGAAGATGCAGTCAAGGGTAGTTCCCAGGGCGACCAGACCGATGATACTGAGGATGACAAGGCTGGCAACAGAAAGAAAGGAGGATGAATAATGAGGATTTCTTTTCTTAAACCTCTCCCTGAGGATGACAAGGCTGGCAACAGAAAGAAAGGAGGATGAATAATGAGGATTTCTTTTCTTAAACCTCTCCCTGAGGATGACAAGGTTGGCAAGAGAAAGAAAGGAGGATGAATAATGAGGATTTCTTTTCTTAAACCTCTCCCTGAGGATGACAAGGCTGGCAACAGAAAGAAAGGAGGATGAATAATGAGGATTTCTTTCTTAAACCTCTCCCTGAGGATGACAAGGTTGGCAAGAGAAAGAAAGGAGATGAATAATGAGGATTCTTTTCTTAAACCTCTCCCTGAGGATGACAAGGTTGGCAAGAGAAAGAAAGGAGGATGAATAATGAGGATTTCTTTTCTTAAACCTCTCCCTGAGGATGACAAGGTTGGCAACAGAAAGAAAGGAGGATGAATAATGAGGATTTCTTTTCTTAAACCTCTCTTTACCTAGTAAACTTACCATATCTAACATTGTAGCCCACCTGTCCTGCTTAACACTCTGCCGATGTCTTAAATTAAAGGGAGAAGACTGGCAGAATGGTTCAGACGTTCGCCTGCCAATAACTAAACTCGAGGTTCTAGGGTTTGCTCCCCTGTGGAAGCCTCGACTTTTCTCCTCAGTTTGACCGGAAAATTGAACTGAATGTCTAGTCTTTTGGAAGTGGATGATATGGAAAGAACACTGAAGATTCTGTATTTTGGTTTTATTTCTTGTTTTTTGGTGGTGGTACTGTAAAAAGACAAAGCCGTGCTACTGTGTTTATTCAGTGCCACGTTCAGCACTTCTCTCTCTCTGTCTCTTCTCTCTCTCCTCCACGTATCACATGTTTTTGTGTTAACCCTTCGACTCCTGCACGCTATTCACCAACTGCAAAAACTTAACCCTCAGACTCCCTCACCCTATCCACCAGCTTCCTGCGGGAAGCTGGTGGATAGGGTGAGGGAGTCAAAGGGTTAAGTTTTTTGTTTTGTCAGCGTGGCTGACAATACAGGATACCTGGTTGATAGGGTGCGGGAGTCAAAGGGTTAACAAATGGACATATGCATGACCACAGAAATGATTACTGCATATCTAATCTGCAACTGCATACCAGGTCACTTTCAAGAAGAGTAACCCTCCTTTGTAACCCCAAACAAAAGGTCAAAAGCGCTAAAGGTCAACAGGTCATGGCAGGTCACAACTTACCACACAAGGTCCCGGTATTTTGAGTCCAAATCAGTGGGTGGGGTAGTTATCGAATAAAAACTGATCGGTTATCGATCTCTGATATAATGCGAAAGGCCACACTTTAATGTAGATTTTATCTTTGTTCCAATATACTAGGACCTCGATAGCACAAACGTACATCTGTTTTCACATAATAGGCATGGAAGTTGATCCTCTGACTCCCTCACCCTCTCCACCAGCAAGGCAGAAAATGATAGGAAAAAGTGACAGAAAGCAAAGGAGAAAGGCAGAAACAGAAAAGAGGAAATTTCTAACACAGAAAGGAAATAAGAGGGAAGCAGGGAGAATTTTAAATATCAACTAGTCACGGAGTTATCTCCCATGTAGAATTTCTCAAACCCAACACAGTTTGCGCTACCCATTCAGCTAGCATAGACGCAGCCACAAAGCATAAAGTGGTAAGCTCAGAACATTCCTTCGTAGAATTTCTCAAACCCAACACAGTTTGAGCTGTTGTTCTGAGCGTACCACTTTATGCTTTGTGGCTGCGTCTATGCTAGCTGAATGGGTAGCGCAAACTGTGTTGGATTTGAGAAATTCTATATGGGAGATAACTCCGTGACTCTCAAGAGTTATGTTAGTTGATATTCTAACACAGAGTTTCCAGAAGGTGGGGGACACTATTTATACTGAAAGACCCCCGGGCATCCCCATGGAAAGGGGAGAGGGAGGGGGGTTATTGAAACTTGGATAGCACAGAGGTAGATCAGTTCAAATAAATGGAGACATGGAGAACAAAGTGGTTCATACTTGTACGGACAGTTGCAAAATAAGGTATTTGTGACCTGCCAGCACGAAATCAGTCTTAACTAGCATTTTGGGCATTTTGAGATATACATATCACTGGAAAGTGTACATTCTGCTGATTATTTTGATACTTGAATAAGCTTGTACTCAAAAAAAAAAAAAAAAAAAAATGTTGAAGTTATGTATGTTTCAAGTCATTAAGTTGTATGACGGCCATTTTGAGAAAACAGCCTCTAAAGTTTTTGTGTGCTCTCCTACACATTTTCCTTAAATTTCTTTATTTGGTGGCTTTGACCCAGTTTGTTTCTAATTTTCGCTGTCATTATCTGAAAGGTGCACCAAAGAGCTTTCTGTCAGTATATTACATGTGTGGGTACTGTGCAGGTTACGGTTCATAATAAGAGACAAAAATACATACTTTTGGTAGGAAACTGCGTTCTTTTTGTTGCGATCAGTGCATTAAAATACCATTTTAAATTGATTGAAAATATTTTTCAAGAAAGAAATTTCTGTGGGGGATAGATTATAGTCTGCAGAAATCAATTTTGAGAAAAAGTCAAAACACTCTAGATAGACCCTCAGTCACCTTTTCAGCTCCTAGTGCTGTTCGACTGACTGCGAGTTAAGACTCATTTCGTGGTGGGAGGTCACATTTACCCATTTTACAACTGTACAAGTTCGAACCTGGCTCGTTTACACAACCCGTGTCACAAGCATTTGTCCTTATGACATTGCCCTTGATACACTTATTCTTACAACATTACCCCCCACAGCACTCCCCCCCCCCCACTGAACCCTACCCCTCTTCTCCCCCCCCCCCCCCCCCCAAACACTTACCAAGCAATGATGGCCCCAGGATCGTCGGTGAGATAAACGTCCTTCTGACACACCACCCGAGGTATGGTCACGTTCATTGGTAAAGGCACTGCAAAAATCAATGAATCAATCAATCAATCAATCACTCAGTCAGTCAGTCGGTCAGTCAGTCAGTCGGTCAATCGGTCTGTCAGTCAATCAACCACCAATCAATATCAACCACCAATCAATCAGTTGACCATAAACAATCAGTTAATCAAACAATCATTGGAGTATGGATTTTGTTCCAAAAAAGGGATTCATCACACTTGGACAATTCCATATGCGCTCCACCTAAACCTGCCAGCAAAATGTTAGGCAGATTCTCTGTGCCTGCAAAAAACCCTATGCACTTGAATCAGGAGGGGGGGGGGGGGGGGGGGGGAGACAGACCTATGAAGCACTAAGCCGATGCCCCCAGAATAGTGGCAAATATTCAGACAGACCAGTTTTTAATGTTGTGGGCTGGGATTGAACTCCAGATAACGGACATTGAGTCCATGGTTTTCTATATAAAGAACCAACCACATGTGGTTTAAATATACACTACTCTTTCGTTTGTGACAGCATTGATCAAACCGTCTTTTCATCATTACAGAAGTATTCAAACATTGATAGCAAAACAGAACAAAACAAAACCAAAACAAAAAGCAAAAGCAAAAAAAAAAAAAAAAAGGGGGGGGGGGGGGGGACACACACACACAAACGAAACGAGTGCAAGTATTTTTTTTTTTTTTAGAATGTCAAAATAATTTATTCACTGATCAATTACTTAATGAATCAATTAATTTTGTTATCAATACCAGAGAAAAATCATCACAAGAAATGAAGTCTATAACCGTTTTCTCGGTTCCATTAAACTTTTCGTCTCAACACACTCTGAATATGCAGCCTTTTCGGCGTTTCAACATCGTTTGCCGCCATAGCCAAAAGAACGGGAATTATTAATTTTTTTTTATGGGAGGTAACTCCATGAATTGCAGGTGTGGGTTGTCAAGATGCATGTTGTCTCCCTTACACCGCTTGCCTGTTGTCTGCTTGCGTCGGAAACCCTAACGATTTCCCCATTATTGACGTAATATTTTCTACTAATAAATTGACGTCAGATTTTCTACTAATAAAATGACGTCAGATTTCCCCCAGACTTTTCACCAATGTACAAATTAGCATCAGCTCCCCCCCCCCCCCCCCCCCCCCGTAATAAATTGACGTCAGAGTTTATACCGATAAATCGACGATAGTTTTTCTACTAATGATAAATTGACATGCTATTTTCCACCGATAAATTGACGCCGAAGACGATAAAATCACAAACTCTCTAGTCACATTCCTGAACACACTGACTTCGGTATCACACACACACACACACACACACACACACACGCACGCACGCACGCACGCACACGCACATACACACACGCACATGCACACACACACATGCACACACACACACACGACACACACACACACACACATGCACACCACACACACACACACACATGCACACACACATACATGCACACACACACACTCATACACGCACACACACATGCACACACACACAACACACACACACACACACACACATACACACGAACACGCACACACACACGCACACCACACACACACACACACACACACACACACAGTAAGCAAATTTAAGCATACCTAAGGACACCAAAATACACGTAAAAACGGGCATAAATTAAACCTTAAATTGCTTCCGCATACACACCCATTTATCAATCCTAAAAAACTAGTACGTAAGGCTTTATCGAACAATACAGGTGAATGGACCAGCAAGGCAGAAAATGATAGGAAGAAATGACAGAAAGCAAAGGAACAAGGCAGAAACAAAGAGAGTGACAGAAAAGAGGAAATTTCTAGCACAGACTTTCCAGACGGTGGGGATACTATTTATACTGAAAGAGCCCCCGGCATCCCCACAGAGGGGTACTTGCAGCAGTATACACACACATTGCCGCTGGGATTGAACTCAAGGCATCTCCATAGATTATGTGCGTGAATGCATTGGTAATGTGTACTTAAATTAAGGAGGTTTTTTTGTTTTTTGTTTTTCTAATCCTGATGAAGTGGTTTTTTTCTTTTTTTTCCTTTTGATCCTGATGAAGTGTTCTGTACGTTTTGAACTGGGTATAGCCCTGATATGGCTCTACGCAGTCGGGTGGGCTTTAAACAACAATAACAATAAGATCTCTCGAATCCTCAGTCCTACACAAACTTCAACACAACAAAAAGAGCCAAGCAGACCACGTCTTCAAGGTAAGACTGATCGGTCACCAGGTACACAACTACATGAACAGTAAAAATACCTTAACCCTTTGACTCCCGCACCCTATTCGCCAGCATCCCGCAGTCAGCCACGACAACAACAACAAAACAACAAAAAAACAAAAAAATAACAAACAAACAAAAAAAACCTTAACCCCTTTTACTCCCTCACCCTATCCTACCAGCTTCTTAGGACGAGGGAGTAAAGGGGTTAAGTTTTTTTGCAGTTGGTTCATAGGATGCCGGGAGTGGGAGGGTTAAAGGTGACGTACACTATGCAGTCATACGAAAATAACGAGAGATGGATGGATGACCACGTCACCTGTTGACTGCCCTGTGACATATTGCTTGGTGAGAGAGAGAGAGAGAGAGGAGAGAGAGAGAGAGAGAGAGAGAGAGAAGAGAGAGAGTGAACAGAGAGAGTGAACAGACAGAGAGAGGGAGGGAGAGAGGGAGACAGACACAGAGAGAGAGGGAGGGAGACAGACAGACACAGAGAGAGAGGGAGACAGACACAGAGAGAGAGGGAGAGAGGGAGACAGACAGACAGACACAGAGAACCTGTGACACATTGCCTAGTTGAGAGAGAGAAAGAGAGAGACAGAGAGAGAGAGAGGTGGACAGAGACGTAGAGAGAGACAGAGAGAGAGAGGTGGACATAGACGTAGACAGAGAGGGAGAGACAGAGAGAGAGGGGGGTGGACAGAGACGTAGAGAGAGAGAGAGAGGAGAGAGAGAGAGAGAGACAGAGAGAGATGTGAACAGAGACGTAGAGAGAGAGAGAGAGAGAGAGAGACGCATTAAGAGAGAGAGGCGCATTAAGAGAGAGACGCATTAAGAGAGAGAGACGCATTAAGAGAGAGATGGGGGGGAGGGGGGGGGGCAGACGAAAAGAAAGACCGAGTTATACAAACAAAAAGAGACAGACAGACAGAC
>JAPXFY010000030.1:6515614-6523114 GCA_030674185.1 Monoplex corrugatus | reverse complement strand
TCCACTGGCCTGTTGGCTGCCCATCTTAATGTTTCCAACATTCTGGTGGTGTCAGCTTGGTCTGTTCTCATCCCCACCCCTCTTCCCTCCCCCTATTTCAAAACTTTGCCAGTGCATAAGGTTTTTGAGCAGGTTCAGGGAGTCGGCAGGATAACAATTACTGGCCGATTTGGGGGCAGCGCATATGGAATGTCCAAGTGCGATGAATCCCAAACTTGAACAAACTCCAAACTCCATTATTCAATGAGTTTGTTGGGTGGGAGGAAGGGGTGAAGTGGTAGAGCACTGATTACTAAAGATTAAAAAGAAACTGGAGTGTGGTGAGATAAATGTTATCTTATCGTATAACCTGGAGATCACAAGCGTCGTATTCATATTAACCCTTTGACTCCCGCACCCTATCTACCAACTACAAAAACTTAACCCTTTGATTCCCTCACCCTATCCACCAGCTTCCTGCAGGAAGCTGGTGGATAGGGTGAGGGAATCAAAGGGTTAAGTTTTTGCTTTGCTAACATGGTTGGCAATGCAGGATGCTGGTGACCGGAGTGCGGGAGTGAAAGGGTTAATGTTCATTTTTATTTTGCCACAGTGGACTTACCATATGAAACTCGGGATGCTCTCCCCTTTGACAGGGGCATCGCCGCAGTGCAGCGCCACCTAAATTATTTTACCAAGACTTTATAAAGGCAAGAAAGCTTATTGGGCTTTAAGGGACGGGACCTAGAAAACCAACCTATACCGCCAATGTTTTATAACAAGGCAGCCGGCAAAATCCCTGCTCTTCACGATTTTCAACTGCTGTTTGGATCTTTAACGTGCGCAGGCCAGAATGCACACGAATCCGATTAATTTGTTCGTCCCCTTCCGAAGGATGAGATGTTCAGTTCGATTTTCCGGTCAAACTGAGGAGAAATGTTGAGGCTTCAATTGGGATCGAACCCCTGGAACCTCGAGTTTAGTTATTGGCAGGTGAACGTCTGAACCATTCTGCCACTCTTCCCCTTTTAACTTAAAACATAGGCAGAGTGTTAAACAGGACAGGTGTACCACAGTGTTAGATTTGGTAAGCTTGCTAGGTAAAGAGAGGTTTAAGAAAAGAAATCCTCATTATTCGTCATCCTTTCTTTCTTTTGCCACTCCGTCCAATTTATCGCACAGGGGATTTAAAAAAACACACCTGAATACAAATTTAAGCATACCTAAGGACACCAAAACGTGTATAAAAACGGGCATAATTACCTAAAATTGCTTTCGCATTATCTCATCTCCCTAGAGCCAAAAATGGATATAATACATATACCCAGTTATCAATCCTAAGAAAAAGTACGTAAGACTTTATCGAACACATACAGGTGAATGGACCAGCAAGGCAGAAAACGACAGGAAGAAATGACAGAAAAAGCAAAGGAATAAGGCAGAAACAAAGAGAGTGAAAGAAAAGAAGAAATTTCTAGCAGAGAATTTCCAGAAGGTGGGGATACTATTTATACTGACAGAGCCCCTGGCATTCCCACGCCGGGGGGGTGGGGGGGGGGGGGGGGTGGGGGGTGGAGGGGAGGGGGAGCATAAATGAAACTGCGTCAATGTGATGATCCGTTAACCCTTTGACTCCTGCATCCTATCCACCAACTGCAAAAACTTAACCCTTTGACTCCCTCGCCCTATCCACCAGCTTCCTGCAGGACTCCCTCGCCCTATCCACCAGCTTCCTGCAGGAAGCTGGTGGATAGGGTGAGGGAGTCAAAGGGTTAAGTTTTTGCTTTGCTTTTATAGTTGACAACACAGGATGCTGGTGGACAGGGTGCAGGAGTCAAAGGGTTAAAGAATAAAAACAAAAAACCCTCAATGTTCAGTGATATGTTTTGTGATGTCACCACCTTATCTGTGTGAAATGTGGAGCCGTTATCAGTTGCAGGGAAAAAGATTAGCCAGACAGGTCATGTGCCTGCATGTAAGTGTGTCACGTACACAGTACCACACACACACACACACACACACACGTACATACACGCACAGACTTATCGTCCTTCTTTTTATCTCCTTGTCAAGCGGTTTATCTCGGCAATTCTTAACACAGCCTCCCCCCCCCCCCCTTCTCTCTCTCTCCCTCTCTCTTTTGCGTATTCCGATTTCTTTCTCTGATGCGCATCTCTCTCTCTCTCTCTGTCTCTCTCACTCTGTCTCTCTCTCTCTCTCACTCTCTCACTCTGTCTCTCTCTCTCTCACTCTGTCTCTCTCACTCTGTCTCTCTTTCTCTCACTCTCTGTCTGTCTGTCTCTCACACACACTCTTTTTTTTTTTTTTTTGCGCATTCCGATTTCTTTCTCTGATGCGAATCTCTCTCTCTCTCTCTCACTCTCTCACACATTCTCTCTCTCTCACTCTCACTCTCTTCTCTCTCTCACTCTCACACACACACACTCTCTTTCTTTTTTCGTAGTCTGATTTCTTTCTCAGATGCGCATCTCTCTCTCTCTCTATCACTCTCTCTTACTCTCTGTCTCTCTGTCTGTCACTCTCTCTCTCTCTGTCACTCACTCTCACTCTCTCTCTCTCTCTGTCACTCACTCTCACTCTCTCTCTTGTCTCTCTGTTTTCGCATGTCGATTTCTTTCCCTAATGTGGCGCATCTTTCTCTCTGTTTCTGCTCACACTGTATGTTGCCACACAGTCTTAAGATGGACACAGACAGAGAACAGCACACACACACACACACACACACACACACACACACACACACACACACACACACACACACACACACACACACACACACACTCACAAATAAGGCAATACACACATACAATAATACACACAGAAAAAGCGAGACAGACAGACAGAAGTAACGCAGACAGACAGACAGACAGACAGACAGACAGAGAGGAGAAAAGTAATGCAAAGACAGAAAGAGAGAGAGAGAGAGAAGTAACACAAAGAGAGAGAGAGAGACAGACAGACAGACAGACAGAGACAGAGACATGGAAACAGAGAGAAAGAGAAAGACAGAGAAAGAGAGAAGACAGAGAGAGAGAGAGAGAGAGACAGAGAGAGAGAGAGACAGAGAGAGACAGACAGAGAGACAGAAGTAACGCAAAGAGAGACGGAGAGAGACAGAGACAGAGAGATGGAAACAGAGAGAAAGAGAGAAGAGAGAGAGAGAGAGAGAGAGAGAGAGAGAGAGACAGACAGACAGACAGGCAGGCAGAGAGACAGACAGAGACAAAGAGGCAGAGAAAGAAAAAAAGAGAAAGAGGGGAGACACAGACATACAGAGACAGAGACACAGAGAGAGACAGAGACAGAGAGAGATAAAAACAGAGAGAGACAGAGAGAGAAAAAACAGAAAGAGAGGAGAGACAGACAGAGACAGAGACAGAGAGAGAAGTAACTCAAAGACAGAGAGAGAGAGAGAAATAAATAAAACAAAAACAGACAAAGAGACAGACAGAGATAGAAAAGAGAGAGAGAGAGGAAAAAGAGGGGAGAGACAGACTGACAGACAGATACAAAGACAGAGACAGACAGAGAGAGAGAGAGAGAGACAGACAGACAGACAGAGAGAGAGAGAGAGACAGACAGACAGAGAGAGAGAGAGAGAGACAGACAGACAGAGAGAGATAGAGAGATAGACAAAGACACAGAGAGAGAGAGACAGAGAGAGAGAGAGAGAGAGAGAGAGACAGAGAGAGAGAGAGAGAGACAGAGAGAGAGAGACTGAGAGAGAGACAGAGAGAGAGAGAGAGAGAGAGACAGAGAGAGAGAGAAGAGAGAGAGAGAGAGACAGAGAGAGAGAGAGAGAGAGACAGAGAGAGAGAGAGAGACAGAGAGAGAGAGAGAGAGAGAGAGACAGAGAGATGAGAGAGAACACAGAGAGAGGAGAGAGAGAGAGAGAAGAGAGAGAGAGAGAAGAGAGAGAAGAGAGAAGTAAACACATCACACAGTGTTCTGGCACCAACCAGTTTTCAAGAAGTTGTACAAATCGTAGTCCAGACAGGAATCAGGCAGACAGACATCCATGGCGATCTCTGGCATGGGCAAAATTCCCTGTCGACAGCAAGACAGAAACAAGACACTTGTTTAATGAAGTCGTTACTCAAAACAAGTGTGACTGCCCGCGTTTGAGCAAACAGGAACCAGAAAAAAATAAAAACACGAAAGAAGAATACGAATGCGTATTTAATACAAGAAGACAAGACAGGCGCAAATTTTTGTCCAACTGGCCTTTGTCAAGCGGAAGATTACAAACAAACGCTAGATACAAAAATTTTGAGAAAAAGACTGAAACTTCCCTGCTGCTGTGTTCAATTTCAGAAAAGTCGTTACTGTTATTGTTATTGTTGTTTAAAGCCCAGCCGACTGCGTAGAGCCATATCAGGGCTTTAACCACTTTAAAACATACAAAACTTCAACAGGAAAATAAAGGAAAAGAAAATTAAGTACACATATCAATGCATTCTCGCACATAACCTAAGGACATGCCCCTGGCGTTGACCATTCCGTCCAATTTATCACACATGGGATTCAAAAAAACACACCTGAAAGCAAATTTAAGCATACCCAAGGACACCAAAACATATGTAAAAACGGGAATGAATTACCCAAAATTGTTTCTGCATATCTCACCTCCCTAGAGCCAAAAATACACTTAATACATGTACCGAATTATCAATCCTAAGAAAAAGTATATAAGACTTTATCAAACACATACAGGTGAATAGACCAGCAAGGCAGAAAATGATCAGAAGAGATGACAGAAAGCGAAGGAACAAAGGCAGAAACAATGAGAGTGATAGAAAAGAGGAAATTTCAAGCACAGAATTTCCAGAAAGTGGGGATACTATTTATACTGAAAGAGACCCGGCATCCCCGGACATATGTGTATTGGCAAAATGCGTACCTCCTCACCAGAAAACATAATGTCGCAGTACTGCAGTTCCAGTGAAGTTCTTCGAAAGTCAAGTACCACTCTCTCCACCAGCATTCTGCATTGTCAACCATGCTAGCAAAGCAAAAACTTAACCCTTTGATTCCCTCACTCTATCCACCAACTTCCTGCAGGAAGCTGGTGGATAGGGTGAGGGAATCAAAGGGTTAAATCTTTGCAGTTGGTGGATAGGATGCGAGAGTCAAAGGGTTAAAACAACCAAATTATCGTAATACTTACATCTCCAGGAACGGGCGGCAGAGCCTCCATGGGAACCAAAAACTGCACGTGACAGTAACTTCCGGCGATGACGTCACCGTCACGTGACCCTCCACTGACAACATGGCTGATCTTCTTGCACTGGTCAAAGTTGCCGAACATGTGGATGTTCCCTTCCAACATGCCGCGTCCCGGTTTGCCAGAAGCATCCAAAACTGGAAAAGAAACCAGATTTAACCCTTTGACTCCCGCACACTGTCCACAACCATCCTTTATTATCAGCCCTGCTATCAAAGCAAAAACTTAACCCTTCGACTCCCTCACCCTATCCACCAGCTTCCTGAGGAAGCTGGTGGATAGGGTGAGGGAGTCGAAGGGTTAAGTTTTTGCAGTTGGTGGAGAGGGTGCGGGAGTCAAAGGGTTAAAACACAAATTACAAACAGGGGAATTGGTGCGGGGAATTGGTGCGGGGGATTTTAGAGTCCAAGATTTGTTCAAGATGGATTAGAAAATGGATTAGAAACCAGATTTAAAACAAAATTACAAACAAGGGAATTAGAGTCTGAGATTTGTTGAAGATGGATTAGAAATCAGATTTAAAACACAATTACAATTGATGCATGGGATTTAGAGTCTGAGATTTGTTCAAGATGGATAAGAAACCAGATTCAAAGCACAATTACAAATAGGGGAATTAATTATTGTTGTTATTGTTGTTTAAAGCCCAGCCGACTGCGTAGACCATATCAGGGCTATAACCGCTTCAAAACATACAAAACTTCAACAGGAAAAAAAAAAGAAAAGAAAATTAAGTACACATATCAATGCATTCATGCACATAATCTAAGGACATCCCCCGGCGTTGATCACTCCATCCAATTTATCGCACAGGGGATTTAAAAAAACACACCTGAATACAAATTTAAGCGTACCTATGGACACCAAAACATATTAAAAAACAGGCATAAATTATTACCTAAAACTGCTCCGCATATCTCATATCCCTACAGCCAAAAATGCATTTAATACATGTACCCAATTATCAATCCTAAGAAAAAGTATGCAAGACTTTATCGAACACATACAGGTGAATGGACCAGCAAGGCAGAAAATGATAGGAAGAAATTGCAGAAAGCAAAAGAGGAGGAAAGAAACAAAGTGAGTGACAGAAAAGAGGAAATTCCAAGCACAGAATTTCCAGAAGGTGGGGATACTATTTATACTGAAAGAGCCCCCGGCATCCCCAAAGGGGATGACAAGATTCTCTGCGACTGCGCAAAACCATACACGCTGGCAAAGTCTTGAAAACGGGGGTGAAATAGGAACAGAAAGAAATAAAGCAATCAATCAATCAAATCAATCAATCAAGTAATCAATCAATAATTCAATCAAGCAAGCAATCAATCAATTCAATCAATCAATAATTCAATCAATCAATCAATAATTCAATCAATCAATCAATCAAATCAAGCTCACAGTGGAAGGCCCATTCGCTGAAGTTGAAGAGGCTGTGACCGATAAAGCCCAGATCAGTCAAACACTGCTGGAATGTGCTGGTGGAATTTCTCCCCAGCTGTCTGAGAGCTTCGTCCATCTTCTTCAGGACCATCTGCTGAACCTGTGGCATAAAGAAAAAATTATACTGGAGATGGCAATAATAACAGAATTCTAGGGATGCTGATGTACAATGTGTCCATATATGTATGGAGAATAGAACTATGCAAAAAGGAACAATAACAATGATGATGATGGTGATGACGACGACGATGACGACAACAACAAGAACAACAATAATAACAAGAAGAAAAATGAGACTATTAGTACTACTACGATTACTAACTACTATTACTACTACGTCTACTACTACTTCTACTACTACTACTCTCTACACTACTACTACTTCTACTACTTCTACTACTTCACTACTACTTACTCTACTACTTCTACTACTACTACTATCTTACTACTTACTACTACTACTACTCTAACTACTACTTCTACTCTACTTCTACTACTACTACTACTACTACTACTCTACTACTACTACTTCTACTACTACTACTACTACTTTACTACTACTACTACTTCTACTACTACTACTACTTCTACTACTACTACTACTACTACTACTACTACTTCTACTACTACTACTATACTTCTACTACTTCTACTACTCTACTTACTACTACTTCTACTACTTCTACTACTTACTACTACTATCTCTACTACTACTACTACTACTCTACTACTACTTACTACTTCACTACTTCTACTACTTTCTACTACTTCTACTACTACTTCTACTACTACTACTACTACTACTACTACTTCTACTACTCTTCTACTACTACTAC
>JAPXFY010000030.1:6500614-6510614 GCA_030674185.1 Monoplex corrugatus | reverse complement strand
TTTCGGTTACCCGACAAGAAATTGGGGCTGTTTCCAGGCCGGTTTCCATAGTGTGAACTAAGCATAAAGTATGTACGTAAAACTTCATCGAACACATACAGGTGAATGGACCAGCAAGGCAAAAAATGATTGGCAGAAATGACAGAAAGCAAGGAACAAGGCACAATGTATGAGAGTGACAGAAATGAGAAAATTTCTAGAGGAGAATTTCCAGAAGGTGGGGAATACTATTTATACTAAAAGAGCCCCCCCCCCCCCCCCCCTCGGCATCCCGACGGGGTACCCTCCAAAATGAAAAACAATCAATGTTCCTCGCCTTCAAGGGCATGGACCCCATCAGATCAAGCAATCCCTCGGGAGGCACGGACTGCATCATCTGGAGCATGACGTCAGGAGACATCACTTTCGTCAGGCCAACGATGTCTTCAGGGGGCAGTGAGTCCAGCATTTTCATCGTCTGCGCTGGCGTCTGGGACTTGGTGACGTTCAGGATGACCTGTGTGCGGACATAAGACGCTTCTCAATGAACATGGATTCTGATGAACATGCAACAAAAACAGAACACGGTTCTCAATGAACATGGATTCTGATGAACATGCAACAAAAACAGAACACGGTTCTCAATGAACATGGATTTTGATGAACATGGCTTGCAACAAAAACAGAACACGGTTCTCAATGAACATGGATTTTGATGAACATGGCTTGCAACCAAAACAGAACACGGTTCTCAATGAACATGGATTCTGATGAACATGCAACAAAAACAGAACACGGTTCTCAATGAATATGGATTCTGATGAACATGCAACAAAAACAGAACACGGTTCTCAATGAACATGGATTCTGATGAACATGGCTTGCAACAAAAACAGAACACGGTTCTCACTGAACATGGATTCTGATGAACATGCAACAAAAGCAGAACACGGTTCTCAATGAACATGGATCCTGATGAACATGCAACAAAAACAGAACACGGTTCTCAATGAACATGGATTTTGATGAACACGGCTTGCAACAAAAACAGAACACGGTTCTCAATGAACATGGATTCTGATGAACACAGCTTGCAACAAAAACAGAACACGGTTCTCAATGACCATGGATTCTGATGAACACGGCTTGCAACAAAAACAGAACACGGTTCTTGACCCTTTGACTTCCGCACCCTATCTACCAACTGCAAAAATTTAACCCTTTTGATTTCCTCACCCTGTCCACCAGCTTCCTGTAGGGTGAAGGAATCAAAGGGTCAAGTTTTTGCTTTATTAGCAAGGTTGGCAATGCAAGATGCTGGTGGACAGGGTGCAGTAGACAAAGGGTTAATGAACATGGTTATTGATGAACATGGCTTGAAACAAAAATAGAACACGACTCTTAATGAACATGGGTTTTGATGAACATGCAACAAAAACAGAACACGGTTCTCACTGAACATGGATTCTGATGAACATGCAACAAAAACAGAACACGGTTCTCAATGAACATGGTTTTTGATGAACATGCAACAAAAATAGAACACGGTTCTCAATGAACATGGGTTTTGATGAACATGGCTTGCAACAAAAACAGTTTACAACATGATAATAACAACAACAATAATAATAATAATAATAATAATAACAATAATAATAATATTTGTAAGGTGCCAGATCTCGCTTTAAGAATCAAACCGAGGCACGCACTCGCATCACACATCAAAGCAATCACCAACATCGACCACATCTCCAGGGCACAAAGCACACACAAACTGGGAGAAAGAAGACTGGAGTAAAGTTGGGCGTGTGACCCCTGACCCAAGCCATCATCCTCCCTGTCTCACACACACATACACACGCGCGCGCACGCATTCACGCACGCACACACACACACACAGGATGCCGAACTAGGGTATACGGAAGCCTGTTCAACGCATGACTGCTGACCGAAGTTGTCATCTTCTATGTCGCACATATATACAGGGGGGTGCAAAAGTAGGTATACAGTAAGTATCACATCATTATTATAATGCTTAATTCCGCTCTCGATTAGAGGAGTGTGTGAATACCGACGGCAAGCAGTTTGAGTATCTGAGGGATTAAGGCTGTGCTTGTTATTACATGTACATATGCAATATTCATTTGTTTGTATAATAAATGCAATGAGTATTGTACGTGTTTTCTTTTTACATAACTGTATACCTACTTTTGCAACCCCCTGTATACGCTCTTTTTTCTCTTCCTTGCTTTGTTGTTGTTTTTTTCTATCAAGACTTCAGAAAAGCTAACTGGGCGTAAAGGGGAGGGACCTGGAAAATGAACATATCTATCTCTTGTTTCCAATTCGTTTGGAAAGACTAATGCCAAGTTAGAAGAGGGGCGACCACACTCACTACCCTGACCCAGCATGTCACAGGTGGTACATGGTGGATCACCATCATCATCATCAGATGCCCTGCCACATGGCGTTGGCGATCATGGACTTCCAACCATCTCTATCTCTCGTTGCCCCTAGTATCTCCCCCACCCTCCTCATCCCCAGCCACTCTGCAAGTCCGTCCAGCATTTTCTCCCTGGGTCTACCTGGTGCTGTCTTGCCCTCCAGCTTTCCCGTTGTGACCAGGTCTCCAAATCCCCCTTCCTTATAAAATGGTGGATAGCCTTCAGATATGGAGGTCAGCTATGCAATAACTCTTTGACTCCCGTATCCTATCCACCAACTGCAAAAACATAACCCTTTGACTTCTTCACGGGGTGAGGGAGTCAAAGGATTGTTTTCGTTTTGCCAGCAGGGTTGACAATGCAGGATGCTGGCAGACTGGGTGCTGAAGTCATAGGGTTAGCCGGCAGAATCGGCCAAGCCAAAACAGCATTCAAGAAGATGACAAGCATTCTTACCAACAAATGCCTATCAATTAACATCAGGAAGAGAAAGGTTGTGAGGCGTGGACAGTCAACACGCAAAGCCAGAACGAGATTGAGGCAGCCGAGATGTGGTTTCTAAGAAAAATATTGAGAGTTCCATGGACAGCAAAGAAAACAAACGAGACAGTCTTGATGGAGGCAGACACACGAAGATAACTGATAAGGAAGATAGGAAAAGACAGTCACCATTTATAGGCCATTTACGAGGAAAGGAGAATCAGAGCACCTGGTCACAACAGGAAAGCTGGAGGGAAAGAGAACACCAGGTAGACCTAGGGAGAAAATGTTGGACGGACTTGCAGGGTGACTGAGGACAGAGGGTGGAAGATGTGCTTGTGGCGAGAAGGGGTAGATTCATATGAAGGGCCGTGATCGCCAACGCCATGCGGCAGGGCATTTGATGATGATGATCACACCTACCATAAGAACCATTATCATCTGACATCACCACCACCACTGCAATCAACGTTACCACCACCACCACCACCCCAACCATCACCACCACCACCCTCCTCCTCCACCTCCTCTTCACTACCTCAGGGGGCAGGATGCTCAAGATTCCAATCAGCTGCTTGGAGTCCAGCTTCTGCATCATGTCCAGCATGGCGTCAGCGTCAAACGCTTTGACGAGATCTATCAGGACGTCCTTGGGGAGGATGGTGACCATCTTGCCGATAAGGGACTCAGGCAGAAGGTCCATCAGCTCCTGCATCTGTGCTGGTGGCAGGATCTTGGTCATGTTCACCAACAGGTCTGCCGACATGAAGGTAGAGATAGATAAACAAAAGTTAGAAAGTCATGCACTTGTGTAAAGCAAGCAAACAAACAAACAAACTAAAACAAAACAAAACAAAAAACAACAAAAAACACAACACAAAACAAAACAAAACAAAAACATCTGCTTGTCAGGGAACACACACACACACACATATATGCATGCATGCAAACATGCACACTCACACACAAACATACACACACATGCATGCATGCATACACACACTACACACACACACACACACACACACACATACACACACGCACGCGCGAGCCAACATGCACACTCACACACACACATATGCATGTACACGCAAACACACAGACACACAAATCAAAAACAAGACAGTTAAACCATTGTAACCATCTCCCTTTTCATATAAGAAAAAGTTCAACGCTTCAAAACACTTTATTAGTACTCAAAGACAGTAGCATTAGGTACCATTATGCACAGCTAGAACTGGCCAGCAGAGTCTTCAGCAGCTGGATTTTCCATGTTGTATCACATGGACAGCAAAGAAAACAAACGAGACAGTCTTGATGGAGGCAGACACAAGTAGATCACTCTTAAGGAAGATTAGGAAAAGACAGGCAACATTTATAGGCCATTTTATGAGGAAGGGGGATTTGGAGCACCTGGTCACAACGGGAAAGCTGGAGGGAAAGAGAGCACCGGGTAGACCCAGGGAGAAAATGCTGGACGGACTTGCAGAGTGGCTGGGGAGGGGGAGGGTGGGGGAGATGCTAGGGGCAATGAGAGATAGAGGCAGATGGAAGTCCATGATCGCCAACGCCATGCGGTAGGGCACCTGATGATGATGATGATGATGATGATGATGGATGATGATGATGTGTGATGGATGATGATGATGATGATGATGATGATGATGATGATGATGATGATGTGATGATGATGATGATGGTGATGATGATGATGATGATGATGATGATGATGATGGTGATGATGATGATGATGATGATGGTGATGATGATGATGATGATGATGATTGATGATGATGTGATGATGATGATGGTGATGATGTGATGATGATGGTGATGATGATGATGATGATGGTGATGATGATGATGATGATGGTGATGATGATGGTGATGATGATGATGATGATGATGGATGATGATGGATGATGATGATGATGATGATGATGATGATGATGGTGGTGTGGTGGTGGATGAAATGATGATGCGATATGATGATGATGATGAGATGATTGTGAATGACATAAGGCTTGGCACATGAGCAGGAGAACATTGGCCGCCAACAGCTGAGACACAAAGAATGTTTGGCAAACGTACATGAAGGCGCTTGAGATCAACACGAGTCCTGGGAGGACCTCGCAGATGACCGCAACAGCTGGAGAACCACTCTCAAGAAACAGCTGCGGATTGGTGAGGACAAACTGTCAGCTGCTGCAGCAGAAAAGCGAGTTCGCAGAAAAGGGATGACAGCCAACAGACCAGCATCGCATACACATGCGACTGCTGCGACAGAGACTGCCTCTCTCGCATTGGTCTCTACAGTCACAGGCGACGCTGCTTGGACCAAGCAGACAGCCCATCTAGACATTAGAACGGATGTACTTTGTCCATGGTCAGCCATGACCGAGGGAGGCCTACTACTACTACTACTATCACATACAGTCAAAAAACTTCTTGAGAGAAGCACTTTCTCAAGACATGAAATCGACTCTCCTGTTAATACTGTTGTTTAAAGCCCTGCCGACTACAAAGAGCCATATCAGGAATAAACCGACTCACCTGTTGTTATTGTTGTTTAACCCTTTGACTCCTTCACCCTATTCACCAACTGCAAAAACTTAACCCTTTGACACCCTCACCCTGTCCACCACTTTCCTGCAGGAAGCTGATGGACAGGGTGGAGGAATCAAAGGGTTAAGTTTTTGCTTTGCTGGCGTGGCTGGCAACGCAGGATGCAGGTAGACAGGGTGCAGGAGTCAAAGGGTTAAAGCCCAGCCGACTACAGACAGCCATATCAGGACTTAACCGACTCACCTGTTGTTATTTATATGTTATTGTTGTTTTATGACCCAGCTGACTACAGACAGCCATATCAGGGATAAACCGACTCACCTGTAGGCAGAGAGTTCAGGATGTTCTCAATAGCGGCCGGAGGCATGGACTTCATGAGAGCCACCATAGCGGTGGGGTCCAGGTGGGTGACCAACTGGCCGATGAGCTCAGGTGGGATGGCGGTCATCAGCTTGGCGATCTGGTCGGCAGGTAAAGCCTGGGTGAAGTTGACCAGCAGGTCTTGCGGGATGGAGGTCAGGAGGTTGGACAATGTAGTGGTGTTCACGGACCTGAAACAAGACAGGTTGGTCAAATTTTCGTGGCGGTTTTTTTTTTTTTTTTTCTTTTCGTGTATGGATGATGAGCTTGGTTGCTATAGATGCCTGAGCAAAAAGCTTCTTAATCCTTTGACTCCCGCACCCTGTCCACCAGCATCCTACATTGTCAACCATGCTAGCAAAGCAAAGACTTAACCCTTTGACTCCCGCACCCTTTCCACCAGCATCCTGCATTGTCAACCATACTAGCAAAGCAAAAACGACGTTTCGACTCCCTCACCTTCTCCACCAGCTTCCTACAGAGTGAAGACGTCAAAGGGTTAATGTTTTGCAGCTGGTTGATAGGTGCGGGAGTCAAAGGGTTAAACAATCGTCCACCAGGATGCAGTGGTTAGAGCAACAGCATGACTAGAAGGTTGTGGGTTCGAATACCATCAGTTCAGTTAACCCCTTGACTCGTGCATTTTATCCACCAACTGCAAAAACTTAACCCTCTGATTCCCTCACCCTGTCCACCAGCTTTCTGAACGAATGCAGGTTGGTGGTGGACAGGGTGCAGGAGTTAACCCTTTGACTCCCTTATCATATCCGCCAGCATCCCGCATCGTCAGCCATGACAGCAAACCTAAAACTTAACCCTTTCATTCCTCCAGCTAGTAAAAAGGGTGAGGGAGTTATAGGGTTAAATTTTTGGTTTTGCTATCAATTATGACAGTGAAGGGTGGTCGGTAGTGGATAGGGTGAGGGAGTCGAAGAGTTAACCCTTTGACTCCCGCACACTGCCCACTAGCATCCTGCATTGTCAACCACGCTAGCAAAGTAAAAACTTAACCCTTTGATTCCCTCACTCTATCCATCAGCTTCCTGCAGGAAGCTGGTGGATAGGGTGGGGAAGTCAAAGAGAGAAGAATTTGCAGTTGGTGGAAAGAGTGCGGTAGTCAAAGGGTTAAGCTGGTCAGTTTAATACGGGGTCAGTGTCCAGGAGGCTACAATAGGTTAAGATAGGGGCTGTCAACTTTGTTTGCTTTCCGATGGTAGTGTACAAAACGTGTGCCCTATCTACTATACATACATACAACTATAGAATCTATTCTTCGTTCCTTTAAATATCAACTGACAACCCACCTGTTTAAACATGTCAAATCTGTCAGTGTGGTATGATACCGTTATCTCTCTTTCTCAGAGAGACGGGAATTACAGAGAGAGAGAGAGAGAGAGAGAGAGAGACAGAGACAGAGAGAGACAGAGATAGAGAGAGACAGAGAGAGAGACAGAGATAGAGAGAGACAGAGAGAGAGACAGAGACAGAGAGAGACAGAGAGAGAGACAGAGACAGAGAGAGAGAGACAGAGACAGAGAGAGAGACAGAGACGAGACAGAGAGAGAGAGAGACAGAGAGAGAGAGAGAGACGGACAGACAGAGACAGACAGAGAGAAGACAGATGGACACAGACACACAGTACGCCCAAATTCAGAAAAAAATAAACGGACAGAGAGGGAAGGAGGAAGGGAGGGAGAGAGAGAGAAAGACAAAGAGAGAGACAAAGAGACAGAGGGAGAAAACAAAGAGAGAGAGACCAAGAGACAGAAAGACAAAGAGAGAGAAAGAGAGAGAGACACAGAGAGAGAAAGAGAAAGAGAAAGAGAAAGAGAGAGAGGGGGAGGGAGAAAGGGAGAGAGAGGGAGAGAGAGGGAGAGAGAGGGGAGAGAGAGAGAGAGAAAAGTTTTACTAAAAATTTATGAATAATCTAAAAATGTAGCACATTAAACTTATCAACCTGTCTCAAAGTTGTGCCATTTGCTGCTATTTTGCATGAGGGGATTTCATGGTTTTTACCGATAACCCGAGCTCTCTTAGCTCCAATAAAAGTCTGGTCTGGTCGACCCAAGGATATAATATGAAAACGAGCGCAGACTACAGCCCTGTCACACACGGCCTCAAATCCAGAATGAAACTTCTTGGCAACATGATTTTCATCATCATCACCAGCTTTGCAGCTCGAGTTCTCATAGCTCCATTAATTTAACCCCTTTCACTCCCGCACCCTGCCCACCAACTGCCAAAACTTAACCCTCTGACTCCCTCACCCTATCCACCAGCTTCCTGTCAGAAGCTGGTGGATAGGGTGAGGAAATCAAAGGATTAAGTTTTTGCCTGGCTGGCATGACTGACAATGCAGGATGCTGGTGGACAGGGTGCGAGTGTCAAAGGGTTAAAAAGTCCTAATGAGTTTGGAGAATAACACTGCACACCAATGATTCATAACAATAATGAGAACAATAACAACAATAACACCCCTAACCACAAAGTGAAACAAAACAAGAGTGAGGCAGCTGAGATGTGGTTTCTAAGAAAAATGTTAAAAGACTTCCATGGACAGCAAAGAAAACAAACGAGACAGTCTTGATGGAGGCAGACACAAAATGAACACCAATGAAGAAGATTAGGAAAAGACAACCAACAGCTAATGGGCATTTTGTGAGGCAAGAGAAATTAGAGCACCTAGTCACAACAGAATGCTGGAGGGAAAAGAGCACCAGGCAGACCCAGGGAGAGAATATGATGATGATGATGACTTTTATCAAATAATGATGATAAAAGAGCATCACCAGTCGCCGTGGCGTAGTCGTTAGCGCAATAAGCTACCGACTGGAAGGTTGTGGGTTCGAATCCCCATCAGTCCCTTCAAAAATCACTGTGGGAATTTTCGGCTCTAACCGGCTACTACCCAGAGTTGGGCGTACTATGAGCTCATTGGGAAGACTGGAACCACACACTCAAGTCTAATCCACTTCACGGATGCGTCACTGAGAGTGCTGCTCAAATCTTCTGACCAGCACCGCAGGTGTCTGTATCTCTCAGGCCTGGTTGACGCCAGGACTTATTATGATAGTAAGCGTTGATTACAGCCCTGTCACGTAGTCTCAATCCTAGATGGAACACCATAGCATCATGATTATCATTCTCATCGACATCATCATCATCGTCGCATTTTAAAAACTGTTCCAGCTTCTATGGCCATCAACCCTTTGACTCCAGCATCCTGTCCACCAGCATCCTGCAGAAATCTGGTGGACAGGGTGCGGGAGTCAAAGGATTAAGGTGGTGTAGAAAATGGGATGAAAAAATAAAAGGTGAGCACAAAGGTAACCTCTCTGAGTGCGATGATCCTTAAAAAAAACACCAACAAAAAAACAACAATAATAAAAAGTACACCAATTTGGCTCAAGAGTTCCGGTCGGCCTCCGATGTCGGTAGGCCAGCTATTCGTATACTCTCTGTGTTTAAAAGTGTTTATATTATGTCAAATGACCACCGTTCAATCCCATCGTCTGAGTGAGTGTTTGAAGTGACGTGCCCATCGTGAAATTTTACTACGATAGTGATCGCCAGTGTTTTCGAAGCATTGTGAACACGAAAACAAATTCGACAGTGGTGACAAAGACAGGCAAAATGGCGGAACCAATTTACTCACCTGATCAGTCTCCTCAGTTCCTTGGGTCTCAGAGATTCCATGATGGGAGCGACAGTGACGGGAGAGAAGGACTGCGCCATTTTGCCCACGGTCTCGGGCGGCAGGGAACTGACCATCTTCTCGATGGTCCTGGGGGGCAGCTTGGTGATGATGTTCCTCAGAGTGCCCACCTGCACCTGCCCGAAGAACTCCTGGATCCTGTCCTGGGGAATCCTCATCAGCATGTTGGCAAAAGCCCCGATGGTACGCTGCGGGAGCGCGTCGACCACTTTCACAATACTCTCCGGGGGACGATGGACAAAGTATAGGCGACGGCCTCAATCGGAAAAGCGGAGGCCAGCGGGACTCCTTCCTCTCCGGAGAGGATGGCAGCTCCTTCCGCTATGGCCTGAGGAGGCAGGGAGTCCATCACGCTCAACAGGACGTCGCGCGGAATGGCTTTGACGAGTCTGGTGAGAGTGGCTGGCGGCACAGACAGCAGAATGTTGGCGACTTTCTGCGTTGTGGCCAAAATCAG
>JAPXFY010000030.1:6493114-6495614 GCA_030674185.1 Monoplex corrugatus | reverse complement strand
GTAAAGGAAAAGAGAGAGTGAGAAAGAGAGAGACAGAGAGAGAGAGAAAGAGAGAAGAGAGAGAGAAGAGAGAGAGACAGAGAGAAAGAGAAAAGAAAAGAGAGAAGAGAGAGAGACAAGAAGAGCAGAGACAGAGAGAGAGAAGAAGAGAGAGAGAGAGGCAGACAGAAAGAGAGAGAGAGAAGCCTTTAATGTCTTATACTTCATATTACACAATTCATGTTTATAAAATCTATTCTACACTATCGATTTTGCTCAAAAGGTCACATACAACAATTCCTTTTAATCTGGGGGAACTTAAATCCTTAAGATAAAAAGACAATCTAGGGAGTACTTAGATAACAGGAACGTCTCAGAGAAAGAAGTAACCTGCCTTTAACTTTTATCGTGCCTGATATCAACGTCGTCGGGGGCCGGCCAAAAATGCACAAGTCAACACTCGAATGTTCTATCACAATTTTATTTTTTTTGTTTTTTTTTTTTCCCTCTCTGGGGTGACTCTTTCGTTTTCGCTTCATACTGCGTACTCTACTCTCTGTCTCTTCTCTGTCTACGGCATCTCATCATCTGTTAGGGATGTTTACCTCTATGAGTTCACTCTCTTTGTGTTTCTCTCTCTTGCCTCTCTCTTGACTCTCTTCTTCTCTCTGTGCTCTCTCTCTCCTGTGCTCTCCTCTCTCATAATGCTGTGTTTCATGATTCATCTCTCTAGGCTCTCTCACTACCCTCTTCCCTGACCTCTCTGGCCTGATTTTCTCCTCACCTGCTTCCTCTTCTGGTGCTGCATACCGTCCTGTTTCTCTTTGTTCTCTGTCTTCTTCATTTCTGCTCTTCGTTGGCACAGGATTCTTCGTCTCTCTTTCTCTGGGGTCGAGTTCTTTTCCTGTCCTCTCCTGTCTCTTCTGATCTCTTCTTTTTCTTTCTCCACTCTGGGAGGTCTGCCTGTCGCTCCCTGTTCGACTGTCTTCCTCCAGACTCCTTTCATGTCTGGTCTTCATAGCCCTTTCGCAAAAGTTATATGCCTCCTGCTTTGTGCAGTGACAAGTTGATGCTGCAGACTGGTGCGTTGGGGTCAGGTTTTATATGCTGTTCCACTTCTGTACAAGTTGCTTGTTTCATCATGTATTTCTCAAAGTGCTAATCTTGTCAAGGCTTCTCTCTTCTCCTTCTTTTCCTCTCTGCTCAGCGTCATCTGTTCTCTCTGCTTTCCTCTCTCATTTCACTACTCTTCTCTGCATTCGGACCAGTCATTTAAGTGAATTCTTATCTGGCAAGTTTATGTAGATGTGATGTTCAATTTTGTCTCAAGTTCTTTTCTGTTTTGTTCCATTATCTGTAGATTGCTATGAGTTTAATTCTTTGCATTTTTACTTCCATTAATCTGTGTGTGTCGTTGTCTTTTGTTCTTCTTGGCTTTGGACTGTGTTTTGTTTGTGTGTGTTGTTGTTGCTGTGTCATATTTGTTTGGATGCTGGGTGTTCGTTTTGGTATTTGTTTAAGCTGTTGTGTGTTAGTGTTTTTCTGTCAGTTCTAGTTTGGTGTGCTATGTATATGTGTCTTCGCTGTGTGTCCAGCATGTCAGTCTTGTTTTTTCAGGGAGCGTTTGATGTGTCGTTTGTGTTTCGGGTAGGCGTTCAGTTGTTGACGACAGTCAGAATGCACGAGATGCATTGGTGGTGGGGTGTGTGACATCGAGCCATTTGTGTGTGTGTGTGTTGTTTTTGTGTTGGTTGTTGGTATTCCTTGCTTCGATTGTGCTGGTGTCAAATGTCATAGATTGTGCAGTGGCCGCGAGGCAGTCTTGTGGTATTCGAGCATGAACTGTAGGACTGGTAGCTTTGTATTTTTTTGTTTTTGCATGGCTGTATCCGGCAGTGTACTTGTTTTTTTGTTTAGTGCTTTTTGCTTGTTTGGCTTAGGTTCTACTTGATCCTGTTGTGTGTCTGTTGAGTGTGAGTCATCATACCATCTTCGATGACTTTTTTATGCGTGGTCTTCGTGTGACAGTGTGTGGCTTGTGTGCTTGTTGGCTATATACCTGGAATGTTGACTGATCGTGCACTTTTCTTCGTGCGCAGTGAGAGACTTCGGGATTTCTTAGGTTTGAACCTCATTCTTGAAGAGGCCACCAGCTCATCCAGCTGCTTTAAGATTTGGTGTGTCTCTTCCTCATCCGTGGACAAGACTGTTGTGTCATCCATGAAAGCTTTCAGAGGAGGCATCTGGTATCCATCTCCCAGATTCACTGGACCTGAACTCTTCATTGCAGCTTTCAAGATGACTTCCATTGCCAACACGAACAGTATGGAGAGATTGCACAGCCCCATTGCAATGCCCACCTCTAGGTCTATCCAGTCCGTGGTGTATTCTTTGGTAGAGAACCGCATTGAGAACCCTTGGAAATACTTCCTCAGCATTGTTCGGATGTTTTCTGGGATGTGATACATTTCAAGAGCCAGCTGGATCATATCGTGTGGAACTGATCCATATGCATTCGCCA
>JAPXFY010000030.1:6475614-6478114 GCA_030674185.1 Monoplex corrugatus | reverse complement strand
AATTCCAACCGCTCCGCCTTTTCAACGAAAATGGAATCCTTGTTAAAATCGATTTATTCAGCTTACACGCGTATCTCGACACGCTATTTCTTCTCCTCGTGCAATTTGCATTTCATCTCCATAATATTCACGAGCACGCGCACTCCCCTCGACGATCGTTGTTGATCTGGATGTGGCTGTAGGGGTATTAGGCCACACTAAGCCGATATTATCCTCGTCTTTAACCCTTTGGCTCCAGCACCCTATCCAACTGCAAAAACTTTTAACCCTTTGACTCCCGCACCCTACCCACCAACTGCAAAGAGAAAAAACAAAAAACATGACGCTTTGACTCCCGCACCCTATCCATGAACTGCAAAAACTTAACCCTTTGAATGCTGCACCCTATCCAACAACTGCAAACACCTAACCCTTTGACTCCCGCACCCTATCCACCAACTGCAAAAAATTTAACCCTTTGACTCCCACACCCTATCCAACAACTGCAAAAAATTTAACCCTTTGACTCCCGTACCCTATCCACAAACTGCAAAAATTCAACCCTTTGACTCCCGCACCCTATCCACCAACTGCAAAAAATTCAACCCTTTGACTCCCGCACCCTATCCACCAACTGCAAAAAATTAACCCTTTGACTCCCGCACCCTACCACCAACTGCAAAAAATCAACCCTTGACCCCGCACCCTATCCACCAACTGCAAAAAATTAACCCTTTGACTCCCGCACCCTTTCAGCATCTGCAAACACTGTTTATACTGAAAGAACCCCCCCCCCCCCCAGCATCCCCAACGGGGGGTGGAGGGGACAAACCTGGTCAAAAATCTGAAAAATCTACGGCACAGACGCGCGATCACACAAAGACAAGTATTGTTGTCACAAAACCGCACCGCACCGCGTCACGACCCCCACACACCACAGAAGGGAAAAAGGAAACACGACAACAACGTAGAAGGTCAGTAGAGTCAGCAAGGTCAGCAGAAGGCACAGACGAACAAGCCAAGCCATTGACAGCGTTTCCTCTTGTCTACGCATGCGTCACAACAACAAAGGTCAAGGGTATACGGAAGTTGAGTGTCACTGGGTTGGTTGGGTCTGCCGAGACTGACTACCAACCAAGTTTACGACGCGCGCGTGCTTGTGATTTTAATTTAACCCTTCGATTCCCGTACCCTGTCCACCAGCATCCTGCATTGTCAACCATGCTGGCAAAAACAAAAACTTAACCTTTTGACTCCTTCACCCTATCCACCAGATTCCTCCTGCAGGAAGCTGGTGGTTTGGGTGAAGGAGTCAAAGGGTTAAGATTTTGCAGTTGGTGGATAGGGTGCGGGAGTAAAAAGACGAGAGAGTGAGAGTGAGAGTGAGTGAGAATGAGAGAAAGAGAGAGAGAGAGAGTGAGAGAGAGAGAGCCTTAGATTAGCACTAGGTTGTTTTTTTTACAGGTGGATACGGTGAGGGAGTCAAAGGGTTAAGTTTTTGCCGTTGGTGGATAGGTGAGGGAGTCAAAGGTTAAGTTTTTGCAGTTGGTGGATAGGTGATAGGTACAACCAGTGGTTTAATTAACACCAACCTTTCTCAGCCTACTACACCTATCTGTAAAAGGAAGGCTGAATTTTGAGTAAAATGTTTACCATAAACTTGACTGGCTAATAAATGATTTGTTCAACCTCCATGAATTCAAGTCTGCTATTTGATTTGACACTTAAAGCTCAATATCTAGGATTGTTCAGGCAGTGCAAAGCCAAGAAAAATTAGTTGCAGTGATTTGAACTAGGAAAGTCACCCCAAAGCACCTTTTGACCCTGGCTCATATGGTTTGACTACACACAGGACGAACAAAGGATGAAGAACACACAAACTATTACAGAAAATCCAACTTCTGTACTTCTCAAGGTCACTATGACCCCCTTCCCCTCCCTCCCCCCCCCTTTCCTCGTCGAAGCTTCGGCTGAAATTAAAAAACAAATTGACATGCATTGACGATCGACAATGGTGCAAGCAACTGCCACAACAGTGAAAATTGGTGTTGACTCTCTCTTTCACTCCCACACCGAAGGAAGAGCTGTGGAGAGCAAAGGGTTATATGTCTTTGCTTTGCTTTGCATGATTGACAATGTAGGATGCTGGTGGACAGGGTGCGGAGGTCAAAGGGTATAAATGCTGGTTTCCTAAACCCTTTTCCGCTAAAGTGCTGTTCTATGTATTCTCTCGCAAAAAATGTGCTTATCTTAGTTCTCTCTCTCTCTCTCTCTCCTCTCTCTCTCCTCTCTCTCTCTCTCCTCTCTCGCTCTTCTCTCTCTCTCTCGTCTGAAAATGTTTGTACATTGCTACAACAAAACGGACGACGAATGAAAAGTATGCAAGGTGTATGTTACAATGTAATCTTCTCCCCCACAATCCCTGTTTGTGTATGGGTTGGTGGCTTCACAATAAACCATGTGTCAGAGTCTCTGTCTCTCTGTCTGTCTGTATGTCTCTGTCTGTCTGCCTGTCTCTCTC
>JAPXFY010000030.1:6465614-6468114 GCA_030674185.1 Monoplex corrugatus | reverse complement strand
GATAAACGTAACACGCTTTTACACTCTGTCCTACCCTACTAGAATGTTGTGCATATTGATGATATACTGTTGTGTATATTGATGACATACTGTTGTGTATATTGATGATATACTGTTGTGCATATTTATGATATACAGCTGTGCATATTGATGATATACTGTTGTGTTGTGCATATTGATGATATACAGTTGTGCATATTGATGACATACTGTTGTGTACATTGATGATATACTGTTGTGCATATTGATGATATACAGTTGTGATGATATACAGTTGTGCATATTGATGATATACAGTTGTGCATATTGATGACATACTGTTGTGTATATTGATGATATACTGTTGTGCATATTGATGATATACAGTTGTGATGATATAGAGTTGTGCATATTGATGATATACAGTTGTGCATATTGATGACATACTTTTGTGCATATTGATGATATATGTTGTGCATATTGATGATATACAGTTGCATATTGATGATATACAGTTGTGCATATTGATGATATACAGTGTCATTTGATCAACTGTTGCGCATATTGATGATATACTGTTGTGCATATTGATGAATACTGTTGCGCATATTGATGATATACTGTTGCGCATATTGATGATATACTGTTGCGCATATTGATGATATACTGTTGCGCATATTGTGATATATGTTGGCATTGTTATGTATGTACGTACGTAAGTACGTATATCATTCATATGTTTCTCTAATCTCGGCTTTCACTCTGTGAAAGTCACGAAAAGCTTGCTGACTGTTGAGGCTGGTTGGGGTTAGTTAACAAAGTAGTAGGCTGGTTGGGGTTAGTGAACAAAGTAGTAGGCTGGTTGGGGTTAGTTAACAAAGTAGGCTGGTTGGGGTAGTTAACAAAATAGTAGGCTGGTTGGGGTTAGTTAACAAAGTAGTAGGCTGGTTGGGGTTAGTGAACAAAGTAGGCTGGTTGGGGTTAGTGAACAAAGTAGTAGGCTGGTTTGGGTTAGTTAACAAAGTAGTAGGCTGGTTGGGGTTAGTTAACAAAGTAGTAGGCTGGTTGGGGTTAGTGAACAAAGTAGTAGGCTGGTTGGGGTTAGTTAACAAAGTAGGCTGGTTGGGGTAGTTAACAAAGTAGTAGGCTGGTTGGGGTTAGTTAACAAAGTAGCAGGCTGGTTGGGGTTAGTTAACAAAGGCGCAGGCTGGTTGGGGTTAGTTAACAAAGTAGTAGGCTGGTTGGGGTTAGTTAACAAAGTAGGCTGGTTGGGGTTAGTTAACAAAGTAGTAGGCTGGTTGGGGTTAGTTAACAAAGTAGCAGGCTGGTTGGGGTTAGTTAACAAAGGCGCAGGCTGGTTGGGGTTAGTTAACAAAGTAGGCTGGTTGGGGTTAGTTAACAAAGTAGTAGGCTGGTTGGGGTTAGTTAACAAAGTAGCAGGCTGGTTGGGGTTAGTTAACAAAGTAGCAGGCTGGTTGGGTTAGTTAGTTAACAAAGTAGCAGGCTGGTTGGGGTTAGTTAACAAAGTAGCAGGCTGGTTGGGGTTAGTTAACAAAGTAGCAGGCTGGTTGGGGTTAGTTAACAAGGAGCAGGCTGGTTGGGGTTAGTTAACAAAGTAGCAGGCTGGTTGGGGTTAGTTAACAAAGTAGCAGGCTGGTTGGGGTTAGTTAACAAAGGAGCAGGCTGGTTGGGGTTAGTTAACAAAGTAGCAGGCTGGTTGGGGTTAGTTAGTTAACAAAGTAGTAGGCTGGTTGGGGTTAGTTAGTTAACAAAGTAGCAGGCTGGTTGGGGTTAGTTAACAAAGTAGCAGGCTGGTTGGGTTAGTTAACAAAGTAGTAGGCTGGTTGGGGTTAGTTAGTTAACAAAGTAGCAGGCTGGTTGGGGTTAGTTAACAAAGTAGTAGGCTGGTTGGGGTTAGTTAGTTAACAAAGTAGCAGGCTGGTTGGGGTTAGTTAACAAAGTAGCAGGCTGGTTGGGGTTAGTTAACAAAGTAGCAGGCTGGTTGGGGTTAGTTAGTTAACAAAGTAGCAGGCTGGTTGGGGTTAGTTAACAAAGTAGCAGGCTGGTTGGGGTTAGTTAGTTAACAAAGTAGCAGGCTGGTTGGGGTTAGTTAACAAAGGAGCAGGCTGGTTGGGGTTAGTTAACAAAGTAGTAGGCTGGTCGGGGTTAGTTAACAAAGTAGCAGGCTGGTTGGGGTTAGTTAGTTAACAAAGTAGTAGGCTGGTTGGGGTTAGTTAACAAAGTAGTAGGCCCTTACTTGTGGAGAATATAGGCCTGTGGGGTTAGTTAACAAAGTAGTAGGCCCTTACTTGTGGACAATATAGGCCTGTGGGGTTAGTTAACAAAGTAGTAGGCCCTTACTTGTGGACAATATAGGCCTGTGGGGTTAGTTAACAAAGTAGTAGGCCCTTACTTGTGGACAATATAGGCCACACAACACCTGCTATCTTAAGCTAATCTACCCCATGCTGGTAACCATACTTTACCGACTTGTTCTGATGACTGTCCTGTGACTGCCTTC
>JAPXFY010000030.1:6448114-6460614 GCA_030674185.1 Monoplex corrugatus | reverse complement strand
GCAAGACGGAACAAGGGAAGGCAAGACAAGACAAGACAAGGTAAGACAAGACAAGACTAGGCAAGACGGAACAAGGGAAGGCAAGACAAGACAAGACTAGGCAAGACAGGAAAGACAAGACTAGGCAAGACGGAACAAGGGAAGGCAAGACAAGACTAGGCAAGACGGAACAAGGGAAGGCAAGACAAGACAAGGTAAAACAAAGCAAGACAAGGCGAGACAAGACAAGACAAGGTAAGACAAGACAAGACAACACAAGACAACACAAGGCAAGACAAAGCAAGATAAAGAAAAACAAGACAAGACAGGCAAGACAAGACAAGACGAGGCGAGGCAAGGCAAGGCAAGAAGCAAGACAAGACAGGACAGGACATTTTCGGCCAATTGGTCCACACACACACACACACACACACACACACACACACACACACACACACACACACACACACACAACACACACACACACACACACACACACACACACACACAACACACACACACACACACACACACACACACACACACACACACACACACACACACACAGAGTGAACAAACGCTGCGCCGAAATTTTGCGCCTGTCTTGTCTTGTTTAGTCTTGTCTCGTTTTGTCTTGTCTTATCCTTGTCTTGATATGGTTGTTGTTGTTGTTGTTGTTGTTGTGTGTGTGTGTGTGTGTGCGAGTGAGAGAGAGTGAGAGTGAGAGAGAGAGTGTGTGTGTGTGTGTGTGCATGCGTGCGTGTGCGTGCGTGCGCGCGCGCGCGCGTGCGTGTGTGTGTGTGTGTGCACGCACGCGCGCGTGTGTAAACGCAATTTACCGCATTTCCAGAACCTGACATCATGCATTTCGTGCTACAGAAAGAATGACGAGTTCGTGAAGAGATTACACACAATCACACACTAGATTCGAACCCAACCCATTCCCATCCGATATCACCACCAGGTCCCCCTATCAGCTGAAAAACCAGTCCTAACTTGTACACACCTTTATCCAGATGAACTACATTCGCTGATAGTAAGTAACTCCTCCTAGTCCTGATATACAATGTATATATATATATAATATGTAACGAGTACCTTATTGTACTGAACCAGAGCTGGCTGTTTTTGTGTTTGTGTTTCGTTTTCGTTTGTCTAATGTTCCATCCTGTTGGGAGGTGTGTGTGTGTGTGTGTGTGTGTGTGTGTGTTTGTGTGTGTGGTGTGTGTTGTGTGTGTGTGTGTTGTGTGTGGTGTTGTGTGTGTGTGTTGTGTGTGTGGTGTGTGTGTGTTGTGTGTGTGTGTGTGTTGTGTGTGTGTGTGTGTGTTGTGTGTGTGTGTGTGTTGTGTGTGTGTGTGTGTTGTGTGTCTGTGTGTGTCTGTGTTGTGTGTGTGTGTGTGTGTGTGTCTGTGTGTGTGTCTGTGTGTTGTGTGTGTGTTGTGTGTGTGTGTCTGTGTGTTGTGTGTGTGTGTCGTGTGTGTGTGTGTTGTGGTGGTGTCTGTGGTGTGTGTGTGTTGTGCTGTGTGTTGTGTTGTGTTGTGTGTGTGTTGTGTGTGTGTGTGTGTGTGGTCTGTGTGTGTGTGTTGTCTGTGTGTGTGTTGTGTGTGTGTGCGGAGAGAGAGAGAGTAAGAGAGAGAGAGAGAGAGAGAGAGAGAGTGTGTGTGTGTGTGTGTGTGTGTGTGTGTGTGTGTGTGTGTGTGTGTGTGTGTGTGTGTTAGGAGGGGAACAATAAAAAGAACAGGATAAAACATAAGGATATGATCGCAGTGCTTTTAGCTTTTTTCTTCATTTCTTTCCTGTTTCTTGTTGGTTTAAATTTCACAAGTGCCCGCATTTGAGCCAATAGTGTGTCAATTGTTTTTGGGGAGGGCTAACATAACCCATTGCTTGATGCCCTGCCCATGCTTTGCTGTATTTATGACTCTTCTTTTCTTGAATAAAATTCTGTTTAAACCAACAGGATAAACAGAAGGAAAAAAAAACTGCATTAAAAATATCAACACAGGAGGACCTATTGCATCGAGAAACTCGGGGGGGGGGGGGGGGGGGGGAAGAGCTGGACAGCACAAGGACCTCAATGGAGAACAATCCCTCTTCGCCAAACAAGTGATGAAATACTACCCAAAAGGACAGCAGAACACAGCACAAGGACCTCAATACAGAACAACCTCTCCCCCAAGCAAAACATCAAAAAACTGCCCCAAAAGGACCTCAGTGAAGAACACTCCCTTCTCCCTCAAACAAGTCATAAATACTACCCAAAAGGACAGCAGAACAGTACAAGGACCTCAATAGAGAACAACCTCTCCCCCCAAGCAAAACATCAAAAACTGCCCCAAAAAGAACAGCCGGTCAGCACAAGGACCTCAATGAAGAATATATCCCTTCTCCCTCAAACAAGTGATGATATATTGCCCAAGAGGTCAGCTGGTAAACACAAGGACCTCAACAGAGAACACCGCTTCACCCCACCCCCAAGCAAAACATCAAATATTGCCTAAAAGAACAGCCGGTCAACAAAAGGACCTCAGTGAAAAATATCCCTTCTCCCTCAAACAAGCGATGAAATACTGCCCCAAAGGACAGCTGGACAGCAAAAGGACCTCAGTGAAGAACACTCTCCTCTCCCTCAAACAAGTGATGAAATATTGCCCAAAAGGACAGCAGAACAGCACAAGGACCTCAATAGAGAACAACCTCTCCCCCAAGCAAAACATCAAATACTGCCTTAAAGGACAGCAGGACAGCACAAGGACCTCAGCGGAAAACACCTCCCCCGCCCCCCTCCCCCTTCCCCCACCTCGCAATTGATGAAATGGTGCCCAGCAATATGACAACACACACAACACACCCTTCATGCCATATTTACCCTAAACAACCGAACTGACCTCAATTTTTGTCAGTCCTAAGTGTCCTCAAGTTGCATCAACTACAGGATAACTGCGATTATTATCGGTTCACAACAAACATCTTTAAGATAACCAGCATTTTAACCCTTTTGACTCCAGCACCCTGTCCACAAGCATCACGCACTGTCAACCATGCTAGCAAAGCAAAAGAAAAATTAACCCTTTGACTCCATCACCCTACCATTGTCAACCATGCCATCAAAGCAACAATAAAAAAAATTAACCCTTTGACTCCATCACCCTAGCATTGTCAACCATGCCATCAAAGCAACAACAATAACAAAAAACAAACAAAAATTAACTCTTTGACTCCCTCACCCTAGCATTGTCAACCATGCAAGTAAAGCAAGCAAAAACTTAACCCTTTGACTCCCTCACCTTGTCCGCCAGCTTCTTGGTTTTAATTTTTTGCAGCTGGTGGATAGGGTGCGAGAGTGAAAGGGTTAACATCGTTACATCTTAACCCTCCGACTCCCGCACACTGTCCACCAGCACTCTGCATTGTCAACCAAGCTAGCAAAGCAACAACAAAAAAAAGAACCTTAACCCTTTGACTCCCTCACCCTATCAGCTTTCTGGTTTAAGTGTTCGCAGCTTTGGCTTGGTGGACAGGATAAGGTAGTTAAAAGGTTAAAATTTTTGCAGTTGGTGGACAGGGTGCGATGGTAAAAGGGTTAACACTGTTACATCTTAAGGCCAAAGAGGCTAAATGTGTGTGGGACTCAAAGGGTTAAGGTCAAAGAGATATCATATCAGATCATGTTTACGTGGGCCTTATAGAACCCAGATCACGCACAACACTGGAAACATGGTTTTAATTTTAACCCTCTGACCATCGCACCCTGTCCACCAGCATACTACATAGCCAACCATGTTACCAAAACAAAAAATTAAACCTTTGATTCCCTCACCCTATCCACAGGAAGTTGGTGGACGGGGTGAGGGAGTCAAAGAATTAAGTTTCTGCAGTTGAAGGATCGGGTGCGGGGGGTCAAAGGGTTAAATTAATCTGGTCAGCATCACCCGATTTGTTGATAAGCGACCGAAATATTTTTGTGCTGACACTTGTCAACATGTATAGTACTATGAATAACCGTGACCTTGACACATCACACCCGTGACCTTGATGACACATCACACCCATCTTCGTGACATTGGCACCCAATCAATCGTCCTACTACCCATATCATGTCCTTCACCCAACCATTTATTATTCAAAATCCGTTCTAATAACAGCTGACATTGTTTTGAAGTCAGCATTTTTAAAATACAGGGAGGTGCAAAAGTAGGTATACAGTTATGAAAAACGAAAACACGTACAATACTAAGTAACATAACTCTTGAGAGTCACGAAGTTATCTCCCATGTAGAATTTCTCAAACCCATCACAGCTACAAACAAATGAATATTGGATATATATATATATATATATATACATGTAATAACAAGCACAGCCTTAATCGGATTCCTCAGATACTCAAACTGCTTGCCGTCGGTATTCACACACTCCTCTACTTGAGATCGGACACTCATGCACACTCTAGCACAAACATCTTTATCAGCATCAATTTCTTGACAAGCCTGCAAGATGAACTGAATCATGTCATTAACAGTGCGCGGTTTGCGTGCGAAAACCCTTTCGTTTACATATCCCCCCCCCCCCCAAAAAAAACAACAACAACAACAACAACAACAAAAAAACAACAGAAGTCCATAGGGGTTAGATCAGGCGAACTAACTTAATGTGCTAATAATTTTAATGAATTAAGCATTATAATAATGATGTGATATTGTATACCTACTTTTGAACCCTCTGCATTTTCCTGGGCCAGATTACTGGACCACTCCACTCCCATGCATACTAAGTCTTTGCTGAGTGCAGCTACTTTGAGCACAAAGCTCCATGGCAACCAAAAGAAAAGGAAAAAAGAAAGAGGGGGGAGGGGGGGAAGTGGGCACAATCATGGCCAGATGTGGCCTGACCAAACTGACGGCGAACGAAAGAAAAAGAGAAAGACAACAAACAAAAAAAAAAGCAGAAGAGGAGAAGAACAAGAACAAGAAGAGGAACAGGAGGAGGAAGAAGAAGCATGAGGAGGAGGAGAGAAGATAAGAGAAGAAAAAGACGAAGAAGAAGAAGAACAAAAACAACAAACACAAAAAAAAAGAAGAAGAAGAAGAAGAAAACAAAAAGAAAAAAAAAAACAACAACAAAAACAAGAAGAAGAAGAAAAAAAGAAGAAGAAGAAGAACAGGAAGAGAGAGGAAAAAAGAAGAGAAAAAGACGAAAGACAGAAGAAAAGAAGAAGAAAATGAGAAAGAAGAAGAAGAGAAGAAGGAGAAGGAAAAGAGAAGAAGGAAGAAGGAAGGAAAGGAGAAGAAGAAGAAGAAGAGAAGAGAGAGAAGGAAGAAGAAGAAGAAGAAGAAGAAAGAAAAAGAGAAACATGAAGAAGAAGAAGAAGAAGAAGAAGAAACATGAGAAGAAGAAGAAGAAGAAGAGAAACAATGAGAAGAAGAAGAAGAAGAAGAGAAGAAGAAGAAGAAGAAGAAGAAGAAGAAGAAGAAGAAGAAAGACGAAAAAGGAGAAGAAGAAGAAGAAGAAGAAGAAGAAGAAGAGAAGAAGAAGAAGAAGAAGAAGAAGAAGAAGAAAACGAAAATGAGAAGAAGAAGAAGAAGAAGAAGAAGAAAGAAATGCGAAGAAGAAGAAGAAGAGGAGAGAGAGGAAAGGAGGAAAGACGAAAAAGGAGGAAAGAAGAAGACACTCACTAAAGCTTGAAAGGAATTCGTTACCTTTATCTAGAAATAAATATGGTAAAAATCCACCCACCAACACTAGATAACTCCCGAGTGACACACATAATAATACTATATACTGTGTGCGTGTGCGCGCGCGTGCGCGTGTGCGTGCCTCCAGTGGGTACGTGCGTGTACTTTGTGTGTACCTAATGTAGATCTAATGTGATCTACAACCTGAATTACGTCATTTCGTCCCTATCACGTCATTTTATCAGAACACCATACAAATATGACATAACACGTGTTACGTACAACTTGCTTTATCTTTATCGCTAGAACAAGTGCCATCTGTCTATTAACAAGAACAAGTATCATCTATCTGTCAACTAGAACGTCAAGTAGGCCTACCATCTCTCTGTTAACTCCAACGCAAAGGACTACTTGTTTCTGTCACAAATACCTCCTGACGATAAAGATACGAACAAGCCTACCTTCTTCTATTCCAAATTAATCTACTTTCTGAAGGTAAAGGACAAATCAAGTGCGGGGCTGTTCCTGTACGCCGAGATTAAGAGATACTCGACTGCTGATTCGTTTAAAAAATCTGCTGCTGCTGGTGGTGCGATCTGCTACTGACCAATCAGCGACAGCCTCATCATCATCATCATCATTTGCCCTGCCGCATGGCGTTGGTGATCATGGACTTCCAACCATCTCTATCTCTCGTTGCCCCTAGCATCTCCCCCACCCTCCTCATCCCCAGCCACTCTGCAAGTCCGTCCAGCATTCTCTCCCTGGGTCTACCTGGTGCTCTCTTTCCCTCCAGCTTTCCCGTTGTGACCAGGTGCTCCAAAACTCCCTTCCTCATAAAATGGTCTATAGATGTTGCTTGTCTTTTCCTAATCTTCCTTATCAGTGATCTACTTGTGTCTGCCTCCATCAAGACTGTCTCGTTTGTTTTCTTTGCTGTCCATGGAACTCTCAACATTCTTCTGAGAAACCACATCTCGGCTGCCTCAATCTTGCTCTGGCTTTGCTTGCTGACAAACTCTCTTCGTCGATCACCTAACTTTTCTGCTTTAAAATTCAACTTAACCCTTTGACTCCCACACCCTATCCACCAACTGCAAAAACTAAACCCTTTGACTCCCTCACCCTATCCACCAGCATCCTGCAGGAAGCTGGTGGATAGGGCAATGGAGTCAAAGGATTCAGTTTTTGCTTTGCTAGCATGGTTGACAATGCAGGATGCTGGTGGACAGGGTAAGTGAGTCAAAGGGTTAAGTTTTTGTTTTGCTAGCATGGTTGACAATGCAGGATGCTGGTGGACAGGGTGCGGGAGTCAAAGGGTTAAAAACCAACCTCTTTTCCCCGGACAATTAATTCTGAAACTCCCTCTTTCCATCAGTGTGTGTGTGTGCACACGTGTGCGTGCGTGTGTGTGTGTGTGTGTGTGTGTGTGTGTGTGTGTGTGTGTGTGTGTGTGTGTGTGTGTATGTGTGTGTGTGTGTGTGTTGTGTGTGTGTGTGTTTTTTCCCGAACAGCAAGATGGTTTGCGTTGATCGTATGCGTATATCTGGCGCGCAGGTGTGCCTTGATTTGAACTGTCAAGATTTGACGCCACACAAATACTGTAGTTATTATCATCATCATCATCATCACCGTCATCATTATCATTATCATTATGAGGATTACTGCTGCTGCTGCTGCTGTTGTTGTTGTTGTTGTTGTGTTGTTGTGTTGTGTTGTTAATCTCTCACACAAACTCCAAATTCTAATGTATTGCAGGTTGGGATTGAACTGCAGACATCAGACCTTGAGACTACGAATCCTACTACTCGTACAAGAGCCAACCAACCAACCAGCAGCCAGTCACTCACCCAGCCAACCAGCAAACCAACCAGCCACCAAACCAACCAACCAGCCACGAAACCAATCAGCCACCAAACTAATCAGCCAGCCACCAAACCAACCAGCCACCAAACTAACCAGCCACCAAACCAACCAACCAGCCACCAAACCAACCAGTCAGCCATCCAGTCACCAAACCAACCAACCAGCCACCAAACCAAACCAGCCACCAAACTAACCAGCCACCAAACTAACCAGCCACCAAACTAACCAGCCACCAAACCAACCAACCAGCCACCAAACCAACCAGCCACCAAACTAACCAGCCACCAAACTAACCAGCCACCAAACTAACCAGCCACCAAACTAACCAGCCACCAAACCAACCAACCAGCCACCAAACTAACTAGTCACCAAACTAATCAGCCACCAAACCAGCCACCAAACTAACCAGCCACCAAACTAACCAGCCACCAAACCAACCAGCCACCAAACCAGCCAGCCACCAAACCAACCAGCCACCAAATCAACCAGCCACCAAACTAACCAGCCACCAAACCAACCAGCCACCAAACTAACCAGCCACCAAATCAACCAGCCACCAAACTAACCAGCCACCAAACCAACCAGCCACCAAACCAACCAGCCACCAAACTAACCAGCCACCAAAACTAACCAGCCACCAAACCAACCAGCCACCAAACCAACCAGCCACCAAACCAACCAGCCACCAAACTAACCAGCCACCAAACCAACCAGCCACCAAACCAACCAACCAGCCACCAAACCAACCAGCCACCAAACCAACCAGCCACCAAACTAACCAGCCACCAAACCAACCAGCCACCAAACCAACCAGCCACCAAACCAACCAGCCACCAAACCAACCAACCAGCCACCAAACCAACCAGCCACCAAACCAACCAACCAGCTACCAAACCAATCAGCCACCAAACCAACCAACCAGGCACCAAACCAACCAATCAGCCACCAAACCAACCAACCAGGCACCAAACCAACCAACCAGCCACTAAACCAACCAACCAGCCACCAAACAAATCAGCCACCAAACCAACCAACCAGCCACCAAACCAACCAAATAGCCACTAAACCAACCAGCCACCAAACCAACCAGCCAGCCACCAAACCTACCAACCAGCAAACCAGCCACCGAACCAGCCACCAAACTAACCAGCCACCAAACCAACCAACCAACCAACGCCACCAAACCAACCAACCAACCAGCCGCCAAACCATCCAGCCACCAAACCAACCAGCCACCAAACCAACCAGCCACCAAACCAACCAACCACCAAACCAACCAGCCACCAAACCATCCAAATAGCCACCAAACCAACTAGCAAGCCAGTCAACCAACCAACCAACCAGCCAGCCACCAAACCAACCAACCCACCAAACCAACCAGCCACCTTCTGTTTTCCAAATACGCAACGCTTCCTACATGTGATCGATCAATGCAGTGTTTAAATCGATCGCACACCACGCACCAAACTTGTTGTTTGTACATCGTAAATACCAACGCACACGACGCTCAAGGACACCGTCGCTCACGAGCTAGTTGCACGCCCGCGTTCGCACACACACACCCACGCACGCACATGCACACACACTCGCACGCACATGCGGGTACACACGCACGCACACACAAGCACTCACACACAGCCACTCACGCACACACACACACACACACACACACACACACACACAGACACACAGACAGCCAACCTTCACAAACATACACACAGACAGCCAACCGTCACAGACACAGACAGCCAACCGTCACAGACACAGACAGCCAACCGTCACAGACACAGACAGCCAACCGTCACAGACACAGACAGCCAACCATCACAGACAGCCAACCATCACAGATAGCCAACCATCACAGACACAGACAGCCATCACAGACACAGACAGCCATCACAGACACAGACAGCCATCACAGACACATACAGCCAACCATCACAGACAGCCAACCGTCACAGACAGCCAACCATCACAGACAGCCAACCATCACAGACAGCCAACCGTCACAGACACAGACAGCCAACCGTCACAGGCACAGACAGCCAACCGTCACAGACACAGACAGCCAACCGTCACAGACACAGACAGCCAACCGTCACAGACAGCCAACCGTCACAGACACAGACAGCCAACCGTCACAGACAGCCAACCGTCACAGACACAGACAGCCAACCGTCACAGACACAGACAGCCAACCGTCACAGACACAGACAGCCAACCGTCACAGACACAGACAGCCAACCGTCACAGACACAGACAGCCAACCGTCACAGACACAGACAGCCAACGGTTACAGACAAGACAGCCAACCGTCACAGACACAGACAGCCAACGGTTACAGACAAGACAGCCAACCGTCACAGACAGCCAACCGTCACAGACAGACAGCCAACGGTTACAGACAAGACAGCCAACCGTCACAGACACAGACAGCCAACTGTCACAGACACAGTCAACCTTCACAGACATACAGACACACAGACAGCCTTCACAGACATTCATATATATATATATATATATGTATATATAATATATATATATACAGTCTTCACAGACATACAGACAGCCTTCATAGACATACAGACAGCCTTCACAGACATGTATAATTATACACACACACACACACCAACAGCCTTCACAGACACAGACACACACACATATGTGTGTGTATATATATATATATATTACATATATATACATATATATATATTATTTATATATATATTATATGTATGTATGTATGTATGTATGATGTATGTATACACACACAGCCTTCACAGACACACAGATAAACACACACACACACACACACACACACACACACACACACACACACTCACAGACACACAGACAGACACACACTCTTGTGACCTTTGTGAACATGGATGTCAGCTTGATCTTTTCACACACACACACACACACACACACACACACACACACACACACACACACACACACACACACACACACACACACACACACACACACAACAAGCAAGGTCAAAACCATTAACAGCCTGGCAAGCAGGGCAAGGCAGGGCAGGGCAAGGCAGGCAAGTCCTACAAGATACCAACGAAACCATTTCAGAATTCATGATCTCTCTCTCTCTCTTTCTTTCTTCCTTTCTTTCTCTGTTCGACTTAATTAATCTCTTGGGTACTCTGATACGGGACAGATACAGATGCTAACGATACAGAGACTGGGGGTGGGGGGGGGGGGTTGGGGGTCTGGTGGCAAGACAGACAGATAGATAGATGGGTAGATGGATGGACGGATACCTGGGTGTTACCTCACGGCGGGTGAAACGGTTGGCCGGATTTCTGGGTTAGCAGCGGGCCACAGGCGCCGAAGATGTGTCATAGAATACGTGTTGGTTGTTAGTGAGACAAGTCTGGGAAGCGCTGTACAGCGAAACGTTCTCTCTCAGAGGACGAAGCTTCCTCTCCTTCCTCCTCCCTCCCCCCTCCCCCCCCAACTTCTCCCATCCACTCCACTCCCTCATGCAAGAGAGAATGAGAGAGTGAGAGAGAATAGACAGAGAGACAGACAGACAGACCAATCTTTGAACAGACAGAGAGTGAGTGAGAGAGAGAGTGAGATAGCGAGAGAGAGAGAGTGAGATAGCGAGAGAGAGAGAGAGAGAGTGAGATAGCGAGAGAGAGAGACAGATAGACAGACAGACAGACAGACAGAAAGAAAGCCGTCTAATATCACTCATAGTGAAAAGACGTTAGATCAAGGAACGAACGAACAGAAAGAAAGAGAAAAAGAAAGAAAGAGAGAGACAGATACATATACATAGGAGAGACAGAGAGAGTGAGAGAAAGAGAGACAGAGAGACAGAGAGACAGAGAAATAGAGACAACGACAGAGAGGAAAAGGGAGAGGGGGAGACTGTGAGGGGAGAAGAAGGGGGGAAGAGAAAGAGAGACAGAGAGACATAGAGAGAAACAGACAGACACAGAGAGAGGCAGAGAGAGAGAAAGAGCGAGAAAAGACAGAGAGAGGGAAGAGAGAGAGAGACAGAAGAGACACGGAGACAGAAAGAAAGAAAGACACAGAGACAGAGACAGAGACAGAGACAGACACAGAGAGGCAGAGAGACACAGAGAGAAGCAGAGAGAGAGAGAAAGCGCGAGAGAAGACAGAGAGAGGGAAAGAGAGAGAGAGAGAGAGAGACAGAAAGAAAGACGGAGACAGAGAGACAAAGAGAGACAGAAACAGAGAGACAGAGACAGACAGAGAGAGAAACAAAACAGCAGCCACATCCAACGTCAGATATGGCCTGACCATTCAGACGGTGAACTGAAGAAGAATCCAGAACGAGATCTCAATTTGCGTACAATTCCCACACAGTCAGTCTGCCTGCCCTTCTAAACGTCACAACTACGAAAAAAACAACAACAACAAAACAACAACAAACAACAACAACAAAACCGCACGAAAAAAGAATAAGAACTGGACAGAGCAGCAGGGAAGTTTCAGTCTTTTTCTACTTTTTTTCTTATTTTTTATTTCATTTATTTTTATCTGGTGTTTGTTTGAGATCTTCATCATCATCATCAGGTGCCCTGCCGCTTGGCGTTGGCGACCATGGACTTCCAACCATCTCTTATCTCTCGTTGCCCCTAGCATCTCCCCCACCCTCCTCATCCCCAGCCAATCTGCAAGTCCGTCCAGCATTCTCTCCCTGGGTCTACCTGGTGCTCTCTTTCCCTCCAGCTTTCCCGTTGTGACCAGGTGCTCTAAACGTCACAATTACGAAAAGGAACCAGAATGATGAAGAAGATTTCTGTGCTGACACAATGAAGGAGAACAGACCAGGACTGCAGACAACGCACACCACCTGCACAACGTCTCTATGGCTGTAGTACTGGCCAAAACATACAGCAAGGATGGCTGGTATTTGTAAACCGGTGTTTGGAAATCAATCAGAATGTCCCGAAAGCGAGAGAGAGAGAGAGAGAGAGAGAGATG
>JAPXFY010000030.1:6423114-6430614 GCA_030674185.1 Monoplex corrugatus | reverse complement strand
CTCTCTCTCTCTCTCTCTCTCTCTCTCTCTCCCCCCTCTCATAAACCATTCCCTCCCCTCCACACAACACACACACACACACACACACACACACACACACACACACACACAAGAGCGAACGAAAACACCAACAACAACAACCCGAAACAAACAAAAACTCCAAACACTCACCTTTAGAAGAAGCAGACGATCCACAGTCCACTGGGGATACCGCAGAGGTCAGAAGACACAGGAAAATCAGAATGCATACCACTATCCCATTCCGCCACCAACCACTACTACGACTACTACTACTACGACTACGACTACTACTACTTCCACAACCAGCAACAGCAGCCGCCACCATCACATCTCTTCTTCGTTCCCTCGTGTCCATTGTCGCAGCAGCAGAAGAACTTCGCCACGAAGTTCTTCTCAGTTTTTGTTCGACGTCGACGCTGTAGTTTGAAGCCGTGTAGCAGAAAGTTTTGTCTCTCTCTGTTCTTGTCTCCTCTCTGTTTAGCAACGTGGGATGCTCCGCGAGCTCTCCCCTGCTCCGAACACAACTTTCCTCTAGCATGTCTGTGCTGCGAATGACTCGCTCTTGTTCTCTGTCCTGAGTCAGTCTGCCCCTTTGCCTGACTCGCTACTTCTCTCTCTCTCTCTCTGGGGCTGATAAAGTAAAACCGCGTTAGCCTAAGCCACCACCGACAGGCTTAGCGCTTTAGCTTCTGCGATGTCCGGTTTTTACTCAAACCTTGTCTCCCCTCCTCTATGCGTAATGGGCCCGTCCTGGCTGGTTTGTGTCAAACTTTGTGCCCTTTGCTCAGCGCTCGGCTTTTGTTGCAATGTGGAAGGGGATAAGATAAGAGTGGGTCTTTGTAGGATAGGGTTCTGTAGGTTGAAAGTGAGTGGCTTTATCGAGGTTTGCATATAGACTTTACGTAGTTTGTATGGAAGAATGGACTGACCCTCAAAAAGGAGGTGATAGATAAAGATTAAGCCTATCAGAATGATAAGATAAAGATTAATTCTATCAGCTTTCACAAAGCACAGTCATATTCATATGCCAAAAATCCTTGTCTTTCATAAGCACAGTCAATATATCCAAATCGGTTTCATCCGATTTCTCCGTTCTGATGAAATCCAGGATGCTGTGTGTATACTCTCTTCCTGTCACAACATTACCTTAGTTTGGGTTCAAGACATTTGTTGTGCATAATCAGGCAATCATTTTAACAGATGACGTGGACTGGTGATGATGTTTGTAGACACAATGTTGGCTTTGCTCCTCTTCTCCATTTACGCATCTGAAAAAGAAAACAGAAAACAAAATTGTTGAGAACGCTATACAAGAGGGAGAGAAAGAGAGGGTGGGGGAAGGGGTGAGAGAGAGAGAGAGAGAGAGACAAGGAGGGGGGGGGGAAAGAGAACACCAGGTAGACCAGGGAGAAAATGTTGTACGGACTTGGGAGTGGATGAAGACAGAGAGGGTGGGAGTGTACATGCAGGGAGAAAGAAGGAGAGAGGCAGGAAAAGAGACAAACTGGACTTCACAAACGTGTATCAAAATCTTTAGATTGTCATCATCATCATCAATGCCCCGCAGCACGGCGTTGGGATCATGGCCCTCCACGGGGAATATCCCCTTGTCGCTGAAAGCACATCTTCCATCCTCTCTGTCCTCAGCCACCCTGCAAGTCCGTCCAATATTTTCTCCCTTAGGTCTACATGGTGTTATCTTTCCCTCCAGCTTTCCTGTTCTGACCAGGTGCTCTAATTCCCCTTTCTTCATAATATGTCCTTTAAATGTTGTTTGTTTTTCCTTATCTTCTTTATTAATGGTCTTCAAGTCTGTTCTCGTTTTGTTTTCTTTGCCTTCCATGGAACTCTAAACATTCTTCTTATAAACCACATTTCAGTTGCCGCAATTTTGTTCTGATTTGCGTGTTGACTGTCTATGCCTCAACAGTCTCGGTTCTATTAAAACTCAAGAACTCTCTTCCTGATGTTAAGTCATAGGCATTTGTTGAAAAAAAACGCTTTTCATCTACTTGAATGCTGTTTTGGCTCGGCCGATTCTTTAGATTGTGATCAGTCAAGATTGCTAAACGTGAATGTTGTCTAGACTTTGTTCAAGAGGGATTCATCACATTCGGACAATTCCATATGAACTCTACCTAAATCTGCCAGCAAATATCTGGCAGAACCCCTGAGCCTGCACAAAACTCTAAGGACAGGCAAAGTCTTGAAACGGGGGAGGGGGAAGAGGGATCATCTCTGAAACGCTAAGCAGGCACCACCAGAATGATGGAAATATTAAGATGGACAGCTAACAGGCCAGTGGACCTATCAAACACTAAGCTGAACCACCAGAATGATGGAAATATTAAGATGGGCAGCCAACAGGCCAGTGGACCTATGAAACACTAAGCTGATCACCCCAGAATGATGGAAAATTAAGTGGCAGCCAACAGGCCAGTGGTCCTACAAATACTAAGCTGACACCGCCAGAATGATGGAAACATTAAGATGGGCAGCCAACAGGCCAGTGGACCTACGAAACAGTAAGCTGACACCACCAGAATGATGGAAACATTAAGATGGGCAGCCAACAGGCCAGTGGACCTATCAAACAGCAAGCTGACACCACCAAAATGATGGAAACATTAAGATGGGCAGCCAACAGGCCAGTGGACCTATGAAACAGTAAGCTGACACCACCAAAATGATGGAAACATTACGATGGACAGCCAATAGGCCAGTTTTTAAGGAAGTGAAGGATGGACTCTTTAATCTGCAGATTAAAGCAGAATCAAAAGTGCACAGATGTGGTTCTACAGAAGGCTCCTAAGAGTAAGCTGGACTGAAACACAAACAAACAAAAGCATTCTGGAAGAACTGAAAACCTGAACTTTTAGACTTGATTAGGAAAAGGAAAAGGAAATACTTTGGACATGTTATGAGACATCAGAGCAAACATGGTCTGACTACATAGACGACAAACGAAAGAAGAAATTTCATTAAGACAATTTTCATTCATATTCATTTCTTATGTCATAGTGGATTTACCACGTGAAACTCGGGATGCTCTCCCCTTTGAGGTGCGTCGCTGTAGTGCAGCGCCACCCCTATCCCCACCCACCCCAACCCCTTTTTTCCTTCAGTATAAATAGTATCCCCACTTCTGGAAATTCTGTGCTAGAAATTTCTTCTTTTCTCTCACTCTGTTTCTGCCTTGTTCCTTTGCTTTCTGTCATTTTGCCTTGCTGGTCTATTCACCTGTATGTGTTCGATAAAGTCTTACGTACTTTCTCTAAGGACTGATAATTAGTACGTGTATTAAATGCAATTTTAGGTAACTTAGGCCCGTTTTTATATACACGTTTTAGAGTCTTTAGTTACATTTAAATCTGTATTCAGGTATGTTTTAAATCGCTTGTGTGATAAATTGGACGGAATAGTCAACGCCAGGGACATCTCCTTAGACTATGTGCGCGAATGCATTAATAAGTGTAGTCAATTTTCTTTTCCATTTTTTGCCCTGTTGAAAGTTATTGTATGTTTTGAAGTGTTATAGCCCTGATATGGCTCTGCGCAGTCGGCTGGGTTTTAAACCAAATAACAATAACCGATTTTCTATATTAGCATAAAGTGTCTCACTCATACTATTATACCCTTTTGAGACAGTCGCCTTCACTTGCTGAAAGCAAACAAAACGATGACACGACGCGGAGACGGCGATTGTACTGCGAGCGTAGGTATGTGGGGCCCGTGCTATAATTAGATCATGAGCACGCGCGGGGGGTGTTTCCCAATTACCACGTGCGCATGACAGCATAATTATAATACCACGAGCGTCCTCTCTTACGATATAGAGCGATGTATAGGGATGGGTTTAAGGATAAGGATTTGCTTGTTTTTTTCGGTCACTAGTTCTGAAGAGATTCGATCTATAGGCTGCCTTGTTTGACAGTTATAGGGGAAACAGAGTATGCGTGTGTGTGTGTGGGTGTGGAGGGGTTGTGGAAGTGTGTGTGTGTGTGTGTGTGTGTGTGTGTGTGTGTGTGTGTGTGTGTGTGTGTGTGTGTGTGGAGGGGTTGTGGAAGTGTGTGTGTGTGGTGTTAGTGGGGCATGTTGTGGCGGTGGGGGGGGGGGGGGCGGGGGTCAGTGTGTGTGTGTGCTATGTGTGTGTAGGGGGGGGGCGTGTCAGTGTGTGCTTTGTGTGTGTAGAGGGGGGGGGGTAAGTGTGTGTCTTGTGTGTGTGTGGTGGGGTGAGTGCGTTTGAGGGGGATTTGTGTGTGTGTGTGTGGGGGTGTGTGTGTGTGTGTGTGTGTGTGGAGGGGGGTAAGTGTGTGTGTGTTTGTGTGGAGGGGGGGTAAGTGTGTGTGTGAGTGTGTGCGCGCGCGCACTCGTGGTGTGTGTGTGTGTGTGTGTGTGTGTGTGTGTGTGTGTGTGTGTGAGTGTGTGTGTGTGTGTGTGTGTGTGTGCATGTGTGAGTGCGTGTGCGTTGTGTGTGTGTGTGTGTATATGCGTGTTCATGTGTGCATGCATATGTGTGTGTGTTCGTGAATGCGTCGCGCGTGCGTGTGTGTTATGTGCGTGTTCATGTGTGCATGCAAATGTGTGTGTGTGTGTATGTGTGTGTGTGTGTGTGTGTGTGTGTGTTACCCTCCTTTTCCCCACTCCTCTCCCACATTCCACAACTCTTCTCCTGTTGGATTGCCATCTGTGGTGGAGGGAGGGTGGGGTCACTGAGTGAGGGGGGTTGTTTGTTTCACCCACTTAGCATTTCTGCCCTGGGGGAGATCTTGTGGGGTGATGGTGGTGTGATGGTGCACTTCTTCAGCATGGCCACACCTCAACAAATGGCCGGTCAAGTGGCCTGGATAATTTACCAAAGAATGAAAGACAGACGCAAAAAAAAATTTTTTTTTTAAAAATAACAGAAAAAAAACCCCCAGAAGAAACAAACCCAAACCGAAACAAAAAACACAAACAAAATCAAATAAAAGAAAAAAGGAAAAGGAAAAGTAAAAAATAGAAAAAAGAAAGAAAGATAAGAAAACAAAAAAACAAATAAAATCAAATTAAAAAAGGGAAAGGAAAAAAATTCAAGAAAGACAGAAAGAAAGGAAGGAAGGAAAGTAAAAGAACGAAAAGAAAAAAGTTGTCAGGACAAAAAGAAATTCTAAGACGTCCTAAAAACAATACTGCGCTGTTATTTCAAACGAACAACAACAGCTGCGAAAACAAATCAAAAACCAAATGATTCTGATAGAACTCATGGTACCTTGTGATGTTGACAAAGGACAAGACAAGGAAAAACCTTCGCGCCTAGCAATTTAAGAGAGAGAGAGAGAGAGATGAGAGAGAGAGAGAGAGAGGATGAGAGAGAGAGAGAGAGAAGAGAGACAAACAAAGACAGAGAGAGAAGAGAGACTGAGGGAAACCAGCAGAACATTTTGACGTTTCTTCGAGTAGAAGAAAATGATTATAGAAATTAACGAAGAAGATTAGGAAAAAGGCAAGCAACTTACAGGACATTTACGAGGCAAGAGAATTAAGCACTTAGTCAACAGGAAACTGGAGGGAAAAAGAACACAGTTAGACCAGGGAGAAAATATGGACGGAATTTGGGGAAAGTGGGTGAGGACAGAAAGGGTGGGAGATGGACTTGCAGCGACAAAAAGATAGATTGTAAGGGGGAGGGGGGGGGGCATGATGCCAGGCCAAGCAGCAGGGCATACGATGATGATGACATGTGCGGTGGAATGCCTGCTACCACGAACACACCCACCTATGGGTAAATAGCACACTGCTTTGTGGTTATCTCGTGAGAGAATAAGGCTAAGGAGTAAACCTGGGAAAAAAACACCCTACTGCCTTGTAGGTTGTCGTGGGAACGACAAGGCGCGGAGAGTCGACACAGACATCGATATAGTCGTGGTCAGTACACAAACCGATGGAAGGCAACGCCAAACCCACATCGTATTTTCTCAACAAAAATCATAACCAGCCAAAGCAAGAAAAATGAGATCGTAAAAACATTTAATGTACATTCAAACAAATTCAAGCTCTGGAAGACGTGGTGACAGTGAAGAACAATAGACAAAGTTGAAAAACTCGAAAAGAAGCTATGTGAAAAATCTCTAGAGTAGATAGAAGGAAAAAAAAATGGATGACTAAAGAAATTCTAGGCTTGATGGAAGAACGGAGGAAGCAAAGGGAAATGAGGAAAGATACAGAAAGATAAACAAAGAATCAGGAATAGGTGCAATGAAGCTAGGAAACTTGGCTGAAAACAAGTGCAAGAAACAGAAGACCGACACAAAACAGATGATGAATATGAAAATTATAAAGTTAAATGGGACATTAGATAACCCTTTTCACTCCTAGCCCCATGGTCGCCAACGCCATGACGGCAGGGCACTGATGATTATGAAGATGATGAAGGAAACACGACATGGCTGTGTTGTTACACATCCGTGGTTAGATACATTATGGTAACAGTATGGGAGCTTAGGGGGGTAGGGAGGGTAGGTGGTTGTCTCTTTTCGATCGCCCTGATGATCATCATACATATCATGCTACAGGAACGTATGGCATCATGGCAATGCATCATCCTTGTGCCGCAAGCACATTCCATGCACATTCTGCCAGCAAACCTGCAAGTCCGTCCGAATTTATATGAACCAATACTGTGTACGGATGTAGGCGTGGACAGTCAGCAAGCAACTCTCAACATTCTTCTTAGAAACCACATCTGGCTGCTCAATCTGTTTGGCTTTGCCTATTGACTGTCACGCTCACACCGTAACATGATCGGTTCTATTAACATTCAAGAATTTTCCTGATGTTAATTGATAGACAATTGTTTAAGAATGCTTCATCTTATTGAATGCGTTTTGGCTTGCCGATTGTGGCTATTTGATGTGCATCTGCGTCTGGTGAAATGATCGTTCCCAGATATTAAATTACAACCTGTCTCAAAGTTGTGTATTTGCTGTTACTTTACATGAGGGTATTTCATGATTTTCACTGATCACCATGATTCAGTCTTCCTGCTATTTAGCTCAACCTTATTTACCCTGCGATTACCCTATCATAATTTCGAAGATCGTGGGCAAGAGGGGAAGAGGGGCGTTGTTGGGGAAGAGGGAGGGAGGTTGTCCCTGTTACGCATGAGGCTATGTGTTGTACTGAATTGGGAGGGGTCGGGCGGGGGGGGGGGGTGGGGTCGCGATGTTTCATAAACGTTGTCGACATTAGCGGTGGATATTACAATATAGATCTTAGAGGTGTCAGTTGACTGATTTGCCAGTAGGATATGCTGTCCTTGTTTGTTTGTGTTGCTCTGATTACAGGTCAGATTATCCGTCTGTCGTATCGCTTATATGGGTACGGACGTTAAATGCCAAACAAAAACTACAAGTTAGCGGCTGATCGTGTTTTCTATTCGTGTGTGTGTGTGTGTGCTTGTGTGTTGTCTGTGTGATGGGTGTGTGTGGGTGTGTGTGT
>JAPXFY010000030.1:6413114-6415614 GCA_030674185.1 Monoplex corrugatus | reverse complement strand
ATGATCATGTCTCTTTTTTCCTTCCCTTTGGCTTTGGACCACCACTGCATTTTTGTTGCTCCCAGTCCCTGTCTGTTGGTTTGCGTGTGTCCAATTATTTCTTTGATGCTGAGGTTTCTCTTGGCATTGTTTACAGCCTCTTGGACTTTCCACTTTCTGCCAGTTCTCAGCTTTGGATGAACTGATCTCACGATATTGTCTTCCGATTCCTCCAGCATGCTCAACAGTCTTGCTTTTCCAACTTTGTATTCCTCCACTATGGATTTGAGAGGTAGCTTCAGCATTGCTTGACGACAGTAGAATGCAACATCAGTGAGACCAGGTGGGACACCGAGCCATTTTCTTGTGTATTTGTTGATTTTGGCTTCCATTGCTTCGACTGTGCTGGTGCAAATGTCATAGATTAGCAGTGGCCACAGCAGCTTTGGTATCAGCATGAACTGTAGACACCAGACTTTGTATTTGCCTGGCAGTCCGCAGTTATCTATTTTCTTCAGGCCTTCTTCTGCTGTTTGCTTGGTTTCACATCCCCTTTGTGTGTCTTTCAGGGAGTCATCATACCATCTTCCGAGACTTTTTACTGGCTCTTCTGTGACAGTGGGGATGGCTTGGTTGGCTACCATGAATTTGACTGAATCTGCCACTTTTCCTTTTCGCAGTGAGAGACTTCGGGATTTCTTAGGTTTGAACCTCATTCTTGAAGAGGCCACCAGCTCATCCAGCTGCTTTAAGATTTGGTGTGTCTCTTCCTCATCCGTGGACAAGACTGTTGTGTCATCCATGAAAGCTTTCAGAGGAGGCATTTGGTATCCATCTCCCAGATTCACTGGACTGAACTCTTCATTGCAGCTTTCAAGATGACTTCCATTGCCAACACGAACAGTATGGGAGAGATTGCACAGCCCATTGCAATGCCCACCTCTAGGTCTATCCAGTCCGTGGTGTATTCTTTGGTAGAGAACCGCATTGAGAACCTTGGAAATACTTCCTCAGCATTGTTCGGATGTTTTCTGGGATGTGATACATTTCAAGAGCCAGCTGGATCATATCGTGTGGAACTGATCCATATGCATTCGCCAGATCAAGCCAAACTACGTCAATGTCTCTCTTCTCTGTTCTTGCTTTTTGGATGGCATCCCAAATCAACGTGGCATGTTCCAAGCATCCAGGCATTCCTGGTATGCCTCCCTTTTGGACTGACATATCCAGATACTTGTTTTCAGTCAGGTATTTTGTCAATCTTGCTGCCATAACAGAGAAGAAGATTTTCCCCTCGACGTTCAGAAGTGATATTGGCCTGAACTGATTGATGCTGCTGGAGTTCTGCTCCTTCGGAATGTACACTTCTTCAGTTCTCATCCATTGGTCGCTGATCTTCTGGTTCCTCCATGCTGATCGAATCATCTTGTGGAGCCACTCGAGCACTTTTGGGCATTTCTTGTAGACAGGTATGGTATTCCGTTTGGTCCAGGTGCTGACTTGGCTCTGGCTTTCTTTACTACGTTCTTTACTTCATCCAGTGTTGGTGGTTTGTTATTGAATTTTCCTTCTGGCGCTGCAGGCCAAACCAGATTCTGGATTTCAAGTGGTGCCTCGCGCTGAGAATCGGAATATGTTTCCCTGAGATGCTGCTCTAGGGTTTCCTTGCCCACTGTGAGAGTCCCTGATTTGGGTTGTTCAAACAGCTTTCTTGCAAAGTCAAAGGGATCTTTGAAGAAACGATCTTGAGTCTTCTTCTTTTTGCTCTTTCTTCGCCTTGCTGATTCCACTTTGCTGAGAGCATTGTGTTTGGCCTTCAGATCTTTCCAGAGTTCCAGGAGCCCTTGCTTCTCGAATTCTGAGGCAGTTTTCATTCGCTTTTTAAGCTTCCTTTTCTCCCTCCGGATGCTCTCCATCTATTGCTGTCTTCTGGATTTCTGGGAAGGCGTTTTTGTCTTTGGCTGCTTCACTCCATAAGTGTCCCTGCAGATAGAGTATATGATGTCTCCGTATGTGTCAAGTTTGTGTTCCAGCGTACTGTTCCCTATTAGCGCATTCAGCTTAAGGACAAGTTCCTCATCTAATTCCTCCCATTGTTCTTTTGCACCGGCAGGCGGCAAATTGAGTTTTCCACGTTTGGCGTTAAGAGCTTGTGCAAAATCCGCATCAGAACTGTCAGCGTGGATGTCCTTGGCACTATGGTTTAAATCCTGGCCTTGGTCATCCAACGTCTCACCTGCTATCGCAGTGCGCTGCTGCTGGTTCGTATGTGTCTTCAAACAGCCATTTTTGTCCTGTGGATCTTCATGCCGCGTTTGGTGGTGAATCTCCTTCCATACGCACACGGAAATTCCATCTGGTCATTAATCATGATCCGTTGTGCGTTTCCAGTCGTGATGGAGTCAGTGCCGATGGATTCATCATTCTCTCCCCTTTCGGTGAATCCTGGGAGCATCTTTCATTTAAAGAACTCGTGGCATGTTATCAAAGGCAAGGTGGGAAGCCAACCCACAAAGCCCGC
>JAPXFY010000030.1:6405614-6410614 GCA_030674185.1 Monoplex corrugatus | reverse complement strand
GATAATAATAATAATAGTAATAATGATAATGATGATGATGATGATGATGATGATGATGACAATAACAATAACAATAACACTAATAATATTGTTCACAACATCAAGAAGAAAAAGATTACTACTACTACTACTAGTACCACTACTACTACTACTACTATCACTACTACTACTACTACTACTACAAACATACACACCGCCCAAATACTAAATCATACGAAGTAAAACAAAAGTAATAACGACAATAACAACAACTCTGATGATGATGATGATAACAAAAACGACTAGCAAAACAACAACAACAACAACAGTAATAATAATAGTAATCATCATTATCATCATCATAAATCACATTAACAGCAACAAACATAATAATGATATAATGCAAGCAATAACCATTCTTATGATACATCACTAAATTACATGAACGATTTTGAAACGAACCTAGCATTTGAGCTACTAACAAAACATAGATTTTGAAATTGTCGGGTTAAATTTATATGTGCATGGTGATGTGTGTTGATGTGTATATGTGTGTGCTCTGTGCGCCGATGATAGAGAGACAGGCATATACACAAACTGACATGTACATCTACCAGCGTAGTGTATCTCCTCCACTGCGATATCTGCCCTAATACTCAATACATAGGACAAACGAAAAATTCTCTCAAAACCAGATTCTACCAACACAGGTCAAACATCCAAAAAAATGCAGGCACTCAGGTCACCAAACACTTCAACCAAACTGGCCATTCACTTCAAAATTTAAAATGTATCGCAGTGGAGAAGGTGCACTTTGAGAACATGGACACCAGACTGAGGAGGGAGTCTTTTTGGATGAACAAAATGAAAACCATATTTCCTCTGGTCCTGAACTCTGTCAATTGACGTCACAACAATATCGAGTCAAGACTACGTAATGTAGCCTATGTAAAATATTCTGATGTGTTTGTGTAGCATATCGTAGTCAGTGACTAAAGTCCCCTTGAGGAAGGCGGGTGTACCGCCGAAAATTTGGGAAATTTTTACATCGATTTGTTGCCTTTTCTGTGCACATGCTGCTTCAATTATAATATGTATATATATATATATATATATATATATATATATATATATATATATATATATATATATATATATATATATATATATATATACATATATATATATATATATATATATATATATAGAGAGAGAGAGAGAGAGAGAGAGAGAGAGTCAAAAGGGTTCAGTTTTTGCAGTTGTTAAAGAGTTAAGCTTTTGCAATGGGTGGACAGGGTGCGGGAGTCAGAGGATTAACCCTTTGACTCCTGCACCCTGTCCGCCAGGTTCCTGCCTTGTCAACCATGCTAGCAAAGCAAAATCTTTTAACCCTTTGACTCCCTCACTCTATCCACCAGCTTCCTGCAGGAAGCTGGTGGATAGTGTGAGGAAGTCAAAGGGTTAAGTTTTTGCAATCTGTGGATAGGGTGCGGGAGTCAAAGGGTTAAGAGGAATTCATCACACTAGGACACTTTCGCACTCCACCCAAACCTGCCACCAATTAATGGCACACTCCTTGAACCTGTTTCATTAACCCTTTGACTCCTGCACGCTGTTCACCTGCATCCTGCAGTGTCAATCACGCTAGTAAAGCAAAAACTTAACCCTTTTGATTCCCTCACCCTGTCCACCAGCTTCCTGCAGGGTGTGGGGAGGGGGAAAGAAGTACATCTGGAACCACTAAGCTGACACCGTCACTGCTACTGGTATTTCTGTGTTTAATTAAAGCCCAGCCGACTGCGTAGAGCCGTATCAGGCCTACAACCGTTTCAAAACACACAATACTTCAACAGGATTAAAAATAAAATAAAATAAAATTAAAAACAGGAAAGGAAATTAAGTACACACATCAATGCGTTCGCACACTTAATTTAAGGAGATGATGCCCTTGGCATTGACCACTCTATTCAATTTATCACACCGGGGATTTAATAAACATCATCATTCATCATTATCATCATCATCAGGTGCCCTGCGCATGGCGTTGGCGATCATGGACTTCCAACCATCTCTATCTCTCGTTGCCCCCAGCATCTCCCCCACCATCCTCGTCCCCAGCCACTCTGCAAGTCCGTCCAGCATTTTCTCCCTGGATCTACCTGGTGCTCTCTTTCCCTCCAGCTTTCCCGTTGTGACCAGATGCTCCAAATCCCCCTTCCTCATAAAATGGTCTATAAATGTTGCCTGTCTTTTCCTAATCTTCCTTATGAGTGATCTACTTGTGTCTGCCTCCATCAAGACTGTCTCCTTTGTTTTCTTTGCTGTTCATGGAACTCTCAATATTCTTCCTAGAAACCACATCAGACGGATGAAAACAAGGACAAGTCCAGAAGCAGACAGAACTGAAGGGAAAATGTTGACAGAACCAATGAAACGCTAATCACATTTCTTATTATATATCATAACAAACTGTATGATGAAAGTTTGCTTGTTTGGGTGTTTTTTGTTTTTTTTTCGAAAAGAAGTGGGTAAATGTTTATGTTCCTTTCTGCAGAAAGGCTAAATCAATCGTTCATTGCCCATCTTAACGTCTCCATCATTCTGGTGATGTTAGTTAAGTGTTCTCAGAGAGAGCGAATGAATAAAGCAGAGACAGAGGCAGAGACACACAGACAGAGAGAGAGAGAGAGAGAGAGTAAATCAAAGACAGAGGAATATAGACAGACAGACAGAGAGAGACAGACAGACAAACAGACAGAGAGCGAATGAATAAAGCAGAGACAGAGGCAGACAGACAGACAGACAGACAGATTGCGCAACAGTCAGTCAGTCAGTCAGTCAGTCAATCAATCAGTCAGGCAGTCAGTCAGTCATTCAGTCAGTCATTCAGTCAGTCAGTCAGTCAGGCAGTCAGTCAGTCAGTCAATCAATCAGTCAGTCAGTCAATCAATCAATCAATCAATCAATCAACCAATCAAACCATGCCATTGGCTTTATGTGCAGGCTTAACCCCTTTGACTCCCGCACCCTGTCCACCAGCATCCTGCATTGCCAAACCATGCTAGCAAAGCAAAAACTTAACCCTTTGACTTCCTGCAGGAAGCTGGTGGATAAGGTGAGGGAGTCAAAGGGTTAAGTTTTTGCTTTGCTTGCATGGTTGTCAGTGCTGGATGCTGGTGGACAGGGTGCGGGAGTCAAAGGGTTAAAATCCCTGGGAGAGAAAGACGTGCATACGAGCGAAACGACCCAAGTGATCAATTTCATGTTTTTAGAAGAAAAACATCCGGGTTGGCTTGTTTACAGCAAACGTGGCACTGGTTTCACGTGTCACGCGTGCAGCTATTGCACACCTGCACAGACTGGATTCTGTGGTCTTGAGACAGATTTCCACTGACAGAGAATGACCCCGGAACTAGCTACAGCTGTGCTTGTGAATATTCATGAAATACAAACAAATAAAATACACGAACCAAAACAAAACAAAAAAACACGAAAATAGAATCAGTAATAATAACAATCATAGTAATGATGGTGACGATGATGATGACAGTAACAACAATAACAATAATAACAATAATAATAACAACAACAATAATAATAATAATAATAATAATAACAATCATAATGACAATAATAGTAATAACAATATTACTGATGATGATGATTAAGATGATGATGATAATAATAATTAATAATAATAACAATAATAATAATAACATTGATAATGATAATAATTGTAATTTAAAAAAATATTACTAATGATGATAATGATGACAGTAATAACAATAACAACAACAATAATGATGACGATGATGATAATAATGATGATGATAATAATAATAGTAGTAGTAACAACAATAACAACACATAACAACAATAACAATAATAATAATGATAGTGAAAGTATCATCATCATCATAATCATGAAACAGGTCATGGTTCCCGAAAGTTGTGATTAGACAGACATTTTGAGTGCTGACTTTGTTCAAGAGGGAGGGATTCGTAGCTCTCAGACAACTCCAAATGCCTACTCCATCGATTGGTTACACCGTTGTGAAATAAACCAATGGAAAATATTCTATCAAAGTCGTGAGAAACGAGAACTCGTCATTTCTGATGTGCCTAATTTAATGTCGTCTGCAGAACAGTTTCAGAGGCTGTGAATGCGAGTGTGATTTTCTCAATTTCTTACCGAGAAATTAACTGAAAAATGTGAACGAAAGTTTGGAAAATGTGCATTTTGGATTGACAAGGAATGATATTACATTCCCAAGGTAAAATCAAACCAGAATTGTGTGCTGAAATATGGCAAAATTTAGATCTGTTTAAATGTAGGTAAGCAGACAAGAATATCGCTATCGGCTCCAAGATCAGACTGATGCGTTCCCTTGTCATGTCAATATTTTTGTATGCACGCGAAACATGGACCATAACAGCAGACATTGAAAGAAGGATACAGGCAATGGAGATGAGATGCTTCCGCAAACTCCTTGGTATCTCGTACAAAGATTATATAATTAATAAGGAAGTGAAAACCCGAATCGAAAACGCCATCGGGCCGTAGTATGAAGACCTGACCAGTGAAAAGACGCAAACTGAGGTGGTTCGGGCACGTCACACGATCATCTGGACTGGCCAAGACCGTCTTGCAGGGAACAGTACAGAGAGGGAGACGAAGAGGCAGACAGAGAAAAAGATGGGAAGACAATATCAGAGAGTGGACTGGCCTTGAATGGAACATCATTCTGCGGAAAGCTGAGGACCGTAAGGAGTGGAGGAAGTTGGTTGCAAAATCTTCAGTGGTGCCCCAACGGTCAACCAGACTACGGGACTGATGATGATGTGATGATGATGATGAGGGATGATGATGATGATGAGAAGCAGACAAGTAAAAAGAAATATCACTCATGATCAATGTGTTGTAGATTTAATGTTAAGTGCAGGGGTCCTTATTTTTTATACCGATTATGGCAGTGGATCTGATCATGAATGGACTATTTCTTCCTTCCTGTTTAAACCAC
>JAPXFY010000030.1:6393114-6395614 GCA_030674185.1 Monoplex corrugatus | reverse complement strand
AGCCAAACACTCACACACACACACACACGCGTGCGCGCGCACGCACACACACACACACACACACGCACGCACGCACACACACACACACACACACACACACCTCTCTCTCTCTCTCTCTCAAGCTCACGCGCGCACTGACACACAGATGCATCCACACACATACATACACTCTCTCACACACACAGACACAGAGAAAGAGAGGAGCGAGGTACAGAGAGACAGAAAGAAAGAGAGAAAGAGAGAGAGAGAGAAGCAGAGAGAGAAAAAGAGAGAAAGAGAGAGGCTGAGAGAGAGAGAAAGAGAGAGCAGAGAGAGAAAGAGAAGAGAGAGTCAGAAGAGAGAGAGAGCAGAGAGAGAAGAGAGAGGCAGACAGAGAGAGAGAGAGAAAGAGAGAGAGAAAGAGAGAGAGAGAAAGAGAGAGAAGAGAGAGAAAGAGAGAGAGAGAGAAACAACAGCAAAAAAACAAGATAATGAACAGACTGAGAAAGAAAAAGACAGGGAGGGAAGTGTGTGTGTGTGTGTGTGTGTGTGTGTGTGTGTGTGTGTGTGTGTGTGTGTGTGTGTGTGTGTTTGTGTGTGTGTGTGTGTGTGTGTGTGTGTGTGTGTGAAAGAGAGAGAGAGAGAAGGGAGAGGACAGAGAGAGACAGAGACAGATACACAGACCCGAGACAGACAGACATACACAGATAGCAGACCCCAACACACACACACACACACACACACACACACACACACACACACACACACACACACACACACACACGACAACCGAGAGACAGACAACAAGACAGAAACACACAGACACCGAGACAGAGACAGACAGCAAGGACAGAGAAAGACAGACAGACAGACAAAGAGGACAGACAGACACGACACACAACAGCAAGACAGAGAAAGACAGACAGACAAAGAGGACAGAGACAGACAGACACACAGACAGCAGAGGACAGACAAACAGACAGACAAACAGACAGACAGACAGACAAAGAGGGGAGTGGGAACATCACAGTGTAGACAAATACAAAGACTTTCCCATCTCCTGCAGTGAAAACAGAAATGTACGACGCTTAGCGTATCTCTGTAACGTCTGGTGCACACACACACACACACACACCCCACACACACACACACCACACACACACACACACACACACACACACACACACACACACACACACAACACACACACACACACACACACACACACACAACATAGCCAGGATTGTTGTCAGTCTCTCAGCTTACAGGGGCCAGTGGCAAGTGTTAGTGGTATTCCTTCAGAGAAACCCCTCAACATTGTCTTCCTTCCCAGCAGCGAAACTCGCACACACACACACACACGCGCGCGCGCGCGCGCAAACACACACACACACACACATGCACATGCACACGCACTAACACACACACACACACACACACACACACACACACACACACACATCAAACACATACATACAATACACACACACACCACATACACAGACACACACTAACACACACACGCGCGCACACACATTCACACACACACACAACCACACACACACACACAGACACACACAACCACACACACACACACACACACACACACACACACACACACACACACACACACACACACACGCACACACACGCACACACAACACACACACGCACACACACACACAACACACACACACAACACACACAACACACACACACAAACACACACACACATTCTCTCTCTCTCACACACACACACTCACTCTCTCTCTCTTTCACACACACACACACAACACACACACACACACATACATACACAATCAAGCACGCGCGCACGCACTCTGATACACAGATGCATCCACACACATACACTTGCTCTCTCTCCCACACACTGAGATACACACAAACACAGAGAGGAGCGCGGGACAGAGAGGAGCGAGACAGGGACAGACAGACAGACAGACAGACAGACAGAGAAAGAGAGAGAGAGAGAGATACACACACACAAAGACATACACACTCACACATATAAGCGCGCGTGCGCACAGATCGAATGACTGAAGAACTAGATGAACTCTGAATAATTTGTTAAACCCAAGTTTTGAGCACAAGCAGTCAGCACGATTTCACCCCAAAACTCGAGATCCACCCACTAACTCAGAAGAAAGCAAGAAACAATCAGAAAATAATGTCTGGTGTGTTTAATCTTCAAGTAACTACCAGCCGATTGATCGACCAACTGGGCTGGCCATCTCTTGAGCAGCGAAGAAGAACCACACGCCTGGGGTTCATCTATAAAATCCACCATGGACTAATCCAGTGCCCAATTATCAGGAGCAAGCTAGTCCCATCCCCACCACGACAGCGCCGTACCCACAACCAGCAGTTCTGCCTCATCAACACCAGAACTCAGTACAGAGGTGGCTCATTTCTACCCAGGACTGTTAGAGGGACTGGAACCATCTTCCCAGTGAAACAGTAGAGGCAGCAACAGTCGAGGCTTTTGTGTCGCGAGCCTCCG
>JAPXFY010000030.1:6385614-6388114 GCA_030674185.1 Monoplex corrugatus | reverse complement strand
GTTGGTGAATAGGGTGAGGGAGTCAAAGGGTTAAGTTTTTGCAGATGGTGGATAAAGTGAGGGAGTCAAAGGGTGAAGTTTTTGCAGCTGGTGGATAGGGTGAGGGAGTCAAAGGGTTAAGTTTTTTTGCAGTTGGTGGATAGGGTGCGGGAGTCAAAGGGTGAAGTTTTTGGCAGTTGGTGAATAGAGTGAGGGTGTCAAAAGGTTAACATACTCCAATCATTCAGGCAGGTGTCGGGGTTAATGTCTCGTAGGTCGCTCACCCCACCACCCTTTCCACACATTTCAAGAAACCTGCCAGCGCATAAGGCTTCACGCACTCTTCATGCAGGAGCCTTGCCAGACAACACTGAGACGGCAGTGAGAGTGGGTGGAGCGCATACGGCATTGTCCGAGTGCTACGAATCCCTCTTGAATACATTCCAAATTAAACGCCAGAATCAATCAAGTACAGAGAACTTGCCACATGAATGCCGTCACACGTTCCAATGACTTCGGTCAACACATTGTACAGAAGAAAAAAAAAAAAAACAGCGACAGCGAACTTGAATCCAAAGGGATTTAGTTAGTATACTTGCTCTCTGTTTAAAACTGCTCTCTGTCTCTCTCTATCTCTGTCTCTCTCTGTCTGTCTCTCTCGCTGTCTCTTCTCTCTCTTTCTCTCTCGCTGTCTCTCACTATCTCTCTGTCTGTCTGTCTCTCTCGCTGTATCTCTCTTATTCTCACTTCTCTGTCTGTCTCTCGCCGTCTCTCTCTCTGTCTCTCCCTCTCTCTGTCTCTCTCTCTTTCCTCTCTCTTTCTCTTTCTCGCTGTCTCTCTCTCTCTATCTCTCCCCCCCCCTCTCTCTCTCTCTCGCTGTTTCTCTCTCTTTCTTTCTCTCTCTCTTTGCTTAAAGCTGCTGTTTCTCTCTGTCTGTCTGTCTGTCTCTCACTGCCTCTCTCTCTCTCTCTCTCTCTCTGTATCTCTCTCTTTCTCTCACTCTTTTCTCTCTCTCTCTCTCTCTCTCTGTCTCTCTCTCGCTGTCTTTCTCTCTCTCTGTCTCTCTCTCGCTGTCTTTCTCTCTCTGTCTCTCTCTCGCTGTCTTTCTCTCTCTCGCTGTCTCTGTCTCTCGCTGTCTCTCTCTTACTCTCTTCAGATGTATTGCTTTGACTGAAAGTGTAATGATTGCCTTGTTGGAGTATCTATCTACGTTACCTGAAGTATGATTTATGTGTAAGTGTGAAGCAGATCCTCTTTGGTTGAGGGCTGGTTGTAAGAACCCCCCCCCCCCCACCATACATTCTGCTTATTTTATACCCTCGTCAATAAAAGCAATGTTCTTGTTGCTGTTGTTGTTGTTCGTTCGTTCTCTCTCTCTCTCTCTCTCGTTCTCTCTCTCTCCCCCAGCCTCTTCGCTGTCTCTCTCTCTCCCCTTCCCAAGCCTCTTTGCTCTCTCTCTCTCTCTCTCTCTCCCCTCCTTCCCCAGCCTCCTTGCTCTCTCTGTCTCTCCCCTTCCCAAGCCTCTTTGCTCTCTCTCTCTCTCCCCCTCCTTCCCAAGCCTCTTTGCTCTCTCTCTCTCTCTTTCTCTCTCTCTCTCTCCCCTCCTTCCCAAGCCTCTTTGCTCTCTTTCTCTCTCTCTCCTCCCCTTCCCAAGCCTCTTTGCTCTCTCTCTCTCTCCTCCTTCCCAAGCCTCTTTGCTCTCTTTCTCTCTCTCTCCTCCTTCCCCAGCCTCTTTGCTCTCTCTCTCTCTCCCCCTCCTTCCCAAGCCTCTTTGCTCTCTCTCTCTCTCTCTCCTCCTTCCCAAGCCTCTTTGCTCTCTTTCTCTCTCTCTCCTCCTTCCCAAGCCTCTTTGCTCTCTTTCTCTCTCTCCTCCTTCCCAAGCCTCTTTGCTCTCTCTCTCTCTCCCCTCCTTCCCAAGCCTCTTTGCTCTCTCTCTCTCTCTCCTCCTTCCCAAGCCTCTTTGCTCTCTCTCTCTCCCCTCCTTCCCAAGCCTCTTTGCTCTCTCTCTCTCTCTCTCCTCCTTCCCAAACCTCTTTGCTTTCTCTCTCTCTCTCTCTCCCTTCCCAAACCTCTTTGCTTTCTCTCTCTCCTCTCCTCCTTCCCAAGCCTCTTTGCTCTCTCTCTCTCTCTCCCCCTCCTTCCCAAGCCTCTTTGCTCTCTCTCTCTCTCTCTCTCTCTCTCCTTCCCAAGCCTCTTTGCTCTCTCTCTCTCTCCTCCTTCCCAAGCCTCTTTGCCTCTCTCTCTCTCTCCCTTTCTCCTCCTTCCCAAGCCTCTTTGCTCTCTCTCTCTCTCTCCTCCTTCCCAAGCCTCTTTGCTCTCTCTCTCTCCTCCTCCTCTCCAAGCCTCTTTGCTCTCTCTCTCTCTCTCCTCCTTCCCAAGCCTCTTTGCTCTCTTCTCTCTCTCTCTCTCCTCCTTCCCAAGCCTCTTTGCTCTCTCTCTCTCTCTCTCCTCCTTCCCAAGCCTCTTTGCTCTCTCTCTCTCTCTCTCTCTCCCCTTCCCCAGCCTCTTTGCTCTCTCTCTC
>JAPXFY010000030.1:6338114-6343114 GCA_030674185.1 Monoplex corrugatus | reverse complement strand
ACTGTTGTCTTTTGTCTTAACGGGTTGTTCTTTTGTTTTTGACGTGGTGTTAGCCCTGATATGGCTCTAGTGGTCGGCTGGGCTATAAGCAATATGAACTGAACTGTCATCTTCCCCTTCCCCCCTCCTCCATTGCCTACGCCGTCCTTCTTCTATTTGCAGACTTTGCCGGCACCAAAGGTTTTTGTGCAAGCTCAAGAGGTCGGCTAGGTAACGTGTGGCAGATTAGGCGGAGCGCATATGGAATTGTCTGGGTGCGGTGAATCCGTCTTGAATAAGCTTTGACTTCTTATAGTGTGTTTGGACTTTGAAGCCGTGTGTGTGTGTGTGTGTGTGTGTGTGTGTGTGTGTGTGTGTGTGTGTGTGTGTGTGTGTGTGTGTGTGTGTGTGTGTGTTGTGTTGTGGGGTTTGTGTTGTATTGTGTATTTGTGTGTGTGTGTGTATGTGTGTGTGTGTGTGTGTGTGTGTAAATGTGTGTGCGTGCGTGCGTGCGTGTATGTATGTATGTGCGTGCGCGTATGTGTGTGTATACGTGGGCGTGTATGTGTGTGTGTATGCGTGTATGTATGTGTATGTGTGAGTGTATATGTATGTGTATGTGTGTATATGTGTGTATGTGTATACGTGTGCGATAGCTGTGTGTGTGTGTGTGTGTGTGTGTGTGTGTGTGTGTGTATGTGTGTGCGTGTGTGCGTGTGTGTGTGCGTGTGTGTGCGTGTGTGCGTGTGTGTGCGTGTGCGTGTGTGTGCTTGCGTGCGTGCGTGCGTGCGTGCGTGCTTTTGTGTGTGTGTGTGTGCGCGCGCGCGCGCGTGTGTGTGTGTGTTCTGATTTTGGACTAGTTGAGTGCTGGCACTTGGTGTTAATCTGCTACAGACTATTTTCCCACTCTCTCCTTCCTTTTGCAGCCAAGGTCAGGGTTTTAAAGCTGTACATGTACACAGAACCTGTGTCTGATCGATCTCTTTCTTCTTCGGCACTTCGATCACAGCACAACACACGCACGCCCACCTCTCTTCTCTCTCTCTCTCCCTCCCTCCCTCCCTGTCTTCACCCCTTTCTGTCTCTTTCTCTCTCTTTCTGATTCTGTGTGCGTGTGTGTGTGTCTCTCTCTCTGTCTTTTTCTCTGATTCTGTGTGTGTGTGGCTGTTTTCTCTCTCTCTCTCTCTGATTCTGTGTGTGTGTGGCTGTCTCTCTCTCTTTCTCTCTGATTCTGTGTGTGTGTGGCTGTCTCTCTCTCTCTCTCTGATTCTGTGTGTGTGTGGCTGTCTCTCTCTCTTTCTCTCTGATTCTGTGTGTGTGTGGCTGTTTCTCTCTATCTCTCTGATTCTGTGTGTGTGTGGCTGTCTCTCTCTCTTTCTCTCTCTCTCTCTCTCTCTCTGATTCTGTGTGTGTGTGGCTGTTTCTCTCTCTCTCTCTCTGATTCTGTGTGTGTGTGGCTGTCTCTCTCTCTCTCTCTGATTCTGTGTGTGTGTGGCTGTCTCTCTCTCTCTCTCTCTGATTCTGTGTGTGTGTGACTGTCTCTCTCTCTTTCTCTGATTCTGTGTGTGTGTGGCTGTCTCTCTCTCTCTCTCTCTGATTCTGTGAGTGTGTGGCTGTCTCTCTCTTTCTCTCTGATTCTGTGTGTGTGTGGCTTCTCTCTCTCTCTCTCTCTCTGATTCTGTGTGTGTGTGGCTTTCTCTCTCTCTCTCTCTCTCTGATTCTGTGTGTGTGTGCTGTCTCTCTCTTTCTCTCTGATTCTGTGTGTGTGTGGCTGTTTCTCTCTCTCTCTCTCTCTGATTCTGTGTGTGTGTGGCTGTTTCTCTCTCCCTCTTTCTCTCTGATTCTGTGTGTGTGTGGCTGTTTCTCTCTCTCTCTCTTTCTCTTTGATTCTGTGTGTGTGTGGCTGTTTCTCTCTCTTCTCTCTCTGATTCTGTGTGTGTGTGGCTGTTTCTCTCTCTCTCTCTTTCTCTCTGATTCTGTGTGTGTGTGGCTGTTTCTCTCTCTCTCTCTTTCTCTCTGATTCTGTGTGTGTGTGGCTGTCTCTCTCTCTCTGATTCTGTGTGTGTGTGGCTGTTTCTCTCTCTCTCACTCTCTGATTCTGTGTGTGTGTGGCTGTTTTCTCTCTCTCTCTCTCTGATTCTGTGTGTGTGTGGCTGTCTCTCTCTTTCTCTCTGATTCTGTGTGTGTGTGGCTGTTTCTCTCTTTCTCTCTGATTCTGTGTGTGTGTGGCTGTTTCTCTCTCTCTCTCTCTCTGATTCTGTGTGTGTGTGGCTGTTTCTCTCTCTCTCTCTCTCTCTCTCTCTGATTCTGTGTGTGTGGCTGTTTCTCTCTCTCTCTCTTTCTCTTTGATTCTGTGTGTGTGGCTGTTTCTCTCTCTCCTCTCTCTCTTTCTCTCTGATTCTGTGTGTGTGTGGCTGTTTCTCTCTCTCTCTCTCTCTCTTCTGTTTGATTCTGTGTGTGTGGCTGTTTCTCTCTCTCTCTCTTTCTCTGATTCTGTGTGTGTGTGGCTGTTTCTCTCCTCTCTCTCTCTCTCTCTTGATTCTGTGTGTGTGGCTGTTTCTCTCTCTCTCTCTTTCTCTGATTCTGTGTGTGTGTGGCTGTTTCTCTCTCTCTCTCTCTCTCTGATTCTGTGTGGGGTGGCTGTTTCTCTCTCTCTCTCTCTTTCTCTCTTGATTCTGTGTGTGTGTGGCTGTTTCTCTCTCTCTTCTCTGATTCTGTGTGTGTGTGGCTGTTTTCTCTCCTCTCTCTCTCTCTGATTCTGTGTGTGTGTGGCTGTTTCTCTCTCTCTCTCTTCTCTCTCGATTCTGTGTGTGTGTGGCTGTTTCTCTCTCTCTCCTTTCTCTGATTCTGTGTGTGTGGCTGTTTCTCTCTCTCTCTCTCTCTTTCTCCTGATTCTGTGTGTGTGTGGCTGTTTCTCTCTCTCCTCTCTCTTCTCCTGATTCTGTTGTGTGTGGCTGTTTCTCTCTCTCCTCTCTCTCTCTGATTCTCTGTGTGTGTGTGGCTGTTTCCTCTCTTCTCCCTCTCTCTCTCTGATTCCTGTGTGTGTGTGGCTGTTTCCTCTCTCTCTCTCTCTCTCTCTCTTTCTCTCTGATTCTGTGTGTGTGTGGCTGTTTCTCTCTCTCTCTCTCTCTCTCTTCTTCTTCTCTCTGATTCTGTGTGTGTGGCTGTTTCTCTCCTCTCTCTCTTTCTCTCTGATTCTGTGTGTGTGTGGCTGTTTCTCTCTCTCTCTGATTCTGTGTGTGTGTGGCTTTTTCCTCTCTCTCTCTTTCTCTTTCTCTCTGATTCTGTGTGTGTGTGGCTGTTTCTCTCTCTCTCTTCTCTTTCTCTCTGATTCTGTGTGTGTGTGGCGTTTCTCTCTCTCTCTCTCTTTCTCTCTGATTCTGTGTGTGTGTGGCTGTTTCTCTCTCTCTCTCTTTCTCTCTGATTCTGTGTGTGTGTGGCTGTTTCTCTCTCTCTCTCTCTTTCTCTCTGATTCTGTGTGTGTGTGGCTGTTTTTCTCCCTCTCGCTTTCTCTCTAATTCTGTGTGTGTGTGGCTGTTTCTCTCTCTCTCTCTCTCTTTCTCTCTGATTCTGTGTGTGTGTGGCTGTTTCTCTCTCTCTCTCCTTCTCTCTGATTCTGTGTGTGTGTGGCTGTTTCTCTCTCTCTCTCTTTCTCTCTGATTCTGTGTGTGTGTGGCTGTTTCTCTCTCTCTCTCTTTCTCTCTGATTCTGTGTGTGTGTGGCTGTTTCTCTCTCTCTCTTTCTCTCTGATTCTGTGTGTTTGTGGCTGTTTCTCTCTCTCTCCCTCTTTCTCTCTGATTCTGTGTGTGTGTGGCTGTTTCTCTCTCTCTCTTTTTCTCTCTGATTCTGTGTGTGTGTGGCTGTTTCTCTCTCTCCTCTCTCTGATTCTGTGTGTGTGTGGCTGTTTCTCTCTCTCTCGCTCTCTCTGATTCTGTGTGTGTTGCTGTTTCTCTCTCTCTCTCTCTGATTCTGTGTGTGTGTGGCTGTTTCTCTCTCTCTCTCTCTGATTCTGTGTGTGTGTGGCTGTTTCTCTCTCTCTCTTTCTCTTTGATTCTGTGTGTGTGTGGCTGTTTCTCTCTCTCTCTCTGATTCTGTGTGTGTGGCTGTTTCTCTCTCTCTCTCTTTTTCTCTCTGATTCTGTGTGTGTGGCTGTTTCTCTCTCTCTCTCTCTCTCTGATTCTGTGTGTGTGTGTGGCTGTTTCTCTCTCTCTCTTTCTCTCTGATTCTGTGTGTGTGTGGCTGTTTCTCTCTCTCTCTTTCTCTCTGATTCTGTGTGTGTGTGGCTGTTTCTCTCTCTCTCTCTTTCTCTCTGATTCTGTGTGTGTGTGGCTGTTTCTCTCTCTCTCTCTCTCTCTCTGATTCTGTGTGTGTGTGGCTGTTTCTCTCTCTCTCTTTCTCTATTTGATTCTGTGTGTGTGGCTGTTTCTCTCTCTCTCTTTCTCTCTGATTCTGTGTGTGTGTGGCTGTTTCTCTCTCTCTCTCTTTCTCTCTGATTCTGTGTGTGTGTGGCTGTTTCTCTCTCTCTCTTCTCTCTTTCTCTCTGATTCTGTGTGTGTGTGGCTGTTTCTCTCTCTCTCTGATTCTGTGTGTGTGTGGCTGTTTCTCTCTCTCTCTCTGATTGTGTGTGTGTGGCTGTTTCTCTCTCTCTCTCTGATTCTGTGTGTGTGTGGCTGTTTCTCTCTCTCTCTCTGATTCTGTGTGTGTGGCTGTTTCTCTCTCTCTATTTCTCTCTGATTCTGTGTGTGTGTGGCTGTTTCTCTCTCTCTCTCTGATTCTGTGTGTGTGGCTGTTTCTCTCTCTCTCTCTGATTCTGTGTGTGTGTGGCTGTTTCTCTCTCTTTCTCTCTGATTCTGTGTGTGTGGCTGTTTCTCTCTCTCTCTTTCTCTCTGATTCTGTGTGTGTGTGGCTGTTTCTCTCTCTCTCTCTGATTCTGTGTGTGTGTGGCTGTTTCTCTCTCCCTCTTTCTCTCTGATTCTGTGTGTGTGTGCTGTTTCTCTCTCTCTCTTTCTCTCTGATTCTGT
>JAPXFY010000030.1:6315614-6325614 GCA_030674185.1 Monoplex corrugatus | reverse complement strand
GATGTCCTTTGTCTCTGTGTTCTGTGTGTCGCTGTCTTTCTGTTGTACACTGTCTTTGTCTGTCTGTGTCTTTCTTGCTGTCTTTCTGTTGTACACTGTCTTTGTCTGTCTGTGTCTTTCTGGCTGTCTTTCTGTTGTACACTGTCTTTGTCTGTCTGTGTCTTTCTGGCTGTCTTTTGTTGTACACTGTCTTTGTCTGTCTGTCTCTTTTCTGTTCTTTCTGTTGTACATGTCTTTTGTCTTTTCTGCTGTTTTCTGTTACATGTCTTTGTCTGTCTGTGTCTTTTTGCTGTCTTTCTGTTGTACACTGTCTTTGTCTGTCTGTGTCTTTCTCGCTGTCTTTCTGTTGTACACTGTCTTTGTCTGTCTGTGTCTTTCTTGTGTCTTTCTGTTGTACAGTGTCTTTGTCTGTCTGTGTCTTTCTGCTGTCTTTCTGTTGTACAATGTCTTTGTCTGTCTGTCTCTTTCTGCTGTCTTTCTGTTGTACAATGTCTTTGTCTGTCTGTTCTTTCTCGCTGTCTTTCTGTTGTACACTGTCTTTGTCTGTCTGTTCTTTTCTGTCTTTCTGTTGTACACTGTCTTTGTCTGTCTGTGTCTTTCTGCTGTCTTTCTGTTGTACAGTGTCTTTGTCTGTCTGTGTCTTTCTGGCTGTCTTTCTGTTGTACACTGTCTTTGTCTGTCTGTCTCTTTCTGCTGTCTTTCTGTTGTACACTGTCTTTGTCTGTCTGTCTCTTTCTCGCTGTCTTTCTGTTGTACACTGTCTTTGTCTGTCTGTCTCTTTCTGTTTTTTTCTGTTGTACACTGTCTTTGTCTGTCTGTGTCTTTTCTCGCTGTCTTTCTGTTGTACACTGTCTTTGTCTGTCTGTGTCTTTCTGGCTGTCTTTCTGTTGTACACTGTGTTTGTCTGTCTGTGTCTTTCTGGCTGTCTTTCTGTTGTACACTGTCTTTGTCTGTCTGTCTCTTTTGCTGTCTTTCTGTTGTACACTGTCTTTGTCTGTCTGTGTCTTTCTGTCTTCTTTCTGTTGTACACTGTGTTTGTCTGTCTGTGTCTTTCTCGCTGTCTTTCTGTTGTACACTGTCTTTGTCTGTCTGTGTCTTTCTTTGCTGTCTTTCTGTTGTACACTTGTTTTGTCTGTCTGTGTCTTTCTCGCTGTCTTTCTGTTGTACACTGTCTTTGTCTGTCTGTCTCTTTCTGTCTTTCTGTTGTACACTGTGTTTGTCTGTCTGTGTCTTTCTGCTGTCTTTCTGTTGTACACTGTGTTTTGTCTTTGTCTTGTCTTTGTCTTTTGTGTCTTTCCTGTCTGGTTTACATGTCTGTCTGTCTGGTCTCTTTCTCGCTGTCTTTCTGTTTTACATTGTCTGTCTTTGTCCTGTCTGTTGTCTTTCTCGCTGTCTTTCTGTTTACATTGTCTTTTTTTTTTTTTTTGTACATTGTCTGTCTGTTTCTTTCTCGCTGTCTTTCTGTTTACACTGTCTGTCTGTCTGTGTCTTTCTCGCTGTCTTTCTGTTTACATGTCTTGTCTGTTGTGTCTTTCTGTGTCTATGTCTTTTCATTGTTGTCTTGTTTTTCTGTGTCTTTGTGTTTTACATTGTCTGTCTGTTGTCTCTTTCTTGCTGTCTTTCTGTTTTACATTGTCTGTCTGTTGTCTCTTTCTCGCTGTCTTTTGTTTTACTGTCTTTTCTGTTGTCTCTTTCTCGCTGTCTTTCTGTTTTACATTGTCTGTCTGGTCTCTTTTTCGCTGTCTTTCTGTTTTACATTGTCTGTCTGTTGTCTCTTTCTTGCTGTCTTTCTGTTTTACATTGTCTGTCTGTTCTCTTTCTCGCTGTCTTTTGTTTTACATTGTCTGTCTGTTGTCTCTTTCTTGCTGTCTTTGTGTTTTACATTGTCTGTCTGTTGTCTCTTTCTCGCTGTCTTTGTGTTTTACATTGTCTGTCTGTTGTCTCTTTCTTGCTGTCTTTCTGTTTTACATTGTCTGTCTGTTGTCTCTTTCTTGCTGTCTTTGTGTTTTACATGTCTGTCTGTTGTCTCTTTCTCGCTGTCTTTTGTTTTACATTGTCTGTCTGTTGTCTCTTTCTTGCTGTCTTTGTGTTTTACATTGTTGTCTGTTGTCTCTTTCTTGCTGTCTTTGTGTTTTACATTGTCTGTCTGTTGTCTCTTTCTCGCTGTCTTTGTGTTTTTACATTGTCTCTGTCTGTTGTCTCTTTCTGCTGTCTTTGTGTTTTACATTGTCTGTCTGTTGTCTCTTTCTTGCTGTCTTTGTGTTTTATATTGTCTGTCTGTTGTCTCTTTTTTGCTGTCTTTCTGTTTTACATTGTCTGTCTGTTGTCTCTTTCTTGCTGTCTTTCTGTTTTACATTGTCTGTCTGTTGTCTCTTTCTTGCTGTCTTTGTGTTTTAAATTGTCTGTCTGTTGTCTCTTTCTCGCTGTCTTTCTGTTTACATTGTCTGTCTGTTGTCTCTTTCTTGCTGTCTTTGTGTTTTACATTGTCTGTCTGTTGTCTCTTTCTCGCTGTCTTTCTGTTTTACATTGTTCTGTCTGTTGTCTCTTTCTCGCTGTCTTTGTGTTTTACATTGTCTGTCTGTTGTCTCTTTCTCGCTGTCTTTGTGTTTTACATTGTCTGTCTGTTGTCTCTTTCTTGCTGTCTTTGTGTTTTACATTGTCTGTCTGTTGTCTCTTTCTTGCTGTCTTTGTGTTTTACATTGTCTGTCTGTTGTCTCTTTCTTGCTGTCTTTTTTGTTTTACATTGTCTGTCTGTTGTCTCTTTCTTGCTGTCTTTGTGTTTTACATTGTCTGTCTGTTGTCTCTTTCTTGCTGTCTTTGTGTTTTACATTATCTGTCTGTTGTCTCTTTCTTGCTGTCTTTGTGTTTTACATTGTCTGTCTGTTGTCTCTTTCTTGCTGTCTTTGTGTTTTACATTGTCTGTCTGTTGTCTCTTTCTTGCTGTCTTTGTGTTTTACATTGTCTGTCTGTTGTCTCTTTCTTGCTGTCTTTTGTTTTACACTGTCTCTCTGTTGTCTCTTTCTTGCTGTCTTTGTGTTTTACATTGTCTATCTGTTGTATCTTTCTTGCTGTCTTTCTGTTTTACATTGTCTGTCTGTTGTATCTTTCTTGCTGTCTTTCTGTTTTACATTGTCTGTCTGTTGTCTCTTTCTTGCTGTCTTTCTGTTTTACATTGTCTGTCTGTTGTATCTTTCTTGCTGTCTTTGTGTTTTTTATTGTCTGTCTGTTGTCTCTTTCTTGCTGTCTTTGTGTTTTACATTGTCTGTCTGTTGTCTTTTTCTTGCTGTCTTTCTGTTTTACTATTGTCTGTCTGTTGTCTCTTTCTCGCTGTCTTTCTGTTTTACATTGTCTGTCTGTTGTCTCTTTCTTGCTGTCTTTGTGTTTTACATTGTCTGTCTCTGGTCTCTTTGTTGCTGTCTTTGTGTTTTACATTGTCTGTCTGTTGTCTCTTTCTTGCTGTCTTTGTGTTTTACAATGTCTGTCTGTTGTCTTTTTCTTGCTGTCTGTGTGTTTTACATTGTCTGTCTATTGTCTCTTTCTCGCTGTCTTTGTGTTTTACATTGTCTGTCTGTTGTCTCTTTCTTGCTGTCTTTTTTTTTACATTGTCTGTCTGTTGTCTCTTTCTCGCTGTCTTTGTGTTTTACATTGTCTGTCTGTTGTCTCTTTCTCGCTTTCTTTGTGTTTTACATTGTCTGTCTGTTGTCTCTTTCTCGCTGTCTGTGTGTTTTACATTGTCTGTCTGTTGTCTCTTTCTCGCTGTCTTTGTGTTTTACATTGTCTGTCTGTTGTCTCTTTCTCGCTGTCTGTGTGTTTTACATTTCTGTCTGTTGTCTCTTTCTTGCTGTCTTTGTGTTTTACATTGTCTGTCTGTTGTCTCTTTCTTGCTGTCTTTTGTTTTACATTGTCTGTCTGTTGTCTCTTTCTTGCTGTCTTTGTGTTTTACATTGTCTGTCTGTTGTCTCTTTCTTGCTGTCTTTCTGTTTTACACTGTCTCTCTGTTGTCTCTTTCTTGCTGTCTTTGTGTTTTTACATTGTCTATCTGTTGTATCTTTCTTGCTGTCTTTCTGTTTTACATTGTCTGTCTGTTGTATCTTTCTTGCTGTCTTTCTGTTTTACATTGTCTGTCTGTTGTCTCTTTCTTGCTGTCTTTCTGTTTTACATTGTCTGTCTGTTGTATCTTTCTTGCTGTCTTTGTGTTTTTTATTGTCTGTCTTTGTCTCTTTCTTGCTGTCTTTGTGTTTTACTTGTCTGTCTGTTGTCTTTTTCTTGCTGTCTTTCTGTTTTACATTGTCTGTCTGTTGTCTCTTTCTCGCTGTCTTTTGTTTTACTTGTCTGTCTGTTTCTCTTTCTTGCTGTCTTTGTGTTTTACATTGTCTGTCTTGGTCTCTTTGTTGCTGTCTTTGTGTTTTACATTGTCTGTCTGTTGTTTTTCTTGCGTCTTGTTTAATGTCTTTTCTTTTTTTTTGTTTACTTGCTGTTATGTCTCTTCGCGTCTTTGTTTACATGTCTGTCTGTTGTCCTTTGGTTTGTGTTTTACTTGTTTGTTGCTTTGTCTTTGTGTTAATGCGTCTGTTGTCTCTTCTCGCTTTCTTTGTGTTTTACATTGTCTGTCTGTTGTCTCTTTCTCGCTGTCTTTCTGTTTTACATTGTCTGTCTGTTGTCTCTTTCTCGCTGTCTTTGTGTTTTACATTGTCTGTCTGTTGTCTCTTTCTTGCTGTCTTTGTGTTTTACATTGTCTGTCTGTTGTCTCTTTCTTGCTGTCTTTGTGTTTTACATTGTCTGTCTGTTGCTCTTTTCTCGCTGTCTTTGTGTTTTACATTGTCTGTCTGTTGTCTCTTTCTCGCTGTCTTTGTGTTTTACATTGTCTGTCTGTTGTCTCTTTCTTGCTGTCTTTGTGTTTTACATTGTCTGTCTGTTGTCTCTTTCTTGCTGTCTTTGTGTTTTACATTGTCTGTCTGTTGTCTCTTTCTTGCTGTCTTTCTGTTTTACATTGTCTGTCTGTTGTCTCTTTCTTGCTGTCTTTCTGTTTTACATTGTCTGTCTGTTGTCTCTTTCTTGCTGTCTTTGTGTTTTACATTGTCTGTCTTTGTCTCATTTCTTGCTGTCTTTGTGTTTTACATTGTCTGTCTGTTGTCTCTTTCTTGCTGTCTTTGTGTTTTACATTGTCTGTCTGTTGTCTCTTTCTTCCTGTCTTTGTGTTTTACATTGTCTGTCTGTTGTCTCTTTCTCGCTGTCTTTGTGTTTTACATTGTCTGTCTGTTGTCTCTTTCTTGCTGTCTTTGTGTTTTACATTGTCTGTCTGTTGTCTTTTCTTGCTGTCTTTGTGTTTTACATTGTCTGTCTGTTGTCTCTTTCTTGCTGTCTTTGTGTTTTACATTGTCTGTCTGTTGTCTCTTTCTTGCTGTCTTTGTGTTTTACATTGTCTGTCTGTTGTCTCTTTCTTGCTGTCTTTGTGTTTTACATTGTCTGTCTATTGTCTATTTCTTGCTGTCTTTTTGTTTTACATTGTCTGTCTGTTTGTCTCTTTCTCGATGTCTTTGTGATTTACATTGTCTGTCTGTTGTCTCTTTCTTCCTGTCTTTGTGTTTTACATTGTCTGTCTGTTGTCTCTTTTCTCGCTGTCTTTGTGTTTTACATTGTCTGTCTGTTGTCTCTTTCTTGCAGTCTTTGTGTTTTACATTGTCTGTCTGTTGTCTCTTTCTCGCTGTCTTTGTGTTTTACATTGTCTGTCTGTTGTTTCTTTTCTTGCTGTCTTTGTGTTTTACATTGTCTGTCTGTTGTTTTCTTTCTTGCTGTCTTTTTGTTTTACATTGTCTGTCTGTTGTCTCTTTCTCGCTGTCTTTCTGTTTTACATTGTCTGTCTGTTGTCTCTTTCTCGCTGTCTTTGTGTTTTACATTGTCTCTCTGTTGTCTTTTTCTCGCTGTCTTTGTGTTTTACATTGTCTGTCTGTTGTCTCTTTCTCGCTGTCTTTTGTTTTACATTGTCTGTCTGTTGTATCTTTCTTGCTGTCTTTGTGTTTTACATTGTCTGTCTGTTGTCTCTTTCTTGCTGTCTTTGTGTTTTACATTGTCTGTCTGTTGTCTCTTTCTTGCTGTCTTTGTGTTTTACATTGTCTGTCTGTTGTCTCTTTCTTGCTGTCTTTCTGTTTTACATTGTCTGTCTGTTGTCTCTTTCTGCTGTCTTTTGTTTTACATTGTCTGTCTGTTGTCTCTTTCTTGTGTCTTTTGTTTTACATTGTCTGTCTGTTGTTCTTTTCTTGCTGTCTTTGTGTTTTACATTGTCTGTCTGTTGTTCTTTCTTGCTGTCTTTGTGTTTTACATTGTTGTTTGTTGTCTCTTTCTTGCTGTCTTTGTGTTTTACATTGTCTGTCTGTTGTCTCTTTCTTGCTGTCTTTTGTTTTACATTGTCTGTCTTGTTTTTCTTGCTTGCTTTTCTGTTTTACATTGTTCTTGTCTGTTTGCTCTTTTTGCTGTCTTTTGTTATGTTTCGTTGTCTTGGTTTGTTTATTGTTTTGTTGTCTCTTTTGCTGTCTTTTGTTACATTGTCGTGTCTTTGCTGTTTTTTAATTGTTGTTGTTGTTCTTCTGTGTCTTGTTACATGTTTTGTTGTCTTTCTGCGTCTTTTTACTGTTGTGTGTCTTCGTGCTGTTTTACATTGTCTGTCTGTTGTCTCTTTCTTGCTGTCTTTGTGTTTTACATTGTCTGTCTGTTGTCTCTTTCTTGCTGTCTTTGTGTTTTACATTGTCTGTCTGTTGTCTCTTTCTTGCTGTCTTTTGTTTTACATTGTCTGTCTGTTGTCTCTTTCTTGCTGTCTTTGTGTTTTACATTGTCTGTCTGTTGTCTCTTTCTTGCTGTCTTTGTGTTTTACATTGTCTGTCTGTTGTCTCTTTCTTGCTGTCTTTCTGTTTTACATTGTCTGTCTGTTGTCTCTTTCTTGCTGTCTTTTGTTTTACATTGTCTGTCTGTTGTCTCTTTCTTGCTGTCTTTGTGTTTTACATTGTCTGTCTGTTGTCTCTTTCTTGCTGTCTTTGTGTTTTACATTGTCTGTCTGTTGTCTCTTTCTTGCTGTCTTTGTGTTTTACATTGTCTGTCTGTTGTCTCTTTCTTGCTGTCTTTGTGTTTTACATTGTCTGTCTGTTGTCTCTTTCTTGCTGTCTTTGTTTTTTACATTGTCTGTCTGTTGTCTTTTTCTTGCTGTCTTTGTGTTTTACATTGTCTGTCTGTTGTCTCTTTCTTGCTGTCTTTGTGTTTTACATTGTCTGTCTGTTGTCTCTTTCTTGCTGTCTTTGTGTTTTACATTGTCTGTCTGTTGTCTCTTTCTTGCTGTCTTTGTGTTTTACATTGTCTGTCTGTTGTCTCTTTCTGCTGTCTTTGTGTTTTACATTGTCTGTCTGTTGTCTCTTTCTTGCTGTCTTTGTGTTTTACATTGTCTGTCTGTTGTCTCTTTCTTGCTGTCTTTGTGTTTTACATTGTCTGTCTGTTGTCTCTTTCTGCTGTCTTTGTGTTTTACATTGTCTGTCTGTTGTCTCTTTCTTGCTGTCTTTGTGTTTTACATTGTCTGTCTGTTGTCTCTTTCTGCTGTCTTTTGTGTTTTACATTGTCTGTCTGTTGTCTCTTTCTCTGCTGTCTTTGTGTTTTACATTGTCTGTCTGTTGTCTCTTTCTGCTGTCTTTCTGTTTTACATTGTCTGTCTGTTGTCTCTTTCTTGCTGTCTTTGTGTTTTACATTGTCTGTCTGTTGTCTCTTTCTTGCTGTCTTTGTGTTTTACATTGTCTGTCTGTTGTCTCTTTCTTGCTGTCTTTGTGTTTTACATTGTCTGTCTGTTGTCTCTTTCTTGCTGTCTTTGTGTTTTACATTGTCTGTCTGTTGTCTCTTTCTTCGCTGTCTTTCTGTTTTACATTGTCTGTCTGTTGTCTCTTTCTTGCTGTCTTTGTGTTTTACATTGTCTGTCTTGGTCTCTTTTTGCTGTCTTTGTGTTTTACATTGTCTGTCTGTTGTCTCTTTCTTGCTGTCTTTGTGTTTTACATTGTCTGTCTGTTGTCTCTTTCTTGCTGTCTTTGTGTTTTACATTGTCTGTCTTTGTCTCTTTCTTGCTGTCTTTGTGTTTTACATTGTCTGTCTGTTGTCTCTTTCTTGCTGTCTTTGTGTTTTACATTGTCTGTCTGTTGTCTCTTTCTTGCTGTCTTTGTGTTTTACATTGTCTGTCTGTTGTCTCTTTCTTGCAGTCTTTGTGTTTTACATTGTCTGTCTGTTGTCTCTTTCTCGCTGTCTTTGTGTTTTACATTGTCTGTCTGTTGTCTCTTTCTTGCTGTCTTTGTGTTTTACATTGTCTGTCTGTTGTCTCTTTCTTGCTGTCTTTGTGTTTTACATTGTCTGTCTGTTGTCTCTTTCTTGCTGTCTTTTGTTTTACATTGTCTGTCTGTTGTCTCTTTCTTGCTGTCTTTGTGTTTTACATTGTCTGTCTGTTGTCTCTTTCTGCTGTCTTTGTGTTTTACATTGTCTGTCTGTTGTCTCTTTCTTGCTGTCTTTGTGTTTTACATTGTCTGTCTGTTGTCTCTTTCTGCTGTCTTTGTGTTTTACATTGTCTGTCTGTTGTCTCTTTCTCGCTGTCTTTCTGTTTTACATTGTCTGTCTGTTGTCTCTTTCTTGCTGTCTTTGTGTTTTACATTGTCTGTCTGTTGTCTCTTTCTTGCTGTCTTTGTTTTACATTGTCTGTCTGTTGTCTCTTTCTTGCTGTCTTTGTGTTTTACATTGTCTGTCTGTTGTCTCTTTCTGCTGTCTTTGTGTTTTACATTGTCTGTCTGTTGTCTCTTTCTGCTGTCTTTGTGTTTTACATTGTCTGTCTGTTGTCTCTTTCTCGCTGTCTTTTGTTTTACATTGTCTGTCTGTTGTCTCTTTCTTGCTGTCTTTTGTTTTACATTGTCTGTTGTTGTCTCTTTCTTGCTGTCTTTTGTTTTACATTGTCTGTCTGTTGTCTCTTTCTCGCTGTCTTTCTGTTTTACATTGTCTGTCTGTTGTCTCTTCTGCTGTCTTTGTGTTTTACATTGTCTGTCTGTTGTCTCTTTCTCGCTGTCTTTGTGTTTTACATTGTCTGTCTTTGTCTCTTTCTCGCTGTCTTTGTGTTTTTACATTGTCTGTCTGTTGTCTCTTTCTTGCTGTCTTTTGTTTTACATTGTCTGTCTGTTGTCTTTTCTGCTGTCTTTCTGTTTTACATTGTCTGTCTGTTGTCTCTTTCTTGCTGTCTTTTGTTTTACATTGTCTGTCTGTTGTCTCTTTCTTGCTGTCTTTGTGTTTTACATTGTCTGTCTGTTGTCTCTTTCTTGCTGTCTTTGTGTTTTACATTGTCTGTCTGTTGTCTCTTTCTGCTGTCTTTTGTTTTACATTGTCTGTCTGTTGTCTCTTTCTCGCTGTCTTTCTGTTTTACATTGTCTGTCGTTGTCTCTTTCTTGCTGTCTTGTGTTTTACATTGTCTGTCTGTTGTCTCTTTCTTGCTGTCTTTGTGTTTTACATTGTCTGTCTGTTGTCTCTTTCTGCTGTCTTTTGTTTTACATTGTCTGTCTGTTGTCTCTTTCTTGCTGTCTTTCTGTTTTACATTGTCTGTCTGTTGTCTCTTTCTGCTGTCTTTGTGTTTACATTGTCCTGTCTTTGTTTCTCTTTCTTTCTGTCTTTGTGTTTTACATTGTCTGTCTGTTGTCTCTTTCTCGCTGTCTTTGTGTTTTACATTGTCTGTCTGTTGTCTCTTTCTTGCTGTCTTTGTGTTTTACATTGTCTGTCTGTTGTCTCTTTCTTGCTGTCTTTTGTTTTACTTTGTCTGTTGTCTCTTTCTTGCTGTCTTTGTGTTTTACATTGTCTGTTGTCTCTTTCTCGCTGTCTTTGTGTTTTACATTGTCTGTCTGTTGTCTCTTTCTCGTTGTCTTTCTGTTTTACATTGTCTGTTGTCTCTTTCTCGCTGTCTTGTGTTTTACATTGTCTGTCTGTTGTCTTTTTTGCTTCTTTGTGT
>JAPXFY010000030.1:6298114-6305614 GCA_030674185.1 Monoplex corrugatus | reverse complement strand
TGAAGCCTTGGTGAAAAGATTTGGGATTACGATCATGTATGAATACTATGACGCTGTGGAGTCCCCATTAAGGATAGCAACTGCATGATAGAGCTATACTCTACGATTATTATCATAATACTTCTTGGCCTGAGAGATACAGACACCTGCAACTTTGGTAAAAAGATTTGGGATGATAATTATGATGCCACAGAGTCCCCATTAAGGATTGAGACTGCCTGACAGGGTTGCACTCTACGCTTTATCATGATATATCCTGGCTTGAGGGATACAGACACCTGCTACCATGATAAAAAGATTTGGGATTACGATCATGTATGAACACTATGATGCTACAGAGTCCCCATCAAGGATAGAAACTGTCTGACAGAGCTGTACTCTACGATTATTATCATAATACTTCTTGGCTTGAGAGATACAGACACCTGCAACCCTGGTAAAAAGATTTGGGATGATAATCATGATGCTATGGAGTCCCCATTAAGGAATGACTGCCTGACAGGGCTTACTCTACGCTTATTATCATAATACTTCTTGGCTTGAGAGATACAGACACCTGCAACATTGGTAAAACGATTGGAGATTACGGTCATATAAAGTGCTATGGAGTCCCCATCGAAGATTGAGATTGCCGGACAGGGTTGTACTCTACGCTTGTTATCATGTTATATCCTGGCCTGAGAGGTACAATTATCAGCACCGTTGGTTTAACCTTTTGACTTCTGCACCCTGTTCACCAACTGCAAAACTTAACCTTTTGATTCCCTCACCCTATCCACCAGCTTCCTGCAGGAAGTTACTGGAAAGGGTGAGGGAGTCATAGGGTTACGTTTTTGCTTTACTAGTGTGGTTGACAGTTGATACGTTTAACCCTTTGACTCCCGCTCCTTATCCACCAGCTGAAAAAAACTCAACCCTTTGACTCCCTCACCCTTTCCACCAGCTTCCTACAGGAAGCTGGTGAAAAGGGTGAGGCAGTCAAAGGGTTAAGTTTTCGTTTCGCTAGCATGGTTTATAATGAAGAATACTCGTGGACAGGGTGCGTGAGTCAAAGGGTTAAATGTCTGGGAACGGTCATCTCACCAGACGGCAGATGCACATCAGAAAGAGCAGAATCAGCCAAGCCAAAACAGCATTCAAGAAGTGGAAAAGCATTCTTACCAACAAATACCTATCAATTAGCATCTGGAAGAGAGTTCTTGAATGTTATATAGGACCAATACTGTTATACGGTTGTGAGGCGTGGACAGTCAACAAGCAAAGCCAGAACAAGATTGAGGCAGCCGAGATGTGGTTTCTAAGAAGAATGTTGAGAGTTCCATGGACAGCAAAGAAAACAAACGAGACAGTCTTGATGGAGGCAGACACAAGAAGATCTTTCATAAGGAAGATTGGGAAAAGACAGGCAACACTTGCAGGCCATTTTATGAGGAGAGGGAAATTGGAGCACTTGGTCACAACAGGAAAGCTGGAGGGAAAGAGAACACCAGATAGACTCAGGGAGAAAATATTGGACGGACTTGCAGAGTGGTTGAGGAAAGAGAGGGTGGAAGATGTACTTGCGGTAACAAGGGATAGAAACATACGGAGGGCCATGATCGCCAACGCCATGTGGCAAGGCACCTGATGATGAGCGTGATTGATAATGCAGGATGCTGGTGGGCAGGGTGCAGGAGTCAAAGGGTTAAAACAAATTTGAGCAACGCCATCAGTGACGCATCCGCACAATGAATGAAGCTCAACAGTGTGGTCACAGGTTTTCCTCGGTGAGTCCAGTGGCATGCTCAGCTGTAGGTATGAGCTGATCATGGCCGCCTAAAGTGACCAGAGCTCTCCCGCACGTACACGGGAATAGATAACAGGCGTCACACAATTCCATCTTGAGTTCACATGTGTCCCCTTCTTGCCTCTGATGGTCGTGGTTATCAGTTAGGTGTCAGGCTGATAAACACTATCGTCACCCTGCCGATAACATTAATAATGGTGATGGTGATGTATCGGAGAAGAGAGAGAGAGAGAGAGAGAGAGAGAGAAAGAAAGAGAAGGGGAGAGGAGAGAGAGAGAGAGAGAAGGGGAGAGAGAGAGAGAGAGAGAGAGAGAGAGAGAATTCATTTACTGCTAAATCGGAAAGACAAGACAAACACTTAGAGAAGAGAGAGATAGATATGGAGAAAAGAAAGAAAGAGAGAGAGAGGGGGGGGGGATGAAGAGAGAGAGAGAAAGGGAGAAACAGAGAGAATTCGTTTACTGATGAATCGGAAAGACAAGACAAACGCTCAGAGAGACATATATATATATGTATAAAGAGAGAAATGAAAAAGAGAAAGAGGAGTCGAAAGAAAGAAAGAAAGAAAGAAAGAAAGAGAAAAGTGAGAGAAGGGGGAAGGGAAAGAAAGAGAGGGGGGGAGAGAGAGAGAGAGAAGGGGAAGAGAAAGAAAGAGGAGAGAGAGAGAGGAGAGAGAGAGAAAAAAGAGAGTATATATATATGTATATATATATATATATATATATATATATATATATATATATATATATAGAGAGAGAGAGAGAGAGAGAGAGAGAGAGGTCAAGGTTGTCCCATAACCCTGAGGCCATGTAAGTAAAGTGGTAGAAAGGTCAACTTTTCGTGAAGGCCAGTGGCGTAAGAGTACTGACCGGTCGCTGAAGCCCGCACGCAGGTCAATGAAATAGAAATCGGTTGACCGAAGAAAAGAATCTTTCTGATTCAAGTTTTCGCAGACGACACTGCTGACACGACAAAGTAACGTTCAACATCTTCTGTTACTTTTGCTGCCTCAGGACCTGGCCAACTGATGGGTTTATGTGTAGGCCAGGTGATGGGTTTATGTGTAGGCCAGCTGATGGGTTTATGTGTAGGCCAGCTGATGGGTTTATGTGTAGGCCAGCTGATGGGTTTATGTACAGGCCAACTGATGGGTTTATGTGTAGGCCAGGTGATGGGTTTATGTGTAGGCCAACTGATGGGTTTATGTGTAGGCCAGGTGATGGGTTTATGTGTAGGCCAGCTGATGGGTTTATGTGTAGGCCAACTGATGGGTTTATGTGTAGGCCAGCTGATGGGTTTATGTGTAGGCCAGGTGATGGGTTTATGTGTAGGCCAGCTGATGGGTTTATGTGTAGGCCAGGTGATGGGTTTATGTGTAGGCCAGCTGATGGGTTTATGTGTAGGCCAACTGATGGGTTTATGTGTAGGCCAGCTGATGGGTTTATGTGTAGGCCAGGTGATGGGTTTATGTGTAGGCCAGGTGATGGGTTTATGTGTAGGCCAGGTGATGGGTTTATGTGTAGGCCAGGTGATGGGTTTATGTGTAGGCCAGGTGATGGGTTTATGTGTAGGCCAGGTGATGGGTTTATGTGTAGGCCAGGTGATGGGTTTATGTGTAGGCCAGGTGATGGGTTTATGTGTAGGCCAGCTGATGGGTTTATGTGTAGGCCAGGTGATGGGTTTATGTGTAGGCCAGGTGATGGGTTTATGTGTAGGCCAGGTGATGGGTTTATGTGTAGGCCAGCTGATGGGTTTATGTGTAGGCCAGGTGATGGGTTTATGTGTAGGCCAACTGATGGGTTTATGTGTAGGCCAACTGATGGGTTTATGTGTAGGCCAGCTGATGGGTTTATGTGTAGGCCAGGTGATGGGTTTATGTGTAGGCCAGCTGATGGGTTTATGTGTAGGCCAGGTGATGGGTTTATGTGTAGGCCAGGTGATGGGTTTATGTGTAGGCCAGGTGATGGGTTTATGTGTAGGCCAGCTGATGGGTTTATGTGTAGGCCAGGTGATGGGTTTATGTGTAGGCCAGGTGATGGGTTTATGTGTAGGCCAGCTGATGGGTTTATGTGTAGGCCAGGTGATGGGTTTATGTGTAGGCCAGCTGATGGGTTTATGTGTAGGCCAGGTGATGGGTTTATGTGTAGGCCAGGTGATGGGTTTATGTGTAGGCCAGCTGATGGGTTTATGTGTAGGCCAGGTGATGGGTTTATGTGTAGGCCAGCTGATGGGTTTATGTTCAGGCCAGCTGATGGGTTTATGTACAGGCCAGCTGATGGGTTTATGTGTAGGCCAGGTGATGGGTTTATGTGTAGGCCAGGTGATGGGTTTATGTGTAGGCCAGCTGATGGGTTTATGTGTAGGCCAGCTGATGGGTTTATGTACAGGCCAGTTCATGGGTTTATGTTCAGGCCAGCTGATGGGTTTATGTGCAGGCGTAACCCTTTGACTCCCGTACCTTGTTCACCAGCTGCACAAACTTAACCCTTTGACTCCCTCACCCTTTCCTTTTTCGTCCTCAATCATTGTCCTTTCAGTTGAAAGAGGAAAAAAAAAGGAAGATTGTTTCATGTTGATCAAAGGTGGTTGCACACACACGCGCGCGTATGTGTATGTGTTTGTGTATAGTGTGTGTTCATGTGTGTATGTGTGTTGTGTCTGCGTGCGTGTGTGGGTGTTACCAAAATGTGTTAGCAATATACAGTCGCAAATGCAGGAATTTGGAGGACAAGGTTTCAAGGTCAAAGTCACAAGGACAAAAATAGATAAACAAATAAATAGATAAATAAATAAATGAATAGATAAACAAATAAACACACAAATAAATATATAAATAATAATAGATAAATAAAACATGCCTATCATCAATTCTTTTTAAAGAAGTCGTGTAAACAGTGCTTTCTCACGAGCTTCTGACGAAATTCACAATCTGTTTTCACTTTTGTAACAGTCTACTATCGTCATCGATGCACGTCAAGATTTACTTAAACAAAACGTCATCAACATTACAACGACCTTGACAAGTACAAAATCTGGATTTTCTGTGTAAACAGGAATGTTTCTAAGATGGCATGACCAGCTCGTTTTTGTTTGTTGGTTGGTCTCTTTTCAATGAAACGTGAATGAAGTAGTTACTAGTAACCTTTCTCGTACACGTTCACCGGGACTAGCTTGCTGAAAGATAAAAAAAATCTGGATTTTCTGTATAAACAGGGATATTTCTAGGATGGCATGACCAGCTCGTTTTTGTTTGTCGGTTGGTCGCATCCCAAAAGACATCCTTTATGGTTAGCTTGCCATATGGCAGAGAAACATTGGCCGCCCACAGCTGAGATACAAAGACGTTTGCAAGCGTGACATGAAGGCGCTTGAGATCGACACTGAGTCCTGGGAGGACCTCGCAGGCGACCGCAACAGCTGGAGAACCACTCTCAAGAAACAGCTGCGGATTGGTGAGGACAAACTGTCAGCTGCTGCAGCAGAAAAGCATGTTCGCAGAAAAGGGATGACAGCCAACAGGCCAGCATCGGCATACACATGCGACCGCTGCGACAGAGACTGCCTCTCTCGCATTGGTCTCTACAGTCACAGGCGACGCTGCTTGGACCAAGCAGACAGCCCATCTAGACATTAGAACGGATGAACTTTGTCCATGGTCAGCCATGACCGAGGGAGGCCTACTACTGGTTGGTTTTGAATGAAATGTGGTTGAAGTAGCTACTAGTAACCTTTCTAGTACACGTTCACCAGGACCAGCTCGCTGAAAGATAAAAGTTACTATCGGTTCTGAGTGTGAACATGACTTACTTTTCCCTCCAGTGATAGTGAAGGTTATCGTTGTTGGGGTCAGCATGATAACGATACCAGTTATCAGGGATCTACCGATAGATAGTGTCAGGGTTTGGGTGTTCAGGAGGCCACTTGCTTCAGTTCGGAACGTGGAGTTTAGAGCTTGGTCAGAAAGGAGTCACCACACTCAGGCAATCCCGTACACGCTCCATCCAAATCTACCAGCAGTTATCCGGCAGATTTCCTAAACATGCGCAAATACCCCTATATGCTGGTTTGGTTTTGAAATGGGGAGGGCGGGAGAGAGAGAGAGAGAGTGAGAGAGAGAGAGAGAGAGAAAGAGAGAGAGAGAGAGAGAGAGAGACCTATGAAACAGTAATCTGACACCACCAGAATCATGGAAAGATTAAGATGGTCAGCCAACAGGTCAGTGGACCTATGAAACATTAAGCTGACACCACCAGAATGATGGAAAGATTAAGATGGGCAGGCAGCAGGCCAGTGGACCTATGAAACAGTAAGCTGACACCACCAGAATCATGGAAAGATTAAGATGGTCAGCCAACAGGTCAGTGGACCTATGAAACATTAAGCTGACACCACCAGAATGATGGAAAGATTAAGATGGGCAGGCAGCAGGCCAGTGGACCTATGAAACAGTAAGCTGACACCACCAGAATGATGGAGAGATTAAGATGGGCAGCCAACAGGCCAGTGGACCTATGAAACAGTAAGCTGACTCCACCAGAATGATTGAAACAATTAAGATGGGCAGCCAACAGGCCAGTGGACCTATAAAACATTAAGCTGACACTACCAGAATGATGGAAAGATTAAGATGGGCAGCCAGCAGGCCAGTGGACCTATGAAACAGTAAGCTGACACCACCAGAATGATTGAAACAATTAAGATGGGCAGCCAACAGGCCAGTGGACCTATGAAACAGTAAGCTGACACCACCAGAATGATGGAGAGATTACGATGGGCAGCCAACAGGCCAGTGGACGTATGAAACAGTAAGCTGACACAACCAGAATGATTGAAACAATTAAGATGGGCAGCCAACAGGCCAGTGGACCTATCAAACAGTAAGCTGACACCACCAGAATGATGGAAAAATTAAGATGGGCAGACAGCAGGCCATTGGACATATGAAACAGTAAGCTGACACCACCAGAATGATGGAGAGATTAAGATGGTCAGCCAACAGGCCATTGGACCTATGAAACAGTAAGCTGACACCACCAGAATGATTGAAACAATTAAGATGGGCAGCCAACAGGCCATTGGACCTATGAAACAGTAAGCTGTCACCACCAGAATGATGGACACATTAAGATGGGCAGCCAACAGGCCAGTGGACCTATGAAACAGTAAGCTGACACCACCAGATTGATGAAAACATTAAGATGGTCAGCCAACAGGTCAGTGGACCTATGAAACATTAAGCTGACACCACCAGAATGATGGAGGGATTAAGATGGGCAGCCAACAGGCCAGTGGACCTATGAAACAGTAAGCTGACATAACCAGAATGATGGAAACATAAAGATGGGCAGCCAACAGACCAGTGGACGTATGAAACAGTAAGCTGACACCACCAGAATGATGGAAACATTAAGATGGGCAGCCAACAGGCCAGTGTACCTATGAAACAGTAAGCTGACATAACCAGAATGATGGAAACATAAAGATGGGCAGCCAACAGACCAGTGGACGTATGAAACAGTAAGCTGACATAACCAGAATGATGGAAACATTAAGATGGGCAGCCAACAGGCCAGTGTACCTATGAAACAGTAAGCTGACACCACCAGAATGATGGTAACATTAAGACGGGCAGCCAACAGGTCAGTGGACCTATGAAACATTAAGCTGACACTACCAGAATGATGGAAACATTAAGATGGGCAGCCAACAGGTCA
>JAPXFY010000030.1:6275614-6278114 GCA_030674185.1 Monoplex corrugatus | reverse complement strand
CAAAGGGTTAAGTTTGCTTTGGTAGCAGGGTTGACAATAAAGAATGCTGGTGGACAGGGTGAGGGAGTCAAAGGGTTAAATTTGTTTGTTTTGCTAGCATGGTTGGCAATGCAGGATGCTGGTGGACAGGGTGCGGGAGTCAGAGGGTTAATCTGCTGAGCCTAACTCAGCCCTTTTCTTTGTTTATTACTTTCACGCGTATTTCATTCATATTACGTTACATATCCCGAAGGCCTGCAGGTCGTGGAGACAACCTAAGGGCCTGTGGCTGACACACTAGCACGCTAGCGCACAAGAGGCGAGACAGCGAGTGGCGAGGGCTCTAGAGAGAAAAGTGTGCCGTGAAACAAGAATCGAGGCAGAAGCAGATTTTTAGAAGTGCAGGAAGCTGGTGAATAGGATCATCATCATCATCATCATCATCATCATCATCATCATCATCATCAATCATCATCAGTGCCCTGCCACATGGCGTTGGCGATCATGGCCCTTCATATGCATCTTCTATCCTCTCTGTCCTCAGCCACTCTGCAAGTCCGTCCAATGTTTTTTTCTTTTTTTTTGGGTCTACCAGTTGTTCTGCTTCCCTCCAGTTTTCCTGTTGTGACCAGGTGCTCTAATTCCCCTTTTCTAATCTTCCTTATGAATGATCTTCCTGTGACTAGGATGAAAGAGTCAAAGGGTTAAGTTTTTGTTTTGCTGGTATGGTTAACAATGCAAGATGCTGGTGGACAGTGTGCAGGAGTCACTGGGTTAACAATTAGACTGCACGCTCTGCTACATCCTATAAGAATATATTCTTAAGTTAATAATGTTATTAGTGTGTTGGCTAGTGACTGCGTGCTTGTCACCTCTCACTTTCAGCCTACAACGCTGGCTACCACTGCTGCCTGCAGCTGTGCGAGAGGGAGAGCAGAATGCGTAAGTCTCTCTTTTCAGTACATAGCCTCTCCATCAGCAAGCCCTATGTTATGCCTCCTCGTGGCGACATGTGGTAACTGAGCACCTCACGGACTCAGGCTAAAACTCGAGGGACTCAGAGGAGGTCTCGTGTGGCACGCAGGCCCACTGGCGTGTGGACATGCCCTGGTGCCCACGAACCAGACCCCCAGCTATGTGTAAATAGCACCACTGCCTTGTGGATATCTCGGGAGAGAATAAGGCTAAAGGAGTAAAACCCTGAAAAAAAATATCACCCCTACTGCCTTGTAGGTTGTCGTGGGAACGACAAAGGCTATCGGACAGACCGTACACAAACCGATGGAAGGCAACGGGAAACCATGATCGTGCTTTCCCAAGCAAAAATCATGGCCAGACAAAACAAGAGAAATAAATGACAGGCAACATTTATAGGCCATTTTATGAGGAAAGGGGAATTAGAGCACCTGGTCACAACCGGAAAGCTGGAGGGAAAGAGAACACCAGGTAGACCCAGGGAGAAAATATCGGACGGACTTGCAGAATGGCTGAGGACAGAGAGGGTGGAAGATGTACTTGCGGCAACAAGGGATAGATACATATGGAGGGCCATGATCGCCAACGCCATGCGGCAGGGCACACGATGACGATGATGTAAATGTTATATTCAAGAACTATTCAGCACGTCGCCGGGTTATGCAAAAAAATGGAAGGGGAAAATAAAGGGGAACCGCCCCCCCCCCCCCCCCACCACAACAAACAAACAAGCCAAAACCCATGACACATTTGTCGCCAGATGTGACCTAGCCATGTAAACAGCGAGTGAAAGAAGAAGAAAAGTTTGGAGCTTGTTAAAGAGGCTTCATTGCACTCGACACTTCCATATACGCTCCGCTCAATTCTGCCAGCAGTTATCTGGCAGACTCCTTGAGCCTGCGCAAAACCCTATGCACTGGCAAGGTCTTGAAATGGGGAGGGTTGGAGGTGGTAGTGGGGACCTGTGAAACATATAGCTGACACCACCAGAATGACGAATTTTACAGTAAGCTGACACCACCAGAATGACGAATTTTACAGTAAGTTGACACCACCAGAATGACGAATTTTACAGTAAGCTGACACCACCAGAATGACGATTTTACAGTAAGCTGACACCACCAGAATGACGAATTTTACAGTAAGCTGACACCACCAGAATGACGAATTTTACACTAAGCTGACACCACCAGAATGACGAATTTTACAGTAAGCTGACACACCAAATGACGATTTTACAGTAAGTGACACCACCAGAATGACGATTTTTACAGTAAGTTGACACCACCAGAATGACGATTTTTACAGTAAGCTGACACCACCAGAATAATGAATTTCACACTAAGCTGACACCACCAGAATAATGAAAACATTAAGATGAGCAGCGAACAACCAAATTATTCAGCGTGTAGGGCTGGGATTGAACTCCAGATATCGGATCTTGAGGCCATGGTTTATCGTAATAACCAATCAGCCCATGTACAAATTTGGCCTGCCTGAGGGCTGAAGATTGTACAGGTATAGTAGTATGCCGCATCAACTTTGA
>JAPXFY010000030.1:6268114-6270614 GCA_030674185.1 Monoplex corrugatus | reverse complement strand
GGAAAAAAAAAGAAAAGAAAATTAAGTACACATATCAATGCATTCGCGCACATAATCAATGGATATGCCCCTGGCGTTGACCACTCCGTCCAATTTATCGCACAAGGGATTTAAAAAAGACACCTAATACAAAATTAAGCATACCTTAGGACACCAAAACATATAAAACAGGCATAAGTTGCCTAAAATTGTTTCCGCATATCTTACCTCCCTTGAGCCAAAAATACATTTAATACATGTACCCAATTATCAATCCTAAGAAGAAGTATGTAAGACTTTATCGAACACATACAGATGAATGGACCAGCAAGGCAGAAAATGATAGGAAGAAATGACAGAAAGCAAAGGAACAAGGCAGAAACAAAGAGAGTGACAGAAAAGAGGGAATTTCTAGCACAGAATTTCCAGAAGGTAGGGGGATATTATTTACACTGAAAGAGCCCCCGGCATCCCCGCGGGGGGATTTTTCAAGTTCAAAGAGATATTGGGATGGCCATAGCCCTGATATGGGTAGGCTGGGCTTTAAAAAATAAAGATAATAAAAAAAAAACTACATAAAACGAAAGAGCATTAAAGACAATTTGTACAAAGGAATGTAACATAGTAGCACACAAGCATATTTACACGACTACATCCTACCTGTATCAGGTTGATAGTGTAAAACCTGTCATGTTTTGAAGGTATTTTGAAAAAACAAAAACAACAACAACAACAAAAACAACATATAAATTGACGGGTGTGAAGGCCAAGCGGGAAAGACATCAAGCGTCCAATCAGAAGGTCTGGGGTTCGAGCCTGCCTGGGTACCTCCCACCCAGTGGGTAAAGGGTGGAGATTTTGCCCAATATCCACGTCAGCGTGTATGCAGACCTGCTGGTGTCTAAATCACCCATCGTGTGTACACATCAGCAGAACACTAAAATATGCATGTTTTAACCCTTTGACTCCTGCACCTTATCCAGCAACTGCAAAAACTTAACCCTTTGACTCCCTCACCCTATCCACAGGAAGCTGGTGGATAGGGTGAGGGAGTCAAAGGGTTAAGTTTTTGCTTTGCTAGCATGGGTAGCAATGCAGGATGCTGGTGGACAGAGTGCGGGAATCAAAGGGTTAAATACCGTTATCAGTGTCCAGCGGCTTAGGAAAACTTGACAACACCCACCATGCACACACACCTGACGAAGGTGGAGTTTTAGACTTTTAGAATTTATTCAAGAAGCATTCATCGCGCTTGGACAATTCCATATGCGCTCCTCCCAAACCTGCTACCTGTTATCTGGCGGATTCCTTGAGTCTGTACAAAACCCTATGCCCTGGCAAGGTCTTCAACTGGAAAGGAATAGGGAAGGTGGGGGGAGGGGGGTAACCCGATTCTATGAAACACTGTGTCAATGGGCTGTTGACGCGGGCTAGTTGGTAGAGCTACTGACTCGAGATCTGATATCTTGAGTTCAATCCCAGCTCAGAACATTGCAAACGGGCCTGTTTGCTGCCCATTTTAATGTTTCCATCATTCTGGTGATGTCAGCTTACTGTTTGATAGGTCCACTGGCCTGTTGGCTGCCCGACTTAATGTTTCCAACATTCTGGTGGTGTTAGCTTACTGTTTCATAGGTCCACTGGCCTGTTGGCTGCCCATCTTAATGTTTCCATCGTTCTGGTGATGTCAGCTTAGTGTTCGATAGGTCCACTGGCCTGTTGGCTGCCCATCTTAATGTTTCCATCATTCTGGTGGTGTCAGCTTACTGTTTGATAAGTCCACTGGCCTGCTGGCTGCACATCTTAATGTTTCCATCATTCTGGTGGTGTCAGCTTACTGTTTGATAAGTCCACTGGCCTGTTGGCTGCACATCTTAATGTTTCCATCATTTTGGTGGTGTCAGCTTACTGTGTCATATCGGAGTTATTGGAGTTATTTCAAGAGGGATTCACCGCGCTCGGACAGCTCCATATACGCTCCACCCAGATCCTCCAGCAATTATCTGACAAATTTCTGACAGAGTCTGCACAAAACTCTATGTGCTGGCAAGGTCTTGAAACGAGGAAAGGGCAGAAGGGACCTATCAAACACTAAGTTGACACCACCAGAATGATGGTAAACATTAAGATGGGCAGCCAGCAGGCCAGTGGATCTATCAAACACTAAGCTGGCATCACCAGAATGGTGGTAAACATTAAGACGGGCAGCCAGCAGGCCAGTGGATCTATCAAACACTAAGTTGACACCACCAGAATGATGGAAAACGTTAAGATGGGCAGTGGACAGGCTTTCTTGAAATAAACTCCATTAACTCCGATATGAAACACTAATACAACACCACCAGAATAACTGGAGCATTAAGCTGGGCAACGACCAAGTCAGTTTTTATGTCGCTGACTGGGATGGGACTCAGAGACATCAGTCCTGGGTCCTGGGTCCTGGGCACTGCTCCATGAGTCGGCCAGCCTGCTGGAGTATGCAGACTGTGCAGCAACATGCAGACTGCACAGTGTGGGCTAT
>JAPXFY010000030.1:6258114-6260614 GCA_030674185.1 Monoplex corrugatus | reverse complement strand
CCAGACAAACACACTGATGTGTACATACGCACAACACACACACACACACACACACACAAACACACATACACACACAGACACACACACATACACACAAATCACAGACAAACACACACTCAAAGACACACACACACATACACTCACCACACACACACACACACCACACACACACACACACACACCACACACACACACGCACATACACACACACACATACACACACACATACCACACACACACACACACCACACACATACCCACCCACCCACACACACACGCATACCTCACACCCACCCCCACACACAGACAACGTACCAGGTAGCTGACAGTGAAGTATGGAGGCACCCTAGTCTGCCACATGTCGGCCAGGATAACGGCAGGGTGCAACAGGTACATACAGAACGTCAGGTGAGACACAGGTACAAACACCTTCCATGACAGGATGCTGTTGATGAAACCTGCCACACAGTCAACGTGCACTTTCACTTTCACTTTCAATTTTCATTTTCCCAAGATAATGCGGGCAAATCAAATCTGCGAGCTAGTTGGTACAGCCATGGACTCAAAAATCTAATATCTCGAGTTCAATCCCAGCCCGGAACATTAAAACCTGGCCTGTTGGCTGCCCATCTTAATGTTTCCATCATTCTGGTGGTGTCAGCTTACTGTTTCATAGGTCCACTGACCTGTTGGCTGCCCATCTTAATGTTTCCATCATCCTGGTGGTGTCAGCTACTGTTTCATAGGTCAACTGGCCTTTTGCTTTCATCTTATTTTCCCAATCATTCTGGTGTTGTCAGCTTACTGGTTTCATAGGTCCAACTGGCCTGTTGGCTGCCCGTCTTAATGTTTCCATCATTCTGGTGGTGTCAGCTTACTGTTTCATAGGTCCACTGGCCTGTTGGCTGCCCATCTAATGTTTCCATCATTCTGGTGGTGTCAGCTTACTGTTTCATAGGTCCACTGGCCTGTTGGCTGCCATCTTAAAGTTTCCATCATTCTGGTGGTGTCAGCTTACTGTTTCATAGGTCCACTGGCCTGTTGGCTGCCCAGTCTTAAAGTTTCCATCATTCTGGTGGTGTCAGCTTATGTTTCATAGGTCCACTGGCCTGTTGGCTGCCCATCTAATGCTTTCCATCATTCTGGTGGTGTCAGCTTACTGTTTCATAGGTCCACTGGCCTGTTGGCTGCCCATCTTAAGTTTCCATCATTCTGGTGGTGTCAGCTTATGTTTCATAGGTCCACTGGCCTGTTGGCTGCCCATCTTAATGTTTCCATCATTCTGGTGGTGTCAGCTTATTGTTTCATAGGTCCACTGGCCTGTTGGCTGCCCATCTTAATGTTCCATCATTCTGGTGGTGTCAGCTTATGTTTCATAGGTCCACTGGCCTGTTGGCTGCCCATCTTAATGTTTCCATCATTCTGGTGGTGTCAGCTTACTGTTTCATAGGTCCACTGGCCTGTTGGCTGCCCATCTTAATGTTTCCATCATTCTGGTGGTGTCAGCTTACTGTTTCATAGGTCCACTGGCCTGTTGGCTGCCCATCTTAATGTTTCCATCATTCTGGTGGTGTCAGCTTACTGTTTCATAGGTCCACTGGCCTGTTGGCTGCCCATCTTAATGTTTCCATCATTCTGGTGGTGTCAGCTTACTGTTTCATAGGTCCACTGGCCTGTTGGCTGCCCATCTTAATGTTTCCATCATTCTGGTGGTGTCAGCTTACTGTTTCATAGGTCCACTGGCCTGTTGGCTGCCCATCTTAATGCTTTCCATCATTCTGGTGGTGTCAGCTTACTGTTTCATAGGTCCACTGGCCTGTTGGCTGCCCATCTTAATGCTTCCATCATTCTGGTGGTGTCAGCTTACTGTTTCATAGGTCCACTGGCCTGTTGGCTGCCCATCTTAATGCTTCCATCATTCTGGTGGTGTCAGCTTACTGTTTCATAGGTCCACTGGCCTGTTGGCTGCCCATCTTAATGCTTCCATCATTCTGCGTTTCATATGTCCCTCTCCCCCTTTCCCCGTTTCAAGACCTTGCCAGCACATAGGGATTTGCGCAGGCTTCGGAAGTCTGTCAGATAATTGCTGACAGATTTGGGTGGATCGATCGCATATGGAGTTTTCCGAGTTCAGTGAATCCCTGACTAACAACCTACTAACGAAATAATGCCTCTACGTGAGGAATTTATCCCATATGTACCGACACCACTAATGCCCTGTGATCCAAAATAAACACACATCCTACATCCTATCCACCAACTGCAACTGCAAAAACGTAACCCTTTGACTCCCTCACCCTGTCCACAAACACAAAGAGACATGCATACACATACAGACACACACATACACATATATACGAACAGACAGATACACGCACACACACACATACACACACTCACACACAAAACACACGCTAGACCTATAGCTGTTTCCTATTCATTATCATCATGTGCCCTGCTGCATGGTGTTGGCGATCATGGCCCTCCATACGAATCTATC
>JAPXFY010000030.1:6235614-6248114 GCA_030674185.1 Monoplex corrugatus | reverse complement strand
CAATCTTACGAGTCACGTGACCTACCCAAAAGCCAATGGGATGATGACGAATGGAGCCACCAGCCAATGGAACTGCAGGTCAGTGGACAGGTACCAGCCCCAGGGCACACACTGAAAAGTACAGTACAATATGGTATGACAATACACATCATGGAAAGACGATGGATGTTGTTTGGGAACATCATCCGAAGACAGCAGGATAACTTCACCCCGACTGTCTTTCTCTGGACACAATGAAGACAGCAGGACAACATCACCAGGACTGTCCTTCACTGGACACCATGAAGACAGCAGGACAACATCACCAGGACTGTCCTTCTCTGGACACCATGAAGACAGCAGGACAACATCACCCGGACTGCCCTTCACTGGACACCATGAAGACAGCAGGATAACATCACCAGGACTGTCCTTCACTGGACACCACGAAGACAGCAGGACAACATCACCAGGACTGCCCTTCACTGGACACCATGAAGACAGCAGGATAACATCACCGGACTGTCCTTCACTGGACACCATGAAGACAGCAGGACAACATCACCCGGACTGCCCTTCACTGGACACCATGAAGACAGCAGGATAACATCACCAGGACTGTCCTTCACTGGACACCACGAAGACAGCAGGACAACATCACCAGGACTGCCCTTCACTGGACACCATGAAGACAGCAGGATAACATCACCAGGACTGTCCTTCACTGGACACCACTAAGACAGCAGGACAACATCACCAGGACTGCCCTTCACTGGACACCATGAAGACAGCAGGATAACATCACCAGGACTGTCCTTCACTGGACACGATGAAGACAGCAGGACAACATCACCAGGACTGTCCTTCACTGGACACCATGAAGACAGCAGGATAACATCACCAGGACTGCCCTTCACTGGACACCATGAAGACAGCAGGATAACATCACCAGGACTGCCCTTCACTGGACACGATGAAGACAGCAGGACAACATCACCAGGACTGCCCTTCACTGGACACCATGAAGACAGCAGGATAACATCACCAGGACTGCCCTTCACTGGACACCATGAAGACAGCAGGATAACATCACCCGGACTGTCCTTCACTGGACACCATGAAGACAGCAGGATAACATCACCAGGACTGTCCTTCACTGGACACCATGAAGACAGCAGGATAACATCACCAGGACTACCCTTCACTGGACACCAGAAGGAAGACAGCAGGATAACATCACCAGGACTGCCCTTCACTGGACACCAGAAGGAAGACAGCAGGATAACATCACCAGGACTGCCCTTCACTGGACACCATGAAGACAGCAGGACAACATCACCAGGACTGCCCTTCAATGGACACCATGAAGACATCAGGACAACATCACCTGGACTGTCCTTCACTGGACACCATGAAGACAGCAGGATAACATCACCCAGACTGTCCTTCACTGGACACCATGAAGACAGCAGGACAACATCACCAGGACTGCCCTTCACTGGACACCATGAAGACAGCAGGATAACATCACCAGGACTGTCCTTCACTGGACACCATGAAGACAGCAGGATAACATCACCAGGACTGCCCTTCACTGGACACCATGAAGACAGCAGGACAACATCACCCGGACTGCCCTTCACTGGACACCAGAAGGAAGACGTAAGAGAGGAAGACCCAGAAACGTTTGGTGACAAACAATACAGGGAAACCTTAAGCCTCTCTGTCTCCCTCTCTCTCTTTCTCTCTCTCTTTATTTCTCTCTCTTTCGCTCTCCCCCTTTCTCTCTCTCTCTTCCTTTCCCTCCCTCTCTCTCTTTCTTTCTCTCTTTCTTTCTATCTCTCTCTCTGTCTCCCTCCCTCTCTCTCTTTCTCTCTCTCTCTCTGTCTGTCTTTTTCAAGATCTGTCTCTCTCTCTCTCTCTCCCTTTCTCTCTCTGTCTGTCTATCTATCTATAAGACACTGAACTAGAGCACCGTACAAATGAAAACGACCATGAATCATTTAAGTAGGTTTTAGACTATGATGTAAAGGTACCCAATATCTTTAATGCTTCAAAAACAAATAAACCAAGATTGAATAAAATGGTCTCATTACGTGTTGATATCAATATGTTAAGTTTGAATGGTGGGGGGGGGGGGGGGAGGGGTTCAGTTCACTCCACACTCACTGACCTGATCCTGAAGACTCTTGTAAAAATTGTTGATGTACAACAAGTTGGTCCACCAGTACGTTTTACAGTTGCTGAAATAGTCGTGAGTCTCCTCTTCCAGTTGGGGCCATCACTCATGTAGGGCAAGAGACAGGTGAAGGCCATGATGGCTATGGCGTAGGCTGGTGTCAATCTGAACAAAAAAAAAAAAAAAAAAAGAAAAAAAAAGAAAAATCCAAGATGAGCACGGTGGCCAAGTGGGTAAACATCAGACTTCTAATCACAAGGTACTGGGTTCGATCCGCCCAGACACCTCCACCTGGTGGGTAAAGGGTGGAGATTTTTATGATCTCCCTTGTGTCAACATCTATGCACATCTTTCAATGCCTAACCTCCGTTCGTGAATATACGCATGCAGAACACAAAAAAAAAAAAACAAACAAACAAGATTTATGTGTCATCAATACAGGAAATCAAGATTATATATCATTATCACAGAAAAATCGAGATTTGTATATGTTCATAACAGAAGATCAAGATTTATATATCATCAATACAAAAAATCAAGATTTATATATCATCAATACAGAAAATCAAGATTTATATCATCAATACAGAAAATCAAGATTTATATATCATCAATACAGAAAATCAAGATTTCTATATATCATCAATACAGAAAATCAAGATTTCTATATCATCAATACAGAAAAACAAGATTTCTATATATCATCAATACAGAAAATCAAGATTTCTATATCATCAATACAGAAAATCAAGATTTACATATCATCAATACAGAAAATCAAGATCTACATATCATCAATACAGAAAAACAAGATCTACATATCATCAATACAGAAAATCAAGATTTACATATCATCAATACAGAAAATCAAGATTTCTATATCATCAATACAGAAAATCAAGATTTACATATCATCAATACAGAAAATCAAGATCTACATATCATCAATACAGAAAATCAAGATTTCTATATATCATCAATACAGAAAATCAAGATTTACATATCATCAATACAGAAAAACAAGATTTACATATCATCAATACAGAAAAACAAGATTTACATATCATCAATACAGAAAATCAAGATTTACATATCATCAATACAGAAAAACAAGATTTACATATCATCAATACAGAAAAACAAGATCTACATATCATCAATACAGAAAATCAAGATTTACATATCATCAATACAGAAAAACAAGATCTATATATCATCAATACAGAAAATCAAGATATATTTTATATCAAACTCAAGATTTTGTACTTCTAAAGTCAACGTAACTTTGGTTAAAATAAAAGTTAAAGTCAAGCAAGGAGCGTACGAGACAACCATAACAGTGAACACAGATGTCATGTAACGTCAGAAGTTTCTAAGATAAACAAAAGTACGCATATTTCCTAAAGAAAAAAAAAAGTATTTTAGGTAGTCTTTTTTGTCAGTGTGACCTTGACCTTGGCGCCATGACTTCCAACACATGCATCTGTGACTCCTCTCACCTTGATTCAAATTTGGTAAAAAGATCAACATTTTTTTTCAGACAGACAGACAGAGAGACAGACAAACAGACAGACAGACAGACAGACAGACAGACAGACAGGCATATCTCTATCTAATCGACATGAAACTATCTTATAAGAAATGTTTGAGGGAGGGGAAGGGGGGGGGGGGAAGCAGAAATGAGACACCAGATATCTAAATAAAAGAAAGGGATATTTTCAGAGCTTCATGTATACACGTACTCAGATTCAACAGAATCATTTCATTCCGTGAAAACATTCGTACACTAAATCTAACTCTACATGGATCTGAGAGAGAGAAAGAGAGAGAGAAGAGAGAGAGAGAGACAGAGAGAGACGACAGAGAGAGAAACGGAGACAGAACAGAGAACAGAGAGAGAAGAGAGAGAGAGAGAGAGAGAGAACGAGAGAGAAGAGAGAGAGACAGAGAGAGAGAGACAGAGAGAGAGAAGAGAGAGACAGAGAGAGACAGAGAGAGAGAGACAGAGAGAGAGACAGAGAGAGGAGAGAGAGAGAGACAGAGAGAGAGAGAGAGAGAAGAGAAGAGAGAGAGAGAGAGAAGAGAGAGAGAGAGAGAGAGACAGAGAGAGAGAGAGAGACAGAGAGGAGAGAGAGAGAGACAGAGAGAGAGGAGAGAGAGACAGAAGAGAGAGAGAGAGAGACGAGAGAGAGAGGAAGAGAGAGAGAGAGAAGAGAGAGAGAGACGAGAGAGAGAGAGAGAGAGAGACAGAGAGAGAGAGAGAGACAGAGAGGAGAGAGACAGAGAGGAGAGAGAGAGAGAGAGGAGAGAGAGAGAGAAGAGAGAGAGGGGAGAGGAGAACAGTTTTAGGGAGATACGAGTAAGATTGGAGTGTGGAATTTCTTCACGAGGATTTTATCTCACTCCGACAATTCCATAAGCGCTCCACCCAAATTGTCAGCAGTTATCTGGGAGATTCCCTGAGCCTGTGCAAAAACCCTACGCACTGGCAAGGTCTTGAAATGGGGAGGGGTGGGAAGGGTAGGTATGAAACACCTAAGCTGACACCACCAGAAAGATGGAAACATTAAGATGGGCAGCCAACGGACCAGTTTTTTTTTAAAATGTGCAGGCTGGGATTGAACTCGAGATATTGGATCTTGAATCCACGGCTCTTCCAAAAGAACCAACCAGATAGGAAAGGGAGACAACTGAACACTGAAACACCAAAAGGGAGGTAAAAACAACAACAACAAATATATATATATATATATATATATATATATATATATATATATATATATATATATATATATTTAACGCTCAGCAAATTTGAGCGAACCAATCAATTATGAAAATTGGATGCTGTTCATGTTCATGACAATTGCTGGGGAAACGCCGAGGAGGTCAAGATCATTCGTAACATCAGCCTTCAGAGTCAGGGTTCTGCCTTGTCCACGTAGAAGGTTGACACGGTCGCTGAGGTTGGCAGACAATATGTCACCCAACAACAACAACAACAACAACAACAAAACAACAACAACAAACAACATACCTGATATAACGATGCAAATAGTAGACCAGTACATTCTTCACTCTCACTCCTCCTGCCTCTGCAGCTTCTCGGAGAAACATCATGGTGGTCAGAACACCACTGGAAAAAAAAAGTTAGAAAAGAAAGATAATACGAAATCCTAAACAAATGTGACTGCCCGCGTTCAAGCAAACAGGAACCAGAAAAAAAGCACGACAAAGAATAAGAACGCGTATTTAATACACGACAAGACATGCGCAAATTTTCAGCCAACTGGCCTTTGTCAAACGTAAGATCACAAACAAACAAACACCAGATACAAAATTAGGAGAAAAAGACTGAAACTTCCCTGCTTGCTCCGTCCAGTGTGAGAAAAGGAATTTGGACTGGAGCAGCAGGGAAGTTTCAGTCTTTTTCTCTTAATTTTTCTATCTGGTGTTTGTTTGTTTGTGATCTTACGCTTGACAATTGGCGATGTCTTGTCTTGTCTGGTATTAGATACGCGTTCTTACTCTTTTTCGTGTTTTTTCTGGTTCAAGAAAAATAATGTAAACTTTCTTTCTATCACATCTTTAGAAAAGAAAGAAAATGCAATCTTTCTATCTATCGCATGACCCATGTAATCGAACTGTATCGATCTGCCATATAAAATGTCTATCGTATCTTCCATGTCCTTTCAAATGGCCTTGAACCTAGGCTGCTCATTCGACCATCCGGCCCTCCAAACCACTATGCCCATACTCAGTCAGTGAGGAAGATATTTTTTCGATTTTCTACGTCAAGATATGTGCAGACCTGTTAGTGAGTGCCTACCCCCCTCCCCCCCCCTCCCCAACCTTCGCGTGTACATGCTACGCAGAACGTTCACATTCTTATTGTTTGAAGCCCAGCCGACTGCACAGAGCCACATCAGGGCTATAACCATTTCAAAATGTACACAACATCTGGTTGAAAAAAAAGCAGGAAAAGAAAATTAAGCAAACATATCAATGCTTGCACCTAATAATCTAAGGATATACCCCTGGCGTTGACCATTCTGTCCAATTTATTACCAAAGGATTTCAAAAAACAAATCCGAATACAAATGTGACTTTCCACCACGAAATGAGTCACTTGTCCATTTCAGGCAGTTTTCACTTTTTCATTGCTTCTAAATGTACATTTACTGCTCTTTCTAATGAAGAAAACCATTTTAAAATCGGACAATAAATACCTGAGGTACAGCCTTCTAAACATGGCACTTTTCCAAAACACAGTTTTGAGAAAAATCAAGAAAAACGAAAGTGAAAGTTCAGCATCTTCATGTTGGGTAGGGTAATGCAAATAGCTTTTTTCACTCAGAAAGAACCACAATATGCGTAATTTATTGAATGTAGAATGTGTAGAAAAGGTTCCGGCATCCGTAAAATCAACAACTCCATAACGAGCCCTGACACCCCTCTCGCTTATTTTGCCCCATTGTGCAAAACGCTGCCAGTGGACAAGCGACTCATTCTGTGATGGAAGGTAACAAATGTGAACATTAAGGACACTAAACTAAATTAAAAAAATGGCCTAAATTACCAACATTGCTCCTGCACAGCACACTTCTTTAAAGACAAACATGCTGTCAACATATATGTACCCAATTATCAATCCTATGAGAATGTATGTAAGGCTTTATAAAACACACACATGTGAATGGACCAGCAAGACATTCATGCATTCATTCGGTCATTCTTTCATACCTTCCATCATTCATTCGTTCGTCTGGTTTCTGGTTCGTCCGTTCATTCATTTGATTTTTTGTTCGTTCGTTCATTCAATCATTCTTTTGTTTTCTTATTCGTTCCTTCCTCCATTCATTCATTTTTTGTGTTCATTCATTCATTCATTTGTTTTTGGTTCGTCTATTCATTCATTCACTTGGTTTTTTTTGTTTTTGTTTTTGGTTCGTTCATTCAGTCATTTGTTTGGTTCGTTCATTCAGTCATTTGTTTGGTTCGTTCATTCAGTCATTTGTTTGGTTCGTTCATTCATTCACTTGTTTTCTGGTTCATTCATTCTATCATTTGACTTATTTTGGTTCATTCATTCAGTCATTTGACTTATTTTGGTTCATTCATTCAATCATTTGACTTATTTTGGTTCATTCATTAAATCATTTGCACTTATTTTGGTTCATTCATTCAGTCATTTGACTTATTTTGGTTCATTCATTCAGTCATTTGACTTATTTTGGTTCATTCATTCAGTCATTTGACTTATTTTGGTTCATTCATTCAATCATTTGATTTATTTTGATTCATTCATTTAGTCATTTGGTTTTTAGTTCATTCATTCAATCATTTGACTTTTTTTGGTTCATTCATTCAGTCATTTGACTTATTTTGATTCATTTATTCAGTCATTCATCTGTTTCCGGTCCTTCATTTATTATTGTTTTCTCATTCGTCCCTTAGTTATCTGTGTGCACCAAGTCCACATCACAGTGTACAGCTGTACCTGATTAGGAAGAAAGGAATCCACGGCCAGAGTGGAGTGAATCACCAACTGTCCCAACATCTCCTCCAGCACCTCTGCCGCTCCCAGAGAATTTTCTGACAAATGATAAATAAACAAATAAATATGATGGTAGTGATGACGATGATGATTATAATGACAGTAGTGATGATGATGATGATGGTGATGATGATGGTGATGATGATGATGATGATGATGGTGATGATGAATAACAAATTGCCCTGATAAGGCCCTACGCAGTCTGCTGGGCTTTAAGCAACAATAAGAATAAGTAGCTAACCAATTAACTAACTAACTAGCTAATAACTTAAACTAACTAACTAACTAACTAGCTAGCTAAATAACTAACTAGCAACCAACCAACCAACCAGCTAGCTAACCAACTAGAATAAAATTGATGATGACGATGATAATAATAATGCTGATGATGAAGATAATGCTGATGATGATGACAATGACGACGACGACGACGATGATGAAGATAATGATGATGATGATAATGACGACGACGATGATGATGATGATGATGATGACGACGATGATGATGACACCTCCCCTTCCTTTCTTTGTTTGTTTTCTGTGCTTCTTCTATGATTCTATGTAATTTACTAATTTGTGTTCAAAAACATTATTGTCACCACTACCATTACTCTTATGCTACAGTCGTTTTCGTCTTATTGTTAGGGGTTGACGTGTATTTGTTTTACTTGTCTGCATTTGTCTCTAAAAACGCAAAACACTTGACCAACTGACATACAGAAGTTGATATTTTATCATAAATCATTTTTATAACTTCTTTAACACTGTACGTGTTATGGTTCATGTGCTTTCTTATATATGTTAATACGTGCAGAGTAGCGAGAACTAGGTGTGTCTATTGGGCCTTATGCTATTATCCTCGAGTAATGAAGTGTTTTGAATTAAAAAAAAAGACGATGTTGACGGTAGTGATGGTGAATTATGAATAAACGAATAGATAAATATAGAGACAGACAGATAGATAATCAATGAAATAAATGAATAAGTGATTAAGTGTGATGATAATGATGATGATAGTGACAATGGTAGTAATGATGATGAAGATGATAGTAATTCGTCTCGTCTCTCTCTATCTGTCTGTCTCTCTCTATCTGTCTGTCTCTGTCTGCCTGTCTCTCTGTCTGCCTGTCTCTCCATCTGTCTGTCTGTCTCTGTCTGCCTGTCTCTCTCTGTGTCTCGTCTCTCTCTATCTGTCTGTCTCTTTCTGTCAGCCTGTCTCTGTTTGTCTCTCTCTCTCTCTGTCTGTGTGTGTGTGTGTCTCTCTCGTTGTCTGTCTGTGTCTGTCTCTCTGTCTTTCTCTGTGTCTGTCTGTCTCTTCTCTCTTATCTGTGTCTCCCTCTGTCTCTCAATACGTCACATAAAAAAAACTGAAGAATCTAGCCAATCTTTCTGACCCAACACCATGTCCAACCAACAGTACATGTATTGTCCAATATAGTAAAGAAGACAGTATGGACAATTTCATCAGGCAAAGACAATACAGGGTAACATCACCCGGACCACACTTCACTGGACACCAACAGGAAGATGTATGAGAGGAAGACCTAAGAACACATCTCGATAAAACCAACAGGAGACCTTACGGCCCTGAAACACACTTAGGGTACTATACAGTGGCTGGCCCACAACTGACGGAAACCTTACAGCCCTGAAACACACTTAGGGTACTGTACAGTGGCTGGCCCACAACAGACGAGACCTTACAGCCCTGAAACACACTTAGAGTACTATACAGTGGCTGGCCCACAACAGACAGACCTTACAGCCTGAAACACACTTAAGGTATTATACAGTGGCTGGCCCACAACAGACAGAGACCTTACAGCCCTGAAACACACTTAGGGTACTTATACAGTGGCTGGCCCACAACAGACAGAGACCTTACAGCCCTGAAACACACTTAGGGTACTATACAGTGGCTGGCCCACAACAGACAGACCTTACAGACCTGAAACACACTTAGGGTATTATACAGTGGCTGGCCCACAACAGACAGACCTTACAGCCCTGAAACACACTTAGGGTATTATACAGTGGCTGGCCCACAACAGACAGAGACCTTACAGACCTGAAACACACTTAGGGTACTATACAGTGGCTGGCCACAACACAGACTTACGCCTGAACACACTTAGGGTACTATACAGTGGTGGCCCACAAAGAAGACCTTACAGCCCTGAAACACACTTAGGGTACTGTACAGTGACTGGCCAGAACAGATAGAAACTTCATCATCATCATCAGGTGCCTTGCCGCATGCGTTGGCGATTATGGACTTCCATCTGTCTCTATCTCTTGTTGCCTCAAGCATCTCTTCCACCCTCTTGTCCCTAGCCACTCTGCAAGTCCGTCTAGCATCTTCTCCTGGGTCTACCGGTGCTCTCTTTCCCTCCAGCTTTTCCGTTGTGACCAGGTGTTCCAATTCCCCTTTCCTCATAAAATGGCTTATAATGTTACCTGTCTTTTTTAAATCTTCCTTATGAATGATCTACTTGTGTCTGCCTCCATAAAGACTGTCTCGTTTGTGTTCTTTGCTGTCCATGGAACTCTCAACATCCTTCTCAGAAACCACATCTCGGCTGCCTCAATCTTGTTCTGACTTTGCTTGTTGATTGTCCAGGCCTCGCAACCGTATAACAATATTGGTTCTATATAATATTCAAGAACTCTCTTCCTTAGAAACCTTACAGCCCTGAAACATACTTAGGGTACTATACAGAGGCTGGCCCACAACAGAAAGAAGCGAGAACCAGTGTTGCTGCTTTGCATGCCAACGGTATGTATAACAGGCAGTAAATAAACAACTATCTCGTACCCCTCCCACCAACACACACAGACGTACCAAAGTAGGTAGACATGTAGAGTACAGAGTTGCCCACGATGAGCCAGAAGATGGACAAGACCCGGATGCCATGCAGACACGTGACCGACCCTCTGACGTCATGCACTCCCAGAATCCACTCCGTGTTGGCCGGAAGCGAGAAAGCCAGGAAAGCTTTCGTAATGCCTGACCCTGAAAGAAATAAATAAAAAGTATGAATGAATTAATAAGGCAAGCTAGAAAGCAAACAGTATCTATGAATCCATCTATCCATCCATCCATCCATCCATCCATCCATCCATCCATCCATCCATCACCATCAATCAGTCAACCAACCAATCAATCAATCAACCAATCAATCAATCAACCAATCAATCAATCAACCAATCAATCAATCGATCAATCAATCATCAACAATCAATAATAGATCAATCGATCCAAACCATGAAACAATGATCAATTAATTAATCAATCAATCAATCAATCGATCCCCAACCCCGAACTAATGATCAATCAATCGATCAATAAAATCAATCAATCAAAGAACATCAATAAATCAATCGTAATCGCGAAATAGATAATCAATCAAGTAAGCAAACAAGCAATATTAACTAAGCAACATAACTCTTGAGAGTCACGGAGTTATCTCCCATGTAGAATTTCTCAAATTAAAATTCTCCCTGCTTCCCTCTTATTTCCTTTGGTGAAACAAGCAATATCAATCGATCAATCAGAAAATGAACAGCAATCACTCGATCAATACATAAGTAGTTTGTAGTTCGTTCAAAAGGGATTCACTGCACTCGAAAACTCCATATGCGCTCCACCCAAATCTGCCAGCAATTATATGACAGACTTCTTATGCCTGCGCAAAACCCTATGCGCTGGGTAAGGTTTTGAAATGGGGAAAGGGGGAAGAGGGACCTATGAAACAGTAAGCTGACACCACCAGAATGACGTAAACATTAAGATGGGCAGCCAACAGGCCAGTGGACCTATCAAACAGTAAGCTGACACCACCAGAATGATGGAAACATTAAGATGGACAGCCAACAGGCCAGTGGACCTATCAAACAGTAAGCTGACACCACCAGAATGATGGAAACATTAAGATGGACAGCCAACAGGTCTGTGGACCTATGAAACAGTAAGCTGACATCACCAGAATGATGGAACCATTAAGATGGGCAGCCAACAGGCCAGTGGACCTATCAAACAGTAAGCTGACACCACCAGAATGATGGAAACATTAAGATGGACAGCCAACAGGCAGTGGACTATCAAACAGTAAGCTGACACCACCAGAATGATGGAACCATTAAGATGGGCAGCCAACAGGCCTGTGGACCTATGAAACAGTAAGCTGACACCACCAGAATGATGGAACCATTAAGATGGGCAGCCAACAGGCCAGTGGACCTATGAAACAGTAAGCTGACACCACCAGAATGATGGAAACATTAAGATGGACAGCCAACAGGCCAGTGGACTTATGAAACAGTAAGCTGACACCACCAGAATGATGGAACCATTAAGATGGGCAGCCAACAGGCCTGTGGACCTATGAAACAGTAAGCTGACACCACCAGAATGATGGAACCATTAAGATGGGCAGCCAACAGGCCTATGGACCTATGAAACAGTAAGCTGACACCACCAGAATGATGGAAACATTAAGATGGGCAGCAACAGGTCTGTGGACTATGAAACAGTAAGCTGACACCACCAGAATGATGGAACCATTAAGATGGGCAGCCAACAGGCCTATGGACCTATGAAACAGTAAGCTGACACCACCAGAATGATGGAAACATTAAGATGGGCAGCCAACAGGTCTGTGGACCTATGAAACAGTAAGCTGACACCACCAGAATGATGGAACCATTAGATGGGCAGCAACAGGTCTGTGGACCTATGAAACAGTAAGCTGACACCACCAGAATGATGGAAACATTAAGATGGACAGC
>JAPXFY010000030.1:6223114-6228114 GCA_030674185.1 Monoplex corrugatus | reverse complement strand
TTTGATCCTCTCTCTTACTTACTGCTTGCTGTGGGCCAAGTGGTCAAGGCTTTAGACTTCCTATCGTAATGTACGAGTTCGATCCTCTCTCTTACTTACTTACTGCCCGATGTGGGCCAAGTGGTCAAGGCTTTAGACTTCCTATCGTAATGTACGAGTTCGATCCTCTCTCTTACTTACGTACTGCCCACTGTGGGTCAGGTGGTCAAGGCTTTATATTTCCTATCGTAATGTACGAGTTCGATCCTCTCTCTTACTTACTTACTGCCCGATGTGGGCCAAGTGGTCAAGGCTTTAGACTTCCTATCGTAATGTACGAGTTCGATCCTCTCTATTACTTACGTACTGCCCACTGTGGGTCAGGTGGTCAAGGCTTTATATTTCCTATCGTAATGTACGAGTTCGATCCTCTCTATTACTTACTTACTGCTTGCTGGGGCGAAGTGGTCAAGGCTTTGGACTTCCTATCGTAAGTTCCGAGTTTGATCCTCTCTATTACTTACTTACTGTCCACTGTGGGCCAAGTGGTCAAGGCTTTAGACTTCCTATCGGAATGTACGAGTTCGATCCTCTCTATTACTTACTTATGCTTGCTGGGGGCCAAGTGGTCAAGGCTTTGGACTTCCTATCGTAATGTACGAGTTCGATCCTCTCTATTACTTACTTACTGCCCACTGTGGGCCAAGTGGTCAAGACTTTAGACTTCCTATCGTAAGTTCCGAGTTTGATCCTCTCTCTTACTTACTGCTTGCTGTGGGCCAAGTGGTCAAGGCTTTAGACTTCCTATCGTAATGTACGAGTTCGATCCTCTCTATTACTTACCTATTGCTTGCTGGGGCCAAGTGGTCAAGGCTTTAGACTTCCTATCGTAATGTACGAGTTCGATCCTCTCTCTTACTTACTGCTTGCTGTGGGCCAAGTGGTCAAGGCTTCAGACTTCCATTCGCAATATAAGAGTTCGATCCTCTCGCTCAATTACTGCCATTGTACAACTAGCGTGTAGGGCAGCAACGAAGATTTTCCGCTTCTGTCTGTTTCAAGTCAACTTCTGTATAGTATAGTACCCCAGGTGCGTTTCAGGGCCTTAAAGCCTGTATAGTATGGTACCCCAGGTGTGTTTCAGGGCCTTAAGGTCTGTATAGTATGGTACCCCAGGTGTGTTTCAGGGCCTTAAGGTCTGTATAGTATGGTACCCCAGGTGTGTTTCAGGGCCTTAAGCCTGTATAGTATGGTACCCCAGGTGTGTTTCAGGGCCTTAAGGTCTGTATAGTATAGTACCCAGGTGTGTTTCAGGGCCTTAAAGCCTGTATAGTATGGTACCCCAGGTGTGTTTCAGGGCCTTAAAGTCTGTATAGTATGGTACCCCAGGTGTGTTTCAGGGCCTTAAAGCCTGTATAGTATGGTACCCCAGGTGTGTTTCAGGGCCTTAAGGTCTGTATAGTATAGTACCCCAGGTGTGTTTCAGGGCCTTAAGGTCTGTATAGTATGGTACCCCAGGTGTGTTTCAGGGCCTTAAAGCCTGTATAGTATGGTACCCCAGGTGTGTTTCAGGGACTTAAGGTCTGTATAGTATAGGTACCCCAGGTGTGTTTCAGGGCCTTAAGATCTGTATAGTATGGTACCCCAGGTGTGTTTCAGGGCCTTAAAGCCGTATAGTATGGTACCCCAGGTGTGTTTCAGGGCCTTAAGGTCTGTATAGTATGGTACCCCAGGTGTGTTTCAGGGCCTTAAAACCTGTATAGTATGTACCCCAGGTGCGTTTCAGGGCCTTAAAGCCTGTATAGTATGGTACCCCAGGTGTGTTTCAGGGCCTTAAGGTCTGTATAGTATAGTACCCCAGGTGTGTTTTCAGGGTCTTAAGGTCTGTATAGTATGGTACCCCAGGTGTGTTTCAGGCCTTAAGGTCTGTATAGATATGGTACCCCAGGTGTGTTTCAGGGCCTTAAGGTCTGTATAGTATGGTACCCCAGGTGTGTTTCAGGGCCTTAAGGTCTGTATAGTATGGTACCCCAGGTGTGTTTCAGGCCTTAAAGCCTGTATAGTATGGTACCCCAGGGTGTTTTCAAGGCCTTAAGTCTGTATAGTATGGTACCCCAGGTGTGTTTCAGGCCTTAAAGCCTGTATAGTATAGGTACCCCAGGTGCGTTTCAGGCCTTAAAGTCTGTATAGTATGGTACCACCAGGTGTGTTTCAAGTCTAAGTCTGTATAGTATGGTACTCCAGGTGTGTTTCAGGCCTTAAGTCTGTATAGTATGGTACCCCAGGTGTGTTTCGAGGACCTTAAGGTCTGTATAGTATGGTACCCCAGGTGTGTTTCAGGGCCTTAAGGTCTGTATAGTATGGTACCCCAGGTGTGTTTCAGGGCCTTAAGGTCTGTATAGTATGGTACCCCCAGGTGTGTATTCAGGGCTTAAGGTCTTTATAGTATAGTACCCCAGGTGTGTTTCAGGGCCTTAAGGTCTGTATAGTATGGTACCCCAGGTTGTGTTTCAGGGCCTTAAGGTCTGTATAGTATAGTACCCCAGGTGTGTTTCAGGGCCTTAAGGTCTGTATAGTATGGTACCCCAGGTGTGTTTCAGGGCCTAAGGTCTGTATAGTATGGTACCCCAGGTGTGTTTCAGGGCCTTAAGGTCTGTATAGTATAGTACCCCATGGTGTGTTTCAGGGCCTAAAGGTCTGTATAGTATGGTACCCCCAGGTGTGTTTCAGGGCCTTAAGGTCTGTATAGTATAGTACCCCAGGTGTGTTTCAGGGCCTTAAGGTCTGTATAGTATAGTACCACAGGTGTGTTTCAGGGCCTTAAGGTCTGTATAGTATACTACCCCAGGTGTGTTTCAGGGCCTTAAGGTCTGTATAGTATGGTACCCCAGGTGTGTTTCAGGGCCTTAAGGTCTGTATAGTATACTAACCCCAGGTGTGTTTCAGGGCCTTAAGGTCTGTATAGTATGGTACCCCAGGTGTGTTTCAGGGCCTTAAGGTCTGTATAGTATACGTACCCCAGGTGTGTTTCAGGGCCTTAAGGTCTGTATAGTATGGTACCCCAGGTGTGTTTCAGGGCCTTAAGGTCTGTATAGTATGGTACCCTAGGTGTGTTTCAGGGCCTTAAGGTCTGTATAGTATGGTACCCAGGTGTGTTTCAGGGCCTTAAGGTCTGTTAAGTATTACACCAGGTGTGTTTCAGGCTTAAGGCTGTATAGTATGTACCCAGGTGTGTTTCAGGGCCTTAAGGTCTGTATGTACACCCCAGGTGTGATTAGGGCCTAGGTTGTATAGTATAGTACCCCAGGTGGTTTTCAGGGTAAGGTCTGTATAGTAGGTACCCCAGGTGTTTCAGGGCCTTAAGGTCTGTATAGTATGGTACCCCAGGTGTGTTTCAGGGCCTTAAGGTCTGTATAGTATGGTACCCCAGGTGTGTTTCAGGCCTTAAGGTCTGTATAGTAATGGTACCCAGGTGTGTTTTAGCCTTAGGTCTTAGTAGCTATGTTTCCCCAGGTTAGGGCTTAAGGTTGTATGAGGTACCCAGTGTGTTTCAGGGCCTTAAGGTCTGTATATGGTACCCAGGTGTGTTTCAGGGCCTTAAGGTCTGTATAGTTAACCCAGGTGTGTTTCGGCTTAAGGCTTAAGGTCCCCAGTGTTTAGGGCCTTAAGGTTGTTTGTACGCCTGTCTTTCAGGCTAGGTCCATAGTTGGTACCCCGTAGTTCAGGTGTATGTAAGTCCCAGTTGGTATCCAGGGGTTCAGGCTTAGTTATGTATAGTACCCCAGGTGTGTTTCAGGGCCTTAAGGTCTGTATAGTATAGTACCCCAGGTGTGTTTCAGGGCCTTAAGGTCTGTATAGTATGGTACCCAGGTGTGTTTCAGGGCCTTAAGGTCTGTATAGTATAACCCCAGGTGTGCTTAGGGCTTATGTACGTGTGTATAGGCCAGGTGTAGTTTACCAGGGCCTTAAGGTCTGTATAGTATGGTACCCCAGGTGTGTTTCAGGGCCTTAAGGTCTGTATAGTATGTACCCCAGGTGTTTTCAGGGCCTTAAGGTCTGTATAGTATCGTACCCCAGGTGTTGTTTCAGGGCCTTAAGGTCTGTACAGTTGGTTAGCCCTAGGTGTGTTTCATGGCCTTAGTCTAGTGTATTAACCCCTAGGTTGTTTCAGGCTTAAGGTCGTAGTAGTTCAGGTCCCAGGTTGTTTAGGCCTTAAGGTCTTCACAGTATGGTTACCGCCAAGGTGTGTATACAGGCCTACCAGGTTCTGGTTAGTCTGTACAGACCCAGGGTGTTTCAGGGCCTTAAGGTCTGTATAGTATGGTACCCCAGGTGGTTTCAGGGCCTAAGGTCTGTATAGTATGGTACCCCAGGTGTGTTCGCTAAGTCGTGTAAGGTCTCATAGTGATGTTTCAGCCTTGGTTCGAGGCTTAAGCCTAGGTGTGTTTAGGCCAGGTTGTTAGCTAACCCAGGTCTGTTTCAGCTATAACCTGTTAGTGGTACCTCAGGGTTGTTCGGTTAAGTCTGTGTATACCCCAGGTGTGTTTCAGGGCCTTAAGGTCTGTATAGTATGGTACCCCAGGTGTGTTCAGGGCCTTAAGGTCTGTATAGTATGGTACCCCAGGTGTGTTTCAGGGCCTTAAGGCTGTATGATGTACACCAGTGGTTTCAGGCTTAAGTCGTTAGTAAGGTACCCTATAGTTTTAGCCCTAGGTTTTAAGGGCTTAAGCCCAGTGTTATGTCAGGCCTTAAGGTCTGTTAGGGTTAACGCCAGTGTTTTAGGGCCCAGGTTGTTTAGGTTAAGGTCCGGTATGTTTCAGGCCTAGGTTGTTTAAGGCTTAAGCCCAGTGTGTAGTTCAGCCCAAGGTTGTTTCAGGGCCTCAAGGTCTGTATAGTAGGGTACCCCAGGTGTGTTTCAGGGCCTTAAGGTCTGTAGTAGTACCAGGTCCAGGTGTGTTTCAGGGCCTTAAAGTCTGTATAGTATGGTACCCCAGGTGTGTTTCAGGGCCTTAAGGTCTGTA
>JAPXFY010000030.1:6193114-6213114 GCA_030674185.1 Monoplex corrugatus | reverse complement strand
TGCTTATAGCCCAGCCGACTACTAGAACCACATCAGGGCTAACACTACGTTCAGGTTAATGTTAATATTGCTTACAGCCCAGCCGACTCATTGCTTATAGCCCAGCCGACTACTAGATCCATATCAGGGCTAACACCACACCCACTACTACAGCCATATCAGGCTACCACCACACCCACTACTAGAGCCGAAGAACTAGACATTTAGTTCGATTTTCCGGTCAAACCGAGGAGAAAAATCGAGACTTCAACGGGGAATGAACCCTGGAACCTCCAGTTTGCTTACTGGCAGGCGAACGTCTGAACCATTCTGCCACTCTTCTCCTCTATTTGGAGGGGGGGGGGGGGGGGGAGGAGGGTGTTAGGGAGCCGAAAACAATAAGTGGCGTGGGGGTGGTGACACAGAAGCGGTGCCAATGATAAGATCCCAAGGTTATTCCCCTTACATGGTGATAAATTGTCGAGCTGATATGAGTTGCCTGAGTGTGTAGGTAATTTATTGACTATTTGTTTCTCTCTTTGGTCTTTGTGTGGATCCAAGAGATATTACCTTTGAAATCGAGTGGCCTCAGGTGAAGAGTGCTGTCATTTGTTGTAAATTCTTTACGTCTAATTTCGGTAATATTGTAAAACTGTGAAGTGTGTGCTGTCGTTTGCTGTAAATTTTTATGTCCTAATTTCGATGTTTTTTTCGGTGTCGCTGTTGTTATTACGTACCTCTTATGATAGATTGTTTTTGTCGTTGTTGCTGTTGTTGTTATTGCTGTGGTGGTAGTGGTGGTGGTGGTGGTGTGTGAGGTGGTGACGGTTGTGGTTGTGGTAGTACTTAGACATCATGGAAGTTTTTCATTCGAACTTCTAAACAATTGATTTTCCAAACAATAAAAAGTAGAACAACACACAAACACACACGTACAACACGAAACAAAGTAGAACAACAACACAGAAACACACACGTACAACACCAAACAAAGTAGAACAACAACACAGAAACACACACGTACAACACAAAACAAAGTAGAGCAACAACACAGAAACACACACGTACAACACGAAACAAAGTAGAACAACAACACACAAACACACACGTACAACACAAAACAAAGTAGAACAACAAAAACACAGAAACACACGTACAACACAAAACAAAGTAGAACAACAACACAGAAACAAGCATGTACAACACCAAACAAAGTAGAACAACAACACAAACACACACGTACAACATAAAACAAAGAACAACAACACACAAACACACACGTACAACACGTAACAAAGTAGAACAACAACACAGAAACACACACGTATAACACGTAACAAAGTAGAACAACAACACAGAAACACACACGTACAACACCAAACAAAGTAGAACAACAACACAGAAACACACACGTACAACACAAAACAAAGTAGAACAACAACACAAACACACATGTACAACACAAAACAAAGTAGAACAACAACACACAAACACACACGTACAACACGAAACAAAGTAGAACAACAACACAGAAACAAGCACGTACAACACCAAACAAAGTAGAACAAGAACACAGAAACACACACGTACAACACTAAACAAAGTACAACAACAACACAAACACACACGTACAACACCAAACAAAGCAGAACAACAACACACAAACCACACAGTACAACACCAAACAAAGTAGTACAACAACACAGAAACACACACGTACAACACCAAACAAAGTACAACAACAACACAAACACACACGTACAACACCAAACAAAGCAGAACAACAACACAGAAACACACACGTACAACACCAAACAAAGTAGAACAACAACACAGAAACACACACGTACAACACTGAACAAAGTAGAACTACACCACAGAAACACACACGTACAACACCAAACAAAGTAGAACAACAACACAGAAACACACACGTACAACACTGAACAAAGTAGACACTACACCACAGAAACACACACGTACAACACCAAACAAAGTAGAACAACAACACAGAAACAAGCACGTACAACACGAAACAAAGCAGAACAACAACACAGAAACACACACGTACAACACTAAACAAAGCAGAACAACACCACAGAAACACACACGTACAACACTGAACAAAGTAGAACTACACCACAGAAACACACACGTACAACACAAAACAAAGTAGTACAACAACACAGAAACACACACGTACAACACCAAACAAAGCAGAACAACAACACAGAAACACACTACAACACTAAACAAAGTAGAACAACAACACAGAAACAGACACGTCCAACACCAAAGCAGAACAACAACACAGAAACACACACGTACAACACCAAACAAAGCAGAACAACAACACACAAACACACACGTACAACACCAAACAAAGCAGAACAACAACACACAAACACACACGTACAACACCAAACAAAGTAGTACAACAACACAGAAACACACACGTACAACACCAAACAAAGTAGTACAACAACATAGAAAACACACACGTACAACACCAAACAAAGCAGAACAACAACACACAAACACACACGTACAACACCAAACAAAGTAGTACAACAACACAGAAACACACACGTACAACACGAAACAAAGTAGAACAACAACACAGAAACACACACGTACAACACCAAACAAAGTAGAACAACAACACAGAAACACACACGTACAACACCAAACAAAGTAGAACAACAACACAGAAACACACACGTGAAACAAAGAAGAAACAAAGAAGAACGAATACACGCAACCCTGAGTAATCTGATGAAGCCCGATCGTTCTAATGTCTGGTTTATTTTTCTCTTCGTTAATTTGTTTGATGTTACCTTATCTGGCACAATGCATTTATCATTATGATTTCATAGATTCGTTCACGTCTCTTTATACTATTTATCTATTTATTTATTCATTCATTTATTTCTATATATTCATTCTTATTCATTTATTTATTTTCTTACTTGCCCTTTTCTTTTCTTCTAAAAGCTCTTATGTGAATAGACGTTAAAAGAAATAACGAACGATCAAAGTAGAACAACAACACAGAAACAAGCACGTACAACACGAAACTAAGACAACTTACCGGCTGATATCAGACGGGACAGACCAGAGGCCTTGCAGGAACTGGGAAGGCACAGGTACAGCTCCACTGTCACATCTGGTATAATGCCCTGGTGAAATAATGATAATAATAATGATGATGATAATAATAATAATAAAAATAATAATAATAACATTAATAATAGTAATAATAACAATGATAATAATACTACTACTGCTAATGTTTACTATTATTGTTATATGTTTTATCATCATCATTATTATAAATATAATGATACTTATGTTTACTTTTATTGTTATATGTTTCTATCATTCTTAATATTATTATTAGTATCATCACTATCATTACTATTATCATCATTATCATTATTACTATCATTATTATCATCATCATCATTATCGTTATCATCATCATCTTATTATTATTATTATTATTTATTATTATTATTATTATTGTTGTTGTTGTTGCTGTTATTGTTATTATGATCATCATCGTCATCATCATCATTGTTATCATTGATGTTTAAACCCAGCCCACTGCTCAGACCCCTATTAATGTTACACCGATCTCAAAATGTACACCATTCTTCACTAAAAGGAAAAAAAAAAACACTTGGAAAAGAAAATTAAGTACGCATAACGATGCATTCGTGTGTGTAATCTAAGGACATGCCCTGGCGCTGACCACTCCGTCCAATTTATCACCGGGGGTTTTAAAAAAATCAAACTTGATTACAAATGTAAACATAACTGAAGACACTAAAATATATGTACAAAAGGCCTACAGTACTACTTGAAACTGTTTCTGCACATCGCATTATTTTAGAGCACACTGACACAGAGAGGGGGAGGAGAGAGAGAGAGATAGAGAGAGAGAGAGAGGAGAAGAGAGAGGAGAGAGAGAAGAAAGGTCAAAGAGAGACAGAGGGAGGGGCAGAGAGAGAGGAGAGAGAGAGAGAACGAAAAGAGACAAGAGAAAGTTAATTCTCAGAGAGAGAGGAGAGTACAGAGAGAGAGAGAGATACAGAGAGAGAGAGTACAGAGAGAGAGAGAGATACGAGAGATATATATATATAATAAAGAGAGAGAGAGAGAGAGTACAGAGAGAGAGATACAGAGAAAGAGATACAGAGAGAGATAAGAGAGAGATACAAAGAGAGAGAGAGAGATACAGAATAATATATATATATATATATATACAGAGAGAGAGATACAGAGAGAGAGAGAGAGATACAGAGAGAGATATATAATATACAGAGAGAGAGAGAGAGATACAGAGAGAGAGATACAGAGAGAGAGAGAGATACAGAGAGAGATACAGAGAAGAGAGAGAGATACAGAGAGAGAGAGAGAGATACAGAGAGAGAGAGAGATACAGAGAGAGAGATATACAGAAGAGAGAGATACAGAGAGAGAGAGAGATACAGAGAGAGGAATACAGAGAGAGAGAGATACAGAGAGAGAAGAGATACAGAGAGAGAGAGATACAGAGAGAGAAGACAGATACAGAGAGAGAAGAGAGAGAGAAGCAGAACAGAGTACAGAGAAAGAGAGAAAGAGCAGATACAGAGAGAGAGAGACGAGAGATACAGAGAGAGAGAGATACAGAGAGAGAGAGAGAACAGAAACAGAGATGAGAGAGAGAGATACAGAGGAGAGATACAGAGAAGATACAGAGAGAGAGACAGACAGATACAGAGAGAGAGACAGATACAGAGAGAGAGAGATACAGAGAGGGGACAGATACAGAGAGAGAGAGAGATACAGAGAGAGAGAGAGACAGAGAAAAGAAAGAAAAAAAGAGAGAGAAAGAAAGAAAAGAGAGACAGAGAGAGAGAGAAAGAAAGAAAGAGAGAGAGACAGAGAGAGAGAGGACAGAGAGAGAGAGACAGAGAGACAGAGAGTGAGAGAGAGAGAAAGAAAGAAAAGAGAGAGAGAGAGAAAGAAAAGAGAGAGAGAGAGAGAGAGAGAGTCAGACAGACAGACAGAAAAGTTTATGATGTTAAAATAATTAGATCATCTTGTGTATCTCTCTCTCTCTGTCCAAGTTTATGATCGTTAAAATAATTAGATCATCTTGTGTGTGTGTGTCTCTCTCTCTGTCCCCTCCCCTCTCTCTCTCCTCGCCCTCCCTCTCCCTCTCTCTCCAGATTGTTAATGTGTTATCATCGTGTTATCTTGTTTTCGTGTTGAAGTGTCATGTATCTGTTAACCCAGTAGTTCTGCTGTCTTTCCAATTGTGTTGATATCTTCTCATATCATCACCGCCTCGCCAAGTATTATCATCAAGGTATCACGTTATCGCGTTCAAATTGTGGGCCGTTTTTTCCTCTATTTAGATCAAAGCCAACATGACTTCATCATCATCATCAGGTGCCCTGCCGCATGGCGTTGGCGACTATGGACTTCCAACCATCTCTATCTCTCGTTGCCCCTAGCATCTCCCCCACCCTCCTCATCCCCAGCCACTCTGCTATTCCGTCCAGCATTTTCTCCCTGGGTCTACCTGGTGCTCTCTTTCCCTCCAGCTTTCCCGTTGTGACCAGGTGCTCCAAATCCCCCAACATGACTTATAGAATCTTTAACGTGCATATTTCAACCAGAAAAAAACCACACACACGGAAAAAGAATAAGAACGCGCGTATTTCATACAACAAGACAAGACGCGTTCTTACTCTTTTTTCCGTTTTGTTTTCCTTCTGGTTCCTGTTTGCTTGAACGCGGGCAGTCACACTTGTTCTGGATTTCGTGCATATTTGATATTCTGCTTTCGTATATAAAATAATAAAAGAATAAAAGACTGTGTCAATCTTGAACATGAGACCAATATGTTGTATGAATTTCTCTCCTCTCTCGTACTTGTGTGTGGGTGTAGTTGCAGGGTATAGGGGCAGACCTGGGTATTCCTTTTTTGAGGAATGTTCTGAGCTTGCAATTATGTGCCTTGTGGCTGCGTCTATGCTAGCTGAATGGGTAGCGCAAACTGTGTTGGATTTGAGAAATTCTACATGGGAAATAACTCCGTGACTCTCAAGAGTTATGTTGCTTAGTTAATATACGAAAGGGTTGTTTTTTTAAAAACCCAACTCTTCTCCCAACAATGAATTCTACAACTACTTCCTTCCCTCAGTTTGTGTAGGTTTTCTTTTAAATATTAAATATTGAGAGATGGTCTTTGTCGAGTAAATGCGTATGCCTGGTGCGTGAGTGCACTTTGATTTGAATCGTCAAGATTTGGCGCAGCATAAATACTGTAATTATTATCATTACAGGTATTGGTAGGAGTCCGCACACATAAAATGGCCTATAAATGTTGCTTGTCTTTTCCTAATCTTCCTTATGAGTGATCTACTTGTGTCTGCCTCCATCAAGACTGTCTCGTTTGTTTTCTTTGCTGTCCATGGAACTCTCAACATTCTTCTTAGAAACCACATCTCGGCGGCCTCAATCTTGTTCTGGCTTTGTTTGTTGACTGTCCACGCCTCGCATCCGTACAACAGTATTGGTTCTATATAACATTCAAGGACTCTCTTCCTGATGTTAATTGATAGGCATTTGTTGGTAAGAATGCTTGTCATCTTCTTGAATGCTGTTTTGGCTTGGCCGATTCTGCCAGCTATTTCCGATGTGCATCTGCCGTCTGATGAAATGACCGTTCCCAGGTATTTGAACTTATTAACCTGTGTCAAGGTTGTGCCATTTGCTGTTGATGCAGATCGAAAACATCTCTGGTCAGATTGAACCCAGGATCCTCTGACTGGAAATCTAATGTTTACCCACCTGTTGACCACCACCGTTAGTTTTCTTTCTCTTTACCCTCCCCCCCTCCACCCCCTCTGAGTCTTTAATCATTATGTTACATTGGACGTGAGCACACGTATGCACACGTTCGCTCTCGCACGCATGCACACACACAGACACTCTTGCACACGTAGCCCAATGCTCCCGCGCACATGCACATAGAGAAAGAGAGAGAGAGAGAGAGGGAGAGAGAGAGAGAGAGAGAGAGAGAGAGAGAGAGAGAGAGAGAGAGAGACAGACAGACAACAGACAGACAGACAGACAGAGAGAGACACAGAGAGAGAGAGAGACAGAGAGACACACAGACAGACAGGGACATACACACACAAAACCATATACACTCACATATTCACACACACAAACACACACACATAAACACATACAAAGCCATACATACACAGACGACGTACACACACATACATAGATGCACACACACACTCACACACACACACACACACACACACACACACACACACACACACACACACACACACACACGTAAACACACACAGTCACACACACACGCACGTACTCTCTCCAACACCCCCCCCCCCCCCCCAGAGTAACTCCCTCCCTTCAACCCGCACACCATCTTCACTACCTCCTCCATACCACCATCAACCTCTCCCCCCACCCTACCCCATCACCCCCTTCCCCCTCCCACACATACACACAGATCCTCACCTGACCAGGAACAGGGGGCATCACCCCGGGAGGTAAGTCGATCTGAGCGCCGCAGTAGCTTCCACTGATCTGACGCGTCCGTGGGAGCGGTGGGCTAGCGCCTGGGTCAGCGAGGAATGAGTATTGCTGCAGGTCAGCAGTGTGCCGCAGATCCACACACATGTCGTAACTGCCGTGCATATGGACGTTTCCCTTGAGCAGACCCCGAGCTGGTTTGCCGCTGGCGTCAAACACTGTAAAATAAATAAATGAATAAATATATAAATAAAGAGAGAGAGAGATAGAGAGATAGATAGACAGATAGATAGATAGATAGACAGATAGATAGATAGATAGATAGAGAGATACATAGATAGATAGACAGATAGATAGATAGACAGAGAGAGAGAGAGAGAGAGAGATAGATAGATAGATAGATAGATAGATAGATAGATAGATAGATAAAGACAGACAGACAGACACAGAGAGAGAGAGACAGACAGACAGACATACAGACAGAGAGTTGGGGAGAAAGAGGAGAGAGAAGGGGTGAGGAAGAGACAGAGAGGAGGGGGAGGGAGAGAGAGTGAGGGAGGGAGAAAGAGAGAGATAAAGAGAGAGACAGAAAGAGAGAAAGAGAGAGAGAGAGAGAGAGGAGAGAGACAGACATACAAGAGACAGAGAGAGACAGGGAGAAAAAGGAGAGAGAGAGAGGAGAGAGACAGACATACAAGAGACAGAGAGAGACAGGGAGAAAGAGGAGAGAGAGAGGAGAGAGACAGACATACAAGAGACAGAGAGAGACAGGGAGAAAGAGGAGAGAGAGAGGAGAGAGAGACAGAGAGAGACAGGGAGAAAGAGGAGAGTGAGAGGAGAGAGACAGACATACAAGAGACAGAGAGAGACAGGGAGAAAGAGGAGAGAGAGAGGAGAGAGAGACAGGGAGAAAGAGGAGAGAGAGAGGAGACAGACAGACATACAAGAGACAGAGAGAGACAGGGAGAAAGAGGAGAGAGAGAGGAGAGAGACAGACATACAAGAGACAGAGAGAGACAGGGAGAAAGAGGAGAGAGAGAGGAGAGAGACAGACATACAAGAGACACAGAGAGAGAAGGGGGAGGAAGAGAGATGGAGGGAGGGTGAAACAGCCAGAGGGGAGAGTGGAGGGACAGAGAAAGCGGGAGGGATGGAGGGAGAGGAGAGAGAGAGAGAGAAGGGGGAGGGAGAGACAGAGAGGAAGGGGGGCGGAGGGAGAGAGAGGGAGGGAGAAACACAGGGGAGAGGGAAGGGGAGGGACAGAGGAAGCGAGAGGGAGGGGAAAGAGAGACAGAGGGAGGGGGGAGAGAGAGAGAGAGAGAGTTACATTAAAACTATCAACTGTTGGCCAACGTTTGTTGGGTTTTTTGCGGCCTCAGGACCGTCAGCCTGGAATAGATTTCCGCTCTACCTTCCTCTTACACCCACCCTTTCTGCTTTTAAATCCGATTAACAAAAATACCCTACCTCTTTTCCCAACAATGAATTCTACAACTACTTCTTTCCCTCGGTTTGTGTACTTTAAAAAAAAAAAAAGTATTGTAAGGCAGTCTTAAACAAAGCCAGAACAAGATTGAGGCAGCCGAGATGTGGTTTCTCAGAAGAATGTTGAGAGTTCCATGGACAGCAAAGAAAACAAACGAGACAGTCTTGATGGAGGCAGACACAAGTAGATCATTCATAAGGAAGATTAGGAAAAAACAGGCAACATTTATAGGCCATTTTATGAGGAAGGGGGACTTGGAGCACCTGGTCACAACAGGAAAGCTGGAGGGAAGGAGAGCGCCAGGCAGACCCAGGGGGAGAATGCTGGACGGACTTGCGGAGTGGCTGGGGATGAGGAGGGTGGGGGACATGCTAGGGGCAACGAGAGATAGAGATGGTTGGAAGTCCACGGTCGCCAACTCCATGCAGCAGGGCACCTGATGATGATGATGATGAAGGCAGTCTTTGTTGACTGCATGCGTATGCCTGATGTTTGAGTGCCCTTTGATCTCAATTGTCAAGATTTGGCGCCGTATAAATACTGTAATTATTGTTATCATTATTGTAAGTGGTGGTGGTGGTTGTAATGCAATGGTGATCTACAGAGAACATTAGCAGCAGCAGCAGCACCACCACCACCATCACCACCACCACCACCACTACCAACAACAGCAACAGCAAGAAGAAGAAGAAGAAGAACAACAACAAGAACAACAGCAAAAAGACAAAGAAGAAGAAGAAGAAGGATAAGAAGAAGAAGAAGGAGAAGAAGAAGGAGAAGAAGAAGAAGAAGAAGAAGAAAAAGAAGAAGAAGAAGAAGAACAAGAACAAGAACAAGAACAACAACAACAACAACAACAAAACAGCAACAACAACAAGACGAAGAAGAAAAAGAAGAAGGAGAAGAAGAAGAAGAAGAAAAAAAGAAGAAGAAGAAGAAGAAGAAGACGACGACGACGACGACGACGACGACAACGACGACGAAGAAGAAGAAGATGAAGAAGTAGAAGAAGACGACGACGACGACGACGACGACGAAGAAGAAGAAGAAGAAGAAAGAAGAAGAAGAAGAAGAAGAAGACGACGACGACGACGAAGAAGAAGAAGAAGAAGAAGAAGAAGAAGAAAAGAAGACGAAGAAGAAGAACAACAACACCACCACCAACACCAACAACAACTCACTGCGGACAGCCCAATCAGTGCCGTTTGCCAGATCCAGAAGATACAACTGCATGTCCATCAAACAACCGCTGAGACCATCAACATCAACATCAGCAGCAGAGGCAGCAGCACCAGCAGCAGACTGCTGTAGTACACCGGATCCCAGCTCGTGCAAGGAGGTTGCCAACATGCGAGGCAGCTCAGGAACAATCTGGAAAATACACAAATGGCTACATGAATACATGTCAGAATATGTGAACGAATTAGGGAAAGAATATCATCATCATCATCATCAGGTGCCCTGCCGCATGGCGTTGGCGATCATGAACTTCCATCTGTCTCTATCTCTCGTTGCCCCTAGCGTCTCTCCCACCCCCCTCGTCCCCAGCCACTCTGCAAGTCCGTCCAGCATTTTCTCCCTGGGTCTACATGGTGCTCTCTTTCCCTCCAGCTTTCCCGTTGTGACCAGGTGCTCCAAATCCCCTTCCTCATAAAATGGCCTATAAATGTTGCCTGTCTTTTCCTAATCTTCCTTATGAGTGATCTACTTGTGTCTGCCTCCATCAAGACTGTCTCGTTTGTTTTCTTTGCAGTCCATGGAACTCTCAACATTCTGCTTAGAAACCACATCTCGGCTGCCTCAATCTTGTTCTGGCTTTGTTTGTTGACTGTCCACGCCTCGCATCCGTACAACAGTATTGGTTCTATATAACATTCAAGAACTCTCTTCCTGATGTTGATTGACAGGCATTTGTTGGTAAGAATGCTTGTCATCTTCTTGAATGCTGTTTTGGCTTGGCCGATTCTGCCGGCTATTTCTGATGTGCATCTGCCGTCTGATGAAATGTCGTTCCCAGGTATTTGAATTTATCAACCTGTGTCAAGGTTGTGCCATTTGCTGTTATTTTGCATGAGGGGATTTCATGTTTTTTACTGATCACCATGACTTCAGTCTTTCTGCTGTTTAGTTCAACCCCTTACCTTTGCTTTCTAAAGAATATATGAACAGAATAAAATACTGAATGAATGAATGAAAAATGAATGAATGATGAATGGATGAACCGTATGGAATAATAATAATTTTACGATGATGATGATGATGAATGATGAATGATGATGAGATTGATAATGATGACGACGACGACGACGACGACGATGATGATGATATGTGATGATGATGATGATGATGATGATAGATGATGATGATGATGTGTGATGATGATGTTGATGATGATGATGATGTTGATGATGACGACGACGACGACGATGATGATGATGATGATGATGATGATGAAGTGTTATTGTTATTTTTGTTTAAAGCCCAGCCGACTGCGTCAAACCCTATCAGGGCTATAACCGTTTCGAAACATACACAACACTTCAATAGGACAAAAAAAGGAAAAGAAAATTAAAATAGACATATCAATGTATTTGTGCACATGATCTAAGGAGATGCTCATGGCGTTGACCACTCCTTCCAATTTATCGCACAGGGGATTTAAAAAAAACACACCTGAATACAATTTTAAACATAACTAAGGACACTAAAACATATATAAGAACGGGTCTAAATTACCTTAAATTGCTTCCGCATATCTCATTTTGTATATGATGATGATGATGATGATGATGATGATAATAATAATGATAGTAAAAACAACAATACTAACTACTACTACAACTAATGATGATAATGATGATGACGACGACGACGACGATTGTTATAATAATTAATAATGATAAATGATGATATAGATGATGTGATGATGATGACGATGAGGACGACGACGGTGATAACAATAGTAATGATAGTAAAAACAACAACAACAATAGTAATGATAATAATGTAATAATGATAATAACAATAATGATGGTGATGATGATGTTGATGATGATGAGACGACAACGACGACGACGATACTAATAAAAATGATGATGATGATGATGATGATGATGATACTACTACTACTGATGATGATGATGATAATGATGGTGATGACGACGACGACGACGACGACACCTGTACAACACCTCATCTCACAAGAGCCCGTAAGCACTTTACAAAGTAAGAGACAAGAGCACAAGCAGAAAAACCAATCATACGTGCCGACCCCTAATGATACAATTTCAGTTGTAAGAAACTTGGGGACAGCCGACAGCGAGAGAGAGAGAGAGAGAAGAGAGAGAGAGAGAGGACAGAGACAGAGAGAGAGAACAAAAAGAGAGAGAGACAAGAGAGAGAGAGACAGAGACAGAGAGACAGAGACAGAGACAGAGACAGAGAGACTGAGAGAGAGAGACAGAGAGAGAGAGACAGACAGAGACACAGAAGAGACACAGAGAGACACAGAGAGAGACAGAGAGAACAGAGAGAGACAGAGAAGAGAAGAGACAGAGACAGAGAGAGACAGAGAGAGACAGAGAGAGGAGAGAGAGAAGACAGAAAGAGAAGAGAGAGAGAGAGACAGAGAGGCAGAAAGAGAGAGAGACAGAGAGAGAGACAGAGAGAGAGAGACAGAGAAACAGAGAAGAGAGAGAGACAGAGAGAGAAAGTGACAGAGACAGAGAAGAGAGACAGAGAAAGAGAGACAGAGAGAGAGAGACAGAGAGAGAGACAGAGAGACAGACAGACAGAAAAGAGAGAGACAGACAGACAAGAGAGAGAAGACAAGAGAGAGAAAGACAGAAGACAAGAGACAGAAAAGAGAGAGAGAAAGACAGAAGAGAGAGACAGACAGACAGACGAGAGACGACAACAGAGAAGAGAGACGGGACAGAGAGAGACAGGAGAGAGACAGAGAGAGACAGAGACAGAGAGAGACAGAGGGAGAGAGACAGTGAGAGAGACAGAGACAGAGAGAGAGAGAGACAGAGAGAGACAGAGCCCGAGAGAGAGAGACAGAGCGAGGAGAGAGAGACAGAGAGAGAGTCTGCAGAGAAAAATACCGCCTTTTGATATCTCATCAACAACATGCATCTAGGCATTAAAAATATTCTTGCTTGTTGTTGTTGTTATTGTTGTTTAAAGCCCAGCCGACTGCGCAGAGCCATCCAGCTTATAAATAATCCATTGATTAATTAGTTTGATTATTGATCTACTTTTTCATTTATTTGTTTATTGATATGTATTTATCTATCAGTTTTATTCTTCTTTATTTGTTTATGTAACAGCGCAGTGAGTCGAACTGAGAATAGCGCTATACAAAAGCTATTTATCATTATTATCACGAGGGTGGACAGTCGGCAGGGGGGCCGGAGCAGGATTGAGGCAGCCGAGATGTGGTTTCTCAGAGGAATGTTGGGGGTTACGTGGGCGGCAAAGAAAAACGAGACAGTCTTGATGGAGGCAGACACAGGTAGATCACTCATAAGGGAGATTGGGAAAAGACAGGCAACATTTATAAGCCATTTTATGAGGAAAGGGGATTTGGAGCACCTGGTCACAGCGGGAAAGCTGGAGGGAGAGAGAGCGCCAGGTGGACCCGGGGAGAGAATGCTGGACGGACTTGCGGAGTGGCTGGGGATGAGGAGAGTGGGGAAGATGCTAGGGGCAACGAGAGATAGAGATGGTTGGAAGTCCATGGTCGCCAACGCCATGCAGCAGGGCACCTGATGATGATGATGATCATTAAGGTCCTCAGAGGAGTAACCCCCGTCAAGCAAAGTGTTTCGGCCCTTCACTCCTGAGTGCCACGAATCCGTGAGAAAGCTCCTTGTGTGCAGACCTACCAGTGCCTAAACTCTTCTCGTGCCTTAAGAATATGCACGTTAAAGATCCCTTGAGTCATGTCAGCGGCTGGCTTATGGAAACACCCAAACACCCAGCATGTGCAACAACCGAAGACGGAGTATGCAGACTGTGTAGCAACATACCGCCTACGCAGTGTGGAAAAAAGCAACCTGTATGCACGTACCCAAGAAAAACAATGTACGGTTAAACAAAAAATAGAAAAGAAAGGATCATCATCATCATCATCATCATCATCATCATCATCATCATCATCATCATCATCATCAGGTGCCCTGCCGCATGGCGTTGGCGATCATGGACTTCCAACCATCTCTATCTCTCGTTGCCCCCAGCATCTCCCCCACCCTCCTCATCCCCAGCCACTTCGCAAGTCCGTCCAGCATTCTCTCCCTGGGTCTACCTGGTGCTCTCTTTCCCTCCAGCTTTGTCCAAACCATGGACAAAAGAAAGGATAAGTGAAGGAATCGATGACTACTGAATGGAGCCATTAAGAAGGAAAATATGTATATATAAATGAAGGAAGGAATGAGCGTGCAGAGGAATAGGATGAATGAATGAATGAAAATGAATGAATGAATGAATGAATTAATTAAAACATATAAACGGCTGAATGAACACAAAAACAAACAAACAAACAAACAAACAAACAAACAAAACAACGAATGAATGAAGGAATATATGAAAGTGAACGAAAGAAGGAAAGAACGTCCGGAGGAATAGGATGAATGAATGAATGAAAATGAATGAACGAATGAATATATAAAAATGAAGGAAGGAAGGAAGGAATGAGCGTGCGGAGGAATACGATGAATGAATGACTAGAAATGGATGAAAATGAATGAAAATGAATGAATGAATGAATGAACGAACGAATGAACGAACGAATGAATATATAAAAGTGAATGAAGGAAGGAAAGAACGTGTGGAGGAATAGGATGAATGAATGAATGAATGAAAATGAATGAATGAAGGAAGGAATGAAGGAATGTACAAAAGTGAATGAAGGAAGGAAAGAACGTGCCGAGGAATAGGATGAATGAATGAATGAATGAAAATGAATGAATGAATGAAAATGAATGAATGAAAATGAATGAATGAAAATGAATGAATGAATGATGAATGAATATACAAAAATGAAGGAAAGAAGGAATGAGCGTGTGGAAGAATGTGATGAATGAATGAATGAAAATGAATGAATGCATGAATGCATGAATGAATGAATGAATATGTAAAAGTGAATGAAGGAAATAACGTGCAGAGGAATAGGATGAATAAATGAATGAAAATGAATGAGTGAATGAATAAATGAATGAATGAGTGAATGAATGATAATGAATGAATGAAAGAACGAAAATGAATGAAATTAACAAATACGTAAAAATATACGTAAACACAAAACAAACACATACCTAAGAAAAAAACAACATAAAAGTAAATGAATACAAAACGAAGTTTGGATTCGTTCTAATGGATTCCTCGCACTCGGACAATTCCACATGCGCTCCATCCAAGTCTCCCAGCAATTATCTGACAGACTCGCTGAGCCTGAGCAAAACCATATGCGCTGGCAAGGTCTTCAAATGTGAAGAGGGAATCTATGAAACACCAGACTGACACCATCACAATGATGGAAACATTAAGACGGACTGCGAACAGGTCAGTTTTTTTAATGTTGTGGGCTGGGATTGAACTCGAGATATCAGACTTTGAGTCCATTGCTCTATCAAAGTAACCAGTCTGACCGCATGATGGAGGAATAGATGGGTAGACTAACGGATGAATGGTCGGATGGATGGAAGAATGAATGACGAATGAATGAATAAACAAACGATCAAACCAACACATAAAATAAACAAAATAAATCTAGAAATGATAAAGAAGGCATACGACCGGGAATAGATAAACGGACGAATAAAAGAATAGGAAAGAAAGAAATGTTAAGTAAGCAGGTATATAGTTAAGTAGGCAATTAGAAAACCTTATATTAACAACAGACATCTGTAAAAAATAAATTTAAAAAAAAGAGAGAGAAAGGCAGAGAGAGAGGAGAGGAGAGAGAGAGAGAGGGAGAGAGAGTGGGGAGAGGGAGAGAGACAGACAGACAGTCAGAGAGAAAAGGGAAAGAGAGAGAGCGCGCGACAGAGAGAAACGGAAGAGAGCGACAGACAGAGAGACAGACAGACAAACACAGAGACAGAGAGAGAGAGGGAGAGAGACAGAGAGATAGAGAGAGACAGAGACAGAGAAAAACAAAGACAGAGACAAATACAGAGACATAAAGAGAGACAGAGAGACAGACACAGAGACAGACTCAGAGAGAGATAGACACAGAGACAGAAACAGACAAAGAGAGGTGGGTGGACAGAAGGCTGAAAACAAACCACCACTAACAACACTCACTGACCTGTACCGCCAAGTCCAACAAAGTAGACACAGGCACGGCAGAAATCAAGGGACTCATCAGACCAGGCAGCAGGTCGCCAAGACCAGAACCCCCCGAAGACGAAGTGAGGTTGCCCAAAGTCTCCTGCAAGGTCGGCAAGACAGACTGCAGTACTCCCTGAAGCTGGGACACCACGTCCTTCAGCTGATCGCCATCCATGTCCCCCAAAACACTCAGCAGGGAATCCACAGCCGGTGTCAGAAGCTTGCCCAGGTCCAGAGAACCCCCCTGGGCCATCATCGTGTTGAGCAAGTCCGGGAGAAGGTCTCCCACCATTCCTTCCAACTTTTCCGGCGGGATAAGCCCAGCATCATCTTGATCTGTTCTGGGGTGACGGTGTCGAAGACCTGAGTCATGACGTCTTTGGGAATGAGGGCCAGGATGCTTAAGGGTCCTCCAGGAAAGAAGCCGTTGATGATCTGCAAGAGTTTGGATGCCGGGATCTGTGACACGACGCTGATCACCGTGGTGACCGGCATGTTGAGGAGGATGGAGGCGTCCAGGATCTTGGTGAGGTTGAAGATCAGGTCTATGGGGATCTTCGGGATCAGGACGTTGAGGGCCGACTGCGGGAAAGACTCGACCAGATCCTTCATCTGCTTCTCGGGGAGGGTGGTGAGGATGGTGACGAGAGCTTGCTGGGGCAGTGACAGGGTGAGGTTGAGCAAAGCCTCAGGCTTCTGTCGGAGTTTGGTGATCAGACCCGACAAAGCCTGAGGAGGGAAACCGTCAAGGAGACGCGTCATCGTCGTGGAATTGAGAGACATCAAGACCTGCATCAACTTGTCCGCGGGAAGGACCCGGGTCAGGTTCACCAACAACGGTGGGGGCAGTTTAGACACGAGACCCGCCACCACGTCACGAGGGACGGCGTCCAGCAGACGGGACACATGAGCAGGGTCCACTGACAAGAGAACCAGGGCCAAGTTCTCTGGAGGCGCCGTCAGCGTGAGGTTGACAATCGCTCCAGAGTCCAAGGAGGTGATCAGACTCGTGATATACTCCTCAGGAATCATGGATAGCAGTTCGGTCAGTTCGTCGTAGGAGGCTTTGTTCAGCAAACTGATAACATCGCCGGGAGGGAGTTTTTCTAGCAAGCCATTGATAACGTTTTGCGGAAGGTTGGAGAGAATAGCCAGAAGCTGAGTCACTGACAGACGGTTGGTAACGGTGACGATGGTGGCGTTACTGAACTTTGCTAGCAGCTGAATGGTCAGGTTGAGCGGTAAGCCGGCCAAGACTTCTGCAGGAAGGGCCTGCAACAGGTCTGGGATGTCCTTCTCTGGAAAGGTGTTCAGCATTTTGGCCATGTCCTCAGGCCGGAGAAGCTGGAAGACGACGCCGACCACGCTGGGAGGCAGAGACTGCGTGAGGTTCAGCAAGGTGTGGGCGGGGACAGACGCCAGCATGTGGCTCGTGACGTCAGCAGGCAGGTCACCCACGAGCGTCAAGAGCTCTCCCATGGACAGATGAAGCAACAGCTTGGACAGCTGGTCTGGAGTCAGCGACATTGTAATGTTGGCGACGACGCTGGTGTTCAGTTTACCCAATGTGTTTAAGAGATCGGCTGCAGGGAGAGAAACGACGAGACCAGACACGACACTGGATGGGAGTTTACCCAGCAGGTGAGTTAAGGTCTCTCCGGGTAGTTTGGATACAAGCACACCCTGGCTTTTAGCAGGGGTCACGCTCAGAAGAGCCTGGAGTTGGGCAGAGTCTAAAGCCGATGTCAGGTTGACCAGGACGTCGACGGGAAGACCATTTAAGATCGCTCCGACGTCGTCCTGGGGCAAAATCTGTGCTATAGACACCACAGAATCCGGGGGAAGCTTCTCCACCAGCTCTACCTTCTGCGACTTGTTCAGCGTCTTTGTCACGTTCACCACAAGCGAATCGGGCCAAGACTTCAGCAGGTCAGTCGTTATATCGATCGGAACCGACATCACCAAGCCAGCTACCATCTCAGGAGAAAGTTCCTGGATAAGCGTGTCTACAGTCGAGGCGGACAGCGTCTGGAGAAGATTTCCCAGCTGCGTCGGATCGAGGGAAAGAGTCAGGTTCTGTATAGCCGAAGAAGATACTGATCGCAGGAGATGCCCCACCTCCTCTTTCGTCAGAATCCTTGTCAAGTTCAGCAGACTTTCAGGCGAGACCTCCGTCAACAAACGCGACAGTTCCTCAGTGTTTAAGGCACCGGTTATGTTCAATACCGCCTTTGGAGGAAGCCTGCTAAGCAGTAGAGAAAGCTGAGGAGGGGTGAAAGACATGGTCAGATTTTCAACGGCAGCAGACGGAAGGTTTGAAATGAGCTCGGTAACCCCTTCCGGCGGCAAACGGAGCACTAACTGTAACACCCCGTCGGACGGTAAAGATCCTATCAACGTTGCCAGATCATCAGACGTCAAGGCAGCGGTGATGTTTAGAATACCGTCCGTAGGAAGGCTGTTTAACACATCCATGGCTTGAGAATCGTTCAGCGTGTGCACCAGATCGAGGAGTCCTTCAGGCGACAGACGGCTGATGATCCCGTAGTTCTGCATCCCGTCCAACGTTTGAGTCAAATTCACCAAACTCTCAGCCGGAAGTGACGTCAGAAGGGTGCCCAACTGTTCCGACGACAAGCGAGTGGAAAGGGAGACAATCCCGTCAGCAGGGAGGTAACCCAGGAGTTGTCCTCTCTGTTCGGGGGTCATTCTGTTGGTGAGTTGCATGATTTGCGTGCTGTTCAGTGAGTCCATCACTCTCATCCGTTCCGTTTCGTTCAATATGGCCGTTACATCCAGGATGGTGGCAGGGGAGTTAAAAGCCAACAGTCTGGGTATGTCTTCTGGCTTGGCATTTCGGATCATATTGACCGCAATGTTGATGAAGAAATTCAAATTCAACCCATTTCGACTCGCGTCTTCCTCACCTTCCTCCTGGACATCTTCGCCACCTGGCGTCACACACACACAAAGCATTCACATGCCATGATGATGATGATGTTGATGATGATGAGGTGGTGTTGTCGATGGTATTGATAATGATGATGACGATGTTGTTGATGATGATGGTGATGAATGATGTTGATGGTGATGGTGTGGTTGCTGTAGATGATGATGATGATGGTGGTAATGTTGAATGGTGTGGTTGTTGTAGATGATGATGATGGTGGTGATGATTTGATGGTGTTGTGTTGATGGTATTGTTGATGATGAATGGTGATGTTCTTGTTGTTGTGATGATGATGATGGTGGTGGTGGCGATGTTGATAGCGTTGTTGATGACGATGATGATGGTGGTGATGTTGATAATGATGATGGTGGTGGTGTTGATGATGATGGTGGTGGTGGTGGTGGTGTTGATGATGATGTTCTGATGTGAGATATCGATGATAATGATGTTGATGATGGCGGTAGTGATGTTGACGATGAACGATGTTGATGAAGATATTTTGATGATGAATGATGATGATGAATAGATGACGGTATTGATGGAGGTGATGTGACAATTTTGATGATGGAGGTGGTTTGAAGATCATCATAGCGTTGATGATGATGATGATGATGATGATAATGATACTGGGGTGGTAATGGTGGTGGTGATGATCAGATTTCAATGAGGAATTTTCTG
>JAPXFY010000030.1:6183114-6188114 GCA_030674185.1 Monoplex corrugatus | reverse complement strand
GTCAAAGGGTTAAGTTTTTGCAGTTGATAGGGTGAGGGAGTCAAAGGGTTAATTTTTTTGTAGTTTGCAGGAGTCGAAGGGTTAAACCTGACAAAAATGCAAAACAACGAAATGGAACAGGATTAGTGTGAACGTAGAGTTAATGTAAAGTCTTCCCTTGGCCACAGGTTTTCACTCTGACAAAGGAGGTTGTTTTTTTCAAGACGGATTGATCGCACTCGGGCTATAGCATACGCGCTCCATCCAAATCTGCCAGCAGTTATCTGGCAGACTCCCTGAGCCAGCGCAAAACCCTATGCACTGGCAAGGTCATGGGAAGGGTGTGATGAGGGGGAGGAACTTTGGAAATTGTTGTTGTTGTTGTTGTTATTGTTGTTTAAAGCCCGGCCGACTGCGTAGAGCCATACCAGTTTTACAACCGCTTCAAAACATACAAAACTTCAACAGAGAGAAAAAAAAAAAAAAAAGGATAAGAAAATTAAGTACACGTATCAATGCATTGGCGCTCATAATCCAAGGACACGCCCCCGGTGTTGACCACCCCGTCCAATCCATCGCACGGGGGATCCAAAAAACACACCTGAATACAAATCTAAACATACCCAAGGACACCAAAACATATACAAAAACAGGCATAAATTACCTTAAACTGCCTCCGCGCACCTCACCTCCGTAGGGCCAAAAATGCACTTATCAGTCCTAAGAAAAAGCATGCAAGACTTTATCGAACACATACAGGTGAATGGACCAGCAAGGCAGAAAATGACAGGAAGAATGACAGAAAGCAAAGGAACACGGCAGAAACAAAGAGAGTGACAGAAAAGAAGAAATTTCTGGCACAAAATTTCTGGAAGGTGGGGATACTATTTATACTGAAAGAGCAGCCGGCATCCCTATGGGGGTAACAAAGAGAGTGACAGAAAAGAAGAAATTTCCAGAACGGAATTTCCAGAAGTTGGAGATACTGTTTCGTCAATTTCCACCAAACATACTCCATTTAACGAGGGTTGTCAAAGTTCTGTTCGTGACGCTATGTTGTCGTCAGGACGTTTACCAACACTGCTGATGCCTCCCCTTCCCACTCCACCTCTGCGCCCCCTGACCTGACCCTCTCCCCCCACCCCTTACCGGCCCTCAATCTCTCAACCGTCAGACTGGCTGAGCGATGTCATCATCACTGTCATCAACATTTCCGTCGTCAAATATAGAAACGAGGAGCTGTTGAAAAGCAGGACACTATGTGAGCTGTGGTGTACATCAGTGCAATACAGTGGCGTGCAATAGGGCCTGCATTTGTAAAATCTGACAATAGTTTCATTACTGATTTGTTTTGTTTTGTAATGTTTTGTTTGCATCAAGCAAGTTCAAAATGTATGCACTTATGTACACAAGTACATGTATCCATAAATACATACTGTATGTTCATGTATTCACTAAAATGCACACGAACTACTACATACACTGGCTGCATTGTGTAATGGTCAATAATACACCCATCTTTACAAACACACACGCACCACACACACACCACACACACACACACACACACACACACACACACACACACACACATCGTATAAATGGTGAATAGACGTTTTACGAAACAACGAACAACATACACACCTACTTATATACGCACATACATATATGCACACACACTACGTAAAAATTAATCTACATCTATCTATCTATCTACCTACCTACCTACCTACCTATTTATCTGCCTGTCTGTTTATCTATCTCACACATACATACACACATCATACATAATATACATATATATATATATATATATATATATATATATATTACACACACACACACATATAAATAATACACACATACATACACACACATGACAACAATATATACATACACACACATACAATTACACAAACACACAACATACATATATAAATACATACACATACAACAACACATACATACACATACATACTGCATACATACACATACATACATAATTACATACACCATACTACACACATAACATACATCAGCATACACACACATACATACATACACATACATACGTCACACATACAACATACACACATACATACGTACACACATACATACGACAACATACAACGTAACAACACATCATACATACAACAACACAACATACATACATACATACATACACACATAACATACATGTACACATACATAACATACATACATACATAATACATACATACACACACATACTACTACCACATACATACATATATACAAACATACATGCACACTACATACATACATACATACATAACACACAACATCCCACCCCTACCTACCACTACACATACTACATACATACATACATACTTTTGCTTGAAGCTTGTTGGGAGTTTCTTCAAGAGAAATTCATGCATTCAGACATTTCCATATGCGCTTCACCCAAACTCCCAGCAAGTATACGACAGACTCCTTGAGACTGCGCATAATCCCATATGCTGGCAAGGTTTTGAAATGGGGAAGGGGAGGAAGAAGGAGCGAGAAGGGACCTATGAAACAGTATGCTGACACCACTACAACTGACTATCGCACCTGCCATCGTCATTCAGATATCACGGTAGTATTACGGGCTACGAATTCGATCAGCAAACATTATGTACCAGAAACGGCTCGACATGAGAGAGAGAGCGATAACCTTGGAACGATAACGCCCACCTCGCTTCTCTCCCTTTACAAACACACCCCTCCCACTACATCATTACCCCCCCTTCCCTTTCCCACTCTCTTTCTTGTTTAACCCAATATCCACTTTTAAAACAGCGCTAACCCCCCCCCCCTCCACACACACATCCTTCCCACTACACCCCCTCCCCTCATTTCGCACTTTTTTTTTCTTTGACCCAATATCTGCTCTAAAACAATACCCCCCCCCCCACACACACACACAATACCTCCCACTACATCACTCCCACCCTAAACTTCCCACTCTTTTTTTAAAACCCAAATCCTATGAAAAGCTAAACGCCCCCCCCCCCCCAATTACGTCATCCCCCCTCCACACACACACACACACTATCCACTTTAAAACATCGACCCCACCCCCCCCACATACACACACACAATATCCACTTTAAAACATCGACCCCCCCCCCCACACACAATATCCACTTAAAACATCACCCCCCCCCCCAACACACAATATCCACTTTAAAACATCGACCCCCCCCCCACACACACACACAATATCCACTTTAAAACATCGACCCCCCCCCCCCCCACCCCACATACACACAATATCCACTTTAAAACATCGACCCCCCCACACACACACAATATCCACTTTAAAACATCGACCCCCCCCACCCACAATATCCACTTTAAAATATCGACCTCCCCCCCCCCACACCACAAATACCACTTTAAAACATCGACCCCCCCCACCACAATATCCACTTTAAAACATCGACACCCCCCCCCCCCCCCCACACAATATCCACTTTAAAACATCGACCCCCCCCCCCCCCCCTACACACCCCCACAATATCCACTTTTAAAACATCGACCCCCCCCCCCCCCACACAATATCCACTTTAAAATCGACCCCCCCCCCCCCCCACACAATATCCACTTTAAAACATCGAACCCCCACCCCCCCACACACACACACACAATATCCACTTTAAAACATCGACACCCCCCCCCCCCCACCCACACAATATCCACTTAAAACATCGACCCCCCCCCCCCCCACACACACACACAATATCCACTTTAAAACATCGACCCCCCCCCCCCCACACACACACTCACCCTCCAACCAACCCCCCCCCCACCCGCACTCTTTTTTGTTCATTACAGAAATTGTAACTTCTTTTTTAAATACCCCATCTTGTGGCCGATTTTATCCTCAATACATGAATTACAATATACATTTTGTGATACATAGAAAGAGGTGCCGAAAAGACACGCAAGATGCTCTGTTTGGACTGCTGTCCACTAAGGGTGCTGTTGTCCACTTAAAGTTCCCACAGACGTCTGTATTGTTATTGTTGTTCAAAGCCCAGCCGATTGCGTAGAGCCAGATCAGGGCTATAACAACTTCAAAACATACAAAACAGGCACACACACACACACACACAAAAAGAAAAGAAATTTAAGTACACATACGAATGTATTTGCACACCTAATCTAAGGACATGCCCTCGGTACTGACCACTCCGTCCAAGTTATCGCACAGGGGATTTAAAAAAAATACACCTGAATACAAATACAAGCATATCTAAGGACACCAAAACATATATAATAACAGGCATAAGTTACCTAAAATTGCTTCCGCTTATCTCACCTCCCTAGAGCCCTTAATGCATGTCATCAATCCTAGGAAAAAGTAGTTAAGGCTTTATCGAACACATACAGGTGAATGGACCAGCAAGGCAGAAACTGATAGGAAGAAATGACAGAAAGCAAAGGAGGAAGAAAGAAACAAAGAGAGTGACAGAAAAGAGGACATTTCTAGCACAGGATTTCCCGAAAGTGAGGATACTATTTAACCCTTTGACTCCGCACCCTGTTCACGAGCATCCTGTATTGCCAACCATACTAGCAAAGTAAAGACTTGAACCTTTGATTCCCTCACCCTTTTCACCAGCTTCCTGCACATGTGCTCCACCCAAACCTCCTAGCAAAACCCTATGCGATGACAAGGTCGTGAAGTGGGGCCAGGGAGAAGGGACCCACTAAACACTAAGCTGACACCACCAGAATGATGGTAACATTAACCCTTTGACTCCCTCACCCTGTCCACCAGCTTCCTGCATTGTCAACCATGCTAGTAAAGCAAAAACTTAACCCTTTGACTCCCTCACCGTATCCACCAGCTTCCTGCATTGTCAACCATGCTAGCAAACATTTAACCCTTTGACTCCCTCACCCTGTCCACCAGCTTCCTGCATTGTCAACCAGGCTAGCAAAGCAAAAACTTAACCCTTTGACTCCCTCACCCTGTCCACCAGCATCCTGCA
>JAPXFY010000030.1:6170614-6178114 GCA_030674185.1 Monoplex corrugatus | reverse complement strand
CGAAGGTAGAATGGAAGTCCATTCCAGGCTGACGGTCCTGCGACAGCAACAAATGCACATAAGTAACTACACAAAAACTGGCATATACAGGGGGGGGGGGGGGGGGTGCAAAAGTAGGTATACAGTTATGAAAAAAGAAAACACGTACAATACTCACTGCATTTATTATACAAACAAATGAATATTGCATATACATGTAATAACAAGCACAGCCTTAATCCCTCAGATACTCAAACTGCTTGCCGTCGGTATTCACACACTCCTCTAATCGAGAGCGGAATTAAGCATTATAATAATGATGTGATACTTACTGTATACCTACTTTTGCACCCCACCTGTATTGATATCGCCTGACATTGACCGCTAGCTGTTCACATTGTCTTTAGAGCTAAATATGCAATTAATACATGCAAGCCTACCCTTGTCGTCACACGATCAGTATTCTGATTAAGGGTGTTTAAATAACTTGTTTTTCATATTATTTCTGTATTTACTTGCCGAGTCATTCATCTCTTTATCTATTCTTTTAACCTTTTGACTCCCGCACCCTATCCTGGGGTGATTGGTTCTTGAGATAGAGAGATGCACTCAAAATCTTGAGTTTAACCTTTTGACTCCCACACCCTGTCCACCAGCATCCTGTACAGCCAACCATGCCAGCAATGCAAAAACTTAACCCTTTGACTCCCACACCCTGTCCACCAGCTGCCTGCATTGTCAACATGCTAGCAGAGCAAAATTTTAACCCTTTGACTCCCACACCCTGTCCACCAGCTGCGTGCATTGTCAACCATGCAAGCAAAGCAAAATCTTAACCCTTTGATTCCCTCACCCTGTCCACCAGTATCTCGCATTGTCAACCACGTACACACCAAAAACTTAACCCTTTGACTCCCACACCCTGTCGACCAGCATCCTGCATCGTCAATCATGCTAGCAACCCAAAACTTAACCCTTTGATTCCCGCACCCTGTCCACCAGCAGCCTACATTGTCAACCATGCAAGCAAAGCAAAAACTAAACCCTTTAATTCCCTCACCCTGTCCACCAGTATCTTGCATTGTCAACCATGCTAACACAGCAAAAACTTAACCCTTTAATTTCCTCACCCTGTCCACCAGCTTTCTTGCAGGGTGAAAGTCAAAGGGTTACGTTTTCGCAGTTGCTGGACAGGATGCGGGAATCAACAGGGTTAACCCTTGATTCCCGCACCTTATCCATCAACCGCAAATACTTAACCCCTTGACTTCCTCACCCTATCCACCAGCTTCCTGCACCCTATCCATCAATTGCAAAAACTTAACCCTTCGACTCTTTTTCTTTCGCTGGTGTGGCTGACAATGCAAGACGCTGGTGGACAGGGTGCGGGAATCCAAAGGGTTAAAAGTTAGCCGCTTCTGTCTGGTTCTTGGGATCAGCAGTCCCATCGGTGAAGGCCACGGGCAGGTAATTCCTACACGTAAATATCAGACCACCCGTAAAACTGTGTCGGGTCATAGTTATCAACCAACTGGAAGTGCATGAGGTCAGGGCATATGATAATGGCAAAGGTCACGCACAGCGATAGCGTATCTGAACTCACTGCCATTGTCGATGAATGGCTTTTATCAAAGAGAAAACAAGATAGTAATGGCCTTTCTTTTCTTGCGATTTTCTCTCATATGTGTGTGTGGTGTGTGAAACGCTTTATCAGTATATTTAGCTGTATCAGTATATTCATATGTATATATATATATATATATATATACAATTTATATACACACACACACAACAATAGTCACGAAATCTACAGCTTAACGTTTGAAGGTAGTAATTCTGATGATGATATAAGTGTTTACATAATGAAAGAAAAAGATCACGAGTAAGTTGTATAATTATGCACTTTAAAAAATTATCCTTGACACAATTTGGCCTCCCTATCTCGACCTACTTTTGGTCTAGTTTGTTATTATAGAGGACGGCGATACATTTTTCTGCACATCCCAACAAAGTTTTGGCAGCCATTTCATCATTTCAGTTGACAGTCCTATTTCAATGTAATATGCATTGAAGAAAACAGTTTTAATTTGAACCAGAAAAAACACGAAAAAAGAATAAGAACACGTATCTAATACAACCAGACAAAACAGGCGCAAATTTTCGGCCAACTGGCCTTTGTCAAGCGTAAAATCACAAACAAACAAACACCTGATACAAAAATTAGGAGAAAAAGACTGAAACTTCCCTGCTGCTCCGTCCAGTGTGAGAAAAGGAATAATCCTTGTCTCGTTGTATTAAATACGCGTTCTTATTCTTTTTTCGTGTTTGTTTCCTGGTTCCCGCTTGCTTGAACGCGGGGCAGTCACACTTGTTTTGGATTTCGTATTTTTGATTTGTTCTATATGATGAAGTGTGTGATGTTTCTAAACTGGAAGGAAGGTACATGAAGCATCGAATGGAATGTTTTAAGTTTTGCATGACTGTGCGCACTTGCTGACCACCATCCGTGCCAGTGATGAAATACATGAAACAGATTCGGTTTGCGCTCTTCTTGTTTAGTCCTCCTTGTCAACAATTCACACATGTGGCTCCAGGAATGCACTGAGGTCAGCGCTAAGTGCTCCTGGGGAGGAATTGTAAGTCAGGATGTGTGGGCTGGAAATCACATGCTTCCATACCGATAAGTGGAAATATGTTGATAAGGCGTTTACATGTGTGTGTTGTTTTCCCCCCATCTTTCTGGCAGTTTCACCTGTCTCACCTGTCTCACCTGTCAGCGTCACCGTGTTCGGTGTTGGCCGCTGCACGTCTGGATGCCACCGTCACCCTCCAGGCTGCTCTGTCTTGACTTTTGTGGACAATTTGTTGAATATTTAGGCCACTGATGTTGGTTATGTTTTCTGGCAGTATAAGACCCAAAACCCGTAGGTTAGGTAGGACTTCATTGTTATTGTTGTTTAAAGTCCAACTGACTGCATACAGCCATATCAAGGCTATAACAAATTCATAATATACACGATGCTTCAACAGTGAAAAAGGGAAAGAAAATTAAGTGCACATATCAATGTATTCGCGCACATAATTTAAGGAGATGCCCCTGGCGTTGACTACTCCGTCCACTTTATCAGGCAGAAGATTAAAAAACATACCTGAATACACATTTAAACATAAGTAAGGACACTAAAACATATATGAAACGGGACAAAACTACCAAAAATTGCTTCTGCATATCTCATTTTCCTAGAGCCAAAAATGCACTTGATACATGTACCCAGTTATCGCTCCTAAGAAACAGTATGTAAGACTTTATCGAACAGATACAGGTGAACGGACCAGAAAGGCGGAAAAAGACAGAAAGCAAAGGAATAAGACAAACACTGAGAGAGTGACAGAAAAGAGGAAATTTCTATCACAGAATTTCAAGAAGATGGGGTACTACTTATACTGAAAGAGACCCCGGTATCTCATGGGGGAAGGCAGGACCTCAGAACCTGGCCAGCTCATAGGTTTATGTGCAGGCTCAAGGTTTGTGCCATGATCATTTTGGATCTTGTCAGACTGATGTAAACACTTGCATAAGATACAAAATCCATAGGCTAGGTAGGACATCAAGACCTGGCCAGCCCATGGGCTAATGTTCAGGCTCAAGGCTTGTGCCATGATCGTTTTGGATCTTCTTCGTCACATGGCACCAGTGACGTCAGTGCATATGGAATTCATTCCCAGTGACGGAGACGTCATCTTGAGAAACTGAAACTGCTGGCAGTATGTTGATGCGATGAACCCTGTTTAAACACACTCCATGAAAACAAGGCAGAAAATGAGAGGAAGAAATAACAGACAGCAAAGGAGGAAAAAAGAAACAAAGAAAGTGACAGAAAAGAGGACATTTCTACCACCGAGTTTCCAGGAGGTGGGGATACTATGTTGAGAGTTCCATGGACAGCAAAGAAAACAAACGAGACAGTCTTGATGGAGGCAGACACAAGTAGATCACTCATAAGGAAGATTAGGAAAAGACAAGCAACATTTATGGGCCATTTTATGAGGAAGGGGGATTTGGAGCACCTGGTCACAACGGGAAAGCTGGAGGGAAAGAGAGCACCAGGTAGACCCAGGGAGAGAATGCTGGACGGACTTGCAGAGTGGCTGGGGATGAGGAAGGTGGGGGAGATGCTAGGGGCAACGAGAGATAGAGATGGTTGGAAGTCCATGATCGCCAACGCCATGCGGCAGGGCACCTGATGATGATGATGATGATGATGATGGGGATACTATTTACACTAAAAGAGCCCCCGGCATCCCCACGGAGGAAACACGCTGACATGACTTACAGAATCTTCAACGTGTGTACCTGATGAACTGCGTGCATGTACATGTACACATGCAGATAGTCTATAACCATTTAGAAAACATTCTTGTACAGTATTATCACCCAAACTCACCTGGACGCTCTGTCCATTACACATATGTGACCTCCCACCACGAAATCAGTCTTAACTAACATTTTGGGTATTTTGAGATATACGTATCACTGGAAAGTGCACATTCTGCTGATTATTTTGGTACTTTAATAAAGCTTATACTCAAAAAAATGTAGAATTTATGTATGTTTAAAGTCATTAAGTTGTATGACGGCCATTTTGAGAAAACGGCCTCTAAAATTTTTGTGTGCTCTCCTACACATTTTCCTTAGATTTCTTTATTTGGTGGCTTTGACCCAGTTTGTTTCTAATTTTCGCTGTCATTATCTGAAAGGTGCACCAAAGAGCTTTCTGTCAGTATATTACTTGTGGGGGTACTGTACATGTTACGGTTCACAATAACAGACAAAAATAGGTACTTTTGGTAGGAAATTGCGTTCTTTTTGCTGCGATCAGTGCATTAAAATACCGATTTAAATTGATTAATAATATTTTTTCAAGAAAAAAATTTCTGTGGGGGATAGATTATAGTCTACAGAAATCAATTTTGAGAAAAATTCAAAACACCCCAGATAGACCCTCAGTCACCTTTTCAGCTCCTAGTGCTGTTCGACTGACTGCGAGTTAAGACTGATTTCGTGGTGGGAGGTCACATTTAGAAAGCATTCTTGTACAGCGATATCACCCAAACTCACCTGGACGCTCTGTCCATTACACATATTCTTATTTTTAGTGAAACAAAAATACATGCACATCTTCATTATTTACGCAATATGTGACAAATCACACCAGACATTAAAAGTCAATAAATAAATAAAACAAAGTGAATTAAAACTAGAATTCGAAACTGGACACACACACAGTCAAATTAAATACATGCAATCTACAATTTTTACGCAATATGTGACAAATCACACCAGACATTAAAAGTCAGTAAATAAATAAAAACAAAGTGAATTAAAACTAGAATTCGAAACTGGACACACACACACTCAAAACAAATACATGCACATCTTCATTATTTTCGCAATATGTGACAAATCACACCAGACATTAAAAGTTAATAAATAAATAAAAAAAAGAATTTGAAACTGGACACACACACACACACAGTGAAAAAAAAAATCAAAGACACATCTTCATTATCAATGCAGTACGTGATAAATTACACCGACAAAAAAAGTCAATAAATAAATAAAAACAAAATGAATAAAAACTAGAGTTCTAAACTGGACACACACAGTGGACAAACCCATATGGACATCCTCATTAACTATGCAGTATTACACAAATCACACTGAGAGAAGAAAAAAGAAAATAAACGAATACAAAAAATGAAATGAATAAAATCTAGAGTTGTAAACTGGATACACACAGTGAAAAAAATCAAAGGCACATCTTCATTATCTATGGGGTACTTGACATGTCACACTGACATTAAAAAGTAAACAAATGTATAAAAATAAGAGTTGTAAACTGGAGACAGCTTGGAGCCATGAATTAGCACAATATCAGCAGTTGAACTGAAGTAAGATAAACACACACACACACACACACACACACACACACACACACACACACACACACACACACACACACACACACACACATATATATATATATACAGATACAGATATATAAATATACATGTATATGTACACGTCTATTTATCTATTATCTATCTACACACACACACACACACACACACACATATATATATATATATATATATATACACTATATATATATATATATATATACACAGATACAGATTATATATATATATATATATATATATATATACACATGCTGCTTCATCTATATATGCTGCTTCATATATATATATATATATATATATATATATATATATATATATATATATACACGTGTTCACTTTTAAGTTGGAAAATTGACTTCCAGACAAGCAATGGCCCACACACACACACAAATTGTTTTCTTAACTTTCAAATCAGTGATTGTCTCATGAATATTTCGTGGGTGATTAATTTCTTAACAGAACTTTCCGAACTCGTATTTAATTCAAACTACTAACACATTTTCTTGGTTTTTAATGAAAGCATTTCGGTGTATTTGTGGATGTATGTGCACTCCCCCCCCCGCCCCCACGACCGCAAACCTTTTGCACGTGTTAGTATACTTACATTATATGGGTAGACCAGCAATGACTAGCTGTAAGACTGATCCACTGGGATCTAATGCTACTATCCTTGAGTAATAAAGTGTTCTATCAGCTCAATAAAAAGAAAAGAAGGAAAAGAAAAAAAAAAGGAAAAAAAAAAAGAAAAGAAAAAAAAAAAAAAAAGAAAACCATCACACCAAAGCTCTGTACAAGAAGATAGATAACTCAGGAAATTCCCTTCTTTGGGAAGTGACGCTAAAAGCCAAGTTGCTTCCCTTTACTTTTGTGCACACAAGTTCTGTATCGGTTTGGGAGGGGACAGTTTCACCAGCACACTTTTCTTCTCTTACCACCCCCACACCCCTCCTCGCATCCTCTCTTGGGTGTAAAAATAATTGATTTTTAGAAAAGGAAACGGACCTGCTCTTGACATTTTAAAGGTTAGTATTTTTTTCTCTCCCTTGCCCTAATATCAATTAACATCAGGAAGAGACTCCTTGAATGTTATATAGAACCAATACTGTTGTACGGATGTGACGCGTGGACAGTCAACAAACAAAGCCAGAACAAAATTGAGGCAGCCGATATGTGGTTTCTCAGAAGAATGTTGAGAGTTCCATGGACAGCAAAGAAAACAAACGAGACAGTCTTGATGGAAGCACGACACAAGTAGATCACTCATAACGAAGATCAGGAAAAGACAGGTAACATTTATAGGCCATTTTATGAGGAAAGGGGATTTGGAGCACCTGGTCACAACGGAAAAGCTGGAGGGAAAGAGAGCAACAGGTAGACCCAGGAAGAAAATGCTAGACGGACTTGCAGAGTGGCAGAAGACGAGGAGGGTGGAGGAGATGCTTGAGGCAAGAAGAGATAGAGACAGATGGAAGTCCATAATCGCCAACGCCATCCAGCAGGGCACCTGATGATGATGATGATGATGATGGTGATGGTGAT
>JAPXFY010000030.1:6130614-6160614 GCA_030674185.1 Monoplex corrugatus | reverse complement strand
ACCTCCCACCTGGTGGGTAAAGGGTGGAGATTTTTCCCCTATCTCGGATTAACACAGGGATGATTCAGCATCATCATCATCATCATCATCATCATCACCACCACCATCATCATCGTCACAATCACTATCAAAGACTACCGAGTTACTTAACACCTTCGACCTAACTCAAGCCATCCAAACTCCAACCCACATTAAAGGACATACACTAGACTGGCTTGTACACAGAGACAGTGACAATATCCTCCAGTCCACTGATGTCATTCAAACTCTCCCTTCTGACCACTACTGCATCCTAAGCCAACTTCAACTATCAAAACCTCCTCCAAGTCAAATCTACGTCATGGCCAGAAACCTGTCAACCATCGACTTTCCATCGTTCAACAGCAACCTCCATTCCCAACTCCTCAATTCTCAGCCAACTTCTGCCGACGATCTTGACGCTGTCCTCCGCAATTGCCTCGATCAGCATGCTCCAACCACCCAAAGGAAGGTCTCTCATCGTCCCCCTTCACCCTGGTATGCTGCCGCTGGACCTCAGCTCCAGGCTGCCAAGCGTGAGAGAAGACGTGCTGAGAGACGGATGATCAAACACAAATCAACTGTGCATAAACAATCCTTCCAGTCTGCAAAGAAAGCATTTGATAAACTTGTCCATAGTGCAAAGGTTTCATTCTATAATGCTAAAATTACGTCTGCCACAACTTTTAAACAGCTCTTCAACATTACTAACACTCTTCTCTGTAAAACTAAGAACAGCCCTATACCTTCTCATGTTCCACCTGCTGACCTTCCTCTAGCATTCTCTAACTTCTTTAATGGGAAACTTTTTGACATTCGTGATAGTCTCGATTCGCAAAATACCCCTCCTCTTTCAATGCCTGAACCAACCTTCTCTGGCTGTCCACTGACATCCTTTCAGCCTGTCTCTGAGTCTTTTGTGAAGAAAACTATCAAGGACTCTGCTATCAAAACCAGTGAATTAGACCCCCTCCCGGCTTCTGTTTTGACACAATGTTTGGATACTCTACTCCCATTCTTTACATCTGTCATCAATCATTCACTGGTGTCAGGCATCTTCCCAAGCTCATTCAAATCAGCTATTGTCAAACCTCTCCTAAAGAAACCTTCTCTTGATCCAGATATTCTCAAAAACTACCGGCCTGTCTCCAATCTCCCCTTTCTTTCCAAGGTAACTGAAAAAATTATTTTACACCAACTTCTAGAACATCTTGAATCAAACCATTTATTATATCCCAATCAGTCAGCATATAGATCAGGACATAGCACTGAAACTGCTTTATTGAAAATTGTGAACGATCTTCTGACATCCCTTGATGATGGTGACATTTCTCTTCTCTCTCTCTTAGATTTGTCTGCTGCCTTCGACACTATAGACCATGAGATACTGCTTTGGCGCCTCCACAACTGCTACGGAATTTCTGGCTCCGCTCTCTCCTGGTTTCAGTCATATCTCTCTGACCGCACACAGACTGTATCTGTAAATGGCTTGCCCTCACCTCCCTCAGCCCTCAGATATGGCGTTCCTCAAGGATCCGTCCTGGGTCCAGTTCTCTTTGTTTTGTACACGCAGCCTCTCGCAAATATTATTCTCCGCCATTCTGTATCACATCATAGCTTCTCAGATGACAATCAAATTTACAATTCTGGTCCCATCTCTAATGTAAACAACATCGTACAAACCACTAAAGCCTGCATTTCCGACGTGAAAGACTGGATGACTTGTAACAAATTACAACTAAACCAAGACAAAACTGAAATGATTTTCATTACTCCTAAAAAACTTCTCAACTGTGACTTAATTCCATCTTCCATATCACTGAATGGGACAGACATCACCCTCTCCCAAAAAGTTAAGAATCTAGGTGTCACCATCGACAACACTCTTAACTTTCAGCAGCATGTCTCAAACATCTGTCGTGTCTGTTACCTTGAACTTCGTAGAATAGGTTCCATCCGTCATCTCCTTACTCTCGAAGCTACTAAAATATTAGTTTGTGCTTTCGTTCTTTCTCGTCTTGACTATTGTAATTCCCTTCTGTCTGGTTCCCCAAAACAGCTCCTTGACAAACTTCAGAAAGTACAGAACCATGCCGCTCGGCTAGTATTTCGGTCTTCCAAATTTCAGCATGTCTCTCCTCTTCTCCAAGACTTGCATTGGTTACCTGTGTTGAAAAGGATCCAACATAAAATTGCTGTTCAGTGCTTCAGATACTTCGACAATTCTATTCCCTCTTACCTGTCTGAATATCTTCAACTATACGTTCCATCTCGTCATCTTCGTACCTCAGCCGATACCCGCTTATTTCGAATCCCAACTTTTCGAACAAAATCATATGGTGAGCGATCCTTTTCTTTTCAAGCCCCTTCCTCATGGAATTCACTTCCCTACCCGCTGAGGCACAAAACAAGTCTTCAGTCATTTAAATCTGGCTTGAAAACGCATCTCTTTCCTCTCTGAAATTTATTAACCTAAAAGAGCTATGCTGTCTGCGCGCTAGCGTGCTTCTGTGTATGTTATTGCTGTGCGCCTATAGATATGTCTCGGGGTGGGAGGAGGATATGTGTGTGTGTGCCAGAGAGTAGGTACTAATATTTGATATTATTAACGGTGTGTATGTGCTTGTGGGATGGAGTGACAGAGGTCCGCCATGTATGATGAAAATTATATTAGGCCTATGTTTCTATGTTCGATGTAATGTGTATTGTACAGTTTGTAAGCGCTTAGGGCTTTCCAGAAAGATTAGGCGCTCTAAATGCCCTTAATAATAATAATAATATCATAATTATCATCATCACTATCATCATCATCATCGTCGTCATCATCATCATCATATTCATCATCATCATCGTCACCATCATCATCACCATCATCACCATCACCATCATCATCATCATCATCATCATCATCACCGTCACCATCATCACCGTCATCATCATCACCATCATCATCACCATCATCATCATCACCATCATCACCATCACCACCATCATCATCACCATCATCACCATCATCACCATCATCACCATCATCATCATCATCATCACCATCATCACCATCATCACCATCATCACCATCATCATCATCATCATCATCATCACTATCATCATCATCATCATCATCATCACCATCATCATCACCATCATCATCACCATCATCATCACCATCATCACCATCATCACCATCATCATCATCATCACTATCATCATCATCATCATCATCATCACCATCATCATCATCATCATCACTATCATCATCATCATCATCATCATCATCATCACTATCATCATCATCACTATCATCATCATCACCATCATCATCACCATCATCATCACCATCATCATCACCATCATCACCATCATCACCATCACCACCATCATCACCATCATCATCACCATCATCACCATCATCACCATCACCACCATCATCATCACCATCATCACCATCATCACCATCATCATCATCATCATCATCATCACTATCATCATCATCATCATCATCATCATCACCATCATCACCATCATCATCATCATCATCATCATCATCATCATCATCATCACTACAATTACCAATGTCACTATCATGATACTATCATATCATATATCATTTTTGTTTTTTCCTCCCACTGGACAAAGCAGCAGGGAAGTATCAGTATTCTTCTCTTAATGTTTGTATCTGGTGTTTGTTCGTTTGTGATCTTACGTCTACGCTTGCAAAAAGACCAGTTGGCCGAAATTTTGCTCCTGTCTGTCTGGTTGTATTAAATACGCGTTCTGATTCTATTTTCCTGTGTTTTTTCTGGTTTCTGTTTGCTTGAACGCGGGCAGTCACACTTGTTTTGGATCTTTTTTCCAATATCATTATCATCATCATCATCAGTAGTAGTAGTAGTAGTAGTAGTAGTTGTAGTAGTAGTAAGTGTCATCATCATTATTATTACTATATTAATGATAGTAACACTACTACTACTACTGGTAACAACAACGACAATAATAACAATAATAATAATAATATCAATAACAAAATAATGATAACATCAATCATGATAATGATGATCGCAATAATAACAATAATAATAATAATAATAATATAATGATAATAATAATAATAATAATAATAATAATAATAATAATAATAACAATAATAATAATAATAATAATGATAATAATAATAATAATGATAAAATAATAATAACGATGATTATGATGATGATGATGGTGACACAATGATAATCATCATCACCACCACCATCATCATAATCATAACTACTACTACTGCTACTACTACTTGTTACTATTAGTATTGATATGAGTATTAGTATTATTGTCATTATCATTATCATTATTATTATTATTATTCATTATCATTACTAACATGTGAATAAAACCTGTTTCTGTCTTGTTCCCCTTCGAGTGTATACCTTCGCAGAACGTCAAATACGCACGTTAAAGATCCTAAAAGTCACATCAGTATCCGGTTGCTATGGAAACATGAGCATACACCCGGCATACAAGCCAAACCGGAGACAAAGAGTCTGCAGACTGTGCAGCAACATTGTTATTGTTATTGTTGTTGAAGCCCAGCCGACTCCGTAGAACCATATCAGGGCTATACGATTAAGATTATCATTACTATTCTTAACATTATCGTCACTGATAATAACACCATTATTTTTTTTTTATTTATTCATTTATTCCACTTGTCATGTTTTGTTGTCCCGTTTCTATGCCAGAATTGAGGCCACAAAATCTAAGAGAATTTTTTTTATGACGATAATGATAATGCGGATGATAAATTACAATGCTTTGGAGTTCCATTCTGGATCGAGACTTCGGGACAAGGTCGTACTCTCTCTCTCTCTCTCTCTCTCTGCGCTTACTTTCGTCATTATTATCCTGGCGACAACCAGGCCCGAGAAATACAGACACCTGCGGTGCTCGTCGGGAAATTTGAGCCACACCCTCAACGACAGCATCCCGTGGAATGGGTGAGAATCGACCGTGTGGTCCCAGTCTTCCCAAGAAGCCCATAGCACTCTCATCTATGAGTAGGAAGCGGTTGGAACCGAAAAATTAAAACAATGATTTTAACCAGAATGTTGGGATACGAACCAACAGCCTTCCAGTGATATGTCCGCGTCGTGCTATTCCAGCAAGGTCCTCGGTAGTATAGTGGTCAGTATCCCTGCCTGTCACGCGGGAGACCGGGGTTCAATTCCCCGCCGGGGAGATTTTTTTTTTTATTATGACCTTTGATTATTTATTCATTTACTTTATATATGCATATATATGTATGTTCCTTTTTTGAAGGTTAGATACACACATACACATGTCATTTACATGTAACCAAGATTATTCCAGTGGTAGGCTGATAAAATACCAGTATAAAGTATAGACTAGGTAAAATATAGTCTAGGCAGGGCCTCAGGACCTGGCCATCTCATGGGTTTATGTGCAGGCTTAAGGCTTGTGCCATGGTCACCATACACATGGCATTGTGACGTTAGTGCATACGGAATTCGTTCCGAGCGCGGAGACATCTTGAGAAACTGAAACTCAAACTGAAACAGTAATGATTTCTAGATGTGTATGTTTTACCTGTTATTATCATTATTGTTGTTATTAATATCATTATCACTATTATCATTATTATCGTTATTAATATTATCATCATCACCGTCATCAATTATTATTATTATCATTATCATCATCATTATCATCATGTGCCCTGCCGCACGACGCTGGCGATCATGGCCCTCTATATGAATCTATCCCTTGTCACTGCAAGTACATCTCCCACCCTCTCTGTATTCAACCACCCTGCACGTCCGTCCAGTATTTTCTCCCTGGGTCTACCTGGTGCTCTTTTTCCTCTCCAGCTTTCCAGTTGTGACTAGGTGCTCTAATTTCTCTTGCCTCACAAAATGTCATGTAAATGTTGCTTGCCTTTTCCTACTCTTTCTCATTAATGTTCTTTTTTGTGTTTGCCGCTTTCAAAACGGTCTTTTCTTTGCTGTCCATGGAACTCTTAACATTCTTCTTACAAACCACGTTTCAGCTGGCTCAGTCTTGTTCTGACTTTGCGTGTTAACTGTCCACGCTTCAAATCCTTACAAAAGTATCGATTTATTGTTATTTTTATCGTAATGATTATTATTATCGTTATTACATTATTATCATGATAACCCATTTCGGGACACGCAATTTCTGCTGATTTATAAAGAATAACAGAATGTTTCATTTACAGGAATTTCCTTTTTTTTCTATCTGGGTTGGACTGTTCTACTGATATAGCCGTGAACATCAGGTTTGATATCTCGATTTTAACCCTTGGGCTCCTGCACCCTATCTACCAGCTGCAAAAACCCTTTGATTTCCTCTCCCTATCCTCCAGCTTCCTGTAGATGCTTGAATAAATACAGGGGCATTTTTTATAAAGACTATTAGTCACTATTACTTTTCACTGCTTTATGTATTCAATTCCTACTCCCTTGTTGTTGTTGTTGTTTCAACTTACGACTCATTTTGCCAAAGATGGTTGAAATTAGTTCCTCTAAATTGAAATCCGAAACAAGTATGACTGCCCGCGTTCAAGCAAACGGGAACCAGAGAAAAACACGAAAGAAGAATACGAACGCGTATTTAATACAACAAAACAAAACAAAACAAAACAAAAAACAAGACACGTTCGTATTCTTCTTTCGTATTTTTTCTGGTTCCTGTAAATTATTTTTCATTGCTTTACATGTTCAATTCCTACTCCCTCGTTGTTGGTTGTTGTTGTTGCTTCAACTTACGACTCATTTTGCCAAAGATGGTTGAAATTAGTCCCTGTAAATTATTTTTCACTGCTTCACGTATTCAATTCCCACTCCCTTATTATTTCAACTTTCGACTCATTTTGCCAAAGATGGTTGAAATTAGTCCCTGTAAATCATTTTTCACTGCTTTACGTATTCAATTCCCACTCCCTTATTATTTCAACTTACGACTCATTTTGCCAAAGATGGTCAGTTCAAAACCGTTAATAACATTTGATAGAAACAACAGGATGGTACCCCACAAACTGATATATCATTCATCATGTGTCTATCGGTGCCTGTGAACAGGATACAACCCAGGCTTCATCGTACGTGCTAAATCCGCGTCCCTGGTCTAAATTGCTTTTGAAGGTTTGGTATAAATAGACAGTTTAATTTGGTGTCCCCAGCTCCTTTGGCTGAACAAACGTAAACATTTTATTTGCGGTAAGGTAAGGTTGGCTTATTTTAACATTTCTTTTATTTTCATAAAGAGAATTAATTTGCGGTAAGGTAAGGTTGTCTTTTTAACATTTTCTTTTATTTTCATAACGAGAATTAATTTGCGGTAAGGTAAGGTTGGCTTATTTTAACATTTCTTTTTATTTTCATAAAGAGAATTAATTTGGGTAAGGTAAGGTTGGTTATTTTAACATTTCTTTTATTTTCATAAGAGAATTAATTTGGGTAAGGTAAGCTCTGTTTATTTGACATTTCTTTTTATTTCCATAACAAAAATTGATTTGTGGTAAGGTAAAGTCGTTTATTTTAACATTCTTTTTATTTCAAAAGAGAATAATTTGTAGTAAGATCGTCTGTTATTTTAAATCTTTATTTTATAATTTCATATCGAGAATTAATTTGCGGTAGGTAAGTTCAGTTTTATTTTAAATTTCTTTATTTCATATCGAAATTTAATTTGCGAGTAAGGTAAAGTACTGTTTATTTTAACATTCTTATTATTTCCAAAATGAGGAACTAATTTCCGAAAGGTAAGGTCTATTCATTTTAACATTTTCAGTTATTTTATAACGAAAAATTAAACAAGCATTGAGTTTGTTGTTTGTACATGTGTTTTCATTAGTGATAAGGAATGTTTTATATGTAAGTCTTTATTTTTGTTGAATGAGAATTTTCACAACGAGAATTAAACAAAACGTTGAATTGTTTGTGCATGTGTTTTCATTACTAATAAGAAATGTTTTATATATATATATGTCTTTATTTTTTATTGAATAAGAACTGAATAAAGTGTGGACTCGTCGTTTGTTTATTCTTTTAATGTTTATTAGGAATATTTCACGCAAAGAAAAAAGACATTAGATTCTTTTTCTGCGTAGTTTTGTCCTAAGAAAATGACTATGACAATGGTTGAGGTTCTTTTTCAATGAAGTGAAAGTTGTTCAGTTAATAAGGAACAAAATGGGATCTCTTGTTTTTATTAATCTTTATTTTACAGTTTTGATATAAATATGTAAGTCCTGTCTTGATACCTAAAGGACTTATTGATTGGTGGACAGATACAGAATGTTCTCAGGATTATAAGGACACCAATGTCTTGTCTTGTCTTGCCATGTCTTGATAACCAAAGTACTGATCGTTTGGTGGACAGATACAGACTGTTCTCAGGACGATGAAGGACACCAATGTCTTGTCTTGTCTTGTCTTGATAACCAGAGGACTGGTTATTTGGTGAACAGATACAGACTGTTCTCAACACGATGAAGGTGACCAGTGTCTTGTCTTGTCTTGCCTTGTCTTGATAACCAGAGGACTGGTTATTTGGTGAACAAATACAGACTGTTCTCAACACGATGAAGGTGACCAATGTCTTGTCTTGTCTTGTCTTGTCTTGTCTTGATAACCAAAGGACTGGTTGTTTGGTGGACAGATACAGACTGTTCTCAGAATGATGAAGGACTTCAGTGTCTTGTCTTGTCTTGTCTTGTCTTGATAACCAAAGGACTGATTGTTTGGTAGACAGATACAGACTGTTCTGAACACGATGAAGGTGACCAATGTCCTGTCTTGTCTTGTCTTGTCTTGATAACCAAAGGACTGGTTATTTGGTGAACAGATACAGACTGTTCTCAACACGATGAAGGTGACCAATGTCTTGTCTTGTCTTGTCTTGTCTTGATAACCAAAGGACTGGTTATTTGGTGAACAAATACAGACTGTTCTCAACACGATGAAGGTGACCAATGTCTTGTCTTGTCTTGTCTTGATAACCAAAGGACTGGTTATTTGGTGAACAGATACTGACTGTTCTCAACACGATGAAGGTGACCAATGTCTTGTCTTGTCTTGTCTTGATAACCAAAGGACTGGTTATTTGGTGAACAGATACAGACTGTTCTCAACACGATGAAGGTGACCAATGTCTTGTCTTGTCTTGTCTTGTCTTGATAACCAAAGGACTGGTTATTTGGTGAACAGATGCAGACTGTTCTCAACACGATGAAGGTGACCAATGTCTTGTCTTGTCTTGTCTTGATAACCAAAGGACTGGTTATTTGGTGAACAGATACAGACTGTTCTCAAGACGATGAAGGTGACCAATGTATTGTCTTGTCTTGTCTTGTCTTGATAACCAAAGGACTGGTTGTTTAGTGGACAGATACAAACTGTTCTCAACACGATGAAGGTGACCAGTGTCTTGTCTTGTCTTGTCTTGTCTTGATAACCAGAGGACTGGTTATTTGGTGAACAGATACACTGTTCTCAACACGATGAAGGTGACCAGTGTCTTGTCTTGTCTTGCCTTGTCTTGATAACCAGAGGACTGGTTATTTGGTGAACAAATACAGACTGTTCTCAACACGATGAAGGTGAATAATGTCTTGTCTTGTCTTGTCTTGTCTTGATAACCAAAGGACTGGTTATTTGGTGAACAGATATAGACTGTTCTCAACACGATGAAGGTGACCAATGTCTTGTCTTGTCTTGTCTTGTCTTGTCTTGTCTTGATAACCAAAGTACTGGTTATTTGGTGAACAAATACAGACTGTTCTCAACACGATGAAGGTGACCAATGTCTTGTCTTGTCTTGTCTTGATAACCAAAGGACTGGTTGTTTAGTGGACAGATACAGACTGTTCTCAAGACGATGAAGGTGACCAATGTATTGTCTTGTCTTGTCTTGTCTTGATAACCAAAGGACTGGTTGTTTAGTGGACAGATACAAACTGTTCTCAACACGATGAAGGTGACCAGTGTCTTGTCTTGTCTTGTCTTGTCTTGATAACCAGAGGACTGGTTATTTGGTGAACAGATACACTGTTCTCAACACGATGAAGGTGACCAGTGTCTTGTCTTGTCTTGCCTTGTCTTGATAACCAGAGGACTGGTTATTTGGTGAACAAATACAGACTGTTCTCAACACGATGAAGGTGAATAATGTCTTGTCTTGTCTTGTCTTGTCTTGATAACCAAAGGACTGGTTATTTGGTGAACAGATATAGACTGTTCTCAACACGATGAAGGTGACCAATGTCTTGTCTTGTCTTGTCTTGTCTTGTCTTGATAACCAAAGTACTGGTTATTTGGTGAACAAATACAGACTGTTCTCAACACGATGAAGGTGACCAATGTCTTGTCTTGTCTTGTCTTGTCTTGTCTTGATAACCAAAGGACTGGTTATTTGGTGAACAAATACAGACTGTTCTCAACACGATGAAGGTGACCAATGTCTTGTCTTGTCTTGTCTTGTCTTGATAACCAAAGGACTGGTTATTTGGTGAACAGATACAGACTGTTCTCAACACGATGAAGGTGACCAATGTCTTGTTTTGTCCTGTCTTGTCTTGTCTTGATAACCAAAGGACTGGTTATTTGGTGAACAGATACAGACTGATCTGAACACGATGAAGGTGACCGGTATCATGGTGTGCTGTCTCCTGGTGGTGGTGATGGTCAAGGCTTTCCCTGAGCCTGAGGTGAGGTTTTAATAATGATAATATCAATGATAATAATGATACTAATATCGATGATGTTGGCGATAATAATTATAATAATGATAATAAAGATGATGATGATAATGATGATGATGATGATAGTAATGATAATAATGACGATAATACAATGATAATACTAATGATAAACTGTTACTGACAATGATTCTGCAGACGATGATAATAACAATAATGATAATGATAATAATAATAACAATAACAGTGATAATGATAATATTGATACTGATAATAATGATGCTGACGATAACAACAACAATAATATTAATAAAAATAATAATGATAATAATAATAACAATAATAATAATAATGTTGATGATGATCATCATCATGATATGAATGATAATAATGGTAGGTAGAAAGAAACTCTAGGGAGAGCTAGACAACAGAAGGTCTTCAGAGAAGCAACCCTCTTTAGACAAGTGTTTCGGCCCTGAATTCCTTACACTCTCGGGGGGCCGGGCCACATCCAGGTCATGACTCCTGGATGCCCTTCTGCTGTTGTCTATTTTTTTTTTTTTTTTTTTTTTTTTTCCCACGCCGGGGATCGAACCTGGGCGATTCTGCGCTTCAGAACTGCGGTACGCGGTTTTACCAATGTGCTAACGGGGCACACATCATCTGTAGGGAATTTAATCCTTATGAAGTTCACTTTTTTCGTTCCTCCTTGCCCAGATCCAGCTTGAGCTCCTTTCTGCTGCCTCTGCCATCGCTTTAAGGGCTCTAGTCCTCTTCTTCCCAGAAATGGCGAGTTGTTTCATGAGATCATAAGCGGAGGTGCCCACAAACCCTCTTGCCCCGACCTCTATGGCGAAGATTTTGACCCGCAGACCTGCTTTCTTCAGGGTGCTGGCAAGACCGGCGTATTTTTCGGTCTTGTAGATATGTGCTTCTTCCATTCTGCTTTCGTATGGCACAGTGAGTTCTATCAGAATCACTTGTTTCGAGGAGTCAGAGTGGAGAGCGATGTCTGGTCTCATGCCTGTCTTGCTGATGACATCTGGGTAATTTCTCCACTCTGGGAGGTCTGCTGTACACTCCCAGTCGACTGCTCCATCCAGAAGACCCTTTGGCAATGTGCTGGTTGTCATAGCACTTTCGGGCCAGACCTGTTTCCCTCCTGCTTTGTAGAACGTTGTCATAGCAATTGGTGCGTTTGGGGTCATGTTATTTTCGCTAACCACATCTGTGATCACTTTCAGAACTTGGTTGTGCCTCCATGTATACCTTCCTTGGGCTAGCGCTACTTTGCAAGAGCTTAGGACATGTTCCACTGTTTGTTTCTTCTGACAGAGCGGACATGCTGGGTCGTCTGCTTTACCCCATTTCACTAAGTTTGCATTCGAGGGGAGCAGGTCATATACAGATCTGAGGAGGAAGCTTATCCTTAGAGGAGCCATGTGCCACATATCGTTCCAGCTGAGACTTCTTTGGAGTGCACTGTCCCATGTTGTCCATTGCCCCTGTTGACCTTGCTGGACTGCCTTCTGCACTCTTTTGACATCTTCTTCTTCCTTCAACTCCTGTATGATCATGTCTCTTTTTTCCTTCCCTTTGGCTTTGGACCACCACTGCATTTTTGTTGCTCCCAGTCCCTGTCTGTTGGTTTGCGTGTGTCCAATTATTTCTTTGATGCTGAGGTTTCTCTTGGCATTGTTTACAGCCTCTTGGACTTTCCACTTTCTGCCAGTTCTCAGCTTTGGATGAACTGATCTCACGATATTGTCTTCCGATTCCTCCAGCATGCTCAACAGTCTTGCTTTTCCAACTTTGTATTCCTCCACTATGGATTTGAGAGGTAGCTTCAGCATTGCTTGACGACAGTAGAATGCAACATCAGTGAGACCAGGTGGGACACCGAGCCATTTTCTTGTGTATTTGTTGATTTTGGCTTCCATTGCTTCGACTGTGCTGGTGCAAATGTCATAGATTAGCAGTGGCCACAGCAGCTTTGGTATCAGCATGAACTGTAGACACCAGACTTTGTATTTGCCTGGCAGTCCGCAGTTATCTATTTTCTTCAGGCCTTCTTCTGCTGTTTGCTTGGTTTCACATCCCCTTTGTGTGTCTTTCAGGGAGTCATCATACCATCTTCCGAGACTTTTTACTGGCTCTTCTGTGACAGTGGGGATGGCTTGGTTGGCTACCATGAATTTGACTGAATCTGCCACTTTTCCTTTTCGCAGTGAGAGACTTGGGGATTTCTTAGGTTTGAACCTCATTCTTGAAGAGGCCACCAGCTCATCCAGCTGCTTTAAGATTTGGTGTGTCTCTTCCTCATCCGTGGACAAGACTGTTGTGTCATCCATGAAAGCTTTCAGAGGAGGCATCTGGTATCCATCTCCCAGATTCACTGGACCTGAACTCTTCATTGCAGCTTTCAAGATGACTTCCATTGCCAACACGAACAGTATGGGAGAGATTGCACAGCCCATTGCAATGCCCACCTCTAGGTCTATCCAGTCCGTGGTGTATTCTTTGGTAGAGAACCGCATTGAGAACCCTTGGAAATACTTCCTCAGCATTGTTCGGATGTTTTCTGGGATGTGATACATTTCAAGAGCCAGCTGGATCATATCGTGTGGAACTGATCCATATGCATTCGCCAGATCAAGCCAAACTACGTCAATGTTTCTCTTCTCTGTTCTTGCTTTTTGGATGGCATCCCAAATCAACGTGGCATGTTCCAAGCATCCAGGCATTCCTGGTATGCCTCCCTTTTGGACTGACATATCCAGATACTTGTTTTCAGTCAGGTATTTTGTCAATCTTGCTGCCATAACAGAGAAGAAGATTTTCCCCTCGACGTTCAGAAGTGATATTGGCCTGAACTGATTGATGCTGCTGGAGTTCTGCTCCTTCGGAATGTACACTCCTTCAGCTCTCATCCATTGGTCGCTGATCTTCTGGTTCCTCCATGCTGATCGAATCATCTTGTGGAGCCACTCGAGCACTTTTGGGCATTTCTTGTAGAGCAGGTATGGTATTCCGTTTGGTCCAGGTGCTGACTTGGCTCTGGCTTTCTTTACTACGTTCTTCACTTCATCCAGTGTTGGTGGTTTGTTATTGAATTTTCCTTCTGGCGCTGCAGGCCAAACCAGATTCTGGATTTCAAGTGGTGCCTCGCGCTGAGAATCGGAATATGTTTCCCTGAGATGCTGCTCTAGGGTTTCCTTGCCCACTGTGAGAGTCCCTGATTTGGGTTGTTCAAACAGCTTTCTTGAAAAGTCAAAGGGATCTTTGAAGAAACGATCTTGAGTCTTCTTCTTTTTGCTCTTTCTTCGCCTTGCTGATTCCACTTTGCTGAGAGCATTGTGTTTGGCCTTCAGATCTTTCCAGAGTTCCAGGAGCCCTTGCTTCTCGAATTCTGAGGCAGTTTTCATTCGCTTTTTAAGCTTCCTTTTCTCCCTCCGGATGCTCTCCATCTGTTGCTGTCTTCTGGATTTCTGGGGAGGCGTTTTTGTCTTTGGCTGCTTCACTCCATAAGTGTCCCTGCAGATAGAGTATATGATGTCTCCGTATGTGTCAAGTTTGTGTTCCAGCGTACTGTTCCCTATTAGCGCATTCAGCTTAAGGACAAGTTCCTCATCTAATTTCTCCCATTGTTCTTTTGCACCGGCAGGCGGCAAATTGAGTTTTTCACGTTTGGCGTTAAGAGCTTGTGCAAAATCCGCATCAGAACCGTCAGCGTGGATGTCCTTGGCACTATGGTTTAATTCCTGGCCTTGATCATCCAACGTCTCACCTGCTATCGCAGTGCGCTGCTGCTGGTTCGTATGTGTCTTCAAACAGCCCATTTTTGTCCTGTGGATCTTCATGCCGCGTTTGGTGGTGAATCTCCTTCCACACGCACACGGAAATTCCAACTGGTCATTAATCATGGTCCTTTGTGCGTTTCCAGTCGTGATGGAGTCAGTGCCGATGGATTCATCATTCTCTCCCCTTTCGGTGAATCCTGGGAGCATCTTTCATTCAAAGGAATGGTGTGTGTAGTGGACAGATACAACTGTTCTCAACACGATGAAGGTGAACGTGTCTAGTCTTGTCCTTGTTTGTTTTACTTGATAACCAGAGGTCTGGTTATTTGCGTGGATCAGATACACTGTTCTCAACACGATGAAGGGTGACCAGTGTCTTGTCTTGTCTTGCCTTGTCTTGATAACCAGGAGGACCTGGTTATATGGTGATCAAATACAGACTGTTCTCAACACGGATGGAACGGGTGTATAATGTCTTGTTCTTGTCTTGTTCTTTGTTTGTTAACCATCGGAATGGTTTTTTGGGAGTGAACAGAGTAGACTGTCTCATCTCCGATGAAGGTGACCAATGTCTTTGTCTTGTTTTGTCTTGTCTTGTCTTTGTTAACCAAAGTAATGGTTATTTGGTGAACAAATACAGTACTGTTTCAACACGATGAAGGTGACCATTGTATTGTCTTGTCTTGTCTTGTTGTCTTGATAAACCTAAGGACTGGTTTATTTGGTGAACATAATACAGACTGTTCTCATCACGATGAAGGTGACAATGTTCTTGTCTTGTCTTGTCTTGTCTTGATAGCCAATGGACGGTTATTTGGGTGAACAGATACGACTGTTCTCAACACGATGAAGGTGACTATGTATTGTTTTAGTCCTGTCTTGTCTTGTTCTGGATAACCAAAGGATGGCTTATTTGGTGTACAGATACAGGACTGATCTGAACACGATGAAGGTGACCCTGGTGATAATGGTGTGCTGTCTCCTGGTGGTGGTGATGGTCAAGGCTTTCCCTGAGCCTGAGGTGAGGTTTTAATAATGTTTAATTTCAATGATAATAATGATACTAATATCGTTGATGTTGGCGATAATATTTATAATAATGATATAAAGATGATGATGATTATGTTGATGATGTGGATTAGTAATGATAATAACGACGATTAATACATATGTTAATACTAATGATAACTGTTACTGACAATGATTCTGCAGACGATGATTAATAACAATAATGATTAATGTTATAATAATAACCAATAACAGTGATAATGATAATTTTGATATGATAATAATGTGTGACGATAACAACAACAATAATATTAATAAAAAATAATAATGATAATAATAATAAACAAGAATAATAATAATGTTGATGTATGGTTCATCATCATGATATGAATGAAATAATGGTAGGTAGAAGATAATTCTAGGGGAGAGCTAAGACAACAGAAGGTCTTCAGAGATGCAACCCTCTTTAGACAAGTGTTTCGGCCTGAATTCCTTTGACACTCTCGGGGGGCCGGGCCACATCAAGGTCATGACTCTGTGATGCCTTATGTGTTGTCTATTTTTATTTTTTTTTTTTTTTTTTTTTCCCACGCCGGCGTGTTCGAAACCTGGGCCGATTTGCGCTTCAGAATGCGGTACGCGGGGTTTTTACCAATGTGCTAACGGGGCACACATCATCTGTATGGAATTTAATCCTTATGAAGTTCACTTTTTTAGTTCCTCCTTGCCAGATCCAGCTTGAGCTCCTTTCTGCTGCCTTGCCATCGCTTTAAGGGCTTCAGTCCTCTTCTTCCCGTAATGGCGAGTTGTTTCATGAGATCCATAAGGCGGAGGTGCCCACAAACCCTTTCTTGCCCAGACCTCTATGGCTAAGATTTTGACCCGCTGACTTGCTTTCTTCAGGGTGCTGGCAAGACCGGCGTATTTTTCGGTCTTGTAGATATGTGCTTCTTCCATTCTGCTTTCGTATTGGCACAGTGAGTTCTATCAGAATCACTTGTTTCGAGGAGTCAGAGTGGAGAGCGATGTCTGGTCTCATGCCTGTCTTGCTGATGACATCTGGGTAATTTCTCCACTCTGGGAGGTCTGCTGTACACTCCCAGTCGACTGCTCCATCCAGAAGACCCTTTGGCAATGTGCTGGTTGTCATAGCACTTTCGGGCCAGACCTGTTTCCCTCCTGCTTTGTAGAACGTTGTCATAGCAATTGGTGCGTTTGGGGTCATGTTATTTTCGCTAACCACATCTGTGATCACTTTCAGAACTTGGTTGTGCCTCCATGTATACCTTCCTTGGGCTAGCGCTACTTTGCAAGAGCTTAGGACATGTTCCACTGTTTGTTTCTTCTGACAGAGCGGACATGCTGGGTCGTCTGCTTTACCCCATTTCACTAAGTTTGCATTCGAGGGGGAGCAGGTCATATACAGATCTGAGGAGGAAGCTTATCCTTAGAGGAGCCATGTGCCACATATCGTTCCAGCTGAGACTTCTTTGGAGTGCACTGTCCCATGTTGTCCATTGCCCCTGTTGACCTTGCTGGACTGCCTTCTGCACTCTTTTGACATCTTCTTCTTCCTTCAACTCCTGTATGATCATGTCTCTTTTTTCCTTCCCTTTGGCTTTGGACCACCACTGCATTTTTGTTGCTCCCAGTCCCTGTCTGTTGGTTTGCGTGTGTCCAATTATTTCTTTGATGCTGAGGTTTCTCTTGGCATTGTTTACAGCCTCTTGGACTTTCCACTTTCTGCCAGTTCTCAGCTTTGGATGAACTGATCTCACGATATTGTCTTCCGATTCCTCCAGCATGCTCAACAGTCTTGCTTTTCCAACTTTGTATTCCTCCACTATGGATTTGAGAGGTAGCTTCAGCATTGCTTGACGACAGTAGAATGCAACATCAGTGAGACCAGGTGGGACACCGAGCCATTTTCTTGTGTATTTGTTGATTTTGGCTTCCATTGCTTCGACTGTGCTGGTGCAAATGTCATAGATTAGCAGTGGCCACAGCAGCTTTGGTATCAGCATGAACTGTAGACACCAGACTTTGTATTTGCCTGGCAGTCCGCAGTTATCTATTTTCTTCAGGCCTTCTTCTGCTGTTTGCTTGGTTTCACATCCCCTTTGTGTGTCTTTCAGGGAGTCATCATACCATCTTCCGAGACTTTTTACTGGCTCTTCTGTGACAGTGGGGATGGCTTGGTTGGCTACCATGAATTTGACTGAATCTGCCACTTTTCCTTTTCGCAGTGAGAGACTTGGGGATTTCTTAGGTTTGAACCTCATTCTTGAAGAGGCCACCAGCTCATCCAGCTGCTTTAAGATTTGGTGTGTCTCTTCCTCATCCGTGGACAAGACTGTTGTGTCATCCATGAAAGCTTTCAGAGGAGGCATCTGGTATCCATCTCCCAGATTCACTGGACCTGAACTCTTCATTGCAGCTTTCAAGATGACTTCCATTGCCAACACGAACAGTATGGGAGAGATTGCACAGCCCATTGCAATGCCCACCTCTAGGTCTATCCAGTCCGTGGTGTATTCTTTGGTAGAGAACCGCATTGAGAACCCTTGGAAATACTTCCTCAGCATTGTTCGGATGTTTTCTGGGATGTGATACATTTCAAGAGCCAGCTGGATCATATCGTGTGGAACTGATCCATATGCATTCGCCAGATCAAGCCAAACTACGTCAATGTTTCTCTTCTCTGTTCTTGCTTTTTGGATGGCATCCCAAATCAACGTGGCATGTTCCAAGCATCCAGGCATTCCTGGTATGCCTCCCTTTTGGACTGACATATCCAGATACTTGTTTTCAGTCAGGTATTTTGTCAATCTTGCTGCCATAACAGAGAAGAAGATTTTCCCCTCGACGTTCAGAAGTGATATTGGCCTGAACTGATTGATGCTGCTGGAGTTCTGCTCCTTCGGAATGTACACTCCTTCAGCTCTCATCCATTGGTCGCTGATCTTCTGGTTCCTCCATGCTGATCGAATCATCTTGTGGAGCCACTCGAGCACTTTTGGGCATTTCTTGTAGAGCAGGTATGGTATTCCGTTTGGTCCAGGTGCTGACTTGGCTCTGGCTTTCTTTACTACGTTCTTCACTTCATCCAGTGTTGGTGGTTTGTTATTGAATTTTCCTTCTGGCGCTGCAGGCCAAACCAGATTCTGGATTTCAAGTGGTGCCTCGCGCTGAGAATCGGAATATGTTTCCCTGAGATGCTGCTCTAGGGTTTCCTTGCCCACTGTGAGAGTCCCTGATTTGGGTTGTTCAAACAGCTTTCTTGAAAAGTCAAAGGGATCTTTGAAGAAACGATCTTGAGTCTTCTTCTTTTTGCTCTTTCTTCGCCTTGCTGATTCCACTTTGCTGAGAGCATTGTGTTTGGCCTTCAGATCTTTCCAGAGTTCCAGGAGCCCTTGCTTCTCGAATTCTGAGGCAGTTTTCATTCGCTTTTTAAGCTTCCTTTTCTCCCTCCGGATGCTCTCCATCTGTTGCTGTCTTCTGGATTTCTGGGGAGGCGTTTTTGTCTTTGGCTGCTTCACTCCATAAGTGTCCCTGCAGATAGAGTATATGATGTCTCCGTATGTGTCAAGTTTGTGTTCCAGCGTACTGTTCCCTATTAGCGCATTCAGCTTAAGGACAAGTTCCTCATCTAATTTCTCCCATTGTTCTTTTGCACCGGCAGGCGGCAAATTGAGTTTTTCACGTTTGGCGTTAAGAGCTTGTGCAAAATCCGCATCAGAACCGTCAGCGTGGATGTCCTTGGCACTATGGTTTAATTCCTGGCCTTGATCATCCAACGTCTCACCTGCTATCGCAGTGCGCTGCTGCTGGTTCGTATGTGTCTTCAAACAGCCCATTTTTGTCCTGTGGATCTTCATGCCGCGTTTGGTGGTGAATCTCCTTCCACACGCACACGGAAATTCCAACTGGTCATTAATCATGGTCCTTTGTGCGTTTCCAGTCGTGATGGAGTCAGTGCCGATGGATTCATCATTCTCTCCCCCTTTCGGTGAATCCTGGGAGCATCTTTCATTTGAAAAACTCGTGGCATGTTATCAAAGGCAAGGTGGGAAGCCAACCCACAAAGCCCGCAGATCTAGTCTTTCCCAGTGTCCTTCGGTCTTTCCCGAATGTCCTCCGAACTATTCCCGGAAGTCAATGGACTGACCATGTGCAGGTAGAAAGAAACTCTAGGGAGAGCTAGACAACAGAAGGTCTTCAGAGAAGTAACCCCCTTTAGACAAGTGTTTCGGCCCTGAATTCCTTACACTCTCGGGGGGCCGGGCCACATCCAGGTCATGACTCCTGGATGCCCTTCTGCTGTTGTCTATTTTTTTTTTTTTTTTTTTTTTTTTCCCACGCCGGGGATCGAACCTGGGCGATTCTGCGCTTCAGAACTGCGGTACGCGGTTTTACCAATGTGCTAACGGGGCACACATCATCTGTAGGGAATTTAATCCTTATGAAGTTCACTTTTTTCGTTCCTCCTTGCCCAGATCCAGCTTGAGCTCCTTTCTGCTGCCTCTGCCATCGCTTTAAGGGCTCTAGTCCTCTTCTTCCCAGAAATGGCGAGTTGTTTCATGAGATCATAAGCGGAGGTGCCCACAAACCCTCTTGCCCCGACCTCTATGGCGAAGATTTTGACCCGCAGACCTGCTTTCTTCAGGGTGCTGGCAAGACCGGCGTATTTTTCGGTCTTGTAGATATGTGCTTCTTCCATTCTGCTTTCGTATGGCACAGTGAGTTCTATCAGAATCACTTGTTTCGAGGAGTCAGAGTGGAGAGCGATGTCTGGTCTCATGCCTGTCTTGCTGATGACATCTGGGTAATTTCTCCACTCTGGGAGGTCTGCTGTACACTCCCAGTCGACTGCTCCATCCAGAAGACCCTTTGGCAATGTGCTGGTTGTCATAGCACTTTCGGGCCAGACCTGTTTCCCTCCTGCTTTGTAGAACGTTGTCATAGCAATTGGTGCGTTTGGGGTCATGTTTTTTTCGCTAACCACATCTGTGATCACTTTCAGAACTTGGTTGTGCCTCCATGTATACCTTCCTTGGGCTAGCGCTACTTTGCAAGAGCTTAGGACATGTTCCACTGTTTGTTTCTTCTGACAGAGCGGACATGCTGGGTCGTCTGCTTTACCCCATTTCACTAAGTTTGCATTCGAGGGGAGCAGGTCATATACAGATCTGAGGAGGAAGCTTATCCTTAGAGGAGCCATGTGCCACATATCGTTCCAGCTGAGACTTCTTTGGAGTGCACTGTCCCATGTTGTCCATTGCCCCTGTTGACCTTGCTGGACTGCCTTCTGCACTCTTTTGACATCTTCTTCTTCCTTCAACTCCTGTATGATCATGTCTCTTTTTTCCTTCCCTTTGGCTTTGGACCACCACTGCATTTTTGTTGCTCCCAGTCCCTGTCTGTTGGTTTGCGTGTGTCCAATTATTTCTTTGATGCTGAGGTTTCTCTTGGCATTGTTTACAGCCTCTTGGACTTTCCACTTTCTGCCAGTTCTCAGCTTTGGATGAACTGATCTCACGATATTGTCTTCCGATAATGACAATAATCAAAGCCATAATATGTAATAACTATTACATATAACGATAACAACAATCATACTACTACTACTTGTTCTACTACTACTACTACTGCTACTACTAACCACAACAAAAACAACATCAGCAACAACAACAACAACAGTAACATTAATCGTTATCATCACCATCCTCTTTTTTGTAATTTTTCCTTTGTTCTCATTTTTACTTTGTTTTCTTTAATCATTCTACATTTTTCCAAGTGCAATTTTCGCAAGAGATTACGTTCTGATGTTTTAATTCAGTTGAAAAAAAACAAACCCACACGGACAAGTTTGTCATTGCACCTTTTTCTTCTCCTACCCCCTCCCCCTCTCTCTCCCTCTCTCCCTCCCTCCTTCTCCCTCACGGACGCGGTAGTGAAATGAGAATAACGAACATGTAGTGTGAGTCCAGTGTATGCATATTTTAATCTCCAAATGTGATTTAATATGCAAATGTTGAATTGACTTGACTTGAACTGACCTGTGTACATAAAAACAAGACGAAGAAGAAGACAGAGGAGAAGGACAGAAAAAAAGACAGAAAGAATGAAAACAATAAAAGAAAGAAAGAAAACGAAAGAAAGAAAGAAAGAGAAGAAGGAAGAAAGAAAGAAGAAGGAAAGAAGGAAAGAAAGAAATAAAGAAAGGAAGAAAGAAAGGAAGAAAGAAAAAGAAGAAGAAGAAGAAGAAGAAGAAACAGAAAGAAAGAAATAAAGAAGAAGAAGAAGGACAATAAAAACAACAACTACTACAACAACAACAACAACGACGATGACGACGACGACAATAAAATGAAATAATGGACACATAAATGACAAATTCATAAACATACAAATAAAAAGAAGCAGAAGAAGAAGCAGAAGAAGAAAAACAACAACAACAACAAACATGACTACGACAACAAAGTTGAAACAATGGACACGTAAACGAAAATAAACAAACACATAAATAATATATACCGACAGTTGAATTCATCCAATTCTTGACAATATATCGTGGGCTTTGCTTTGTTACAGATTGTCCGGGAGATAAGAGACGGTGGGGAAGAAGCTCAACGTAAGCACCGTTTTCCTTACTAATGATAACACAATTGATAAATCGTTCTGGTATAGTAGGATTGCGGCTGTTGAGGGTGAGGGGAGGGTGTTTCTGGCAGGACAGCAAAGAAAACAAACGACACAGTCTTGAAGGAAATAGACACAAAAGATCATTAATATAGAAGATTAGAAAAAGACAAGCAACATTTATTGGACATTTCATGAGCCAAAAGAAATTAAGCAGGAGGGGAAAGAGAACACCAGGTAACTCAGGGAGAAAATATTGGACGGGCTTGCAGGGTAGCTGAAGACAGAGAGGGTTAGGAGATATACTTGCAGCGACGAGGGATAGATTCGTATGGAGGGCCATGATCGCCAACGCCATGTGGCAGGGCACGTGATGATGATGATGATGCTGATGCTGATGATGGTGATGATGATGGTGATGATGATGATGATGATAGTGCTGTTCTCCCAAATCACCTGAACTCACCTCTTCTTCTTCTCGTTGCCGTTTATAGCACACCTGTGGACCAGCTCTCGACGTTAAGTTGGTTGTCGTCTTGGCAGAGCAATCCATAGACCTGTACAGTTTCTCTACAAAGGTGGTCGGCTTCGGACACATCATCTCCTTCGGCAGCCAGAGATTCCTGCAGACCTGTAGACTGAGGATTTAGACTCTACGTATTGCACGTTTTACAAGACATTGACAGGCCGGCACAGACAGACAGACAGACAGACAGACAGACAAGCAGAAAGACAGCCAGAGAGAGAGAGAGAGGGAGAGAGAGAGAGAGAGGGGAGAGAGAGATTGAGGGAGACAAAAAGAGACAGAGAAAGAGAGAGTGAGAAAGAGTGAGAGAGAGAAAGACAGAGACAGACAGACAGACTGACAGACACAGACAGATCAGAGTACACACTAACTTCCGTGCTCAAATAAGTGGACAGACAGACAGATAAGACAGACAAGACAGACAGACAAGACAGACAGATCAGAATGCGCACTAACTTACGTGCTCGAGTGAATATGTATTGATAATGTCAAACTATTCATTCACATACTCGTCAGACAGACAGACACAGACAGACAAGACAGACAGACAGACACAGACAGACAGACACAGACAGACACAGACAGACAGACAAGACAGACAGACAGACAGACAGACAGATCAGAATACACTCTAACTTACGTGCTTGAGTGAATATGTATTGACAATGTCTACCTATGCATTCACATACTCATATTCACATATTTCTTTTCTCACGCTGGGGAGGGCAGCAGGGACGTTTCAATCTTTTTCCCCTAATTTTTATATCTGGTGTTTGTTTGTTTGAGATCTTACGCTTGACAAAGGCCAGTTGGCCGAAAATTTGCGCCTGTCTTATCTTGTATTAATACACGTTCTTATTCTTTTTTTCGTATTTTTTCTGGTTCCTATTCACATACTCGTCAGACAGACAGACACAGACACAGACAGAGGTCAGAATATACACTAACTTACGTGTTCAAATGAATGGACAGACAGACAGACAAGACAGACACAAAAGACAGCCAGACAGATCAGAACACACACTTAACTCACGAGCTCAAATGAATACATATTAGCAATATTCAACTATGCATTAACATATTCGTATACATTCCTACTGTGTAAAGCCCAACCAACTACGCAGAGCCATATCAGAGCCATCACCATTTCAAAACACACACATTACCTCCTTGAAAAAAACCTCCACCTGGAAATGAAAATTAAGTACACATATCAAAGCATGTACACATATCTTGAATGTTATATAGAACCAATACTGTTGTACGGATGCGAGGCGTGGACAATCAGCAAGCAAAGCCAGAACAAGATTGAGGCAACCGAGATGTGGTTTCTAAGAAGAATGTTGAGAGTTCCATAGACAGCAAAGAAAACAAACGAGACAGTCTTGATGGAGGCAGACACGAGTAGATCACTCATAAGAAAGATTAGGAAAAAACAGGCAACATTTATAGGCCATTTTATGAGGAAGGGGGATTTGGAGCACCTGGTCACAACGGGAAAGCTGGAGGGAAAGAGAGCAACGGGTAGACCCAGGAGAGAATGCTGGACGGACTTGCAGAGTGGCTGGGGACGAGGAGGGTGGGGCAGATACTGGGGGCAACGAGAGATAGAGGCAGATGGAAGTCCATGATCGCCAACGCCATGCGGCAGGGCACCTGCTGCTGCTGCTGATGATGATCACAGCATTCGTGCACATAACAAGGATATGCCCCTGGTGCTGACCATTTCGTCCAAGCTATCACCAGAGGTTCTAAAAAATCAAACCTACATACAAACAGAAACAGAAACAAGGACAATACAATTTACATAAAAACTGGTGTCAGAGCTTAAAACAGAGGAGGAAAAAACCACTGAAACTAGGGGGGTCTGGGGGCATGCTCCCCCGAGAAAATATTTTAAAAACCAAGTGTAAATCTATGCCATTTCGCGCTTTCTGGACATAATTTCAAGAGATATTGAGTGCATAAAAATTGCTGTAAACACATAATTATTACAGGAAGATATATTTGGGAAAAGGGGAGAAGGGGTTAAAAACATAATAATAAAATGAACACTCACCCTTTAACTTGAGTGTTTTACAGGTGTTTCACCAACTGTAGTCTTTGGATGAAATCTCACTTCTTGGGTTGCTCAATAAGTTTCACTTTTCAGGTTTAAATGATCACACAATATCAAGTTTGAAGTTGGAGCACACAAAGTCAGTAATTGCATCAAACACTTTAAAGTTCAGTCTCATATAACAGAGATCAACTTGTGGAATCAGCACCGGAAACTTCTTCCAAGAGAAATCAAGGGCCATAACTTGCGCGCCGTTGCTATGAACACTTGCAAGCCGATCATGGATTCCTTGCTCCTTTCGTTTTTTTTTTTTTTTTTTTTTTTTTTTTTTTGACAAACCGAAATCGCGGAATTCCGCCCAGACGCGGAAAGTTTTAAACCCTGGGTGTATGCCCTTGAAATTATGTCCGGAAAGCGCGAAATGGCATAGATTTACACTTGGTTTTTAAAAAAAATTCCCGGGGGAGCATGCCCCCTGACCCCCCTCATTTCAGTGGTTTTTTTCCTCCTCCAGTTTTAAGCTCTGACACCAGTTTTTATGTAAATTAACTTAAAATGCTCGACACATAAAAACCAGGTGTAAAATGCTCGACACATAAAAACCAGGTGTAAAATGCTCGACACATAAAAACCAGGTGTAAAATGCTCGACACATAAAAACCAGGTGTAAAAAACCAGGTGTAAAATGCTCGATACATAAAAACCAGGTGTAAAAAACCAGGTGTAAAATGCTCGACACATAAAAACCAGGTGTAAAAAACCAGGTGTAAAATGCTCGACACATAAAAACCAGGTGTAAAAAACCAGGTGTAAAATGCTCGACACATAAAAACCAGGTGTAAAATGCTCGACACATAAAAACCAAGTGTAAATGACCTAAAACTGATCCTGCACATCACGTTTTGTTAAGAGCTAAACATACAGACAATACACAAAACCAATCCTAAGAGAAAGTATGGAAGGCTTTATAGAACAAACACGGGTGAATGGACCAGCAAGGCAGAAAATAATAGGAAGAAATGACAGAAAGCAAAGGAACAAGGCAGAAACAGAATGACAGAAAAGAGGACATTTTTAACACAGAATTTCCAGAAGGTGGGGATACTAGTCATATTGAAAGAGCCCTTGGGCATCCTCAGGGAGGAACTTAAAAAAAAGTCCTACCAGAAACATAAATACGGACACTATAACTTATATACAAACGTGGTGTAAATTACCTAAAACTGCCCCAGCATATGACGTTTCCTTAGAGCCAAAAACACAATCAATACACGTAAACCAATTATCAATCCTAAGAGGTAATATGCAAGGCTTTACAGAACAAACACATACAGGTGAATGGACCAACAAGGCAGAAAATGATAGGAAGAGATGACAGAAAGCAAAGCAGTAAGAGAGAAACTAAAGAGAGTGACAGAAAAGAGGAATTTCTCACACAGAATTTCCAGAAGGTGGGGATACAATTTAATAATAATAATAATTACAATATTTATATAGCGCAAAATCTTGATAAAATCAAATCTAAGCGCTGAAGCAGACACACACGCAAGTACGCACGCACGCACGCACGCACACACACGCACGCACACACACACACACATACACACACACACACACACGCATGGCTATAAATGGGGAGAAAGAATAAAAGCAATAAAAGCAAGAATAAAAGCAATGGAAAATTATAGAGAGCATAGCATATACAATTATATATTATAACCATGTGATTCCCTCCGAATTTACGTGTATACTGAAAGAGGCCCCTGGCGTCCCCATGGGGGGGGGGGGGGGGAGATTTGTACATGTATATGTACATGAATGATCACACGACGCCATATGAGCTGTAGTTGGAAGGTTTTGTTTGTGTGTTTGTTTTTTCGAATTTTGCTGCATTCATACAGATACGATACTTTGTACGTTTTTGTTTCGTTTTGATTTTATTTTTATTTGCTCTCTCTCTCTCTTTTCTCTCTGTGCTCTCTCTCTCTCTTTTCTCTCTGTGCTCTCTCTCTCTCTTTTCTCTCTGTGCTCTCTCTCTCTTTTCTCTCTGTGCTCTCTCTCTCTTCTCTTCTTCTCTCTCTTCTCTCTCTCTCTGTGCTCTCTCTCTCTCTGTGCTCTCTCTCTCTTCTCTGTGCTTCTCTCTCTCTCTCTCTTCTCTCTGTGCCTCTCTCTTCTCTTCTCTCTTGTGCCCCTCCTCTCTCTCTCTCTTCTCTCTGTGCTCTCTCTCCTCTCTCTCTTCTCTCTCTCTTCTCTCTGTCTCTCTCTCTTCTCTCTGCTCTCTCTCTCTCTTCTCTCTGTGCTCTCTCTCTCTTCTCTGTGCTCTCTCTCTCTTCTCTCTGTGCTCTCTCTCTCTCTGTGCTCTCTCTCTCTCTTCTCTCTCTCTTCTTCCTCTCTTCTCTCTGTGCTCTCTTCTCTCTGTGCTCTCTCTCTCTCTCTCGTCTCTCTCTCTCTGTGCTCTCTCTTCTGTGCTCTCTCTCTTGTGCTCTCTCTCTCTGTGCTCTCTCTCTCTCTTCTCTCTCTCTCTCCTTCGTGCTCTCTCTCTCTCTGTGCTCTCTCTCTCTCTCTGCTCTCGTCTCTCTCTCTCCTCTGTGCTCTCTCTCTCTCTGTCTCTCTCTCTCTGTCTCTCTCTCTCGTGCTCTCTCTCTCTGTGCTCTCTCTCTCTTCCTCTTCTCTCTTCTCTCTCTCTCTCTCTGTCTCTCTCTCTCTGTGCTCTCTCTCTCTCTGTGCTCCTCTCTCTCTTCTCTCTGTGCTCTCTCTCTCTCTGGCTCTCTCTCTCTGTGCTCTCTCTCTCTCTCTGTGCTCTCTCTCTCTCTGTGCTCGCTCTCTGTGCTCTCTCTTCTCTCTGTGCTCTCTCTCTCTCTGTGCTCTCCTCTCTCTCTGTGCTCTCTCTCTGTGTCTCTCTCTCTCTCTCTGTGCTCTCTCTCTCTCTCTCTGTGGCTCTCTCTCTCTGTGTCTCTCTCTCCTGTGCTCTCTCTCTCTCTGTGCTCTCTCTCTCTCTCTGTGCTCTCTCTCTCTCTGTGTCTCTCTCTCTCTCTGTGCTCTCTCTCTCTCTTGTGCTCTCTCTCTCTTCTCTCTGTGCTCTCTCTCTCTCCTGTGCTCTCTCTCTCTCTGTGCTCTCTCTCTCCTCTGTGCTCTCTCTCTCTCTGTGCTCTCTCTCTCTCTTCTCTCTGTGCTCTCTCTCTCCTCTCTCTCTCTCCTCTCTCTGTAATACATTATTTATTCATGTATTATTTATTTTCTTGTTTTTCGTGATTTATTTATGCACTTATTCACACATGTATTTATTATTTCTCATTCAGCAAAAGAGCTACTGGAGAGGCTGCTGAATGCAGTGAAGGACAAATTGGACGCAGCCAGCAGCGAAGCTGAAGGTGATTTTTATAACTGTCTTCCTTCCTACAACCCCTCCTTCTTTCTTTCCATAATTTATTCCTCCGTTCCTTCCATCCTTCCTTTGTTCCTGCACTCATTCACTTGCATTCGTTCATGAGAGATGAAGATGTGCTAGCGGCAACAAGGGACAGATGCATATGGAGGGTCGTGATCGCCAACGCCATGTGGCAAGGCACTTGATGATGATGATGATGATGATGATAATGATGATGATGATAATGATGATGATCATGATCATGAATTCTGTCTCCCTCGTGAGGACGCCGGGGACTTTCAGTATACATGTAAATAGTATCCCCACCTTCTGGAAATTCCTCGCCAGAAATTGCCTCTTTTCTGTCACTCTCTTTGTTTCTTTCTTCCTCCTTGGCTTTCTGTCATTTCTTCCTATCATTTTCTGCCTTGCTGGTCCATTCACCTGTATGTGTTCGATAAAGTCTTACGTACTTTCTGTTAGGATTGATAATTGGGTACATGTGTTAAGTGTATTTTTGGCTCTAGGGAAATGAGATATACGAAGCAATTTTAGGTAATTTAGGCCTGTTTTTATGTATGTTTTAGTGTCCTTACTTGTGTTTGAATTTGTATTCAGGTACGATTGACAGACTGACTGATCGATCGATGTGATCGACTGATTGATTGATTGATTGATTGATTGATTGATTGATTGACTGTCTACCTACGTTTGTTTTAGTAATTGGCCCGTCAGCTTAGTTGGTCAAAACGTCAGGCTGTTGATTGATTGACTGACTGACTGATTGACGTATTGACTGACTTATTGGTTGATTGATTGGTTGATTGACTGATTGACGTATTGACTGACTTATTGGTTGATTGATTGATTGACTGACTGACTAACTGATTGACGTATTGACTGACTTATTGGTTGATTGATTGGTTGATTGATTGACTGATGACTGATTGACGTATTGACTGACTTATTGGTTGATTGATTGACTGACTGATTGAATTGACTGGTTGATAGACTGACTGATTAATTGACTGATTTATTGACGTATTGATTAACTTATTGGTTGATTGACTGACTGATTGTTGGTTGATTGACTAACTGGTTGATTGATTGGTTGACTGACTGGTTAACTTATTGATTGACATATTGACTGATTTATTGGTTGATGATTGATTGATTGGTTGATTGATTGATTGACTGATTAGCTGGCTGACTGATTGATCAATTGATTGAGCTATTGACTGACTGATTGTTGGTTGATTGATTGATTGGTTCGTTGATTGACTGACCGATTGACTGATTGGTTGATTGATTGAATTTCAGCGGCGGCAAGCAAGCGGGATCCTTACTTCTCATTTGGCGGGTAAAGGATGGGAGCAAAACAAGACGAAAATCTTCGCTGGTCAACCATGCAGAAGCAACGCAGTCTTCACATCAATGTCTCCGTCAACACATTCCTTCAATGTCTACATTTATATTTAATTCTTTTGCTGTAAGTCTAGATTAAAGCAACTAGCGTTATCAATAGCATGCTTTAATTTTTAAGTGATATCTTTTTTGTTGATCTCTCGATCAATAATTTATGTAAGTAGACTCTCACTTTTGTGTGAGGGGCGAGAGTCAGATGCAAAAATAAACACGCGAGTGTTTTATCGACTGTTTGTCTCGTTAAATAAAGAACTGGTCTCATGAACGGTCAATGTTTGCCTGTTTATCTATTTGCTTGCCTGCCTGCCTGCCTGTTTATCTACTTGCTTGCTTGCCTGCCTGCCTGCCTGCCTGCCTGTTTATCTACTTGCTTGCCTGCCTGCCTGCCTGTTTATCTACTTGCCTGCCTGCCTGCCTGCCTGTTTA
>JAPXFY010000030.1:6080614-6120614 GCA_030674185.1 Monoplex corrugatus | reverse complement strand
CCACATTCTTCTCAGAAACCACATTTCGGCTGCATGAATCCTTTTCTGGCTTTGCTTGTTTGACCTTGCCGTTAACGAAATTGCTTGTTTGACCTTGCCGTTAACGAAATTGCTTGTTTGACTTTGCCGTTAACGAAATTGCTTGTTTGCCTTGCCGTTAACGAAATTGCTTGTTTGACCTTGCCGTTAACGAAATTGCTTGTTTGACTTTGCCGTTAACGAAATTGCTTGTTTGCCTTGCCGTTAACGAAATTGCTTGTTTGACCTTGCCGTTAACGAAATTGCTCGTTTGACCTTGCCGTTAACGACATTGCTTGTTTGACCTTGCCGTTAACGAAATTGCTCGTTTGACCTTGCCATTAACGAAATTACTTGTTTGACCTTGCCGTTAACGAAATTGCTTGTTTGACCTTGCTATTAACGAAATTGCTTGTTTGACCTTGCCGTTAACGAAATTGCTTGTTTGACCTTGCCGTTAACGAAATTGCTTGTTTGACCTTGCTATTAACGAAATTGCTTGTTTGACCTTGCCGTTAACGAAATTGCTTGTTTGACCTTGCCGTTAACGAAATTGCTTGTTTGACCTTGCTATTAACGAAATTCTTGTTTGACCTTGCCGTTAACGAAAATTGCTTGTTTGACCTTGCCGTTAACGAAATTGCTTGTTTGACCTTGCCGTTAACGACATTGCTCGTTTGACCTTGCCGTTATTAACGAAGAATACCCGAGGGTGCTCATTGTGGAGCTGTGTACCAAGGTTTGTCATCTCCCCCACCTTACCATTGGGTCAGTAACCAGGATTGCCGAGGACTGGCTCTGAACGGGTCATGCGACGCATGGCCAGTCCACCCACCCCCATATTCCCTTCCCTCACTCCCTGCCCCCCCCCCCCCCCCACCACCCCGTTTTGCTTGATGGAATGGTTGCGGGCCTCGATAGTTCAGTTGGTTTGAGCGTCGGATTCACATGCTAATGGTTGTGGGTTCGAATCCGGGGGTGCGCTATATTAAAACTGGCCATCTCACTGTCCCATCTTATCATCATTGATGTTCTAGTGGTGTCAGTATAGGATTAGAAAAGTCCCCCTTCCCCCACTATTACATTAAAACTGTCCATTTCACTGTCCCATCTTAACATCATTGTTGTTCTGGTGGTGTCAGTATAGAATTAGATAGGTTCCCCTTCCCCCACTTCCCCGGGATGGTTATCCCCGTCGGCCATATCACCTGAGGTGGGTGTCGACGTAAAAACTGAACCAATCAATCAATCAATCAACAGCGTCAGGGGCTTGGGACGTGATTGTCCGTTGAGTGGAGGGGCATTGGTATTCTGGTCTCATCCGCACCTGCGTGTGTTTCTTGTTAAATTTGCTTTTGGTGCCTTACGGTCCTGTTTTGGTGATTCTGACTTTGATATCTTGACGTACTGTTTTGGTCGTTATAATTCTGACCTTGGTGCTTTACCATACAAACTCCAGTCCTCAACAGTGCACCATACTTTTGACCAGAATCTGATAAAGATTTATTATAAAGAGCAGAGAAAATCCTGTTTGTATATTTTTATCACAACACACACTCACAGACATACAGACACACACACGCACACACACACACACACACACACACACACACACACACACACACACACACACACACACACACACACAAACACACACACACACATACACACCACAAATACACCCACCCTCAGTCCGCTCGATATGAAACAATCTCTTATTTTTTCTTTCCCTTTTGTTTCTAGGAAGGGTGAAAATGTGGGACTATTTATTGAGATTGTAGAAGAGGAGGAGGACATGGAAAACAGGATGATGAGGGATAATTGAAAAGTAAGGAGAGAGAGGAGAGAGAGAGAGAGAGAGAGAGAGAGAGAGAGAGAGAGAGAGAGAGAGAGAGATGAAGAAACTGAAACTGAAACTGAAAATGGTTTATTGCCATTGACATTTTTGTCCTTGTGGCAAGGAGCATAAAACAAAGTCATTAAATTTTTCGGCGACGTTTTCTCGAAACAAAGATTTATAAATACAGTCATGGCTGACAATACATCCATTTGAATTTTTTCCCTAAAGATGAAGAAAAAATTGAACGGAAAAAGTTGAACAAAATGTTGAACAAAAAGTTGAAGAAACAGTTGACCACCCAACGTAATTAGTCATATAGGTAAGAGGAAGATCCAAATCCGCCAAATAAACATAAGAACAGTATAAAGTGATATCTTCACTGAATATAAACTTACATTAATTTAAAAAGTTAAATAGTTAACCACCTGACATAATTAGTCATATAAGAGGAAGACCCAAATCCAGAAAACAAACAAAAAAACAATATAACGTAACATCTTCACTGGAGATAAACGTACACTAATTTAAAAAGTTGAACAAAAAGTTGAAGAAACAGTTGACCACCCGACGTAATTAGTCATATAAGTAAGAGGAAGACCTAAATCCGGCAAATAAACATAAGAACAGTATAAAGTGATATGCCACGAGTTCCATTAATGAAAGATGCTCCCAGGATTCACCGAAAGGGGGAGAGAATGATGAATCCATCGGCACTGACTCCATCACGACTGGAAACGCACAACGGATCATGATTAATGACCAGATGGAATTTCCGTGTGCGTGTGGAAGGAGATTCACCACCAAACGCGGCATGAAGATCCACAGGACAAAAATGGGCTGTTTGAAGACTCATACGAACCAGCAGCAGCGCACTGCGATAGCAGGTGAGACGTTGGATGACCAAGGCCAGGAATTAAACCATAGTGCCAAGGACATCCACGCTGATGGTTCTGGTGCGGATTTTGCACAAGCTCTTAACGCCAAACATGAAAAACTCAATTTGCCGCCTGCCGGTGCAAAAGAACAATGGGAGAAATTAGATGAGGAACTTGTCCTTAAGCTGAATGCGCTAATAGGGAACAGTACGCTGGAACACAAACTTGACACATACGGAGACATCATATACTCTATCTGCAGGGACACTTATGGAGTGAAGCAGCCAAAGACAAAAACGCCTCCCCAGAAATCCAGAAGACAGCAACAGATGGAGAGCATCCGGAGGGAGAAAAGGAAGCTTAAAAAGCGAATGAAAACTGCCTCAGAATTCGAGAAGCAAGGGCTCCTGGAACTCTGGAAAGATCTGAAAGCCAAACACAATGCTCTCAGCAAAGTGGAATCAGCAAGGCGAAGAAAGAGCAAAAAGAAGAAGACTCAAGATCGTTTCTTCAAAGATCCCTTTGACTTTGCAAGAAAGCTGTTTGAACAACCCAAATCAGGGACTCTCACAGTGGGCAAGGAAACCCTAGAGCAGCATCTCAGGGAAACATATTCCGATTCTCAGCGCGAGGCACCACTTGAAATCCAGAATCTGGTTTGGCCTGCAGCGCCAGAAGGAAAATTCAATAACAAACCACCAACACTGGATGAAGTGAAGAACGTAGTAAAGAAAGCCAGAGCTAAGTCAGCACCTGGACCAAACGGAATACCATACCTGCTCTACAAGAAATGCCCAAAAGTGCTCGAGTGGCTCCACAAGATGATTCGATCAGCATGGAGGAACCAGAAGATCAGCGACCAATGGATGAGAGCTGAAGGAGTGTACATTCCGAAGGAGCAGAACTCCAGCAGCATCAACCAGTTCAGGCCAATATCACTTCTGAACGTCGAGGGGAAAATCTTCTTCTCTGTTATGGCAGCAAGATTGACAAAATACCTGACTGAAAACAAGTATCTGGATATGTCAGTCCAAAAGGAAGGCATACCAGGAATGCCTGGATGCTTGGAACATGCCACGTTGATTTGGGATGCCATCCAAAAAGCAAGAACAGAGAAGAGAGACATTGTAGTTTGGCTTGATCTGGCGAATGCATATAGATCAGTTTCACACGATATGATCCAGCTGGCTCTTGAAATGTATCACATCCCAGAAAACATCCGAACAATGCTGAGGAAGTGTTTCCAAGGGTTCTCAATGCGGTTCTCTACCAAAGAATACACCACGGACTGGATAGACCTAGAGGTGGGCATTGCAATGGGCTGTGCAATCTCTCCCATACTGTTCGTGTTGGCAATGGAAGTCATCTTGAAAGCTGCAATGAAGAGTTCAGGTCCAGTGAATCTGGGAGATGGATACCAGATGCCTCCTCTGAAAGCTTTCATGGATGACACAACAGTCTTGTCCACGGATGAGGAAGAGACACACCAAATCTTAAAGCAGCTGGATGAGCTGGTGGCCTCTTCAAGAATGAGGTTCAAACCAAAGAAATCCCGAAGTCTCTCACTGCGAAAAGGAAAAGTGGCAGATTCAGTCAAATTCATGGTAGCCAACCAAGCCATCCCCACTGTCACAGAAGAGCCAGTAAAAAGTCTCGGAAGATGGTATGATGACTCCCTGAAAGACACACAAAGGGGATGTGAAACCAAGCAAACAGCAGAAGAAGGCCTGAAGAAAATAGATAACTGCGGACTGCCAGGCAAATACAAAGTCTGGTGTCTACAGTTCATGCTGATACCAAAGCTGCTGTGGCCACTGCTAATCTATGACATTTGCACCAGCACAGTGGAAGCAATGGAAGCCAAAATCAACAAATACACAAGAAAATGGCTCGGTGTCCCACCTGGTCTCACTGATGTTGCATTCTACTGTCGTCAAGTAATGCTGAAGCTACCTCTCAAATCCATAGTGGAGGAATACAAAGTTGGAAAAGCAAGACTGTTGAGCATGCTGGAGGAATCGAAAGACAATATCGTGAGATCAGTTCAGCCAAAGCTGAGAACTGGCAAAAAATGGAAAGTCCAAGAGGCTGTAAACAATGCCAAGAGAAACCTCAGCATCAAAGAAATAATTGGACACACGCAAACCAACAGACAGGGACTGGGAGCAACAAAAATGCAGTGGTGGTCCAAAGCCAAAGGGAAGGAAAAAAGAGACATGATCATACAGGAGTTGAAGAAAGAAGAAGATGTCAAAAGAGTGCAGAAGGCAGTCCAGCAAGGTCAACAGGGGCAATGGACAACATGGGACAGTGCACTCCAAAGAAGTCTCAGCTGGAACGATATGTGGCACATGGCTCCTCTAAGGATAAGCTTCCTCCTCAGATCTGTATATGACCTGCTCCCCTCGAATGCAAACTTAGTGAAATGGGGGAAATCAGATGACCCAGCACATCCGCTCTGTCAGAAGAAACAAACAGTGGAACATGTCCTAAGCTCTTGCAAAGTAGCGCTAGCCCAAGGAAGGTATACATGGAGGCACAACCAAGTTCTGAAAGTGATCACAGACGTGGTTAGCGAAAAAACCATGACCCCAAACGCACCAATTGCTATGACAACGTTCTACAAAGCAGGAGGGAAACAGGTCTGGCCCGAAATTGCTATGACAACCAGCACATTGCCAAAGGGTCTTCTGGATGGAGCAGTCGACTGGGAATGTACAGCAGACCTCCCAGAGTGGAGAAATTACCCAGATGTCATCAGCAAGACAGGCATGAGACCAGACATCGCTCTCCACTCTGACTCCTCGAAACAAGTGATTCTGATAGAACTCACTGTGCCATACGAAAGCAGAATGGAAGAAGCACATATCTACAAGACCGAAAAATACGCCGGTCTTGCCAGCACCCTGAAGAAAGCAGGTCTGCGGGTAAAAATCTTCGCCATAGAGGTCGGGGCAAGAGGGTTTGTGGGCACCTCCGCTTATGATCTCATGAAACAACTCGCCATTTCTGGGAAGAGGAGGACTAGAGCCCTTAAAGCGATGGCAGAGGCAGCAGAAAGGAGCTCAAGCTGGATCTGGGCAAGGAGGAACCAAAAATGAACTTCATAAGGATTAAATTCCCTACAGATGATGTGTGCCCCGTTAGCACATTGATAAAACCGCGTACCGCAGTTCTGAAGCGCAGAATCGCCCAGGCTCGCTCCCCGGCGTGGGGAAAAAAATAGACAACAGCAGAAGGGCATCCAGGAGTCATGACCTGGATGTGGCCCGGCCCCCCGAGAGTGTAAGGAGTTCAGGGCCGAAACACTTGTCTAAAGGGGGTTACTTCTCTGAAGACCTTCTGTTGTCTAGCTCTCCCTAGAGTTTCTTTATACCTTTCTACCTGATATCTTTACTGGAGATAAACTTACATTAATTTATTACTGTGTTGTTTTCTTTCTCCGACTTTCCAAAGCAAGGGCGATAAATTTCGCGAGGGATTTTTGATAGTTTTCATCTTCAGCATGAAGAGAGAGAGAGAGAGAGAGAGAGAGAGAGAGAGAGAGAGAGAGAGAGAGACAGACAGACAGACAGACAGGTAGAGGGACAGAGACAAAGACAGAAAAAGAGAAAGAGACAGACAGACAGAGAGGGAGGGGAGAGAGACGAAAGAGAAAGATAGAAAGAGAGAGAGAGGGAGACAAAGAGGGTGAGAGGGGAGGGAGGGAGGGAGAGACACACACAGACAGGCGGGGAGGGAGAGAGGAGACACACACACACACACACACACAACACACACACACACACACACACACACACACACACACACAGAGGCAGAGCTAGAGAGAGAGAGAGAGAGAGAGAAGTAGAAAGACACACACACACAGAGCGAGAGAGAGAGAGAGAGAGAGAGAGGAAGGAGAGAGAGAGAGAGAGAGAGAGAGAGAGAGAGAGAGAGAGAATTATATAAAGAGAGAAAAGAACAACACTAAGTCCAGATAGGCGTGGTAGTCAGGTGGGAAAGACATCATACTTCCAATCAGCAGGTCTGGGGTTCGATCCTGCCTGGTTACCTCCCACCTGGTGGGTACAGGGTGGGAGATTTTTCCCATCTCCTGGTGGGTACAGGGTGGGAGATTTTTCCCATCTCCTGGTGGGTACAGGGTGGGAGATTTTTCCCATCTCCTGGTGGGTACAGGTGGGAGATTTTTCCCATCTCCTGGTGGGTACAGGATGGGAGATTTTTCCCATCTCCTGGTGGGTACAGGGTGGGAGATTTTTCCCATCTCCTGGTGGGTAAAGGGTGGAGAGATTTTTCCCATCTCCTGGTGGGTAAAGGGTGGCAGATTTTCCCATCTCCTGGTGGGTACAGGGTGGGAGATTTTTCCCATCTCCTGGTGGGTACAGGATGGGAGATTTTTCCCATCTCCTGGTGGGTACAGGATGGGAGATTTTTCACATCTCCTGGTGGGTACAGGGTGGGAGATTTTCCTCTCCTGGGGTAGATTCCATCCCCTGGTGGGTACAGGGTGGGAGATTTTCCCCATCTCCTGGTGGGTACAGGGTGGGAGATTTTTCCCATCTCTGGTGGTACAGGTGGAGATTTTTCCCATCTCCTGGTGGGTACAGGGTGGGAGATTTTTCCCATCTCCTGGTGGGTACAGGGTGGGAGATTTTTCCCATCTCCTGGTGGGTACAGGTGGGAGATTTTTCCCATCTCCTGGTGGGTACAGGTGGGAGATTTTTCCCATCTCCTGGTGGGTACAGGGTGGGAGATTTTTCCCATCTCCTGTGGGTACAGGTGGAGATTTTTCCATCTCTGTGGTACAGGATGGGAGTTTTTTCCCATCTCCTGGTGGGTAAAGGTGGGAGATTTTCCCATCTCCTGGTGGGTAAGGGTGGGAGATTTTTCCCATCTCCTGGTGGGTACAGGGTGGGAGATTTTTCCATCTCCTGGTGGGTAAAGGTGGAGATTTTTCCCATCTCCTGGTGGGTAAAGGGTGGGAGATTTTTCCCATCTCCTGGTGGGTAAAGGGTGGGAGATTTTTCCCATCTCCTGGTGGGTAAAGGGTGGGAGATTTTTCCCATCTCCTGGTGGGTACAGGGTGGAGATTTTCCCATCTCCTGGTGGGTAAAGGGTGGGAGATTTTTCCCATCTCCTGGTGGGTAAAGGGTGGAGATTTTTCCCATCTCTGGTGGGTAAGGTGGGAGATTTTTCCCATCTCCTGGTGGGTAAAGGGTGGGAGATTTTTCCCATCTCCTGGTGGGTAAAGGGTGGGAGATTTTTCCCATCTCCTGGTGGTGGAGTTTTCCTTCGGTAAAGGGTGGGAGATTTTTCCCATCTCCAGGTGGGTAAAGGGTGGGAGATTTTTCCCATCTCCTGGTGGGTAAAGGGTGGAGATTTTTCCCATCTCCTGGTGGGTAAGGTGGGAGATTTTTCCCTTCTCCTGGTGGTACAGGGTGGAGATTCCCATCTCCTGGGGTAAGGTGGAGATTTTCCCCATCTCCTGGTGGGTAAAGGGTGGGAGATTTTCCCATCTCCTGGTGGGTAAAGGATGGAGATTTTTCCCATTCCTCTGGTGGGTAAGGTGAGATTTCGCCATCTCCTGGTGGGTAAAGGTGGAGATTTTTCCCATCTCCTGGTGGGTAAAGGGTGGGAGATTTTTCCATTCCCTGGTAAAGGTGGAGATTTTTCCCATATCCTGGTGGGTAAAGGGTGGGAGATTTTTCCCATCTCTTGGTAGGTAAAGGGTGGGAGATTTTTCCCATATCCTGGTGGGTAAAGGGTGGGAGATTTTCCCATCTCTTGGTGGGTAAAGGGGGAGATTTTTCCCATCTCCTGGTGGGTACAAGGTGGAGATTTTTCCATCTCCTCGTAGGTAAAGGTGGAGATTTTTCCCATATCCTGGTGGGTAAAGGGTGGGAGATTTTTCCCATCTCTTGGTAGGTAAAGGGTGGGAGATTTTTCCCATATCCTGGTGGGTAAAGGGTGGGAGATTTTTCCCATCTCTTGGTGGGTAAAGGGGGGAGATTTTTCCCATCTCCTGGTGGGTACAAGGTGGGAGATTTTTCCCATCTCCTGGTGGGTACAAGGTGGGAGATTTTTCCCATCTCCTGGTGGGTACAGGATGGGAGATTTTTCCCATCTCCTGGTGGGTACAGGGTGGGAGATTTTCCCCATCTCCTGGTGGGTACAGGGTGGCAGATTTTCCCATCTCCTGGTGGGTAAAGGGTGGGAGATTTTTCCCATCTCCTGGTGGGTACAGGGTGGGAGATTTTCCCCATCTCCTGGTGGGTAAAGGGGGGAGATTTTTCCCATCTCCTGGTGGGTAAAGGGTGGGAGATTTTTCCCATCTCCTCGTAGGTAAAGGTGGAGATTTTTCCCATCTCCTGGTGGGTACAGGGTGGGAGATTTTCCCCATCTCCTGGTGGGTAAAGGATTGGAGATTTTTCCCATCTCCTGGTGGGTAAAGGGTGGAGATTTTTCCCATTTCCTGGTGGGTAAAGGGTGGGAGATTTTTCCCATCTCCTCGTAGGTAAAGGTGGAGATTTTTCCCATCTCCTGGTGGGTAAAGGGTGGGAGATTTTTCCCATCTCCTGGTGGGTAAAGGGTGGGAGATTTTCCCCATCTCCTGGTGGGTACAGGGTGGGAGATTTTCCCCATCTCCTGGTGGGTAAAGGGGGGAGATTTTTCCCATCTCCTGGTGGGTACAGGGTGGGAGATTTTTCCCATCTCCTGGTGGGTACAGGGTGGGAGATTTTTCCCATCTCCTGGTGGGTACAGGATGGGAGATTTTTCCCATCTCCTGGTGGGTACAGGGTGGGAGATTTTTCCCATCTCCTGGTGGGTACAGGATGGGAGATTTTTCCCATCTCCTGGTGGGTAAAGGGTGGGAGATTTTCCCCATCTCCTGGTGGGTAAAGGGTGGAGATTTTTCCCATCTCCTGGTTGGTACAGGGTGGGAGATTTTTCCCATCTCCTGGTGGGTAAAGGGTGGGAGATTTTTCCCATCTCCTGGTGGGTAAAGGGTGGGAGATTTTTCCCATCTCCTGGTGGGTAAAGGGTGGGAGATTTTTCCCATCTCCTGGTGGGTACAGGATGGGAGATTTTTCCCATCTCCTGGTGGGTACAGGGTGGGAGATTTTTCCCATCTCCTGGTGGGTAAAGGGTGGAGATTTTTCCCATCTCCTGGTGGGTACAGGGTGGGAGATTTTTCCCATATCCTGGTGGGTAAAGGGTGGAGATTTTTCCCATCTCCTGGTGGGTAAAGGGTGGGAGATTTTTCCCATATCCTGGTGGGTAAAGGGTGGAGATTTTTCCCATCTCCTGGTGGGTAAAGGGTGGGAGATTTTTCCCATATCCTGGTGGGTAAAGGGTGGGAGATTTTTCCCATCTCCTGGTGGGTAAAGGGTGGGAGATTTTTCCCATCTCCTGGTGGGTACAGGGTGGGAGATTTTTCCCATATCCTGGTGGGTAAAGGGTGGGAGATTTTTCCCATCTCCTCGTAGGTAAAGGTGGAGATTTTTCCCATCTCCTGGTGGGTAAAGGGTGGGAGATTTTTCCCATCTCCTCGTAGGTAAAGGTGGAGATTTTTCCCATCTCCTGGTGGGTACAGGGTGGGAGATTTTCCCCATCTCCTGGTGGGTAAAGGGTGGAGATTTTCCCCATCTCCTGGTGGGTAAAGGGTGGGAGATTTTTCCCATCTCCTGGTGGGTAAAGGGTGGAGATTTTTCCCATCTCCTGGTGGGTAAAGGGTGGAGATTTTTCCCATCTCCCAGGTCAGCGTGTGTGCAGACCTGATATCAATTAAACATCATTTCGTGTGTACACCCACGAACAGCATTAAATATGTACTGTTAACGATCATCATGTCCGTGTCCAAGATGGCCAAGCTATGCTAAAAATGGCCTTTTTATATAAAACTGTATGAAAGAAAATCCAGATTTTGTACGTCACAAGGTCGTTGTGACGTTGAAAAAGCATAAGAAAAAATAAAACTTGACATGAAGCGAGAACATCGATAACCTGACACAACAGTGAAAGCAACATTTTAAATTATGTTTTCATATTCAGAAGTTTCTGAAAACATTCTGGATTTTGACGTGTTGTTAGCGCTGATATGGCCCTAGCGGTATAGTAGTCGACTTGGCTATAAGCAATATGAACTTGAACTAGTTTTGTTTTTTTATTCTCTGTTTTTGTCCGTGGGACCTCACCTTGGACCCATGACTTCAAAACGATATCCCTTGACAACTCCTGAGCCACACCTTTGGACACAAATGCAGTAAAGATCTATCCAGAAAACAGCTTTAAAAATGTTGTTTTGGCACAGACACACACACACACACCTTTTTTATTGTTATTTTTGTTTAAAGCCCGGCTGATTGCGTAGAGCCATATCAGAGCTATAACCGCTTCAAAACACACACTATACTTCAACAGGAAAAAAGGAAAAGAAAATTAAATACACATATCAATGCATTCGGGCACATAATCTAAGAAGACGCACCTGGCCCTGACTACTCCATCCAACTTATGGCATAGGAGATCCAAAAAAAAAAAAAACTTGAATGTAAATTTAAACAACTAAAGACACCAAAAACACATAAAAGCTGGCCTAGATTACCTAAAACCGCATCCGCACATCTCACCTCCCTAGAGCTAAAAAACGCGCTTGATACAGGTACCTAATTATCAACCCTAAGAGAAAGTACGTAAGGCTTTATCGAACACATACAGATGAATGGACCAGCAAGGCAGAAATTGACAGGAAGAAATGACAGAAAGCAAAGGAGGAAGAAAGACACCAAGAGAGTAACAGAAAAGAGGAAATTTCTGCCACAGAATTTCCAGAAGGTAGGGATACTATTCATACTGAAAGAGACCCTGGCAACCGCACGTGTGGGAGGGGGGAGGGGCAGACACATCTCTGTCTCCAATCGATTAGAAATTTTCTATATACGAAAGGGAAACAAACAAAAGAAAGACAGAAAGCAACATCAACAACAACAACAACAACAAAAAAAGAAAAAATTCCGAAAACAAGCAAACAGACAAGTGACTATTCAACCAACCACCCAACAAACAAACAAATGTGAAAATGTTAATATATGTAGTTCGCTTGAAATACTTTTTTTTTCTGTAAGTTTCCACTTCCATAGTTCTTTTTCCAAACATGCAGACTGGTTGTTCATTTAACAAACCCGTAGACTTAAGATCTGAAATATCTTGGGTTCAATCCCAGCCCGCAACATTTAAAAACTGGCCCGTCAAATGCCCATCTTAATGTTTCTATCACAGGGTCCTATTATCACAGGGTCCCCCACAGACCGTATTGTTAGACGGCCCTCAGACCGTATTGTTAGACGGGTAAGTAAGGTTTGCGTAATGATCACGCCATCCATGAATTAATTAGTTACTCTGCGTTTTCCACCGAGCAGGATCTAACGCTCACATTGGTCTTATCCAACTATAGAGGGTAGGTTATCTAGTACACAAAAGGTTTCAGCAAATACCAACGGCCAAGCGAAAAGTCCAGGGCCGCCAGGTGCCAAAGATTGCTTGGTTATTCAAATTTCGATGTCCAATGAAAGACAGGTTAGTTATTCAAATTTCGATGTCCAATGAAAGACAGATGGGAAGGGTTTGTGACAGAAACAACAGAAACGCACTGTATAAAAGCCAGAAAGTCAATCACTATAAAATTCACCCATTCGATTGCCACCCAGCCAGAGACCTTCCAACCTATCTTAGAGGTATGTAATCCCACGTCTCATTTTATACTTTAGTTAGGGTAGGGATAGAAGTAGGTAGTATGTTTGATTTTCCACAAAGCAAAGAATAGAGTAGGACATAAGAAAGTGTTTGGCATTCTAGTGATATGCAAGTTCTGATGATTTGTAGTGCATCTTAGGATTTTAGGAACATTAGGACCCAGGACAGTAGGAATGGTGAATCACGTTTATGCTGAAGTTGACTGCCTAAATAAATACGTCGTAGTTATTAATCTATGTGTGGACTGCTTATGAGAATCATGTCTAGTGTGGTTAGTGCACTTCTTCTCGTCAGTCTCCTTCCTTGTTGTGTGTGTGACTGCTTAGTACAGAAACAATTCTTCATATACATCCCCAACACACCTTCCTGTTATAGATGACACACAACCCAACAATTCTTCCCGCGATTCCCAAAAAAAACCTTCCTGCCATACATGGTGCAGATGAGGCCTTTCCCCTTTACCTCAAAATCGCAACCTTCGAGTATTCCCCATTCACAAAAATTCTAGATAGAATCTTAGTGAAAGTTGGAGTGTAAGTCAAAGATAGCCGTGCACCTAGATGTGTTAGTGTTCCGCATTCAACTTTCAGCACTGCCACTCAACACAAGTTGATAGCCAAGCGTAGGCCTACTCACAGAAGACAAATAAGACAGAAGGGACAAGCGCCTCCTCGGTATGTTCCGGCAATTTCCGTAAACGTTCGGGGCGCCATTTTTAAAATGCTGACTGAGGCAGCATGGCGAGTACCAGTACTGTAACCAAACGCGGAGCGTGTTACTGTTGTGTGATCAACTGCAGCAACAACAATCGTACAAGTATTGACCCAAGAACAGGCAAGCCAGTGCGCTTCTTCTATTTTCCAAATACGGAGACAGACAGAGAGAGGTAAGTTGGTATTATTTTCAGTCTTCTTGTGTTGAGTGCCAGTGTGTGTGTACACGTGTGACTTGTCAAAACAAAGTGTGCGCCGACAACGTGTAGGCCACCGCCAACAGACACCGGCCTGCCCCATTGTTTACAAATGCAGTGCATGAACTGCACATGTAAGACCTTATGTTATGTATGTGGAGGCAAATGTGCATGGAAACTTTATATTTTTTTATCAATATTTCATTAGATAACCTGACCTACATAATCCCTTGCATATAATATATATATGTGTGTGTGTGTGTGTGTGTGTGTGTGTGTGTGTGTGCGTGCGTGCGTGTGTGTGCGTGCGTGTGTGTGTGTGTGTGTGTGTGCGTGTGTGTGTGTGTGTCTGTGTGTGGTAAGAGTGACTTTGAGACTGAGACTGACTGTGATTAGGTGAGCTTGGTTAATCACAAATTCTACATACTTGGTGGTGGTTGGCAAGCTGAGCTATGAGGCAACTGTGGATGTATTTCATGTTTACTTTGATTTTGTTTCAGGTGCCAGAAGTGGATCATCAACATCAGGAGAGATGACGTCAAGATTGCTGACATCAAGTCGAAGAGGGTGTGCTCTGTACATTTTCATGAGAAAGTTTTCAACTGCCCTACAGACATTCAGCATTCTCGACTGCTACCGACTGCCGTGCCTACCATTGTCAGCTGCCCAAATCCTCCTCCATCCATGGAATGTCGACGACCTCCGCCCAAGATCAGAGAGCCTGTACCAAAGAGGAGACGACAAGATACTGCCTCCAGCTCTGTATATCATGAAGGTGATGGTGATGATTGTGATGGTGACAGAGACAGTACTAGACCCGTGGTGAAAGCGTCCGAACCAGATCCTGAGAAGTTGGCCCGAGAGCTGAAGCAGGCCAAACGTGCTTTAGAAGACCTCAAGAAACAAAACAAACAACTTGAAAGGAAATGCAAAACAGCACAAGCAGCCAAGGTCAGACTTATAAAGCGGCATGCTGTACAAGTAGCGTCTCTTCGTGCAAAGAAAGAAGCAATCCTGGAGAATTTCCTCAAAGACCTGCCAGTTGTTCCAGCAGCTTTATTCAAGATCATGATGCGGAAGAAAAAGTGGATCAACTGGGACACCGAGAAAGAGGCTATGGAGTTGTGTCTCGCTGTGTACTTTAGGAGCACTTCTGCTTATGCCGTTCTCCGCTCCGTTGGGTTTATGCTTCCACATCCAAGAACACTCAGGAGGCGCTTTTCAACTGTGTTGACTGGGGTCGGTCTGTGTCAGAGTCTGGTGGAAATGATGCGCTTGAGAACATTAGCACTTGAAGAACATGAGAAAAGAGTGACACTCTCCTTGGATGGAATGACTGTGACCAAAGCCCTGACCTACAGTCATCATCGTGACGAGCTGGTCGGCTTTGTCAACTGCGGCGAGCATCACCAGAGTGACGAAATCGCTGACCAAGCAATTTTGGTCATGATCAGGGGACTGACCCTGAAGTGGAAGCAGGTGTTGGGGTATTTTGTTGCCAAGCACAACCTGGCAACACCTACTTTGACAGCCATCATTTCCGAAATCGTCAGAGCCGTCACAGGGATTGGTTTGTATGTTGATGCCATTGTGATGGACCAAGAATCCTGCCAATGGAAATGGATGAAAGACATGGGTGTGTGTGTGGAACGACCGTATGTGTTTCATGGCACTACACAGTCCTTTGTCATGCCAGATCCGCCACACCTCATCAAAAACTTGAGGAACAATTTCATGACGAAATACATCTCCTTCAGCTGGGATGGAGAAAGAATGATTGCAAAGTGGTGTCACCTCCAAGAACTCTTCTCCCTTGAAACATCTGGCGGGTCAATTCGCGCTGCTCCCAAGCTGAAGGAGTGTCACTTCACCCTGCCCAGAGGGAAAAAGATGAAAGTCATCTTGGCATGCCAGATATTTTCCCACTCAGTCGCTGCTGCCTTGAAATTGTATGTGTCAAAGTCGTTGATGTCCGAGGCTGCTCTTCAAACAGCATGCTTTGTGGAGACGGTGAACAGCATGTGGGATTTTGTCGACTCTCATTCCCTCTCCGCCCCAGTCGGGAAGAAGCCGGTCACAAGGAGTGATTTTGAGGGTGACCAGGTTCGATTTGCTTCCTTTTCCAACTTTGTGGAAAGCTGGTGTTTCACAAACCCAAAGAATGACAAACTGGCCAGCAACATTCCAAGTCACAAAGGGTGGCTCCTAGTGCTTTCGGCAATGAAGGGATTGAGCCAAAAGCTAATCATGGAGGAGGAGGTCTTGACACACTTGTGCCTGAGAAAGTGTAACCAGGATCACGTTGAGAACCTTCACAGTCAAATACGTGGCTACAATGGCTTCAACGACCACCCAACGTTGCCAGCATATGTCAATGCACTCCGTTGCCTGTCTTGTTCTTCTGCAACATCAGAGCTCTTGGACAAGACAATCAGTGCTGGTGCCAACTGCCAGCCTGATGGTGAGCATGGACACCATCCCATTGTCAACCCATGCACAGCAGACGTTGAATGTGATGCAGAGAATGCTGATCATGCAGACCCCATCGAAACCAACTCCTTCAGTTGTGAGAACAACTTGGTTTCCTCTTCCTTCACAGACTTGGAGATGGAACTGCCACCCGTCGAGTCAGACATTGTTCAGTACATTGCTGGTGCTGTCGTGAGGAAGTTCAAGCAGAAAAACGACTGTCCTCTCTGTGTGGAAAAGTTCACCATCAGTGCAAATGAGGCAACTGGAGAAACTCCCTCACTTGTGTCACTTGTGTCACTCAAAGAGTTTAAACTTGGATGCCTGGTTCGTGTCAGTGAGCCACTGCTGCAGGTTTTCAGATGCTTTGAACTTCACTTCAGAGTAGCTACATCAAAGGGATTGCCAAGAGCCAACCCAAGGCAAACTATTCTGAACAGCTTTGTCAAGTCACAAACAGATGATCTGAATTGTGAGTGTGAATGTTTGGCAAGCCTTATTGCTGCTTATTGCAACATCAGGATTTACCACGAAGTGAAACTGTTCAATCAGCAACTGAAGTCAAAAGTCAGAGGTGCAGAACTGAACAAGGACAAGAAACTTAACATGTGAACATTTACAGACCTCTATTTCAGCTGGATTTAACTGTGAACATAACACACTGCTGTAGCTGATATTGTGATAAGGAACTGAACTTGTGAACAATTATGTAGTTCATCTGTGGATTTTAGATTTGATTGTGTATTACACACCTGTGAACACTCATGGGCCATTAATGCAACAGTGAATATTTTACTACATTTCTGTGGATGACGAGAAACTTAACGTGTGAAGACTAACTGTGTATTATAAACCGCTGTGGCTGACAAGACACTTGAGATGTGAACATTCCTGGAATGAGTGCTGTTGGAGCTGGATTAACTGTGAATTATACACCGCTGTGGCTGATCATTTTGGGAAGATGTCCAGGCATGTCTTTGTCAAGTCATGTGAGTACATTTTAAATCATGAATTTTACATGTGTGAATTCTGTATTATATTACTTTATTGTTGTTTTTTTTTATTCTGAGTTCTTCATTTTTATGTTGTTGTATACGACAGGCAAAAACTCTGAAGTGATGAACACTTGTAATTTCACAGAAAAAAATTGTGAAACTCAATCATTCTTACTTGTCGTGTACGACTTCTGTCTCATGTGTGTGGCGCATGTTATAATCAAATGTCTAAAGGTACCATCTTTTAAATAATCCTCGCTGTTGACAATGACATTAAACCTGAAAAGATCGACTGATTGCTTGTGTAACAATACTAACATAAATTCTGAAGTAAGCACACACAAAATGATGACTCAACACATAACAAAGAGAAAAACTAATGGTATGAAGTGTAAGACACACACACACATCCTCCCCCTCAGTCCCAGTACACACACTAACTGACTAAGTGACAGGTCAATGTTTCTGAAGCAGTGACTGGGTGAAAATAATAGTGCGACGGCTAATGAAGAGTTTCACTTTTCAAAGAAGTAAGATTTTTTTTGGGGGGTATGACTATGAGTATCATGCAATAGTTTTCTACCCATGCATCGGCAATCCCCCCCCCCCCTGTCCCCTCCCCCCTCTCTTCTCTCTCTCTCTCCTTTTACACACACATACGTAAACAGTCTGTCAGGTTACAAACGTAAACAGAGGCAAGCCATGTGAGAGCAGCGCACTGCGTGTGTGTATCGCTCGCCGCGACAGCGAATCTCAGCATTAACAAGATGGCGGCCAGCCGAGCCAACCAGCACGCGTTTTTCGATCGCGCTAAGAGGGCTTGTCCCTTCTGTTGTTTTAGTGTTCTGTGGGCCTACTGCCTGATCGGAATTAACATAGATATAAATAGTGAAGCAGCACATAGATTAGCTGCGTAGTGAGTTCATCTTCTATGTTCACTCCCGTACTGAGTCATTTCTCGTAGGTTGGTTGACGCCTTTATACATCCATATAATGTTGAAGCAAGTTACCAGATGTCTCCTGGATAATATTTCGTTGGTAAATCGAAGCAACCATGTCACAGAGTGCGGTACAGTTTGTTGCTTGTCTTCAATACAATGTCTGTGATTCTATCAGCGAGCCTATCTTCAAGTTAGGGCCTACCTTCACCGTAGCGTGTTACGCCTACTGCTCCCCCTCCATCCCTCCGTCCCCACCCTCCCACCCTTGTCTCTCTAACTGGAGTGGAGGGTACGACACACGCAATACTCTGACCGTACAGTCACTGTGTGTCCACACACAGGCGTTGAGTCACTTGACCATGATTGCCGTCGCTCGAGTTCGTCACTTTTCAATGGGGCAATTAGCCAGTGCTCATTGAGATGGTCTCACTCGCCTTCCCCCAGTCCTCTCGGCCGTCGGCCGCCCTGTTACTTCTGCTACGGCGGATAGACTACAATGGGAACAGCCTATTATTATATCATCGTTATCGCTCTCCCGTCTCTTCAAGTCAGTATAATAGAGAACTCGCGGCCATTCTCCAATGTCCAGTATTTTAAACAATCGTTACTTCCCTCCGTGTACAACGACATTGTATTCCTGTTTATTGTCCATGTTTTGTCTTACAGATCTGTACTCTAACTGAACGCGCAGTGGTTCTGATACTTCTGATAATGTGTTTGTTCAACCATTTGCCTGTCTAGTTTGTCTTCTGTACACGTCATTTGATTACTCGGAACCGTTCATACATTTTGGTTGCTATGCAGCTGGTCCTTCGTGGTTCTTTTTGACTTTCGAGTTACAACGTCAGGTTCGTCGTTCCGTCAGTCCATGTATATCTTTTTGCTGTTCAATGCGTAATTAATTGTTGTATAACTCTACAGTCGGTCGCCATAGTAGACAAACGTGTGGGGAATTCTGGAGTGAAAAACATTCATATGTTAGTCGGTTATCGTTGACACTTGAAACCACCTGTGTGAGCCATACATTCGACTATTAACAGTATGTCGACACTTGCAGTTGCACTTGGTGTGCAGTGCTTTTCTTTTTATCCTCCCGAGTCCTACGCACGCATCTTTTCTTAAGTCCATCATCAGCTCGTGTGCAGACTTACTGCTCGCAATGTCTTACTGCTCAGTTTCAATTGCCGACCCCTACATTGGTTTATAATCTGTTGGTCATGTTGTTTAGTTATATATCGCACTTCATATGCGCTACAACTGATATGTGGTTTACTTCCTTCAGTAGCCTACACTTATTGATTCGTAATGACACATTGCTTCGTACTTACACTGGTTTTTCAAGCATGGTTCTCGTGCATCAGTGCCACATACTAGCATCTTACGTACCGCTCATGCTACATTTGTGCTTCGTACTACGTGGCAAAACGATGAAGAGTCACGCGCTGGCAACTCTGAGTATTGCCTCGTCTTCCATTTCATAATGTGTTTCCTACGACATATGTCATAGGGCTGGAACCCTACTTCTACTCCAGTGGTGAGTTTTGTATATATGTCAGACGGCCAGATACGGATGGCACTGATCTTACTTCATTTCTACTTGATGGCGCACATTGTACGACATATGTCATAGGACTGAACCCTACTTCTACTTCATGGTGAGTTGTATATATACGTCAGACGGCCAGATACGGATGGCACTGATCTTACTTCATTTCTACTTGATGGCGCACATTGTACGACATATGTCATAGGACTGAACCCTACTTCTACTTCATGGTGAGTTGTATATATACGTCAGACGGCCAGATACGGATGGCACTGATCTTACTTCATTTCTACTTGATGGCGCACATTGTACGACATATGTCATAGGGCTGGAACCCTACTTCTACTTCATGGTGAGTTGTATATATACGTCAGACGGCCAGATACGGATGGCACTGATCTTACTTCATTTCTACTTGATGGCGCACATTGTACGACATATGTCATAGGGCTGGAACCCTACTTCTACTTCATGGTGAGTTGTATATATACGTCAGACGGCCAGATACGGATGGCACTGATCTTACTTCATTTCTACTTGATGGCGCACATTGTACGACATATGTCATAGGGCTGAACCCTACTTCTACTTCATGGTGAGTTGTATATATATATATATCTATACGTCAGACGGCCAGATACGGATGGCACTGATCTTACTTCATTCCTACTTGATTGCGCACATTGTACGACATATGTCATAGGGCTCGAACCCTACTTCTACTTCATGGTGTGTATTGTGAGACATTTATTACTGGGTGCCGTGCTTGAGGACCCAACAGTGCATATGTCTATTCTACAGAGGGTTTATCAATTCACACGAAGCACATGCAGCCTGGTTGAAATATGTTAGATGCCACATTGCTTAATCGTTACTGAGGAACTGACATTTAATGCAAAACTATGCTTCCCTGGTGTCCAGAAATTACGAACCAGTTCAGTGTGTCTACTAAAATATCTTCCTATAATGACCAACAGTCTTCTTAGGATTGTCACAGTACCTCAGATACTTGTCTTGATAATAAGTATTGCATATCACTTTTGATTCTGTGTCTTCGTTTTGTCGTGTACGTTTCCGTCCTATTGTGTTCCCTTAGTTTCCAGTGACAGTCTCTCGATTTTCAAGGGAAGTAGTGACTCATAGTTAGCACATTACATGGATCATATCATCCATTTATGCCTAGTTTTAATTAACGTTACGATGCATTATGTAGTCCCCTTCTTTCAGTGGATGATGAAGAATACTTGATCAACTGATGCATTACTTCTTACTTCTACTGCTTTTACCAGTTACTTATTGTGTCCGGTGCCGGTCACTATTGTTCATACTACTTTGTGCTTCATGCTAAACAGCATATACCATAGGGACTTGTGGTGCCGCCCTCGGTATTGCCGTGCTTGAGAGCCTAATAGTGCATATGTGTCGATCCTTCGATCAGAGGATTTTTCAAATTACATGATACGGCACACACAATCAAAGACTGATAAAAGTAAATACAGTGACGTGAATGATTACTACTGAAAAATGACACCATAAGTATGCACACAAAAAAAACAAAAAAAACTTCTTTTCTTGTGCTCAATAGGAGTGATTCAATCTATAGAGCAGGATGTATGATACTAGCAATAGTGCTGTCTACGGACCTATCTTATTTGTGTTGTGTATGTTGTGGTACTAATGTGTTTGTTTTGTTGCAGGCAAATATTCTTCACAATACAGGAACCATCACGGTCTGACTCCAAATGTTAATGTTCGATTGCATGACGGCTATCAATCATTTCACTGGCCCTATTGTTCTTACTGCCTTTAAATCCAGACCGTCGATTGTTCATGATTAAATATTCCGAGATATTTAATCAACCGTTACATGGTATTTTCAACTTTTCCCTACCGTTCTGAGCAATATCGCGATGGAAACCCACTGCAAGGGCCAGTGCCCTAGTGCCCGTACCTTCCCTCCTTGCGTCCGTCTTCATTCGTTACGTTACACAGTCGTTACTATAGCCACACCGTCCTCAGAATGACTGCTCGCGCTCTAGAGCTCATTGATTTTATGCACATCCTTTCGTATTTCGGTACATAATTTCATTCCTATGCTCATAAGCGTTCATCTCCATACTGCGTACCCTGCGTTCATCTGCGCTCCTCAATCCTACATTCATAAAACGGTCATCTGCACATTTTGAATCTACTCATTGTTTTCATGCAACCCCGGGGTATCATCGTGTATCATTGTGTATCATTGTGTATCATTGTGTATCATCGTGTATCATTGTGTATCATCGTGTATCATCGTGTATCATTGTGTATCATCGTGTATCATTGTGTATCATTGTGTATCATTGTGTATCATCGTGTATCATCGTGTATCATTGTGTATCATTGTGTATCATTGTGTATCATCGTGTATCATTGTGTATCATTGTGTATCATTGTGTATCATTGTGTATCATTGTGTATCATCGTGTATCATCGTGTATCATCGTGTATCATTGTGTATCATTGTGTATCATCGTGTATCATTGTGTATCATTGTGTATCATTGTGTATCATTGTGTATCATTGTGTATCATTGTGTATCATTGTGTATCATTGTGTATCATTGTGTATCATCGTGTATCATCGTGTATCATCGTGTATCATCGTGTATCATCGTGTATCATCGTGTATCATCGTGTATCATCGTGTATCATCGTGTATCATTGTGTATCATTGTGTATCATCGTGTATCATCGTGTATCATCGTGTATCATTGTGTATCATTGTGTATCATTGTGTATCATTGTGTATCATCGTGTATCATTGTGTATCATTGTGTATCATTGTGTATCATTGTGTATCATCGTGTATCATCGTGTATCATTGTGTATCATTGTGTATCATTGTGTATCATTGTGTATCATTGTGTATCATTGTGTATCATTGTGTATCATTGTGTATCATTGTGTATCATTGTGTATCATTGTGTATCATCGTGTATCATCGTGTATCATTGTGTATCATTGTGTATCATTGTGTATCATCGTGTATCATTGTGTATCATCGTGTATCATTGTGTATCATTGTGTATCATTGTGTATCATTGTGTATCATTGTGTATCATTGTGTATCATTGTGTATCATCGTGTATCATCGTGTATCATCGTGTATCATTGTGTATCATTGCATATCAGTGCGTATCACTGGGTATCATTTCTATCATTGCGTATCATATGTTGTCCTCTCATCCTCTGGTATCAGTACGTGTCGTATGTTATAATCTAATCATACAGCATCATCTTGTATCATTTCGTATCGCATCGTGTTATCTTTTATCCAAGGTATCAGTTCATGTTATTTCACGTCATACGGCACCATATCATTGTTGTCTCCATGTGTTTTATTTCTTATGCTTCTGAGAACTACACTGCTGTCTACTGCATACACCAACACGTGTGTTGAATTTTTCCTAACCGTACTAATCCTACTAACGATTGTTGTTCAGTAGATTTTGAATTTTAGCTTCATGAGACCAACATGTTCTATTTCATTATCATTCATTTGCTGATCATGTAATTATATGCGATTAAAACCAATTGGTATGATGAACCTCATTTGAGCTCTGTTACAAGTTTGCAAGACTTCTTATACCCCATCCCGTACCAAGGAGATATGCCACTTTATGTTATTTTATGTACTTTTTCAGCGTTCTTCGAACATGTGTATTCAAGTGCTATAAGCTAATTATTGTGTGTACACCTTTTCTGATGATCTTCACAATTTGCAAAATGAACATTGGCAACATGAAACCTTGAGTCGCTGCTTCTTCCTGTGTGATGAACATTATACGTGCTACAGGTGCACTCACTTCTTCGCCCTTGTTTATTCATGAGACTCAACAATGTGAATTCGTGCTTCTGTTGATAGTTAATGTGGCACTTCTCTTTGATGAAAGCTTTTCACTTCCTTGCAATGACTTTAAATTGTCGTAATGACTTCATGGTGCCGTGCAGCTTACCACTGCTTGTCTTGCAATCTTGTAAGGATATCAAGTATCAGCCTGTCAATGATCTATTGCTGCATGTCATTCATTCTTCTGAAATGATTATTATGGTTGCTTACATGTATGATGTGGTTTTCAGGTATTGGTCATTTACATGATTACGTTTCTTTTTCAACCTACATTTCTGTGTGTATCTTGTATTTCCAGGAAATATGTCTCCATTATGCATTTGTTTTCAAACTACATTTCTCCATACATGCATTGCGTATGTAATGTGAATATCACCATGTAGGAATTCTCTTTTTCAACATGCATTTATCTATATATGAATTGCATAGTTAAGGTGCATTTTCCAATGTATACATCTTAGTTTTTTCACAATATTTCTCCATATATGAATCGTTATTTAATCTGCATTTCTTCGTGTATGTATTTTGTTTTCACCCTGTAATTCTCCATATGTGAATTGCGTTTTTATGCTGAATATTTCCACGTATGAATGTTGCTTTTCAATCTGCATTTATCCACGTATGCTTTGCGCTTATAAGCTTCAATTTCTCCATATCTGAATCGCGTCTTAAAATTGCATTTCACCATATTTGAAGTGTTTCCAAATAGTATTTCTCCATGTATACATTGTGTTTCTCTACCAACAATTGTCTGGATTGATGTTGTCTTTGTACGGTTATTTTGCAGTTTTCATGCCTTGCCTTCATATATACGTTCCATATCCTTATTTTAGAATACAGTGTAATAATGTCGGGTATTGTATTCAGTCTCATTCATCCTCTAAGTATGCTTCCCCTTCGTAAATATTCATTAGCCTACTTATTATTGACATGGATGACAAGCGATTGTTCTTTTCTTGATAAAACTTTCTTACACCCACTTCTCCCAAATCCCATGAATCAGAACACATTGTGCAAGAAGCTACTGGTCTTTATTATCGGGATGATTCCACACAACTACTTCTGCTCATCATGCCAGTGTCCTGCGGCTGGTCTCTGCTCCAGTCATCTCAGCTCAACAACTGAAGCCATCCTTCATTTGACTCCAATGTAAGTGGACTCCTTTCACACACCTTCATCTTCACTGTGGTATTCACCGCTTCATCCACAGTTTGCATACGAGACACATTTCTTTGCCACATGTATCGCCAACTTCACGTCTTCCGTCATCAGGCAGTCTGCGTTCTTCTTTGTCTTCAGCCTGACTGCTTGCTGAAAAACCAGTTCACCTCCCTCATTCACGTTTCTATGGACGTCCTTCTCCATACGTCATATGGACATGAACTATGTGTGCATGGTGTTTCTCGAGGTGCAAATACGACATATGTACACGTGTGAGAGTCTTGACTGTGCAAACCGAACTTTGCCTACCACAACTGGTGAATGACATCTTCCTGGAAACTGACCTGCCCAGCCCGGCTGCTACAGTGCTGCCGCCAGCATGCACATATATGTGTTCGGATTCATCCCATTTCCCATAAATCTTCTTTGAGAAATTCCCTTATTTCCAAACCTTCCTATCGCCTGTCAATCATGTACGAGAATATGTGTTGCATTGTACCTTATTTCATTACGTTCCCATTCCCCCTATACTGTTACAAAAAAAAATGAGGACATTTTTTGCGGGGGAGGGGACATATTATCACAGGGTCCTATTATCACAGGGTCCCCCACAGACCGTATTGTTAGACGGCCCTCAGACCGTATTGTTAGACGGGTAAGTAAGGTTTGCGTAATGATCACGCCATCCATGAATTAATTAGTTACTCTGCGTTTTCCACCGAGCAGGATCTAACGCTCACATTGGTCTTATCCAACTATAGAGGGTAGGTTATCTAGTACACAAAAGGTTTCAGCAAATACCAACGGCCAAGCGAAAAGTCCAGGGCCGCCAGGTGCCAAAGATTGCTTGGTTATTCAAATTTCGATGTCCAATGAAAGACAGATGGGAAGGGTTTGTGACAGAAACAACAGAAACGCACTGTATAAAAGCCAGAAAGTCAATCACTATAAAATTCACCCATTCGATTGCCACCCAGCCAGAGACCTTCCAATCTATCTTAGAGGTATGTAATCCCACGTCTCATTTTATACTTTTGTTAGGGTAGGGATAGAAGTAGGTAGTATGTTTGATTTTCCATGAAGCAAAGAGAGAGGGAATAGAGTAGGACATAAGAAAGTGTTCGGCATTCTAGTGATATGCAAGTTCTGATGATTTGTAGTGCATCTTAGAATTTTAGGAATATTAGGACCCAGGACAGTAGGAATGGTGAATCACGTTTATGCTGAAGTTGACTGATTAAATAAATACGTTGTAGTTATTAATTTATGTGTGGACTGCTTATGAGAATCATGTGTAGTGTGATTAGTGCATTTCTTCTCGTCACTCTCTTTCCTTGTTGTCTGTGTGACTGCTAAGTAGAGAAACAACTCCTCTATAAACATCCCCAATTCATCTACCTCTTATACATGACACCACCCAAACCCTCCTTCTTGCGATACAAGGGGAAACACAGCAATTCTTCCTGCGATATTTCTATCATTCTGGTGGCGTCACCTTGTTTGTTTCATAGGTCCCTTTCATTATTGTTATTATTATTATATCATTATCATCATCATCATCATCATTATTACTATTGCTGCTGTTATTGTCATTTTTATTATTGTTATCATCATCGTCATCATTATTGTTATTATTGGCGTTGGCGGTGTTTAAAGCCCAGTTAATTACGCAGAGTCACATCAGAGCTATTACCTCCTCTACCTATTTCTTCACCTGGCCAGCATATAGGATTTTGCGCAGGCTCAGTCTAAAAATAACTGCTGGAAGATTTTTACTGCGCGCATATGGAATTGTCTCAGTGTAAAGAATCCATCATAAGAGAGAGAGAGAGAGAGACAGACAGACAGACAGACAGAATGAATATACATATATATATATATATATATATATATATATATGTATGTATACACGTATGTGTGCATATATATGTGTACATATATAGATGTATATATATATATATATATATATGTATATACATATGTATACACATACATATATATATATATACCTCTGTGTGTGTGTGTGTGTGTGTGTGTGTGTGTGTGTGTGTGTGTGTGTGTGTGTGTGTGTGTGTGCGTGTGTGTGTGCGTGTGTCTGTGTGTGTGTGTGTGTGTGTGCGTGCGAGAGAGAGAGAGAGAGAGAGAGAGACAGAGACAAACAGACAGAGAGAGAGGAAGAGAGAGAGACAGAGACAGACAGGAAGAGAGAGATGGAGGGAGGGAGGGGAGAGACAGAGACAGACAGAGAGAGAGACAGAGAGAGAGAGACAGCCAGCCAGCCAGACATATGGACAGACAAAGAAGAAAGAGCGCAAGAACAGAAATACATTCTTTTTATCGACGGCCGTGGCAAAAAAAAAACAAACAAACAAATAAACAGAAGAAATCCACACAGAGACAGAGATAGGTATATGTGTGTATGTGTGGAGATGGAGAGAGATCTTATCGACTGAGACGATGCATTTCCAAGATGGTTGGTATTTCTTTGTCTAACCATTAAATTAATTTTCAAGAGGTCAGGAATAGGAGAGAGGGATGAGCTTATTGAAAACCACAACCATATCAATATTTTTTTACCTCCTGTTTACGAAATGCAATTTTGCCAGAGTACCAGGATGCTTTCTTCCCTCCCAGGCCAACAAATGTGCAGACAGACCTGGCAGAACATAAACCTTTTCCGTATATACATATATATATATATATATATATATATATATATATATATATATATATATATATATATATATATATATATATATACACCATATCCACACATTTTATACCTAATCGCACATTGATAAGCCTTGTGTGCTTCCCTCCTTGTGGTTGTCTACATACATAATGTATGGAATTTGTAGGTGGAAAATGTATAGGTTATGCTACCATAAGAGCACACAATTAGACTAAAAGCTATTCCACTGTGTAGTGAAATGAAATGTGCGAACAAGGGTTCATTTGCAATCAGCTATCAGTCATTGTGCATCTGCTCAAATGGAATCTATTTCTGGTCTTGATTTCGTGATCGAAAAAGAAGACTTCAAGAGATATGCAGGAAAAAAACAACCAACCAAACAAACCAGGCATTGTTGTTGTCTTAAAAAAAGCCTAAGGTCAGCCCATGTATTTCTACCGGATGTGTAATTTGAAAAGAACACTTGAAACACCTCTGTTGAGAAGGAGAGAGAGAGAGAGAGAGACAGAGAGAGAGAGAGAGAGAGAGAGAGAGAGCCAGCCAGACAGAGATGGAGGGAGAGAGAGAGACAGACAGACAGACAGACAGAGATGGACAGAGAGAGAGAAAGAGAGAGAGAAAAAGAGAGACAGCCAGCCAGCCAGACAGAGATGGAGGGAGAGATAGAGAGAGAGAGAGACAGACAGATGGAGAGAGAGAGAAGAGAGAGAAAAGAGAGAGAGCCAGCCAGACAGACAGAGGGAGAGAGAGAGAGAGAGACAGAGATAGACAGAGATGGAGAGAGAGAGAGAGAGAGAGAGAGAGAAGAGAGAGAAGAGAGAGAGAGAGAGTTCAGCACTTTCAGTGTCTTTTTTTACTTTCCAGAGCATTTTAATGTTTTTTTTATTTTCAATGGATATTTTGGAAAGTTTTCAATGGGCTTTTCTGTAGAATTTCTTTTTTCTTTTCAAGAACATTTGACTGACCATTTTATTTGTTTTCTTCAGGTCCAATAGTCTTGTACTTTTTACTTTAACTATGCTTTTCAGGTGCTGGGGGTTGTTTCTTTAACCCCAGTAAATCATGCTTTCAAAATAAACGTCCTTTGTTATTCGTTTGCTTGGTTATGTAGAATGCAGTTATAGATACAAGAATTGTGTTATTTGTAGTGACCCCCCTTCATCCTCTATGGCTTCTCAACATCCACCTCCCATGAGCGAACACCCCCTTTGTGCAGTTGGATGGTCGCTCATAGAGGGACTACTGTATTCATAATTATCTGAAGTAACATGATGCTGCTGATACAGTCTATGATGCAGTATTTAGACAATTCTGTTCCAGTGTCTGAATGTCTGTGTGTAGGCCATCCTTCATGACTGAAGATGACCTTCAAAACAGCAAAGGAGGCAATTACTGCTTTGGAAAGCCTGGGCAGAAGATACAGTGGAGAGTACTTGCCCACGGTACATCTCCACTCTCTCGGCGCTTTTCAACACAAAAGACTCAGATGAATGATGACGACTTTGTTACCTTCAAACTTGTTGGAAGAACTGTTGAGCTTTGCAGCAGAGGGTCCTCATAAGAAAGCCCCCATGAAGCCTAGGGAACCATTTGCATTCTTCAAAGGATTAGTTTCCAGGACTACAAACAACAGCTTTACAAAACAAAGAAAGATCCAGATGACTGACTACACTTTTTTTTTTATAAGCGAGCAAAAGTGTTCAACTGCGACATAAAAATAGGTTTCTGATAAGCAACATTTCTTATAAAGGAGTTTTTGGAAGTCATACCAAGAACACATGTTTTCACCAGCTGTGTTGGTACCCATTCATGCAGCTGGGTAGAGTGATGACAGTGGAATAAAGTATCTTTACCAAGGACACACTATTAAGCGAGAATCAAATCCAGATACCCAAATCAGATCCTACATTCATGCCACCCATATTCAAGGCACTCTTTCTGCCTTTCATTTGGGAATATTGCTCAGAACCCAAGAAACAGGTTCAACCTGTGGAACCTTGGTTCACTGTCGGTATGGCTTTTTAATAATTTGATATTTTGCCATATCGTTGCTGGAACATGTTACACTGACACCAGCGTACCAATTTTTTTCTGTAGGCACAAGTACACTCCACCCCATCCACCAGTACAGTTTTCTTAATTTTGCCCTCACAGTTATGCCAACCTGAACATGTAATTGTTGCAGACACATTTGATCAGGACCAATCTGTTCACACACTTCCTCATAAAACGCAATACAAATTTGGGAAAAGCGAAAATTTATTTTCTTTTTTCAGTCAATCAGCATCAAACACATGGTCTTCAATTTGAAATGACTGATAATCACAGATTATTTTTCTCCACTCTATACCATAGTAATAAACAAATGGTTCAACAAAGCAGCACTATTACGATCAAAATATGAATCTGACAAAGAATGTTTTTTAATCAAGCCATGAAGGCTCATACAGCCGGTGTTTTAACCCAGTTTCAGTAGCGTGAAGCGAATAGATGGCTATTACCACCTTCAGGACAGGACACTAGTCTACTGCTGGATTAACCCCCAACAATGCTGGTACCCATTTATACACCTGGGTGGAGTGAGGAAAACGGAGTACAGTGTCTTTCCCAAGGACACATCGCCAAGCCAGGAATCAAACCCTGGGTACTCAGATCCGATGTCCCACACACTACCCATTTGACTGTGGTGGTTTGACAAGGAATTGTTGATAAATATTTTTTTAAAGCTTTTTGCATTTAATTTGTACTGACATTAACCATCAACAATTAAGAAGAAAAATGCGTAGTTTAAAACAAGTCACGTGTAAACAAAATAGTAGGAAAATAGTATGCAGGACATTTAAGTTGGATGTCCCAGGTTCGAATTCAAGTGTGGTGTGTGACTAAAAATTGGGAGAGACTGCAACACTTTTCTTTATCAACACAGATAATATCAATGTGTATCAGCATAGCTGGGAAATAAATCCCGTGACAGACCAGCTGGCCAATTGGGAGAGACACTACAACACTTTTCTTTATCAACACAGATAATATCAATGGGTATCAGCATTGTAGGGGTGTAGGGAGCTCTGGGTAGAGGTAGCACCTTTGATGTCTGGCAGCTGCACTCTCTGAGTGGACGGGCACACTGGCCTCATCCAACTCCTAAATCTCTCACGTGTTGGCTCCAAGCGCCACACCCCGGTACACCGCTTCAGCTGGCGGGCCAAACCACGTGAGGGGGTGGTGTTAACATGGCACTACTAGGCGAAGGACCTCCTCGACGCAGGTCACCGGCCAGGGCGGAAGGGTTCCACGATGAACTACAACGGCCACGTGTTCATGACTAAGGCGAGCTGCCGTGTGGGTGGATATCGGCTGTGGTCAGGCCTGGAGAGGGATGGGCGCCGCCAGGCTATTCATGCCCAAGACACACTACATGATGATGAACCAAAAACCAATGTTGATACCGGCTCGGTCGTCGCCCGGACCAAGGACCGCGCCTTCCGTTGGACACCAGGGCGGAGGTGACAAGTATGCGACTGGTGGAACCTCTTCAAAAAAGATCCGAGGAAGAGAAACTCTCACCATCGCCACATGGAATGTTAGAACACTTGCACAGCCAGGCAAATTGCACGAACTTACGCATGAGCTGGAAAGATATTCCTGGCATGTAGTTGGACTGAGCGAAGTCAGGTGGAAAGATCATGGAGAACACCAAACTGAGGAAGGACATGTATTGTACTAAAGTGGAAACTTGAAAAAACACATCCACGGCGTAGGATTTCTTGTCAATAAGAACGTCAAGAACTCAATACTCGGGTGCCGCCCAATATCCAACAGGCTCATTTCCATCCGCCTCCGAGCAGCAGCATTCAACATAACAGCGATACAAACCTATGCACCGACAACAGACTATGATGATGAGGATGTGGAGGAATTCTACACACTACTTCAAGAAATCATTGACGAGGTTGACAAAAAAGACATCCTTATCATTCAGGGAGACTGGAATGCTAAGGTGGGCGCTGATGCATTAAAAGACTGGAAGAACCATTGTGGGCCCTCCTGTAATGCAATTTCCAACGAGCAAGGACTGCGCCTACTTGAGTTCGCCGGATACAACAACATGACACTGGCTAACACCCTTGGTGAACACAAGGCGTCACGATGCCGGACTTGGCATGCACCAAATGGGACCAACCACCAGATCGACTACATCTTGGTCCCAATCCGTTTTAGATCTGGAATCTGCAGAGCCAAGACGCGAACATTTCTAGGTGCAGATGTGGGTAGTGACCATGACCTGGTGATAATGAACTTCAAGGTCAGGCTGAAGAAGATCAAGAAGCCCAAGAACACCAGACTGAAGTTCAACTTGGACAGACTCAAGGACCCCTCCATTGCAGAGTCCTTCCAAGCAACAATAGGCGGAAAATTTGCAGCATTGAGCACACAAGAAGAAACTGCGGAGGAAATGACCACCAAGTTTAACACAGTGATGACAGAGACTGCAAATGACCTCTTAGGAAAACAACGCCGGAAAACCCAACCCTGGATTACAGACGAAATCCTTGAAATGTGTGACAAAAGAAGAGAAATCAAGAAAGTCAAAAATACAACAGACGGAGCCCTAGCCTACAGAAACATCAACAAAGAAATCAGAAAAGGCATGAGGGAGGCCAAAGAAGGATGGATACAAAATAAATGCACAGAAATAGAAGACAGCCTAAACAAGAACAACAGCATAAAGGCGTACAAAGTGGTGAAAGAACTCACCACACAGAGACAGGCAAGGATCAGTACCATTCAAGACAAACAAGGAAAGTGCCTGACAGAAGATAAAGAAATCATCCATAGATGGACAGAATACTGCTCTGACCTCTACAACCACCAGACACAGGATGACTCAACTGTCCGTACATGCCAGGAATCAACAAATGACGATGACCACCCTATTCTACGCGAAGAAGTCGAAACAGCAATACGATCGCTGAAAGATGGAAAAGCTGCTGGAGTGGACAACATCCCAGCAGAACTGATCAAGCATGGAGGGGAGGCAGTGACTGACATCCTCTGGAAAATCTGCAACAAAATCTGGCAGACGGGAGAATGGCCGACACCTTGGACCCAGTCACTAATCATCACACTTTCCAAGAAAGGCAATTTACAACTATGCCAGAATTACAGAACGATCAGCCTTATCAGCCATGCTAGCAAAGTGATGCTGAAAGTCATTTTGAACAGACTGAAACCACAGGCAGAGGAGATCATTGCCGAAGAACAAGCGGGATTTCGCAGTGGTAGAAGCACAACAGAACAAATATTCAATCTCAGAGTCCTATGCGAAAAATACAGCCAACACCAACAGGACATCTACCACGTTTTTTTTATCGACTTCAAAAAGGCATTTGACAGAGTATGGCATGAAGCACTGTGGGCCACCATGAGGAAGTACAACATGGGAAGGAAGCTTATTGACACCATCACACAGCTATACGCAAAAGCGAGCAGCGCAATGCTTGTTGGGGGCACAGTGGGGGACTGGTTTCACACATCAGTTGGAGTTCGCCAGGGCTGTCTCCTCTCTCCAACCTTGTTCAACATCTTCCTTGAGCGCATTATGACGGATGCCCTTGAAAACCATCACGGCTCAGTCAGTATTGGAGGAAGGACAATCACCAACTTGAGATTTGCCGACGACATCGATGGGTTGGCTGGAAATGAAGACGAACTTGCCAACCTGGTGAAACACCTGGACGAGACATCATCCAGATATGGCATGGAGATCAGTGCCGAAAAGACAAAGTTGATGACAAACAGCACAAAACCAATAGAAAAGAAGATTACAGTCAGCGGGAGTGAACTGGAAACCGTGGCTCAGTTCAAATATCTCGGAGCCATTATCAGTGAACAGGGATCGAAAACCGAAGTTCTTGCAAGAACAGCACAGACAACAGCAGCACTAGCCAAGCTGAAGCCCATCTGGAGGGACAAAAACATCGCCCTCACTTCCAAACTGAAGCTAATGCACGCATTAGTCCTGTCAATCTTTCTCTACGCGTGCGAGTCATGGACACTAACAGCAGAACTGCAAAAGAAGATCCTGGCAGTAGAAATGAGATGCTTTAGAAGAGTGCTTGGCATCTCATACAAAGACCACATTACCAATGAGGAAGTACGAAGAACAATTTCACAGCATGTCAAAAACTATGAAAACCTGACAACAGTAAGAAAAAGGAAACTTCGGTGGTATGGTCACGTGACAAGAACTAACGGACTATCAAAAACAATACTCCAAGGAACAGTTCAGGGGGGAAGAAAAAGAGGCAGACAGAGAAAAAGGTGGATGGACAATATTGACGAATGGACAGAAAAAAGCTTTGCCACGACCCAGACCCTTGCTCATGACAGACAGAGGTGGAGACAGACGGTGCGACGTTCATCCATGTGGAGCCTCCACGACCCTGGATAGGGTTAAGGGACAGGAAGGAAGGAAGGATTAACAACCTCTCCTTTCATAAAACAACAACAACAAACAAAAGGAAACACACAGTCGCATGTCAACAGCAATGGTTATTTCACAGCGACTTTTCCATACATGGTAAAATAGTTCTACATCACATGTGGACCACACTGATGATATCTCTACTTCAAATATATTAACATCAAGCGATTACCTCTAAAGAGGAAAAAAAGAAGTATACTACAAAAAACAACAACAAACAAACAACCCAAAAACTGTCAAAAGGCAGTGTGTGACTGTAAAATTATCAAGTAACATTGAGGAAAACAAAACCTTATTTCATAAATAACATCATAAACCCACGTCATCTTATCAGACAGACAGAAACACACACTCACTCACTCATTCACACACACTCACTCACTCATTCACAACACACACACACTCTCTCTCTCTCACTCACTCACACACACACACTAACTTAATCACACTCACACTAACTTAATCACACTCACACTAACTCACTCACACACACACACAGACACACACACACACACTCTGTCACACACCCACTCACTCAGTCACTCGCTCATTCACACACACACACACACACACACACACACACACACACACACACACACACACACACACACACACACACACACACAAACACACACAAACACACACACACAAACACACACAAACAGACACACACACTCACACACACACACACACACACACACACACACACACACACACACACACACACGTAACATACATACAAACTGTAATCCCATATCAACTAGTTTTTTTCCCCTGCGAGGGAAATAAAAACTAAATATATATAGCGATGTCATGGCAACTAAAATAAATGTATAAATGTAAGATAAACATTAATTCCGTTCAGATCATACTACTTATAGCCCAGCCGACCACTAGAGCCATATCAGGGCTAACACCACGTTAAAAACAAAAGAACAACCCGTTAAGATAAAAGACAACAGTTAAAAACCATGCTCACCGTCAACCTTGCAAGTCTAAAATGCTATTAAAGAAAAAAAAAACACGTAAATTCACATCAGGTGAAATCTATTGAATCCACATTAATCCCACGTAACAGACAGTGACTGTCTCACTGTAATTATAAAACAAGATAATTCCATGTTAACAACACTGGTGGTGTCGTGATTGTCTGAAGGTTCGAGTCTCTTCTGTCTTCCTTTCTAACAGTGGACATTCATCCTTCATTCTATCCTCACTTTCTTTAACAGACATGGCGTCTGTTTCCAACGTTAACGACCCATTTTGTTGACAAACAAAATGTTCTATTATTAAAGAATAATTAACTGACGTTACTTATTATGAAACAAAATTTTATCTCGAAAAGGGAACGTTGGATCCTAACGACAGGTCGAGTCAATTATATGATTATAAAATAATGTAGAAAAAAAAAGAAAAGAAAAAAGAAAAAAAGCGACCATGTTTCACAGAAACAAGATCATAATTCCACGTCAACTCATGGTGTACACACACACACACACATCGCACGCCCACACACACACACACACAAACACACACATACATACATACATACATATACTCTCGCGTGACATACATACACACATGCGCGCGCACACACACGCACACACACACAAAGGCGAACACACAATCTCTCTCTTTCTCTCTCTCAACTACCCCTGAAACACACACACACACACACACATACATATGCACAGGCACACACACGCACAAACGCGCACACGCGGATACATGCACGCACGTGGGCGCGCACACGCGCGTGCACGCGTTTGCGCTTTACTCCCCATGTTAACAAAAGTACTGTTTCCGCTGATATAGCAACAGGAACACCAGATAATATACGCACACGTATACGAACACACACACACACACACACACACATACACACACACACACACACACACACACACACACACACACACACACACACACACACTTTTATCAACTACATTCTCATACACGTGCATGCACAAACGCACAGACACACGCACGCCTGGGAGCAGAACTTAATATCCAAGTCAACAAAATTGCTTTTCGACAAATAAAACAAAAACAAATTAAAGAAAAAGGAAAAAAAACAAACAGAATCGCATGAAAATATCGGTTATTTCTTGGTGACTATAATATGTTAGCACAGAGCTGAATCTCATACGGACAACACTGGTGATGTCTTTGCAAAAGAGAATACAAATAATTTATCCTAAGTAAACCAGTGACTGATTATGTGATAACTATTAAAAAAAAACCTTAATCCCATGTCAGTTAATCTGCATGGTGTCGTGGTTATCTCAGGGTTCAAATCTTGTCCTGTCTCACTTCTATAGCTGGTCAGTTATGGTTCGCCGTAATCTCATGTCATTAATTTTATTAATAAAGTCATTGTTTAGTCAGGACTGAGTCTACTCTCCATTTTGGGTGATTAGCCATGCTGTATTGTCTGAACTGCATAATTACAACACTGATAAGCTAAACGGAAAAAAAAAATTACAAAGATGTTTGAAAACAAAACGTGTGTCAAATGGACGCTGGATCTTTAGCCATCTCAGAGACACTCTGAGTCTTTCTGCCAATAAAATACAAAACTTGTTAACAAAACACAGATCTTATTTCCACCGATACCCATGTCAACAACAGTGCCATGTTCAGTTCAGTTCAGTTCATATTGCTTATAGCCCAGCCGACCATAGAGCCATATCAGGGCTAACACCACGTCAAAAAACGACAACCCGATTAACACTGACAAACCACCACCTGGTGTCCCATTCAACGTCAACATCACCACATGAGATGGCCACAGCTCTACCAGTATTGAATGTACTTAAACAAAACAAAAGCAGTGTCCAGCTTATTGTTATTGTTGTTTAAAGCCCAGCCGACTGCGTAGAGCCATATCAGGGCTATATCTGTTTAAAAACACACACAACACTTCAAGAAAATATGTATGGAAAGGATTAGTTTATGCAAGTCTCCAATATCACCTGTGCAATTACAGTCAAAACTCAACTCATACTCACAGCTTGATGTGCGGTCTTACTTTTTTAGGTCACTCAGCCACATAGCCTGTGTATCAGGGTGTTCTGTTTGTATGTTATGTTATGTTATGTTATGTTATGTCATGTTATTGTTGCTTATAGCCCAGCCGACTGCGTAGAGCCATATCAGGGCTATAACCGCTTCAAAGCATACAAAACTTCAACAGGAAAAAAGAAGAAAAGAAAATTAAGTACACGTATCAATGCATTCACGCACATAATCCAAGGACATGCCCCTCGCACTGACCACACCGTCCTGTCTATCACACAACGAATTTAAAAACAAACCTGAATACAAATTCAAACATACCTAAGGACACCACACACACACACACACACACACACACACACACACACACACACACACACACACACACACACACACACACACACACACACACACACACACACACACACACACACAAATAAAAAATAAAACCGGGCATACATTACCTAAAATTGCTTCCGTATATCCCATCCCCCTAGAGCCAAACAATGCACTGAATACAAGTACCCATTTATTAATTTTAAGAAAAAGTACGTAAGTCTTTATCGAAGACATACAGGTGAATGGACCAGCAAAGCAGAAAATGACAGGAAGAAACGACAGAAAGCAAAGGAACAAGGCAGAAACAAAGAGAGTGACAGAAAAGAGGAAATTTCTAGCACAGAATTTCCAGAAGGTGGGGATACTATTTATACTGAAAGAGCCCCCGGTATCCCCACGGGGTGCCTCTGTTTGTTCGTAAAAACACATTTCATTCACTGTGGTTTAATATATTACGTGGCAGATATTTCCCACGTTTTATTTCATTTTTAGAACAATGGACAAAAAGGTAACTTGCAGAACTTTGTAAGAGCAGAGAGACAACCAAGGGAGAAAACGATCATTACAGTTGTGCAAAGTTACACAGCTTCAGAACTTTATGATCTCTAAAGCTTCAAGTTCATATTGCTTATAGCCCAGCCGACTACTAGAGCCATATCAGGGCTGTTGTTGTTGTTGTTGTTTAAAGCCCAGCCGACTACTAGAGCCATATCAGGGCTTTTGTTTTTGTTGTTGTTGTTGTTGTTGTTGTTGTTGTTGTTTAAAGCCCAGACGACTACTAGAGCCATATCAGGGATGTTGTTTTTGTTGTTGTTTAAAGGAAAAGACAGGCAACATTTATAAGCCATTTTATGAGGAAGGGGGATTTGGAGCACCTGGTCACAACGGGAAAGCTGGAGGGAAAGAGAGCACCAGGTAGACCCAGGGAGAAAATGCTAGACGGACTTGCGGAGTGGCTGAAGACGAGGAGGGTGGAGCAGATGCTTGGGGCAACAGGAAATGGAGACAGATGAAAGTCCATGATCGCCAACGCCATGCGGCAGGGCACCTGATGATGATGATGATGATGATTTTAAAGCCCAGCTGACTACTACAGCCATATCAGAGCTGTTGTTGCTGTTGTTTAAAGCCCAGCCGACTACTAGAGCCATATCAGGGCTGAAATCAGGTCAAAAACGACAACCAGGTTAAGACAAAAGGCAAGAATTTAAATCGTCACATGACAATGGTTTCAAACACACACACACCCACACCCACACTCACACACACACACACACACACACACACACACACACACACACACACACACACCACCACACAACACACACACCACACACACACACACACACACACACACACACACACACACACACACACACACACACACACACACACACACACACACACAAACTCATTTTCTTACCAAAGTCAAAATACAAAATATGTGTCAAGCGTAAGATCACAAGCAAACAAACACCACATACAAAAATCAGGAGCACAAGACTGAAACTTCCCTGCTGCTCCATTCTGTGTGAGAATTGGTCTTGTATTAAAAACGCGTTCTTATTCTTTTTTCGCGTTTTTTTTTCTTCTGGTTCATGTTTGCTTGAACGCAGGCAGTCACCCTTGTTTTGGATCTGGGGCATAGTTCAGTAAAATCACCACGCATGGAAACACAAGGCTTTGCCCAATTTGTCCATCTTCGTGATAGTGTCTCGAGTTCGAGCCTCTATTTTCTTTTCTTTTCCGTCTTCCTTCCATGCAAATCCCGATTTAAAATTCCAAGTTTTTACATCACCAGCTTTATCACTAGTAAGTGTCAAATGGACAGATAGAAGAACTAATGAAAGTGTCCTGGAAGAACTTGATACCACTAGAAAACTACTAGCAGACATCAACATGAGAGGACTAAAATATATTGCCCATGTGTCACGCAGCAAGAACACAGACCTCATGGCAACCATCTTTCAAGGAAAAACAAAGGCAAAAAGGAAGAATGGCAGACCTTCAATCTCATGCATCGAGAACACAACCAACATCAGAGACCTTTATCACTATCATGACAAGCGTCTTTTCGTCATCAGCAAGCTTCCAAAACATTATTCCCTTCACATTAACGCGTGGTCGCCCAGTTCAAAAGAACGTCGAGTGAATGCTGATCCTCAAACAGAACGGAAACCAAGCCCGTTATTCTCAATCGGGTAAATTCAACCAAGGGAGGTTACTTTGTTTGAAGATAGAAACCGTTTCGGTGCTGACTATCGATTGACGCTATAAAGTGAGTTTTGACATTCATGCACTAAAGTGAGTTTTGACATTCATGCACTAATGTATATATATGCCCTCAAATTTTCTCAACGGATTTGCACGATTCACGAGAATGGCCTGTGGGGCTTTCAAAAATACCTACCCTTTCTGCTTTTAAATCCAGATTAGAACACACTCCTCTTTTCCCGACAATGAATTCTACAATTCCTTCTTTCCCTCAGTCTGTGTATTAAATATTGTAAGGTGAATTTTATCGATTGTATGCGTATGCCTGGTGCATGAGTGCGCTTTGATTTGAATTGTCAACATTTGGCGCCGTATAAATATTTACTATTATTAGTTTTATTATTATCATTGTCATTAATATCATTAATAATAACAGTAATAATAATGATAATTCTGTATTTTGAGGGAAAGCTTCCATCTCCGGAGCATACATTGTTATTGTTGTTTAAAGCCCAGCCAACTGCATAGAGCCATGTCAGGACTATCACCGCTTCAAAACATACAAAATTTCAACAGGCAATAAAGAGAAAGAAAATTAAGTACACATATCAATGCATTCGTGCACATAATCTAAGGCCATGCCCCTGGCGTTGACCACTCCATCCAAATTATCGCATACGGGATTTTAACTAAACACACTCGAATACACATGTAAGCATACTTAAGGACACCAAAACATATATAAAAACGGACCCCAAAAAACCTAAACTCGCTTCCGCATATTCACCTCCCTAGATCCAAAAATGCTCTAAATACATGTACCCAATAATCAATCCTAAAATAAAGTA
>JAPXFY010000030.1:6068114-6075614 GCA_030674185.1 Monoplex corrugatus | reverse complement strand
TAAAACAAATAAATAAATAAATAAACGGACAATATTTCCAGGAAAATAACAAGATAAAAAAAAACATGAATTAATAAACAAATAAACAAAGACATCAAAAGCGCGCATTTAAATAAAGTATAAAAATGAAAACATACCAAACCAACAACAAAAAAGTGATGAAAATCAAAATATGACAAATAAATAATATAGTACAATCAAATACAAATAAAAATAAGCAAAAGATGTGTATTGAATACAAGTGAATCACAATGAAAGAAAAAAGATCACACACACACACTTTCACACACACACACACACACAACACAACACACTAACTCACACACACACACACACACACAACACACACACACCGCACAGACACACACACACACACACACACAGATGCACACAGACACACACACACACCATACCACACCGCCCCACGCACACACACACCCCACACACACACCACCACCACACCACCACACAACACCCCCACCCACACAAACACCACACCACACCACCCACCCACACCACCCACCCACACACAAGACACACACACCACACCACCCACACCACACACCACCTCCACTAATAGTTCAGTGAGGGGGGGAAAAGAGAACGCCCAGATTGATAAAAGATCATAAGACAACAATAACACCACCCACAACAACATGGACAACAACAAAAACAGGACTCATATATACAGACTTCAAACACACAAAAGCAGAAAATATCTAATGATGGCATCAAAAGAAGATGAAGAAGATGAGGAGAAGACGACGAAAGCCAAAAAGGAAGTAAACACAAGAGAGAGAGAGAGAGAGAGAGAGAGACAGAGAGAGAGAGACAGACAGACAGACAGACAGAGAGGGAGGGAGAGACAGAGAGGGAGGGAGAGACAGAGAGAGACAGAGACAGAGAGAGACAAAGACAGAGACAGCAAAACAGAGCTCGAGAGACAAACAGAAACACAGAGAGACAGACAGCAAGACAGAGCTGGAGAGACAAACAGAAACACAGAGAGACAGAGAATGAGACAGACAGACAAACAGACAGACAGAAAGAAAAAGAAAGAAGGAAAGAAAGGAGGAAAAGACACAAAAAGACAGTTTAAAAAGAGAGAAGGAAAATAAAAACAGAAGGACAAACAGAGAGAGAGAGGGGGGAGGGAGGGAAGGAGAGAGAGAGAGAAAGAGAACGAGAGAGAGAGAGAGGAGAGAGAGAGAGAAATGAACAAGTGTATATCAGAAAGAGGAAAAAAAGAACAAACAGAAGAGAGAGTACAGATAGACAGACAGAGACAGACAAAGACGAGAGAGAGAGAGAGAGAGAGAGAGAAAAGAGACAGACAAAGAGAGAGAAGAGAGAGAGAGAAAGAAAGAGAAAGAGAGACAGAGAGAGAAAAGAGAGATAGAGAAAGAGAGACAGAGACAGAGAGACAGACAGAAAGAAAGAAAAAAACCCCAGAAAGACAGAAAAAACAGAAAGAAAGAAAGAAGAGCAGAAAGACAGAAAAGAAAAGAGACAAAAGACAAAGTGTGGATCACATAATAGACACTAGATATCCACAATATTTTCACACAAAGGCAGCAGATGCCTCCAGACAGGAGCGATGGATGTCAAGCTTTTAATCACCTGTTTAACGCCGTCTTTGTCGTCTGTTGTTTCTTACATCTCTTCCAATCAGTCCTGTCATCTCTCTCTCCCCCCCCCCCCAACCTTTCCAATACCCTCACACTCACACACATACGCACGCACGCACACACTGCATACACACACACGTACACACGCAAACACACACACGCACATACACACGAACACACACACACGCTCGCAAACACACACAGATAGACACAGACAAATACACGTTCAACACACACACACACACACACACACACACACACACACACACACACACACACACACATACACACACACACACACAAGCAGACAGAGAGAGATAGATAGAGATCGAGAGAGAGAGATCGAGAGAGAGAGCGAGCGAGAGAAACAGACAGATAGTCAGACAGATAGTCAGACAGACAGACAGACAGTCAGACAGACAGCTAGACACTCCTGGCATTCATTGTCTTTGAAACTGTGGAAGTCAGACCTGTTTTCTTCTAACACACACACACGCACACAGTGACACCCCCCCCCCCACACACACACACACACACACACACACACACACACACAGTGACACATACACACACATACAACACTGACACATGCACACACACAACACTGACACACACACACACACACACACACACACCACACACACACACGCAAACACACACACACACATGTATACATACATACACACACACATCCAGCCATCCACACCACCCTCCATCCCCTCTTCCACCCCCTACCCCACCACAACACACGTATGCCCCACTCACCCACACATTGTGCTCAGAACCCTCCCCCCCCCCCTAAAAAAAAAACCCCACCCTGACTCAATATCCACAGAAATGAATGAGAGCCAGGGATCACTCGAACAAAAGACAAGCGACCACGGACAAAAAAAAAGATTCAATGACTATGCCTCAGTGACATGATTTCCCTGGGGTACCATTCTGTCCAGTCACCGCCTACGAAACTTTCTGCCGGGGTGAAAAATAACCTTGAGTCGGTGTGGGAGTGAGAGATGAGGATGAAGATGAGGAGGAGGAGGAGGAGGAGGAAGAAGAGCGAGATAGGGGAGGGAGGGAGAGGGAGAGAGAGAGAGAGAATCAGAATCAGAAATGTATTCAGTAAGGCCAAAGTCCCATTTGAAGGGGTGTGAACACATAAGCATTATACAAACACAAAATACAATACATAGTCGCTCTTGGATAATGCATACTTCAAATATTTTGAAATCATTACAATATAGGACTCACAGTCAAACTTCAATAATACAATAGGAACATATACATTGGTTTAACAGACATACATCACAAGAATTTAACTCTATGATAAGGCAAACTCTCTTCTCTTAAAAGCTTTATAAACGTATGTTGCCAAATGTCTAATTGTACGCTCATTTTTTGAAGCCATGAGCATTGTAAACCTGAAATCATTTGATTTATAGTAGTACTATGGCTGAATCAGCAGACGTCTCAGATCCTCGAGGGCTGGACAACATAGAATAAAGTTTTAGTAACATTTTTACATCACATCATATCACATGAAGAGAGAGAGAGAGAGAGAGAGAGAGAGAGAGAGAGAGAGAGAGAGAGAAAGAAAGAGATAGAGAGAGAAACAGAAACTGAAAATGGTTTATTGCCATTGACATTTTTTGTCCTTGTGGCAAGGAGCATAAAACAAAGTCATTAAATTTTACGGTGACGTTTTCGCGAAATAAAGATTTATAAATATAGTCATGGTTGACATTACATCCATTTGAATTTTTTTCCTAATGATGAAGAAAAAATTGAAGGAAAAAAGTTGAACAATAAGTTGAACAAAAAGTTGAAGAAACAGTTGACCACCCGACGTAATTAGTCAAATAAGTAAGAAGAAGACTCAAATACGGCAAATAAACATAAGAACAGTATAAAGTGATATCTTTACTGGAGATAAACTTACATTAATTTATTGCTGTGTTGTCTTCTTTCTCCGACTTTCCCAAGCAAGGGCGATAAATTTCGCGAGGGATTTTTTGATATTTTTCATCTTCAGTCATGAGTATTCTGGTAATGACCCTTTGACTCGAAATGTCCTCATCAAAGATTATGCATTTTTGTCGTATACTTTCATACGACTTGCAAACAAACAAAAAAATGCATTTCATCTTCTGCCTCTGCATCACACATGGGACAAAGAGAGTGTGCCAATGAATTTGAGTAAACCATCTTGTTGTTGCATCTAGCCTTAGGGCTCTTAGTCTAAAACGAGCAAGATTGCTTCCGTGCCATTTAGAGAGAGAGAGAGAGAGAGAGAGAGAGAGAGAGAGAGAGAGAGAGAGACAGACAGACAGACAGACAGACAGACAGAGAGAGAATCTGTGAGATCTGGGTAACTTTTTTATCTTAAAAAAGAAATTGGTAGCTATTCTGAAAATTCTTTCAAGTCGTTTCACTTGGGATCTTGTAATGAAGAAGAAATCAAAGAGGAAGAAAAAGACAATTAAGAAAAAGAAGAAGACTAAGTAGAACAAGAAGAGTAGTACTTGAGGAAGAAGAGGAAAATGATGAAAAAGACAGAGAAGAAGAGAAAGACGAAGAATGGGAGGAGGGTGAAGAACATGAAGGAGGAGAAAAGAAGAGAAAGAGGAAGACAGAAAAAACAGGAGGAAAAAGAAGAAAAAAGAAAAAAAGATCTGGATTACAATTTTAATTGGAAAAAAACAAACACAGGAGGTAAAGAAGGAGGAGGAAAAAGAAGAAAAAAGAAAAAAAGATCTCGATTACAATTTTAATTGGAAAAGAAAAACAAACACAGGAGGTAAAGGAGGAAGAAAAGAAAAAATCTACGTTGAATTTTTTTAATTGAAGAATTATCGAGGCCACAGGCATTTCATAAGAAAACAGAAAATTTGCTAAAAACATTGTGTAATTTGGGGTGCATGAAAACACATAACACATATATTTGACTGAGAAATTGTTTTGTGAAAATGTACATACATACAATTACAAATATGAGACGAGAGTACCCACATTTTTTGCTTTTAAAATTATATTTCTTACAAGCTGATGAAGATTTGTTTTGCTTCTTTGCTTTTTGTTTGTTTGTTTGTTTGTTTGTTTGTTTTTTACTCTTTCTCCCAGCCTTTCCTTCGTTCTCTTTCTTGTATTTTCTTTCTATTTTCTTTTTTGTTTTCTTTAATTCCCTCCGTCCATCATTCAGCCCTTCTTTTGAATGTAGTCTGTGTTTTCACACAATGCTTGAAACCGTACTGACTTCCTACAAAGAAGAAGAAAAAGAAGAAGAAGAAGAAGAAAAAGAACAAGAAGAAGAAGAACAAGAACAAGAAGACGACGACAAAGAAGAAGAAGATGAAAAAGAAGAAGAAGGAAGAGGACAGGAAGAAGAAGAAGAAGAAGAAGAAGAAGAAGAAGAAGAAGAAGCAGCAGCAACAACAACAACAACATTCAGTATCCCATGTACCGACTTAACCTGCGAAATCACCACCACGTCCAGCTCCCCATCCCCACCTAAACCCCCACCCCCTTCTTTTCATCTCACTTTTCTGATCGTCAATGAGCAGATGACAAAAGACGGCACCAAATCCAGACGAGCTGCTGGAAGTCACATGATCAAACACCTTTGAGAGCATTCCACATATTTCATGGTAATTTTGTTATGACTAACAGCACAAACCCTACACCAAACCAAAACAAAAATACTCATAAAAACCAAATAAAAAAACCCACTGCCAACAAAACAAACCAAAAATAAGACAGCCCCCTAACCAAAAACTAACAAACCAACCAATCACCCAAACAATGAACCAACAAACCCACCAACCAACCAACCAACCAACCAACCAACATACATTTCGATGGCTGATGGCTTAAAGTAATAACTGCCCACATCCCAGAATACAGAAGACAATGGAGCTGGAATCTGAGGAACTGAATATCTGAACCTTGTCCCAAGACTGTCTCAAAATTTGTGGACTGGCTTTTATTGTTGATGTTACTGTTGTTATTGTTTTTGTGGTGAAAGTTTATTGTCTCTGATTCCTTTTTTTCCCTTAAATTTAATCGTGTTCTTACAAAAACTCTAAAACCATTCCATTTTCTTTCACAGAAAAAAAGAGAAATGCATTCAAAGCCTGGAGTAAACCCTGGAAAGCACTAATCACTTCACTCTCCATTCCTTCTCCTTTTATCACAAGACTCTTTGTGTCTGTCAGGAACAGACGACACGACAGCACCAGATCTGGACAATTTGCCGGGAATCACGTGCATCATCAAGCACCACTCGAATTGTGGGAGTATTTTACGATGGCCGCCATTGAAAGGTTTTTGTTGCTGTTATTGCCGTTGTCGTTGTTGTTATTGTTGTTATTGTTGTTATTGTTGTTGTCGTTATTGTTGTTGTTGCTTATACAGGCTGGTTGGTTCTTCTGACAGACCGTGGACTCAAGATCTGTCATCTCGAGTTCAATCCCAGGCCTCACCTGTAGGCGTCACCGGGTTCGGTGTTGAACACTGTACATCTGGATGCCACTACCTCCTTCCAGGCCGCCCTGTCTTGACTTTTGTGAACAATTTCTTGAATATTTAGGCCACTGATGTTGGTTATGTTCTCGATGTATGAGACTGGAGGTCTGCCTTTCTTTTCTTTTTTGCCACTGGTTTTCCTTGAAAGACGGTTGCCATCCCAATCCATATCAAAATCTGGTCTATTGGCTGCCCATCTTAATGTTTCCATCATTCTGGTGGTGTCAGCTTACTGTTTGATAGGTCCACTGGCCTGTTGGCTGCCCCATCTCAATGTTTCCATCATTCTGGTGGTGTCAGCTTAGTGTTTCATAGGTCCACTGGCCTGTTGGCTGCCCATCTTAATGTTTCCATCATTCTGGTGGTGTCAGATTACTGTTTCATAGGTCCACTGGCTTGTTGGGTGCACATCTTAATGTTTCCATCATTCTGGTGGTGTCAGATTACTGTTTCATAGGTCCACTGGCCTGTTGGCTGCCTGTCTTAATGTTTCCATCATTCTGGTGGTGTCAGCTTACTGTTTCATAGGTCCACTGGCCTGTTGGCTGCCCATCTTAATGTTTCCATCATTCTGGTGGTGTCAGATTACTGTTTAATGGGTCCACTGGCCTGTTGGCTGCCCCATCTTAATGTTTCCATCATTCTGGTGGTGTCAGCTTACTGTTTGATAGGTCCACTGGCCTGTTGGCTGCCCCATCTCAATGTTTCCATCATTCTGGTGGTGTCAGCTTAGTGTTTCATAGGTCCACTGGCCTGTTGGCTGTCCCATCTCAATGTTTCCATCATTCTGGTGGTGTCAGCTTACTGTTTCATAGGTCCACTGGCCTGTTGGCTGCCCATCTTAATGTTTCCATCATTCTGGTGGTGTCAGCTTACTGTGTTTCATAGGTCCACTGGCCTGTTTGTTGGCTGTCCCATCTTAATGTTTCCATCATTCTGTGGTGTCAGGTTACTGTTTCATAGGTCCACTGGCCTGTTGGCTGCCCGTCTTAATGTTTCTATCATTCTGGTGGTGTCAGCTTACTGTTTCATAGGTCCACTGGCCTGTTGGCTGCCTATCTTAATGTTTCCATCATTCTGGTGGTGTCAGATTACTGTTTCATAGGTCCACTGGCCTGTTGGCTGCCATCTTAATGTTTCCATCACTCTGGTGGCGTCAGCTTAGTGTTTCATAGGTCCACTGGCCTGTTGGCTGCCATCTTAACGTTTCCATTATTCTGGTGGTGTCAGATTACTGTTTCATAGGTCCACTGGCCTGTTGGCTGCCCATCTTAACGTTTCCATCATTCTGGTGGTGTCAGATTACTGTTTCATAGGTCCACTGGCCTGTTGGCTGCCTGTGTTAATGTTTCCA
>JAPXFY010000030.1:6040614-6055614 GCA_030674185.1 Monoplex corrugatus | reverse complement strand
TGCCTCCTTCAAGTCCGCTCTCAAAACTCACCTTTTCTCCTCTGCATAAAATCCTAACCTCACTCAACCCCCCTCTGCAGCCTGTCTCCGCCCGGAGGGGAATTACTTTGTTTTAATATATAATTGTATATGATGTGCTCTCTGTGGTTTTCCATTGGTTTTATTCTTGCTTTTATTGCTTTTATTCTTTCTCCCCATTTGTGGCCATGCGTGAGTGTGTGTGTGTGTGTGTGTGTGTGTGTGTGTGTGTGTGTGTGTGTGTGTGTGTGTGTGTGTGTGTGTGTGTGTGTGTGTGTGTGCGTGTGTGCGTGTGTGTCTTTTCGGCGCTTGGATTTGATTTTGTCGAGATTTTGCGCTGTATAAATATTGTAATTATTATGTATGCATGTGCGTACGTATGTATGTATGTATGTATGTATGTATGTATGTATGTATGTATGTATGTATGTATACGCTTAGATTTATGTATGTATGTATGTATGCATGTATACGCTCAGCTTAGATTTATGTATGTAAGTATGTATGCATGTATGTATGCATGTATACCCTCATATGTATGTAGGTATGTATGCATGTATACGCTCAGCGCTTAGATTTGATTTTATCAAGATTTTGCGCTATATAAATAAAATATATTATTATTATTATGTCAAAGCGAGTTTCAAGCAGCTAGGAAATAAAATGAAATAAAAACAAACAAACAAACAAACAGGTGAAAGAAAAACCTACAGACAAGTACGCACGGCCGTTAAAAGCTTCCAACCTTATGCTGTCCCTCTGCTCAGGAAGATGAAAAATCCCAGCATATCAAGAAATAAATAAACAAATAAACAAAAAGATAATAAATAAACGAATAAATAGACAAACAGGACATTATATATAACACATACTCGCACGCGCAAAGAAAACAGTAAATAAATATTCATGAACAGACAGACGAAAACGTTATAAAAATAAATGAAGAAAACACAACACAACACAACACACACACACACAACACACACACACACACAACACACACACACACACACACCACACACACACACACACACACACACACACACACACACACACATATGTGCACATACCACCCTCCATCCCCTCTCCCACCCCCTACCCCACCACACATATGTCCCACTCACCCACACATTGTGCTCAGAACCCTCCCCCCCCCCCCTAAAAAAAACCCACCCTGACTCGATTTCCACAGAAAATGAATGAGAGCCAGGGTTCACTCGAACAAAGGACAAGCGACCACGGACAAAAAAGGGATTCAATGACTATGCCTCAGTGACATGATTTCCCTGGGGTACCATTCTGTCCAGTCACCGCCTACGAAACTTTCTGCCGAAGGACACGGGTGAAAAATAACTTTGAATCGGTGTGGGAGTGAGAGATGAGGATGAAGATGAGAAGGAGGAGGAGGAGGAAGAGCGAAAGAGGGGAGGGAGGGAGAGGGAAAGATGGAGGGAGGGAGAGAGAGAGAGAGAATCAGAATAAGAAATGTATTCAGTAAGGCCAAAGTCCCATTTGAAGGGGTGTGAACACATAAGCATTATACAAACACAAAATACAATACATAGTCGCTCTTGGATAATGCATACTTCAAATATTTTGAAACCATTACAATATAGGACTCACAGTCAAACTTCAATAATACAATAGGAACATATACATTGGTTTGACAGACATACATCACAAGAATTTAACTTTATGATAAGGCAAACTCTCTTCACTTAAAAGTTTTATAGACGTATGTTGCCAAATGTCTAATTGTACGCTCATTTTTTGAAGCCACGAGCATTGTTAACCTGAAATCATTTGATTTATAGTAGTACTATGGCTGAATCAGCAGACGTCTCAGATCCTCGAGGGCTGGACAACATAGAATAAAGTTTTAGTAACATTTTTACATCACATCATATCACATGAAGAAGAGAGAGAGAGAGAGAGAGAGAGAGAGAGAGAGAGAGAGAGGAGAGAGAAAGAAAGAAAGAAAGAGAGAGAGAGAGAAACTGAAACTGAAACTGAAAATGGTTTATTGCCATTGACATTTTTTGTCCTTGTGGCAAGGAGCATAAAACAAAGTCATTAAATTTTACGGCGACGTTTTCGCGAAATAAAGATTTATAAATATAGTCATGGTTGACATTACATCCATTTGAATTTTTTTCCTAATGATGAAGAAAAAATTGAAGGAAAAAAGTTGAACAATAAGTTGAACAAAAAGTTGAAGAAACAGTTGACCACCCGACGTAATTAGTCAAATAAGTAAGAAGAAGACTCAAATACGGCAAATAAACATAAGAACAGTATAAAGTGATATCTTTACTGGAGATAAACTTACATTAATTTATTGCCGTGTTGTCTTCTTTCTCCGACTTTCCCAAGCAAGGGCGATAAATTTCGCGAGGGATTTTTTGATATTTTTCATCTTCAGTCATGAGTATTCTGGTAATGACCCTTTGACTCGAAATGTCCTCATCAAAGATTATGCATTTTTGTCGTATATTTTCATACGACTTGCAAACAAACAAAAAAATGCATTTCATCTTCTGCCTCTGCATCACACATGGGACAAAGAGGGTGTGCCAATGAATTTGAGTAAAACCATCTTGTTGTTGCATCTAGCCCTAGGGCTCTTAGTCTAAAACGAGCAAGATTGCTTCCGTGCCATTTAGAGAGAGACAGACAGACAGACAGACAGACAGACAGACAGACAGACAGACAGAGACAGAGAGACAGAGAATCTGTGAGGTCTTGGTAATTTTTTAATCTTAAAAAAGAAATTGGTAGATATTCTGAAAATTCTTTCAAGTCGTTTCACTTGGGATCTTGTAATGAAAAAGAAATCAAAGAGGGACAAAAAGACAATTAAGAAAAAGAAGAGTAGCACTTGAGAAAGAAGAGGAAAATGATGAAAAAGACAGAGAAGAAGAGAAAGACGAAGAATGGGAAGAGGGTGAAGAACATGAAGGAGGAGAAAAAGAAGAGAAAGAGGAAGACAGAAAGAACAGGAGGAAAAAGAAGAAAAAAGAAAAAAAAATCTGGATTACAATTTTAATTGGAAAAAACAAACACAGGAGGTAAAGAAGGAGGAGGAAAAAGAAGAGAAAGAGGAAGACAGAAAAAACAGGAGGAAAAAGAAGAAAAAGAAAAAAAGATCTGGATTACAATTTTAATTGGAAAAGAAAAACAAACACAGGAGGTAAAGAAGGAGGAAGAAAAAGAAAAAAAATCTACATTGAATTTTTTTAATTGAAGAATTATCGAGGCCACAGGCATTTCATAAGAACACAGAAAATTTGCTAAAAACATTGTGTAATTTGGGGTGCATGAAAACACATAACACATATATTTGACTGAGAAATTGTTTTGTGAAAATGTACATACATACAATTACAAATATGAGACGAGAGTACCCACATTTTTTGCTTTTAAAATTATATTTCTTACAAGCTGATGAAGATTTGTTTTGCTTCTTTGTTTTTTGTTTGTTTGTTTGTTTGTTTGTTTGTTTTTTACTCTTTCTCCCAGCCTTTCCTTCGTTCTCTTTCTTGTATTTTCTTTCTATTTTCTTTTTTGTTTTCTTTAATTCCCTCCGTCCATCATTCTGCCCTTCTTTTGAATGTAGTCTGTGTTTTCACACAATGCTTGAAACCGTGCTGACTTCCTACAAAGAAGAAGAAGAAGAACACAAACACGACGACGACGACGACGACGACGACGACGACAAAGAAGAAGAAGATGATGATGATGATGATGATAATGATGAAGAAGAAGAAGAAGGAGGAGGAGAAGAAGAAGAAGAAGAAGAAAAAGAGCAGCAGCAGCAGCAGCAGCAACAACAACAACAACATCATCATCATTTAGTATTCCAAGTACCCACTTAATCTGCGAAATCACCACCACGTCCAACTCCCCATCCCCACCCAAACCCCCACCCCCTTCCTTTCATCTCACTTTTCTGATCGTCAATGAGCAGATGACAAAAGACGGCACCAAATCCAGACGAGCTACTGAAAGTCACGTGATCAAACACCTTTGAGAGCATTCCACATATTTCATGATAATTTTGTTATGACTAACAGCACAAACCCTACACCAAACCAAAACAAAAATACTCCAAAAAAACCCAAAAAAAAACCCACTGCCAACAAAACAAACCAAAAATAAGACAGCCCCCTAACCAAAAACTAACGAACCAACCAACCAACCAACCAACCAACATACATTTCGATGGCTGATGGCTTAAAGTAATAACTGCCCACATCCCAGAATACAGAAGACAATGGAGCTGGCATCTGAGGAACTGGATATCTGAACCTTGTCCCAAGACTGTCTCAAAATTTGGGGACTGGCTTTTATTGTTGATGTTACTGTTGTTATTGTTTTTGTGGTGAAAGTTTATTGTCTCTGATTCCTTTTTTTTCCCTTAAATCTAACCGTGCTCTTACAAAAACTCTAAAACCATTCCATTTTCTTTCACAGAAAAAAAGAGAAATGCATTCAAAGCCTGGAGTAAACCCTGGAAAGCACTAATCACTTCACTCTCCATTCCTTCTCCTTTTATCACAAGACTCTTTGTGTCTGTCAGGAACAGACGACACGACAGCACCAGATCTGGACAATTTGCCGGGAATCACGTGCATCATCAAGCACCACTCGAATTGTGGGAGTATTTTACGATGGCCGCCATTGAAAGGTTTTTGTTGCTGTTATTGCCGTTGTCGTTGTTGTTATTGTTGTTTGTCGTTGTATTGTTGTTGTTGCTTATACAGGCTGGTTGGTTCTTCTGACAGACCGTGGACTCAAGATCTGTCATCTCGAGTTCAATCCCAGGCCTCACCTGTAGGCGTCACCGGGTTAGGTGTTGAACACTGTACATCTGGATGCCACTACCTCCTTCCAGACCGCCCTGTCTTGACTTTTGTGAACAATTTTTGAATATTTAGGCCACTGATGTTGGTTATGTTCTCGATGTATGAGACTGGAGGTCTGCCTTTCTTTTCTTTTTTGCCACTGGTTTTCCTTGAAAGACGGTTGCCATCCCAATCCATATCAAAATCTGGTCTATTGGCTGCCCATCTTAATGTTTCCATCATTCTGTGGTGTCAGCTTACTGTTTCATAGGTCCACTGGCCTGTTGGCTGTCCCATCTTAATGTTTCCATCATTCTGGTGGTGTCAGCTTAGTGTTTCATAGGTCCACTGGCCTGTTTGCTGTCCCATCTTAATGTTTCCATCATTCTGGTGGTGTCAGATTACTGTTTCATAGGTCCACTGGCCTGTTGGCTGTCCCATCTTAATGTTTCCATCATTCTGGTGGTGTCAGCTTACTGTTTCATAGGTCCACTGGCCTGTTGGCTGCCCATCTTAATGTTTCCATCATTCTGGTGGTGTCAGATTACTGTTTCATAGGTCCACTGGCTTGTTGGCTGCCCATCTTAATGTTTCCATCATTCTGGTGGTGTCAGATTACTGTTTCATAGGTCCACTGGCCTGTTGGCTGCCTGTCTTAATGTTTCCATCATTCTGGTGGTGTCAGCTTACTGTTTCATAGGTCCACTGGCCTGTTGGCTGCCCATCTTAATGTTTCCATCATTCTGGTGGTGTCAGATTACTGTTTAATGGGTCCACTGGCCTGTTGGCTGCCCCATCTTAATGTTTCCATCATTCTGGTGGTGTCAGCTTACTGTTTGATAGGTCCACTGGCCTGTTGGCTGCCCCATCTCAATGTTTCCATCATTCTGGTGGTGTCAGCTTAGTGTTTCATAGGTCCACTGGCCTGTTGGCTGTCCCATCTCAATGTTTCCATCATTCTGGTGGTGTCAGCTTACTGTTTCATAGGTCCACTGGCCTGTTGGCTGCCCATCTTAATGCTTCCATTATTCTGGTGGTGTCAGCTTACTGTTTCATAGGTCCACTGGCCTGTTGGCTGTCCCATCTTAATGTTTCCATCATTCTGTGGTGTCAGATTACTGTTTCATAGGTCCACTGGCCTGTTGGCTGCCCCATCTTAATGTTTCCATCATTCTGGTGGTGTCAGATTACTGTTTCATAGGTCCACTGGCCTGTTGGCTGCCCCAGCTTAATGTTTCCATCATTCTGGTGGTGTCAGATTACTGTTTCATAGGTCCACTGGCCTGTTGCTGCCCATCTTAATGTTTCCATCATTCTGGTGGTGTCAGCTTAGTGTTTCATAGGTCCACTGGCCTGTTGGCTGCCCATCTTAACGTTTCCATTATTCTGGTGGTGTCAGATTACTGTTTCATAGGTCCACTGGCCTGTTGGCTGCCCATCTTAACGTTTCCATTATTCTGGTGGTGTCAGATTACTGTTTCATAGGTCCACTGGCCTGTTGGCTGCCTGTCTTAATGTTTCCATCATTCTGGTGGTGTCAGCTTACTGTTTCATAGGTCCACTGGCCTGTTGGCTGCCTGTCTTAATGTTTCCATCATTCTGGTGGTGTCAGCTTACTGTTTCATAGGTCCACTGGCCTGTTGGCTGCCTGTCTTAATGTTTCCATCATTCTGGTGGTGTCAGCTTACTGTTTCATAGGTACCTTCTACCTGCCTCCCCATCTCAAGACTTTGGCAGCTCGCAGGGTTTTGCAGGGGTGTGCGTGGGCTCATGAAGCCTGTCCTATAACTGCTGTCAGACATAGGTGGGGTGCAGATTGTCACTGTTATTATTGTTCAAAGCCCAGCCACTGCGTAGGGTCATATCAGGGCTATAACTGCTTCAAAACATACCCAACTTCAACAAGAAAAGAAAGAAAAGAAAATTAAGTACCCATATCAATGCATTCGCGCATATAATCTAAGAACATGCCCCTGGCGTTGACCACTCTGTCCAATCTATCGCACAGGGGATTTAAAAAAAGCACACCTGAATACAAATATAAGCATACCTAAGGACACCAAAACATGTATAAAAACCAGGCATAAATTACCTAAAATTGCTTCCGCATATCTCGCCTCCCTAGAGCCAAAACATGCACTTGATGCATGTACCCAATTATCAATCCTAATAAAAAGTACGAAAGACTTTATCAAACACATACAGGTGAATGGACCATAAAGGCAGAAAGTGACAGGTAGAAATGACAGAAAGCAAAGCAACAAAGCAGTAACAAAGAGAGTGACAGAAAACAGAAAATTTACAGCACAGAATTTGCAGAAGGTGGGGATACTATTCATGCTGAAACAGCCCCCGGCATCCCCACGGGGGGAGGAGCGCAGATGGAACTACCCAAGTGTGAGAATCCCTCCTGAATAAAACACCAAATCCTTATGCATGGGCACAGTGGTGTCAGTAGTTGTTCTGTCTGGCCACTATGGCCTTGAACTGTTGATGATGAGCTTGCCATATTTTTTTTTCTTAAGGTTAGAAAAAGTTCGCACGCGCCAATGCGGTTTTCTGTACCATAAATGCTGACATTGCATTCTTCCTGGTTGCTAATAGGATGGCCTGAATGATACTTCGAGCCATTTAATCTACACACACACACAAACACGCACGCACACACACACACGCACGCACACACACATACACACACACACACACACATACACACTCAAAGGGAGGGAGAGACAGAAGCAGAGACAGAGAAAGAGAGAAAGCAGGTGAGAAAGAGAGAAAGAGAGAGGGGGGGGAGAGACAGAGAGAGGGAGACAGAGAAATATTAAGTCATATACATATGCATATAGATAGATAGACAGATAGATAGATAGATAGATAGATAGATAGATAGATAGATAGATAGATAGAGAACAGACAGACAGAAAGACAGACAGAAAGAGAGAAAGAGAACGAGAGACAGACAGAGACACAGAAAGAATGTGTGTGTGTGTGTGTGTGTGTGTGTGTGTGTGTGTGTGTGTGTGTGTGTGGTGGTGTCGTGGGTGTGTGTGTGCACGCACGCACATGCCTGTTCAAATGTCAGTATATGTGTGAATACGTGTATGCGTGTTTCTGTGTGTGTGCTTCTTCTGATAATGCTTCTCTGCTTGCGTATGTGTAAGTACGTGTATGTGTGCTCGCGTGTTGTGTGCACGCGCGCGTGTGTATGCATGGCAGAGGTAAGGGAGGGAATCCTTAACTCAATTCAAAGTGTCTGACGAAGTAATGGGCCTTTAATAAGGGGAAGTAACCTAGTCTTGTGGCTTACTTGCCGCTGAACCGGTTTGTGTTCCTGATTCACATTGGGATTGCCTGAAACTTGTTTCTGATGTAAAACGAATTTTAAACCAAAGTAGGTGACGTGGACTTTTGCTGGTCATTTGCATTCTCCTCGCTTTTTTTGTTTTTGTTTTTGCTTTGTTTTTTTGAAGGGGGAAGGAGAGGGTGTTTATTCCTTTTGGTTCTTTCTTTTTCACTTTGTGTGTGCGTGCGTGTGTGTGTGTGTGTGTGTGTGTGTGTGTGTGTGTGTGTGTGTGTGTGTGTGTGTGTGTGGTGTGTGAAAGAGTGAGAGAGAGACAGAGATAGACAAAGACACATACAAAGGCAGAGAATCAGAGAGAGAGAGAGAGAGAGAGAGAAGGGTGAGAGAGAGCAGAAGGGTGAGATAGAGACAGAGAGGGAGAGAAGGGGGAGGGAGAAAGACAGACAAAGCGAACGAGTGAGAAGAGGGAGAGAGGAGGAAAAGAGGGAGAGCGAGCATATGAGAGAGACAGCATATGAGAGAGAGAGAATGAGAGAGAGAGAGAGAGTGAGAGAGGCATATGAGAGAGAGAGGAGTGAGAGAGAGAGAGAGAGAAGTGGAATAGATGGTATACAACAAACCTTTTGAAGTTCTGCAGGAAGAAGCCCATAATATTTCTTATCTTCAGACACGATATTAATAAAACAAAAATTCAAAAAAGAAGTACACGATAAACGAAAACAAAAATTCAAATAAAACAAAACAGAATCAAGTTCAGTAAAACACACACACAGACGCTCTGTTCATTAACGAAAAAAAAAAAGTAAAGTTACCTTAAAAGATAAGACTGGCACATCAAACGAGAAGATAATTTGGAACGAAAATGAATTCACTGATTTACCTCCCTTCGTATACCCATCTCCCTCATTTGTCAATACACCTTATAACACGAAGAAAGACAGAAGAAAAGAAAGAGGAAGATAAAGACACAGATCGAGAGAAAGAGACGTAAGGAAGACGGAGGGATGGAGGGAGGGAGGGAAGGAGAGAGAGAGAGAGAGAAAGAGAGAGAGAGAGAGAAGAAAGAGAGATAATGAACAAGTGGATTCAGAAAGCGGAAAAAAAAACAAACAGAAGAAAAGAGTAAAAGATAGACAGACAGAGACAGACAAAAACGAGAGAGAGAGAGAGAGAAAGGAGAGAGAGAAAGAGAGAGAGAGAAAGAAATAGAGAGAGAACAGAGAAAGAGAGACAGAGAGAGAGAGAAAAGAGACGGAGAGAAAGAGAGAGCAAAGACAGAGAGAGAGAAAGAGAGAGAGAAAAGAGAGAGAAAGAGAGAGAGAGAAAGAAGAGAAAGAGAGAGAGAAAAGAGAAGAAAGAGAAAGAGAGGAGAAAGAAAGAGAGAACAGAGAGAGAGAAAGAAAGAGAGACAGAGAGAGAGAGAGAAAGAGAGAAAAGAGAGAGAGAGAAAGAGAGAAGAGAGAGAAGAGAGAGAGAGAAGAAAGACAGGAGAGAGAAAGAGAGAGAGAGAGGAGAGAGAGAAAGAGAGAGAGAGAGAGAAAGAAAGAGAGAAGAGAGACAGAGAGAAAGAGAGAGAGAAGAGAGAAATCAACGAGAAAGAAAAAAAACAACAGCAAAAGAAAAGAGAGAAAGATGAGGGAGAAAGAGAGTAAAAAATCAACCACACAAACAAACAACAACAACAAAAAAAAAGAAAAAAATAACAGTTGAATGGTATGAAAACGAAACTAATCAAACGAAATACAAACAAGAAAAAAAAAAAAAAAAAAAAAAAAGGAACAAAAAAAAAAACAGTCGAAGAGATGAAAACACTGTTTTATTAAAGCACGAAAGAAAAGGGAATGAAGGAAAAAAAAAATAAAGAAAAAAGGAAAGGAAGAACGAAAGAAGGTAAGAAATAACATACAAGATCAACAAATAATCTTATTAAATGCACTTTTCATTATAACCGGAATTAAAAAAAGTACAAATAAAATAAAAATAGAGATAGCATAAGATCAGATACATAATTAATAAATACATACTCAAAAACAATAGTAAAATTCCATAGAATGATTATCATCAATAATCATCGACAATCTTTAATGTACATGAATAACAAATAAATAACTGAATAGATTATTCATTATATCATAGCATCAATCAGATATCCAACCATCCATCAACAAAACAATCAGTCAGTTCATCAGTCACCACCAACGGATTAATCAGTCAACAATCAATCGATCAATAACATAGTGAATTACATGCATCAATCAAATTAAAATGAATAACATGGATTAGACCCATTCCCCATTATATTCAGACATTCAACCCTTCACATGATCCCCTACACCACACAAGTCACACAGAAAAGCATCTCCTTCACTCACAGCCAACACATGAGACACACACACACACACACACTCACACACACACACACAATCATATATATATATATATTATATATATATATTATACACACACACACCCACGCCCGCGTTCCCATTTCATATATATGCACATGCACGTGCTCACACACACAAAATCATCATTATACCCCTACAAACAGAAGTGACACAGAAACGCATCTCATTGTATATACACACACACACACACACACACACACACACACACACACACACACACAACACAGAGAGACGCCTGCACGCACAAATACATACACACACGCACAAACCACACAACACACACGCTCTCTCTCTCTCTCACACACACACACACACACACACACACACACACACACACACACACACACACACACACACACACACACACACACACACACACACACATATATATATATATATATATATATATATATATATATATACACACACACACCCACGCCCGCGTTCCCATTTCATATATATGCACATGCACGTGCTCACACACACAAAATCATCATTATACCCCTACAAACAGAAGTGACACAGAAACGCATCTCATTGTATATACACACCCCACACACACACACAAACACACACACACACACACACACACACACACACAGAGAGAGACGCCTGCACGCACAAATACATACACACACGCACAAACACACACACACACACACACGCTCTCTCTCTCTCTCACACACACACACACACCACACACACACACACACCACACACACACACACACACACACACACACACACACACACACACACACACACACACAAGCGAGGCTATTTGTCATTTTCTCTCCCACATGCACGATATTTTTAATTAAGAAATGTATACAGAATTTTTGGTGCTAAGCAGTAGAAGAAACAATACACGAATTTGCCATATAGCAGTTTCGATGAATTTTTGTATGGGAAGCTAACGAGAGAGTGGTAATTCAGATTTGTAAACGTGACTGTTAAATTGTGCTGTAGGCTATGGAAGACTCATATATCTACACCTGTAGGTGTCTTGTTCATTATTGTTACCTCAAGTCCTATCACCTTCAGAATGCTAAAAGGCATAAATTACCTAAAATTGCTTCCCCATATCTCACCTCCATAGAGCCAAAATTGCACTTATCGAACTCATACAGGTGAATGGACCAGCACGGCAGAAAATGATTGGTAGAAATGACAGAAAGCAAAGCAACAAGGCAGAAACAGAGTAACAAAAAAGAGGAAATTTCCAGCACAGAATGTCCAGAAGATGGGGGATACTGTTTACATTGAAAGAGTCCCCCGCATCCCCACGGTGAAGTTCATTATTGTTACCTCAAGTCCTACCATCGTCAGAATGCTGAACAACGTGTCAGCCCTGATATGGTTCTACGCAGTCGGCTGGGCTTTAAACAACAATAACATTGAACAACGTGTGCAGGTCCTCCAGCATAGAACCAACCCCAAGCAAAGACCCTACGACAGCTGTGTCTTCTCATATTTCATTTTCATATTCATTTCTTTTTGTCACAAAGGACTTACCATATGACACTCGGGATGAGAGAGTGGTACTTCAGACTTGTAAACGTGCTGTACTCTATGGAAGACCGGGTGGTCGAAACCGGTAGGCGTCTTGTTCATTATTGTTGTTATTGTTGTTGTTTAAAGCCCAGCCGACGGCGTAGCCATATTAGGGCTACAACCGCTTCAAAACATACAAAACGTCAATAGGAACAACAACAACAACAACAAGAAAAAGGGATTTACCATATGAAACTCGGGATGCTCTCTCCATTGAGAACGCGTCGCCGTACTGCAGCACCGCCCATTGTTTTATTCGACCAAGACTTCAGAAAGGCAAGAAAGCCGATTGGCCTTAAAGAACAGGGACCTGGGAAATGAACTTATCTGTCCAATTCTTTATATCAGTGCAGTCGAGCGAATTCCCTGCTCTTCATGATTTTCAACTGCCATGGGATCTTAAGCGTGCGCAAGCCAGAGGGCACACGGGTCCGACTCGTTTATCGTCCTCTTCCAAAGGCCTAGACTTTTAGTTCGATTTTCCGGTCAAACTGAGAAGAAAACGAACCCGGAGGTGGTCACGAAGATAAATACGTGCGGTACCATTGCACACTTGCAGCATAATATATTCATTTTGTATTAAATTATTTGACAAACAGGCAGCCAGTGGAGAAAGTGAAACAAAGGAGCTACATGATCATGCCTCTTTTTTATGAAAGGCAAGATGGGCCGCAGAATTCTGAACACACTGGAGGCATGCGACAGAATTGCAATTTCAGTTTCAATTTCAGTTTCTCAAGACGACGTCTCCGCGCTCGGAATGAATTCCATATGCACTAACTCACAGGTGCCATGTAATGGAGAAGATCCAGAATGATCACGGCACAAGCCTTAAGCCTGCACATAAACCCAAGAGCTGGCCAGGTCCTGAGGTCCTATTTAGATAATTCCATAACCCTGGGGTCGTAGGGGAGTGAGATGGCAGATACCTCAACTTTTCCCGGGGCCAGCTCCACGAGGGCGGCACCAATCCCCTCTCCCATGATTCAAATTCATATTCATATTCACATTTTTTTTAACAAGACTTAAGAAAGGCAAGAAAGCTAATCGGTCTTCAAGGGGTGGGACCTGGGAAATCAACCTGTCTCTTCAATGTTTCATATCAAGGCAGCCGGGCAATGTCCTGCTCTTCACGATTTTCAACAACCATGGGATCTTCAGCGTGTGCAGCCAGAATGCACGCGAGTCCGACTCGTCTTTCATCCCCTTCCGAAGGACCAGACGTCCAGTTCGATTTTCGGTCAAACTGACGAGAAAAGTCGAGGCCTTTACAGGGAGCAAACTCTGGAACCTCGAGTTTAATTATTGGCAGGCGAATGTCTGAACCATTCTGCCACACTTCTCCCTCATGGGACAGAAGAAGCAGGCAAGCCAGCGAGCAGAGAGTTACAATAATCGATGTAAGACAAGACCAGAGTTGTCGCCAGTTTAGAAGCTGCTGAAGTTGAATGATAGTGGACAGAACTGAAACGCCGCAGTTGACAGAAACAAGACTGATATAGGACTCAAAACTGCCACTAAACCATTCGCACTTCCTTAAAGTAAAAATTCAGTCTGATACATGTACCCAATTATCAATCCAATAGAAGTGTGTCAGACTTTGTGGAAACCAGACAGGTACATGGACCAGCAAGGCAAAAAATGAGAAAGGAAGAAAAGAAACAAAGTAAAGGAACAAGGCAGAAACACAGAGAGAGAGAGAGAGAAAGAGAGAGAGAGAGACAGAGACAGAGAGAACAGAGAGACAGAGAGACAGAGAGAGAGAGACAGAGAGAGACAGAGAGAGACACACACACAGAGACAGAGAGACAGACAGAGACAGAGACAGAGAAGAGAGAGAGAGACAGAGACAGAGAGAGAGAACAGAATGAGTGACAGAAAAGAGGACATTTCTGGCACAAAATTTCCAGAAGGTGGGGACGGTATTGATACTGGAAGAGCCCCCGCATGCCCACAGGGAGTACTCCAAACAGACCAAAGAACAAAACAGTCAACAGACAACTACAACAGAACGATTTTCATAAATATAATCTTTCCTCATTTTATGCTCAAGTTGTCGCCGTAACAGGATGAACGGAACACACACACAACACACACACACACACACACACACACACACACACACACACACACACACACACACACACATAAATACATACACACACACACATACACACACATATACACACATACATACACATACACACACACATACACACACACATTCACACACACACATACACATACACACACATACACACACATACGCACATACACACATATACATACACACACATACACATACACACACACACACACATACACACACACACGTACATAACATACACACACACACACACACACACACACACACACACACACACACACACACCGCACACACACACAACCATGGCCCTCCCTAGTCAACGTCAAACAAACAAGGCATTTAAACGCCTTATGAGATTGAGCAATCCTACATTGGAATTGTTGCAGTCTTTTCAGATCACACACTAGAGTTACGCCTGTGTAACAGAGAAACAAATATGCCTTTCAAGGAATGAAAAACAAATCAACAAATAAAGCAAGTAAAGAAATACGCCTTGCTGGATCACGAAAAATAAACAAACAAACAGAACAAAAACAAACAACCATAATGATCAGCACATTCTACCTCCCTTTTTTTTACAAAAAATAATTATATTTCAACTAGACCATATTTTGTGCTTCTCAAGGTCATCGTGACCATATAGAAGCCGTTGATTCATCATCATCAAGTGCCCTGCCAATGGTGCTGGCGATCATGGCCCTCCATTTGCATCTATCCCTTGTTGCCGCACGCACATCTTCCACCCTATCTGTCCTCAACCACACTG
>JAPXFY010000030.1:6020614-6035614 GCA_030674185.1 Monoplex corrugatus | reverse complement strand
GGAGGGAGGGAGGGGAGGGGAGGGACAAACGAACACCTGAAACAAAGAAAACAGATAGAAAAAGGAAAGACAGAGATTGAGAGAGAGAAAAAGAGAAAGACAGAGAGACAGAGACAGAGAGAGAAGAAGAAGAAGGGAAAAAAGAAGAACCAACTAAAAAAAATGGACAGAAAGTGAGAAAATGTAAAGAATTATGAAAAAAAATCCGGGGGGGGGGGGGGGGGGGAAGAAACGAAGACAAGCAAACAGGGAAAAGAAAGAAGAAGAAAAAAAGGAAACAAAGTATGAGAGAAAGATATTCATACTCAAAAAAATAAGTAAAACCACGAACAAACAAAAGAAAGGTTAAAAAAAGATGAGACAGAAAGCAAGAAAACGGAAAGAAAATACGAAAAAACTAAAAGAAAACAGAAAGAAGATGGGAAGAAAGATCTGAATTCAACCAAAAGAGGGAAAGAAAGAAAGGAAAAGACGTAGGTACAAACAAAGATTCTTTAAAAGGAAAAAAAAGCAAACAAACAAACAATTAAAAAAGAAAACCTGAGTGACAGAGTGATGAGACTGAAATGAAGTTTGGAGTTTGCTCAGGAGGGATTCTCGCACTTCAATTCCATATGCCTCTTCCCTTTCTCCCCACCCCCCCCCCCCCACCCCCCTTCTTAAGCTCCAACAATTATCTTGCAGACTTCCTGAACATGCGCAAAACCGTATCCGCTGGCAATGCCTTGTAATAGGAAGGGTGGAAGAGGGACCTACGAAACAGTAAGCTGACACCACCAGAATGATGGAAACATTAAGATGGGCAGCCAACAGGCCAGTGAACCTATGACGCATTAAGCTGACACCGCCAGAATGATGGAAACGTTAAGGTGGGCTGCCAACAGGCCAGTGGACCTATGAAACACTAAGCTGACATCATCAGAATGATGGAAACATCAGGATGGGCAGCCAACACCACCAGAATGATGGAAACATTAAGACGGGCAGCCAACAGGCCCGTGGACCTATGAAACAGTAAGCTGACACCACCAGAATGATGGAAACGTTAAGATGGGCAGCCAACAGGCCAGTGGACCTATGAAACAGTAAGCTGACACCACCAGAATGATGGAAACGTTAAGACGGGCAGCCAACAGGCTAGTGGACCTATGAAACAGTAAGCTGACACCACCAGAATGATGGAGACATTAAGATGGGCAGCCAACAGGCCAGTTGACCTATGAAACAGTAAGCTGACACCACCAGAATGATGGAAACGTTAAGACGGACAGCCAACAGGCTAGTGGACCTATGAAACAGTAAGCTGACACCACCAGAATGATGGAGACATTAAGATGGGCAGCCAACAGGCCAGTTGACCTATGAAACAGTAAGCTGACACCACCAGAATGATGGAAACATTTAGATGAGCAGCTAACAGGACAGTTTTTAATGTTGCGGGCTGGGATTGAACTCGAGACATCAGATCTTGAGTCCACGGCTCTGTCAAAAGAACCAACCAGCCAGTGAATAAAACATGGAAGGTTTGAACCCACAACCCCTGAGTGATGAGCATGGCCCTCTAACAACCGAGCTAATGAGCCACTCTTCATCATCATCATCATCAGGTGCCCTGTCGCATGGCGTTGGCGATCATGGACTTCCATCTGTCTCTGTCTCTTGTTGCCTCAAGCATCTCCTTCACCCTCCTCGTCTTCAGCCACTCTGCAAGTCCGTCTAGTATTTTCTCCCTGGGTCTCCAGAGATGGAAATGAGCAGTGGAACTGATTTGCACACACACTACCATGATGTCAGTGGATTGGATTTTGCAGGATTGGATTTATAATTCTGCGCCCTTCATGGGAAAAACATGTTGCCTTTGTACAGCAGCAAGCCGTTTTCATTCTCCCTGCTGTTTTCTTTTTTAAGGAAAACTGTTTCATAGCAAACTGGGGGGAGGGGAGAGAGAGAGGGGGGAGAGAGAGAGAGAGAGAGAGAAAAAAGAGAGAGAAGAAGAGAGAGAGAAGAGGAGAGAGAAAGAGAGAGAGAGAGAAGAGAGAGAGAGAGAGAGAGAAGAGAGAGAAGAGAGAAAGAAGAGAGAGAAGAAGAGAGAGAGAAGAGAGACAGACAGAGGAGAGCGGGAGGGAGAGAGGGAAGTGCATGTATGTGTGAATGCACGCGTGTGTGTGTGTGTGTGTGTGTGTGTGTGTGTGTGTGTGTGTGTGTGTGTGTGTGTGTGTGTGTGTGTTACGTGTGTGTGTGTGCCCACTACTATTACTATCATTATCATTCATTACTATTATTATTGTTATATTATTATCCTCGTCATCATTAATGCTCAGCTGATTGCACACAGCCGTATCAGGACTATGATCATTACAAAATGCACATAACACCTTGATAACCTTGAAAAAAAAACTAGAAAAGGAAATGAAGAACGCATAACAATAAATTCACACACGCAATCTAAGTATATGCCCCTGGTGTTGACCATTTCATCCACTTTATCACCAGCAGAGGTTTAAACAAACAAACAAACAAACAAAGTTGAATACAAATGTAAACAACAAGGAACATTATAACATATATAAACATGGGCCTTAATTACCTAAAATTGCTTCCGCACATCACATTTCCTCAGAGCCAAAAATGCACTTCATACATGTACCCAGTTATCAATCTTAATAAAAAGTATGTAAGACTTTATCGAACACACACAGGTGAATGGACCGGCACGGAAGAAATGACAGAAAGTAAAGGAGGAAGAAAGAAACAAAGAGAGCAACAGAAAGAGGAAATTTCTAGCGCAGAATTTCCAGAAGGTGGGGAGACTATGTATACTTAGAGCCCCCGGCATCCCCACGTGAATAAAAACGCAGGTAGCACACGTACCCATAACAATCCTGATAGAAAGTACGTAAGACTTTATCGAACACATACAGGTGAATGGACCAGCAAGGCAAAAAATGACAGAAAGAGATGACGGAAAGCAAAGGAGCAAGGCAGAAACAAAGAGAGTGACAGAACAAAGGGAAATTTTACTGAAGAATTTCTAGAAGTGGAGGGGACACTATTCCTACTGAAAGAGTTCCCAGCAGCTCCATGAGTGAACGTATAATGTGTATATATGTATGTGTACATGTACGTGCATGTGTATGTGTGTGTCTTTTAGTCGGTAGCAAGAATTAGTAAAGTACTGACTCATCAAATGCAAAAGCACATTGTCAACATGTAGATGTAGCCATATCAAAGGGTGTTTGGCCTATGTCACAAACACTGACCAAAGGACAAAAATGTAGATGTAGCCATATCACTAGCTTTTTGACCCAAGTTTCAAACATCGTGCGTGCCTGTCTTTTCTTTGAATCTTTCGTTTCTTTACTTCCGTGACCCTGTGACCTTGACCTTCTCCCTTTCGCCTGACCCCAACTGCTCTTTGCTTGTGAATCGATTATCACGTGCCGAATCCAACAGTTTTTTCCATTTCCATTATTTCCACATGCCAGCACTCACCAACAGGAGAATGGACACACTTCTACACACGGGTTAAAAAGCAGAAACGTGTTTGTAAGCGCAAATGCACGCGAGGGCACGAACGCAAGTACACGCACCCGCGAACATGCACGCAGCGCGCGTGCGCACGCCCTCCCCCACCACACACACATATAGACACAAACACACACTGAAAATAAAAACCACACACACGCACACACACGTTCAAAACACACACCGCACACACACATTCAAACACACACACTGTTTGATCCCCTCCCCACACACACACATCATCATTATCATCATCATGAAGTGCCTTGCCGCATGGCGTTGGCGATCATGGCCCTCCATATGTATCTATCCCTTGTCGCCGCAAGCACAGCTTCCACCCTCTCTGTCCTCAGCCACCCTACAAGTCCGTCCAATATCTTATCCCTGGGTCTCTTTCCCTCCAGCTTTCCTAGTGTGACCAGGTGCTCTAATTCCCCTTTCCTCAAAACATGGCCTATAAATGTTGCTTGTCTTTTCCTAATCTTCCTTATCAATGATCTTCTTGTTTCTGCCTCCATCAGGGCTGTCTCGTTTGTTTTCTTTGCTGTCCATGGTACTCTCAACATTCTTCTTAGAAACCACATTTCGGTTGCCTCAATCTTGTTCTGGCTTTGCGTGTTGACTGTCGACGCCTCACGACTGTATAACATCATCGGTTCTATATAACATTCAAGAACTCTCTTACACACACACACACACACACACACACACACACACACACACACACACACACACACACACACAGACACACAAACGCGCGCGCGCGCACACACACACACACAAATTGAAAACACACACACACAAACACAACACACACACACAAACGCACACACACTCTCACACACACACACACACACACACTCACTCTCTCTCTCTCTCTCTCTCTCTCTCTCTCTCTCTCTCTCCACACTCTTCAAGGAACGTTATTTCGCGAGAGTTCAAAAGTCACGTGCGATGTAACGTAATATCCGGTCACACAACGTGCGAGATTTGACAAGGATCAATGATAATTTCCGAATATTGGGAAGATTTTCTGAATAATTTCTCTGAAACTGGCAGATATTGATCGAGCGTCTTAAGAAAAGGAGAAAGAATGAAAGAGAAAAAAAATGGAAACAAGCTGAAAAGAATAAGAAGACAATGGCTTGAATTTTCAAAACTATTTATCCTTTTATTCCTTTCTGCCTGCCTGTCTGCCTGCCTGCCTGTATGTGCCTTTCAAACAGCAAAATTTAAAAAATTCCTGGTCAACTTTTAATGCTGGAAAATAAAGCATCACTGTCAAATCGCGTTGTCATTCCCCACTTCTCTCTCTCTCTCTCTGTCTCTCTCTCTCTCTCTGTCTCTCTCTCTCGATCACACACACACACACACACACACACACACACACACACACACACACACACACACACACACACACACACACACAACATACACCCTAAACAAGAAACGCAAACAATAAATAAGAAGTAACTGTACCCAAAATATTGAACAAATAAATGAATATACAAATATATAAATATCATGACATTCTTTCGCTTTTTACAAATTCTGTGGATTAAAAATAACATAAACAAAGATGAATACATCAACGAAACCATAAATAAATGAACACAATAATAAACAACTACACAAACAAATCATTGCATACATACATAACACCAAAGTCTGTTTTCTTTCCGAAAACGTATAAGTGTGAATAATTTGAATAATCGTCAACAAATAAGTCATGAATATACAAATGAAAGACGAAATAAACACACAAACAAAAGATTAAAAGGGAATGTATAAATAAGCAAGCACAATAAATTAACATGTAAACAGATAAACAGAACAAGGTCAACAAATATTCACATATATACATGAACAGGCAAACAAAAAATAATAAGCAGATACACAAATAAATAAATAAACAAAATAAATAATAAATAAATAAATGAATGAATAAATAAATGAATACAGGAATGAACAAACAAATAAATAATTAAAGCAATATAAACAATGAACAATTTTCAACATCCGTGTCTTTAACCCTTTAGCCCTCCCGCACCCTATCTACCGACTGCAAAAACTTAACCCTTTGACTCCCGCACCCTATCTACCAACTGCAAAAACTTAACCCTTTGACTCCCGCACTCTATCCACCAACTGCAAAACCTTAACCCTTTGACTCCCGCACCCTATCCACCAACTGCAAAAACTTAACCCTTTGACTCCCGCACCATATCTACCAACTGCAAAAACTTAATCCTTTGACTCTTGCACTCTATCCACCGACTGCAAAAACTTAACCCTTCGACTCCAGCACCCTATCCACCAACTGCAAAAACTTAATCCTTTGACTCTCGAACCCTATCCACCAACTGCAAAACCATAACCCTTTGACTCCCGCACTCTATCCACCAACAGCAAAAACTTAACCCTTTGACTCCCTTCCTGTAAGAAGCTGGTGGATAGTGTGAGGGAGCCTAAGGGTTAAATTTTTGCTTTGCTAGCACAACTGAAAATGCAGGATGCTGGTAGACAGGGTGCGGGAGTCAAAGGGTTAAAACAAAACTTCCCTCTACAGATTCTTATCGTCACTGCACGTGTATGGAAGACAGCGACTGCTCAAAAGACTAAGACTTAATTATTTGATTTAATTTCCATTCACTTTCCTATCTGTGTGAATTTCACACAGGAGTTAAAGAGTTTGTCCAAGACGGATTCGTAGCCCTTGGACATTCACATATGCGCTCCACCCAAATCTGGCAGCATTCATCTTGCAGACTCCTTTAGGCTGCGTAAAATCCTATTGACTGCGAAGAAAGTGGTTGACCTCCAAGACGGGTTGGGGGGGGGGGGTTGGAACGGAGGTGTTGGTGATGGTGGTTGACAGTGAGACAAAAAAAAACAAAAAATAAACCACCAAACAAAGCAACTAGAAAAATAACTTAACAGGTGACAGCAGGGGAGGGAGGGGGAATGTGGAGGTAAAGGAGAAGCCGTTAGGAACTCAAAAAACAGGTCGAAGGTCACTGTCCAAAGAAAGGAAACAAGATGGTCAAGCCATTTTAACAATCTCCCTTTTCATAACAAAAAATCTTTACAGACAAAATCCGGATTTTGGATTGTTCAAAGTCGATGTGATCTTAAAAAAGAATTCAGTTGATATTATACTAGACACTATACGAAAACCGTCACAACACAGTTTAAGTATGAGAGGAGAGAGAGAGAGAGAGAGAGAGAGAGAGAGAGAGGAGACAGACAGACAGACAGACAGACAGACACAGAGGGACAGAGACAGAGAGACACAGAGGGACAGAGACAGAGAGAGACAGACAGAGACAGACAGAGACAGAGAGACAAACAGAGAGACAGAGAGAGAGAGAGACGGACAGATAAAGACAGAGAAAAAGAGACAGACAGACGGAAAGAGAGACAGACAGACAGACAGACAGACAGAGAGAGGGAGAGAGACAGAGAGAGACACAGATAAAGAGAAAGAGAGAGACACAGAGAGAGAGAGACAAAGACAGACAGATACAGATAGAGGGAGAGAGCGAGAGAGAGAGAGAGAGAGAGAGGAGAGAGAGAGACGGACACACAGAGAGAAAGAGAACAAGAGCGAGATAGCGACAGATTAACAGATAGAGAGACAGACAGAGAGACAGAGAGACAGACAGACAGAGAGATAAAGACAGAGAGAGAGACAGAGAGAGAGACAGACACAGAGAGAGAGAGAGAGAGACAGACAGACAGACAGAGAGATAAAGACACAGAGAGAGAGACACAGAGAGAGAGAGAGAGACACAGAGAGACAGACAGAGACAGACAGAGAGAGAGAGCACACAAACTGTTTCCCCAACAGAAAGAAATATCAGAGAGAAGTAAAGTGAACTGTTGTTTTCGTTCCTTAAGCTTGTGACTTTGTTTCTTTGTTGTGCACGCTGGACAAAGGCCAGCTGATAAGACATCGTCTTACTTTGTTTACAAACGGCTTCCCATTCCATAGTTCTGCTTGTTCCTGTTTTCAAAGAATTCAAAACAACTAAATAAATATGAATACATGAATGGGAAAATAGATACACAAATACAAAAATGATAAACAAGAATCAGGGTTGGTTTATCGTATATACACAAGTACAGAAATTCAACGACTGGCATATTCAAAAATTAAACCCACGAAATAACTAAGAGCGGAGAAAGTTAAGAAAGTGTGTACCTTGAAAATATAACCAGAAACAAGAACACACACACACACACACACACACACACACACACACACACACACACACACACACACACACACACACACAGAAACAAGAACACACACACACACACTCTCTCTCTCTATCTCTCTCTCTCACACACACACACACCACACACACACACACGCACACAAACATACACACACACACACATTTTCACAACACACAAACACACGCACAGCACCCCTCTCCCCCACCCTTCTCTAATCCACAGCGACACCATATGCTTGACACTCACCCCCATTATCTCTCAGTATATTAAATAAATTAATCAATACATAAATGAAATAACTAAGCTACGAACAAAAAGTTAAGGATCACTTGCACAAAAATTCATAACTTTCAAAATAAGAAAGCCAATGCGTTGAAGTTTGGCAAACATTTAATTCCATGCTTTAGTGGTAACGATACACAATTGCCTTCAATTTCGAGCAATCGTTTGGTGTGTACATTTGATCAAAGTGGGTACGTTTCGAAATTTGATTTCCCAAAGTCATTGAAATCACAAGACAGGGCATTCTGATGCTCCCAAAAGTTCAGTAATGCGTGTAACCGCCATGGCTGTTCTGGCACTCGACGCAGCGAGTCCTCATCGAGTTGACCAGGTTGGTTAAGATCCTCTGTGGAAGCGCCTGCCACTCAGCCTGCAGCATCTGGCAGAGGTGTTGGGCATCCCTGGGAGGGGGGTGGTTGCTCCTCACTTTGCGATCCAGCTCATCCCAGAGGTTCTCAATCGGGTTGAGATCGGGACTGCATGCTGGCCACTCTAATCTGTTGACTCCAGACTGCTGCAGGAAGTCGTTGACCACCCTTGCCCTGTGGGGGCGAGCGTTGTCATCCTGGTAGACAGCCGTCGGTCCCATCTGCTGCAGTGTAGGCACAGCCAGCGGTCGAAGGATCTCATCCCGGTATCGGAGGCCAGTCAGGTTACCCTGTACATGATACAAGGGTGTTCTCTGGTGAAGGCTGAAGGCCCCCCAGACCATTACAGAACCTCCACCAAAGGCCACCTTTTCTTGGACAGTGGTGTCAATAAAGCGTTGCCCTGGGCGCCTCCAGACCCTCAGTCGGCCGTCGTTGTGGTTCATGGTGAAGTGTGATTCATCACTGAACAGGACCTGGGACCATTGCTGACGTGTCCACCTCACGTGACGTCTGCAGAAGGCGCGGCGTGCTGCCCTATGGGCTGGAGTTAAGCGTGGCCGTACAGCTGGGCGACGAGAACGGAGGTTAAACCCATGAAAGCGGTTCCGTATGGTCTGCTGGCTGATGTTGATGCTAGTAGCCACCCTCAGCTGCCTTCGAATGATGCTGGAAGAGGCTGTTCTTGTCTGCAGGGCTTGTCGTTCAATGAGACGATCTTCACGTGGGTTTGTCTTCTTCGGTCGACCAGATCTGCGTCTTTCATGGACCCTCCCAGTGGCTGTGAAGCGTTGAATCAGTCTGACAATGACCGAGATGGACACCTGAAGTCGCCTGGCCACTTCTCGCTTGGGAACACCATCTTGGAACCATGCAACAGCTCGTCCCCTCTCAAACTCGCTCAATTTTCGTCGTGGAGGCATTGTCAGATCAGGCCTACTACTGGTGGAATGTCTTCTTATAAAGCCAAGCAAGAGACAGCATCTCACACATAAACAGCAGTGCTTGCACGTGCATAATGGTTTTTCCATCTGGCTTGTGCAATGTGTTCAGGCAGAACGGTCCAAAACAAGGTCCTTTTTCGCAAGTTTCCGCTTTTCCGTTTGCGGCCAAGCTCAGTAGTAGAGAATCCCGTGCAATTTTCGCACTAACACAACATCGCCCACTTACAGCTGAACAAGAATTCATAACAATTTGGCTGGACTGAGAAATAAATAACAGTAGCGAACTGAGTTTATTACGCACCTGTTTTCTCATAGTGATCCTTAACTTTTTGTGCGTAGCTTATTACATTCCTGTTTAACTACAACTTCCTCTCACTCTTCCCTCCCATTTCACCTCTATCCCCATCCCCACCCCCAAAAGAAACATCATCATCATCATCATCATCATCATCATAGTCGTCGTCGTCATCGTCATGTGCCCTGCCTCATGGCGTTGGCGATCATGGCCCTCCACACAAATCTATTCCCTGTCGCTGCATTTACATCTCCATCCCTCTCTGTCCTCAGCCATTCTGCAAGTCCGTCCAATATTTTCTCCCAAACTCTACCTCGTGTTCTCTTTCACTACAGCTTTCCTGTTGTGACCAGGTGCTCTAATTCCCCTTTCCTCATAAAATGTCCTATAAATGTTGCCTGTCTTTTCTTACATTTCTGTATTGATGATCTTCTTGTGTCTGCCTCCTTCAAGACTGTCTCGTGTTTTCTTTGCAGTCTGTCCATGGATCTCTCAACATTCTTCTTGGAAACCACATTTCAGTAAACAAACACTGTCACCGCAAAACTAGTTGACCATTGGGGAGGGGTGGGGGACGAGGAGGAGAAGAGGGAAAGGGGAAAGACTCGCTTAGAGATAACAGAAACGACGGGGTGGGGGTGGCTCGTGGTTGGAAATGGAAGAGGAGGTTTTAGAGACTGTAAAAGTCAAAGGTGATCGCTTAAAGACTGGAAAAGGTCATAGGTAGTTTACGTAAGGACTGATTTTTTTCCCTTAATAATTCCAACATACATGCCCACATCTTTGTTCACTTTTACACAAGTCAACTGAAACAAATGATGAGAAGAGAGATAGAGAGAGAGAGAGAGAGAGAAGGGGAGAGAGAGAGAGAGAGGAAAAAGACCAAGAGTTTGAGCCATATTCAATATCAGCCCCCCCCCCCCTCTCTCACTCTCTCACAGAGCATACAAAAGCAAAACAAGACAGCACTAAAAACATCACTACACAAGGGAATTAACCGGGTGATAGGCAGCTCGTGCATTATGCATAGGCAAGCACAAGTAATCTCCCTTGGACTGCAAACTGTCGCAATCTCAAGTCTTTGTTCCAAGTTATTTTTCCTTTCTCTTTGACTGCCAGCACAGTTCATTATATTAGAATTAAAAAATGGAAAGAAGGAGAGAAGAGGAAAGGATTGAAAAGTGGCAGGAAGGAAGGAAATAAACTTCAAAATTACAAAATTATTTTCTACTTATAACTGTTACTGTTATTTTTGTTTAAAGCCCAGCCGGCTACGTACAGCCACACCAGGATTATAACCATTTCAAAACTTACACAATACTTCAACAGGAAAATAAAGAAAAAGAGTAAAATATACATATCAATGCATTCGCGCACATAATCTAAGTAATGACCCCTGGCACTGACCACTCCATCAAATCTACCCCATGGGGGATTTAAAAAACACATGCCTGAATAAAAATTTGAATATAACTAAGAACTCTACAATATATAAGAACTGGCCTATATTATCTAAAATTGTTTCGGCATATCTCATTTCCCTAGAGCCAAAAATGCACTTAATACATGTACCCAATTATCAATCCTAAGGGAAAGTATGTAAGACTTTACCGAACACATACAGATGAATGGACCAGCAAGGCAGAAAATGATAAGTAGAAATGACACAAAGGAAAAGATCAAGGCAAAAACAAAGACAATGACAGAACAAGAGAAAAATGTCTGGCACAGAATTTCCAGTAGGTGGGGATACTATTTATACTGAAAGAGCCTTTAGCATCCCCAGGGGAGGGGGTACTGCTTACAACAAAATGAAAGCGTAAGAAGGAAGAAGGCGGCAATATGAATATGAAATTTATCACATTTGAGGCCACTGCCCCGTTTAAAGGAATGTCAGCTATAACTCACATCATGACACACTGTGTATCATATAACAATTTCTGTACGGCAACAGATAACTAAATTAAAAAGGTATATCATCATATATCACTTTGGTAATGAAACAAAAATAGAATATAGAAAAGAGAGAGAGAAAGAGAGGAGAGAGAGGAGGTGAGAGAGAGAGAGAGAATGAGAGAGACAGAGAGAGAAAAAGAGAGAGAGAGTGTGTGTGTGTATGTGTTTTATTTCTGATTATATTTTCAAGATACACATCTTTGTTAACTTCCCTGTCTTAATTATTTGTATTTTATTTTTCACAAGAACAAAATATGTTTTATTCATGAGATGTGAAATCAATATACATGTCTTGATTTTTTACATCCAGCCCTATGGAAAAGATTCTGAACTACCTGTAAATTATGCATAAATCAACATAAATATTTCAACAATACAAACATCAAATATCAGGTTAAAGAAAAAAGCCTGGTGATTTTATACACATTGGTAAACACTATAAAAATCTGTCAGCGATTGATCTGATTTCCGGTTCCTGTTGCTTAAGGCCCAGCCGACCACTAGAGCCATATCAGGGCTAACACTACGTTATGGGTGTTTCGTATGAACAAGGTTTTTTTTTAGGATCATCGCACTCAGGGGAGGTTACCTTTGTACTCACCTTTTTATTTTTTTTTTTTTGGTCCCATTTTCTACACCACCTTAAATGGCCACAGAAGCTGGCACAGTTCTTTATAAGCGATGATGATGATGTTGGTGAAGATGATAATAATGATGTTACGGAGTTCCATCAAGAATTAAGACTGCATGACAGAGCTGTACTCTACGCTTACTATCATAATATATCCTGGCGTCAACCAGGCCCAAGAGATACACATACCTGCGGTGCTGGTCATAAGATTTGACCAACACCCTCAATGACGCATCCGTAAAGTGGATGAGACTCGACTGTGTGGTCCCAGACTTCCCAACGAGCCCAAAGCACGCCCAACTCTGGGTAGGATCCGGTTAGAGCCGAAAAACCCTACAACGATTTTTGAGGGACTGATGGGATTTGAACCCCCAACCTTCCAGTCGGTAGTCTGTTGCGTTCACCACTATACCACGGCGACTGGTTTCATATGAACCAGTTGAACGGATCCTACTGAACGACTTTGACATGAGTTAAGTCAGCAGAAGGGTTAAAAACGACACTCACGTTTAACCCTTTGAGTCCCGCACCCTGTCAACCAACATCCTGCAGTGTCAATCATGTTAACCCTTTTACTCCCGCATCCTATCCGCCAGCTGCAAAAACTTAGACCTTTCACTCCCTTACCCAATGTGAGGCAGTGAAAACGTTAAGTTTTTGCTTTGGTGTCCTTAGTTGACAATGCAAGATACTGGCAGATAGGGTGAGGGAGTCAAAGGGTTAATAAAAAAAATATTAAAAAAACAGCTAAAAAACAAGCTCACCATTATCCTTGCAAGTCTAAAATGCCTTCAAGGAAAAAAAATCTCATTGTAAAATCATATCAGGTGAAATCTACAGATTTCTTGTAAAAACTGGAAAATTGCATCCAGAGGGACGTCTCTGAAAAACTAATCATTGCATGAGATGAAATATATACCTCTTCTTACATACTGTCAAACTGAGACATCACAATAAAACAACGAATCCAAAACGCCACCAAGATATAAGATACAAGATACAAGATAGTTCATTTGTCCCGAAAGAAATTACGTTGCCAATCACATTACAAATTAGACATAAAATTATACATTATAAATTATAAAGGCATTAAAAACAAACAATTAATATTATCACATACATTATAATATCACATACTCTTGCATATCACAGCGCGCTGCTCTCACATAGACCAAGTGCCAATTATCACAATAAACATTAAAATAGTAAAAATAGAGTGCAGGTTAAGCATAAAGATTTCAAATAAAATTACGAGTATAAGCGTTGTTAAAAGATAATATGGCTTTGGGTATGAAGCTATCTTTGTATCTCGTTGTCCGTGTCGTCGGTTGTCGTAGCCTACCACTCCTGTCAATTCGTCTTTTGTCAAACTCGCCCACAAGTGGGTGAGTTTTGTCATTCAGTATGTTAACTGTCTTGTCAGTCAGTCGTTTGTGGTAGGCCATGTCCAGCGTCTCATGTCTTTGTCCTGTCACATTTCCAGCTTTTTTGATGATCTTCTCCAGCCTTTCCCTGTCTCTCTCTGACACATTCCCACCCCAGCACACAACCCCAAAGAATAGCGAGCTGCTGATGGCAGATCTGTAAAATGAAGAAAGAATTTCAGAGTTTACTCTAAAAGATCTAAGTTTTCTAAGGCAATAGAGTCTTGGTTGTACCTTCTTAATGATAGAATCTGTGTTTTCTGAAAAGGAGAGCTTGTTGTCAAAGACGATGCCCAGGTATCTGTGCGCATCCACTCTCTCCACTTCCTCACCTTTGATGCGCACAGGCTCCGGGGCATCAGTCTTGGCTCTGGTAAAGTCAATAACAATTTCCTTAGTTTTAGATGCATTCAGTTCCAGATAGTTTTCTTCACACCAGTTCACAAAGTGTCTCACCTCTTCTCTGTACAATAAATCATTTTTCTTACAAATCATTCCAACCTGACTGGTGTCATCCGCAAATTTAACTAAAGGGCATGACTCATCCTTCTGTCTTCCATCTGCAGTATACAAAGTAAACAAAAATGGTGAAAGAACAGTTCCTTGGGGGGCACCAGTGTTGGTGTACAGCACATCAGATAGAACAAAGGGAACATGAGATGAAGCAGATGCAATAGGCAGTCTGACAAATTGAGGTCTAAAAGTCAAATAAACAAAAATCCAAGATATACAATTTTGAGGGATGTTCATTTTAGACATTTTATCAACGTGGAGATGTGGCTGGATGGTATTAAAAGCACTACTAAAATCGTAAAACATCAGCCTAATAGAGTTGCCAGGTAAGACAAAGAACCAAATAACCAGTCGCCGAGGTGTAGTGGTTAGCGCAAAGGACTAGCAACTAGAAGATTCTGGGTTCAAATCCCCATCAGTTCTGTCAAAAATCACTGTGGGATTTTTTTGTTCCAACCAGTTCCTACCCAGAGCTGAGCGTGTTGTGGGCTCACTGGGAAGACTGGGACCATGCAGTCGGGTCTCATCCACTTCACGGACGCGTCACTGCGAGTATGCTGAAATCTTCTAACCAACACCGCAGGTGTCCGTACCTCTCGGGCATGGCTGGGTAAGGGTAAACCACAGCCCTGCCACGCAGTCTCAATCCTAGATGCAACTCCATAGCATCATGATTATCATTCTCATAGTCACCTTCATCATCATCGAATTGTGAAAACTGCCAGCTTCTGTGGTCATTAACCCTTTGACTCCCGCACCCTATCCACCAACTGCAAAAACTTAACCTTTTGACTCTCTCACCCTATCCACCAGCTTCCTG